>CM062808.1:511896845-513096845 GCA_031772625.1 Pinus tabuliformis | reverse complement strand
CTGACAGGGGTGCCTGTGAGATGAGTTAGCAGCTTGGCTTGACTTGGCAAGGGGCTCCCACAATAAATAAATAATGTCAGCCCATGACTACCCATGAATAGAGTTCCCACAAGGGGGTCTCATCATGGTTTTTAGAAAATTGGCTAGATTAATGTTTGGGTGTTAAAATTTGGTATATAATTGATTGATGGGCCCATGAATACCATGACTTAAGAGTGGGGCCAACGTTGAAATTTTTTCATTTTGTGCTTGCATGCACTGAAATTTGACATGGTTATGGTGGAAGCATGCATTAACAATATGGGAGGGTTTTGAGACTCAAATATGACTCACATAAAGAATTCAATAATGAAATGACAAAATTATAACATATATAAATGTCAAGGATATGAAATTATTTGTTACTTTTTACCAGTTGTGGGAGTTTAACGTACTTCATAGTCAAGAGGTTGAGAAAAACCCTTACCCTTCCATTTGAGAAAACTTCTTACCCTTCATCATCATATTTGTCATAATCACCATCATCTTTGTCATCTTCATCAACATCATGATCATCATCAATCGTCATCGACATCATCATCGTTGTCATCGTCATAATCATCATCAACATCATTTATATGAAAAGGAATGATGCCTCAATGAATCATAGATAATTTATTATATCTCTCTCTTATGCTCTTGGTGTCAATATTATTGTTAGTTGTTGCGGGCCTACTCGTAAGTACCAATCCACCACTTAAAACTTACCAATTAGTTGAAATTATTCTTTAATTAATTAACCCCATACGAAGTGACCTGTGAAAGGGTCCAACATCGAATGTTTTTTAGTTTGTACTTGTATGCATTGAAATTTGACATGGTTATAGTACATACACACATTGACGTTATGTGAGGGTTTGAAGACTCATATACAAATATGGGAGGCTTTGGAAAAGTTTATAAGTTAGTAATATGCTTCAAATTATTATTATTTTCTAAAATGACTTCTCACTAACTGGATAAAATGAACAATATGTTTTGAGTTATTTTTATTTTCTTGTTATATTTTAAACAATTAGTCCAAACATGTTTCATTTTATTCATCATGGTGTTAAGTATTTTTGAAGTTTCTCTTCAACCCCATATATCCTATTCTTTGTTTCTGCTTCTTTTGGTTTCATGCCCACTTGGAAATTTTGTTACTCAATAGGTTCCTTGAGGTCTATCCTCCACCCTTATAGCTTTTATCCTCTCTTTTCTCTTAGTCATTGGGTAAACCTAGTAAAATTTTATTCCTCATACATTTTTATAGATTGATTTCGATAGGATTAACTCCCACCCAAACACACATGCACTTTATGATTTGGGAATCTCATGCCCAACTCTCTTATGTCACATTACCTTCTATACCTCCTATACACTTCACACTTCAATATAAAAAATTCTATATTTTGATTTCAAATGATCTTTAACATCTACCCTATTCATTTCCCCAGCTAAGATTTAATTTTTATATGTCTATGAAAGTATCATGATTTTCTATTTCTTCATGCTTTTGTGCAGTGATGACTTGCCAAATGAGGAAGAATGTAGCCTCTTTACTATCATTTAGTTATTGTTCAACACATTGATTAAGCTCTACATTGACTACTTTGGAGTTCCACCCTAACTTCAAACTTGATACTAAAATTTCGTTATCCAAATATGATGGACAAATGCATAAAATCGTTATGGATGATTAGATTTGTTATCTTAATATTTTCTTTATATACATACATAAATATAATCAATTGACATATCTTGGCCAAATCTCTAGATAATCTTCAATAATGAATTCCCTAGGATCCTTTTGGAGCCCATGATACACATGATTGTGCATACATTTATTACATTTCTACATCTATTATGATTATTTCCCATAGCTACTCCTTCCCCTCAGTATCAACACCTACCCTCCATCCTTGGGTAAGGCTGCAAGTGCCTCTTAGATAAAGTCTCATTTATTTGTATCCCCTCAAAATCTATAGGCACCTTAGTAACTAGTAGTGTGTCACACACATGTGGTATGTATGGGACCCAAAAGCCAATCAAACCAACCCATGCCTCTGAGAAGTCCATCACCCCTTCTTCCAACATCCTTCACTTAGGTGAGGACATTCTAGAGGTAACAATGACTCCTAACTACCTATGGGATTTAATGCATCATCAATCCTTCTTCCTCCCCTAGGATGTGTTTCAAATTTCCACATCCTAAGAAATTTGTGTAATTGAAACAAAAGACTTCATTCTCCATGGATATGTTGATTGTCTTAAGAACTTGATCCCTACCAAATATACTTTTGAAGAGGGAAATATGACTAGTATTTATCCCACTATTAAAGTGGGAATTAACCCTAGACATCAAGAAAATCATTTTCCTTGAAGCAACATATTCCATAGAGGAAGTGCTTGCATTTTAAATCCATCTTTTAAGAGTTTCTAGTTGTACACTAAATTGCTAGATTTAGTCCATCCATTTTCGAACAACACATCAACCCATGGACAAGTACATCCATTGTCTAGAAAAAATAGAGGCTTCTTCAACCCTCCAGAACTATGGCCATCAAGGTTGAGTTCAACAAGTTTCATAAATATAGTTTTATCTATCCCATCACATGAACATCACTGATCTCCAACATCATTCTTGTGAACATAAATCAAGGAACTATCTACATTTGTATTGATTTTTAGGATTTGAACCAAGCTTGTCCCAAAGACAATTCCCTAACATCATTTATTTATTAATTTATCTAAAAATGCACTGAGCATGAGGTATTTTATTTTATGGATGGATTCTCTAGGTATAACCAAATCTAGATTCACCATACGAAATTAATATAAAATTACTTCCACCAAACCATGGTGAATTTTCACCTATTGTGTTATGCTCTTTGTGAAAAAAAAATTCGGAGACACTTTCCAACACACCATGACATTTATCTTTCATGACTTTGTTCATCTAATCTTGGCCTATCTTAATTACCTCACTGCTCATTCTCAGAATTAGTCCCAACATCTAGAATACCTTTCCATAATCTTTCAATGATGTCAAAAATACAAAATTTTCTTTGAACCCCTCAATTAAAGCACTATAAAAAGAAATTAAAAATTTAAAAATAAAAAACAAACTGAAAATAAATAAATAAAAAAATGAAACACAACCATATATATAACGTAAAAATTAAAACAAAGCAAAATCGGACATGTTAACCTGCCACCCGAGTCCTTTCCCTTGCCCGAGCTTGCCTATTCCCACCTCTAAGTTGCAAGAGGAAAGCCTCTGCCATCGCCCTCTCCTGCCTCAACCCACATCAGAGCTACAAGAGAAAGAGACTTCTCCATCGTGATAGTATATGAGGGAAAGTCAGCTCGAGGGCGTGAGGAGGAGCAAAGCAAGAGGAAAAAGACCCTACATTTGTTGCTAAAATGTCTTTTGTAAGTGCCTGCTACTCCAACCCCACGAGATTATTATGTTCCATTACTATTTCGTATATTGTTTTACATTCTGTTGCAGCAGAAAATTGGAAATGTTTACTTATTACAAACACAAAATATCTGGAGTGGGATATATAGCATTAGTAAAATCAGTAATGAATGAATAAGGCCTAGCTCAACCACAGTCTTATGACGCCCAACCCTTGCAAATCCATTATGAGTAGCGACAAAGGAAGGGGAAGAGATTATGATCACCCCCCCACCAGTTAGATGATGTGTCCATTGCCACCTAGTTTGATAGCATCCCTAATCACATCAGAAGAAGCATGGTTTCCATGGAAGAGGAGGAGACCCGTAGGGGCTGAACATCCATTTAGGCTCTCCATAATATCCCAGTCCATCAACTGAAATATAGGGAGCAGGACAAGTCTAAAGCCACTAACTAGATAGTGGAGCTTTCTACACATCTCATACATTCCACCTCCTCACTAAAATGACTTTCCAAAGACCTAAAATTTTCCGACCCCCCCAACCTCCTGTCCCCTATTATGTCTCCCTCATGTTCCCCTCCTGCCAGTTCGGTTCCTCTGCCTTCCCATAGAAATCATCCTCCCCCCCCCCCTCATCCCATCCCTTATGGGTGCTACATCTTAGAAGAGGCCCCTAAGGATTCCAACACTATGGATTCTCAAGGAAACACTTAGGTACAAGGAGGAACCAACATGGCTATAATGAAGCTCCAATGTGACATGTGCTAGCCATTGGTGACTTGGTGAGCAGAAGGTTGGTAATTGACTTTTCATTTTGATTGATGAATATCAAAGCTACCCTATTTTGGCTCAATGGACATCATATCGACCTTAAATATTTTTTTAGGCCTAGTTGAACATGTTCTAGGCCCGAGAAGCTCCCAACGCCATTACAGTTTGCAACTATCCTTTCTTTACAATCATTAGTCATGGTGTCGCGAGGTTCAACCCTCCACTATGAGATGAATGGAAATATATTTCACGTGTTAAACTCTCTAGAAAAAATAGACTTTGGTTTCCTCTCCTAGGGGCAGAGAATTTTTTATCACACACTCTATTTTCCTCATTCTGATGCAGAGATGGATAATATGTCTATACATTGTGTAAATTTGTCTCCGTTAATATAATGTAGAAATGCTTGCTTACAAAAAAAACAAATGTCTTGTCTTGAAAATTCAATAAAGAAGCCAAGCTTCTCACTCATGATCCTATTTCCACATGTATGTGTTAGTGAATTCTCTTGAATGAAAATGAAATGTATCAAATAACGCATGTCCTTATTCCCCTATTGAACTAACTAAGTGTGCTTGTCAAACTATCATTGGTAACCATAACTTTAGAATTCCGATCTTCTTAGATTGTAATAAATACCCCAAATGGAGGTGTGTTGATTCAACAGACTCATAATGGGAAAGAGAAAGGTTGGAGTGAGAGAAATTATGTGAATCACATTCTACTTGTGCTTACATGCATATATATATATATATATATATATATATTGTTGGGGAAGTCTTGGGTATTCAACCCACTATGTTTCAGTTACAAGACAGTAACATAACTGCTAAGGAAGACCAAACCACTTATTGCTAGCTATTGACCAAAAGAAGGATGATACACTTCCATGCCAATGGTTCTTTCCTACTGTCTATGGATTTTGCATGATGTCATCTGAAATGTTAAGAGTCATCCTTTCCGTTTGACATGTAGGATAAGCAACAATCATTTTCTAAGGATGTATGAGTCGGACCAAGTCAAGAGTGAAATGAGTGGTGGTCGATTGAGATGTGTATACAATAGTCGAATGAGTAGTCAAGTCGACTAAGTGTGATATGAATATTGGTCAAACTTGTTAATGCTATGCAAGCTCCCTCATCAGTATAAAAAAATTGTGTTTAGGATCGTCTCAAATTAACCAAAATGTGAGGAATTATGTGTCAATTATTGAGTGTCTTTTGTGAGAAAAATTATGAGGTTAATTAGATGTTTAAAACACATATACAACAATTAAATTGAAGATAATTAATGCACAAAAAATCATAACACAAAGTTGATAAAGGAGTTCAACCCTCCTGGGCTACATCTCCTTGGACCTGTTTCAATGGCTAGGCCCTCTTTGGATTAATGTTCAATTCTCTGATTACATGCACCCTTAGTGCTCTAATGGATTTGCAACCTGCTCCATTGGATTCAGAAGACCCAAAAACCCCAAAAATGACTCTTAAATCTCTGCAATTGGACTCTAGCTGATCTAGGCTTGACTTCCTCTCCTGGTGGCCCTAGGCTACCTTAAAATTAAACGTAGAAAAATCACGTACAAAAGTGCATTTCTACCTTTGCAACTTGTTCCATTATGTTTAGGTCATCCAAATCATCTAGGAATGACTCTTTCTAAGCCAAAATTGGTCGAAAACTGCCAAAGTTATGGCTTCTTCAGTTTTTCCTAGGAAATCTCCACTAAATTAGAAAAACTCAAGTTAACTCCACCAAATTTGGAGTTAGCTCTAGATTTTTCGGTCCCGCCAAAATTACCGCAATTAATAAATGGATAAACTAGTTTAATTAACACTAATCCTCCACTTAACACTTAATCCACGTGGTTAGCACTTAATGCTAGCAGTTAAGTGTTTAACATTCACATGCGATGGTTAAGTTAGCGGTTAGGCTACCTGGCGGTTACATAACTGCTAGTGGTTAAGGTTACCGTTGTTCACATGCACGGTTAATGCTAGTGGTTAAACTCCCTATCCACCATGGTTTAAGCTTCAAATGAAAAGAGCACCCCATACTTGTTAAGTAACATTGTGGTGGTGTAGCGGTGGAGCATTGCACTTATGTAGGCAAGGTCATGGGTTCGACTCCCCGACCTGCCCATAAAAATTTTACCCGACCTTTGAGAGGGCATGTGGTGGTCTCTAGGCTTGCCACAAGTCACCCTCTCATTGGTCCACCAAATACGCTTTGACCAATTACATGCCATCAAGTGTCAAGATGCGATTGAGACACTTGTGGGAATATTCCAAGAATATTCCAAGGAATATTTCCTAGAATATTATTTTTGCTGACTGGGCTATACGGATACCTAGTCAGCATCCCAATCAGCCTATACCATAATTCATCGGTTTGACCAAATGATCAGAATGTGATATCTTTCTCATACGAACTTTGTTTTGAGTGAGATGAGTTGTGTTGGGATCGTATCTTTGAGACAGACACTATCGTTCAGTTTTTTTTATCGATTTTGAGCACTTGGATTTTTTAGAAAATTGTTTCCCCTAATCCAGATTTCGATCTCTCCTTCCCACTGATAGGCTTATGGACCCACAAAAGCTGGTTATCTGATGAGAGTTGAATACTCTTCTCCCTCCCAAGTTATATCAATTGATTATACTTGGAAAAATCTCCATGACAACCACTTGGGTTCACTGACATGCCTTACCTTGCAAATGGCTTGGCACTTCAACCAATGTTCTCCTTTTGCTGCTGACCCAATCCAACACATGCTGGCTACTTGCTGATTAAACACCCTGCTATACCAAAGCAATCCCTCGGTGCTTGGAAAGCTAAATGATGGCCTTCCCACTGAGAATCATGTTCTTCTTTTGGAACACATGCATTCGATGCAAGCTTCTCCTTGGAAACCACTTTTCCAAGTTAAGTCCATCTGAGTGAACTACAACAATGAGTTACAATACCAGTAATAACAAAAAAAAAATGACTATTCTCTTACCTCCATGGTTCCGAATTCCACATCTGGAAGAATGCATTCACCATCTCTTTCGCTTCTTGGCGTCAACACGTCAAATCACATTGTAGGCCATTTGATATTTTACAAGGGCTACAATTTTTTTTGGCATTTTTGTCCACTTTTCTTCTTGATTCTATCATCCTCCAATATTAACATGATTCTCATGTCATGATTTGAGAATGAAGGCTAATCATGAGCCTTTTTCTCAAGCGTGGACCTTCCAAAATCTTGTGACATCTTGTCACAAGAAACACCATTAACCTTGAAAAATACTCATGCAAGAATATAACTTGACGACATCTTTCTTTTGCTTCTTCAAAGCAGCAAATATCACATCATGTGAACATCACCATTTACTCTTACATATTGATGTATAAGCCATCTTGGTGTTTAGTCGATGGTTTACTAAACACAAGTTGACAAAACGTGCTTCTCCAAACAACTGATTTTCAAGTCAAATAAAAGCATGTACAACAACTTGATGATTTACAACAAGAATTCCACATTCTCATGAAACAATTCGTCACATCTCGCTTTCATCTTTGGAGACAAAATCAACTCTTCCAAGTCGATATAACATACATGTAACAATCAATCGACCACATAAGCTGCCACTCATGCATGTGCAAATGATCAACACTCTCAAGTTGACAACATACGTCTTAACAAAGCAATCAACCAACACAAGTCAATCGCTCATGCATGTCTAAACACAACGAAACTATTAAAAATTCCATTGTTCACACACACAAATTATGATGCATGTATATCAATTCTTAACTCTCGCACAAGTACAATCACAAGTACAAGAATCCCATTGGTATGTATGAGTACTTAAAGAGCTGAAATGACCAAAATTTCTGCAATAAAGTGAGTCAACACTTTCGGACACCTTCCTGGCGTAAACATGCGAGTTCAAGAATGCAACATGCATGCAACTTTGTAATTGCAAATTTCCATCTTTGTTGCATCTAAGTGAGTCAACATAACTCTACTTTTCCAACATCTTGCTTCATGCAATATGCAACATAATTTCAGGAGAAAATAAATGCATCCAAATAACAAGGAAATGCATCAATAAGGCAATATTTGCATCAATTATCAAAATAAATGCAATGCCTTAATTGGTTAAGAAATCTAACCATATCTTTCTAGACCATTTCAATGGCTCTTCTTTCAGCTGCACTTCATCATGTGTATCATCTTGACCCACATCAATTATGGAATCCTCTTTTCCATTATTTCCAAAATATCTGTCCACCTCCTTCAACTGTCATGGATGACATGCTGGGTGCAAAGTCCAACACTTGTCTACAAGATGACCCTGCTTATGGAAATGAGTGCAAAATAATTGCATCTTCTTTTCAATATGGTTTCTATTATCCAATGTACCTTTGGCTTTTTGTCTCTTTTGTTTTGAAATTTTCCTGTGTATGGATATCCTCTTCCAACACCTTGAAATAGTATGGTTATTAAAACCACAAAAATAACATGTAAATTTTCTCCAAATCTTATGTGAAGATTTACCATGTTTATCATAATGAAAAGAAACTTGATTAAAGGCAGATTTATACCTTTCACATTCACCTTTTTTGCCTTCTTGAGAAGGTGAATTTGATGAGGTAGTGGCTCTCTTCGGAATACCAACAACGGTTTCAATGACCTTAGAGCTATCAACATCCTCTTGTTTTCCATTTCCACTAGTTGCATGCTTATGAGCATCTTCTTGCAAAGTGGGTATAAAACTTTTTCATCCCTCATGAACACAAAGTTCACAAGCTTGAGGTAATGAACATGTAATGAAAGTCCCTTTTGGAACACCTTCATGTGCCTCCTTGACTTTGGATCATTCTCCATCATGTTGTCCATAACCAAGACCCAAATACTTGGGCCTTTCCTCAACAACAATTGGCTCAACTATTCCTTGTGCATGTTTTCCTAACCCTTTACCTTCATAGCCCATCTTCATCAATAATTTGGACCCCATTCCTCTAGTGTCTTTTAAAAAGCACTAAAACATTCATTTTGAGAGGAAATTGAAGATGAAATTGAATTTCATACCTCATTTTCATGCACATACTTGGATAGGGTTTCCTTTCCATCATGGAGTTGACTCTCCATCTCATGCATATTTTCAAGAAGCTCTTGCTTCTCCTCCTTCATGGCCATCAACTTCTCTTGAATTATAGTGTTCTCCTTCCTATCTTCATAAAACTCTTGCACCATATCTCTCATGATGATAAGCTCTTTCAACATCTCTTCATCAAAGAGTTTTGCTAAGGAAGATGGATTTGAAACATCACTTTTTGAAGCTGCCATCACATAAACTTTCACACACTTAAATTTTCCTTGCACAAAAACAAAACCAATAGCTAATTTTCTAGCTAACCTTGGAAAACCATCTCAGGGCTAAAATGAGCTAACAAGTGCTCTAATACCAACTTGATCCGAATATTGGGCAAACTTGTTAATGCTATTCAAGCTCCCTCATTAGTATAAAAAAAACTGTGTTTAGGATCGTCTCAAATTAACCAAAATGTGAGGAATTATGTGTCAAGTATTGAGTGTCTTTTGTGAGAAAAATTATGAGTTAATTAGCTGTTTAAAACACATATACAACAAGTAAATTGCAGATAAGTAATACACAACAAACTCATAACACAAAGCTGATAAAGGAGTTGACCCCTTCTGGGCTACATCTCCTTGGACCTGCTTCAATGGCTAGGCCCTCTTTGGATTAATGGTAAATTCTCTGATTACATGCACCTGAAATACTCCAATGGCATTGCAACCTAATCCATTGGATTCAAAAGACCCAAAAACCCCAAAAATGACTCTTCAATCTCTGCAATTGGACTCCAACTGATCTAGGCTTGGCCTCCTCTCTTAGTGGCCCTATGCTTCCTTAAACTTCAATGTAGCAAGATGGCATATAAAAGTGACTTTCTACCTCTGCAACCTGTTCCATTGTGTTCATAGCATCCGAATCATCTAGGAATGACTCTTTTTGAGCCAAAATTGGTCGAAAATTGCCAAAGTTAAGGTTTTTTTAGTTTTTCCTAGGAAATCTCTACTAAATCTGGAAAAAAACCAGTTAAATCCACCAAATTTGGAGTTAGCTCTGGATTTTTCGGTCCCGCAAAAATTATCGCCAACTTAATCCAACAATTAATTAACAGATAAACTAGTTTAATTAGCATTAATCCTCCACTTAATGCTTAATCCGCACAGTTAGCACTTAATGCTAGCAGTTAAGTCTTTAACGTTCACATGTGGTAGTTAAGTTAGCGGTTAGGCTACTTGGCGGTTATGTAACCGCTATCAATTAAGGTTACTACTGTTCACATGCACGGTTAATGTTAGTGGTTAAACTCCCAATCTGCCACGGTTTAAGCTTCAAATGGAAGGCACGCCCCATACTTGTTAAGTAACATTGTGGTGGTGTAGCAGTGGAGCATTGCACTTGTGCAGGCAAGGTCACGGGTTCGACTCCTCAGCTGCCCATAAAATTTTACCTGACCTTTGAGAGGGGACATGGCAGCCTCCAGTCTTGCCACATGTCACCCTCTCATTGGTACACCAAATACACTTTGACCAATTACATGCTGCCAAGTGTCAAGATGCGATTGATCCACCTTCGAGAATATTCCCTAAAATATTCCTTGGAATATTCTTTTTTCTGATTGGGCTGTACGGATGCCTTGTTAGCATCCCAGTCAACTTGTACCAAAATTCCCCTGTTTGACCAAACGTTCGGAACATGATATCTTTCTCATACAAACTTTGTTTTGAGTGAAACGACTTGCATTGGGATCGTATCGCCAAGACATAATATTTCATTTAGGTTTTGATCATTTCTGAGCATTTTTATTTTTGAGGAAATTTTTGCCCCCTAATCCAGATTTCGATCAAAGTGTCCGACCAACATGTCGAACAAGACTATGCAATAGTTGATGGATGCCATTTGAGTCTTAGAATATATCAAGTGTTGTGCTAATGTTGTTTTCTTTCTTGATTGGATCGAAACCTTCTTTTTATATGCAGATATTAATGCCATGGCGCTAATGTTTGAAGATAAAGACACCTAAAAAATATTTCCTATTGAACTATAAATTCTCCTATAGATATGATAAATCGATGTCTTTTGTGGAGTATGGAAATTATTTTCTATTTATTCTACTATCACTCTATTTTGTGAGTCTTGCTACTATCAATCAAACCAAAATGCTGACCTTGAATTTTGATGGTAAGCTCTTCTTTTGATAATGGCTTTTAGCAGGGCTTTAGCAGAGGCTAAAATAACAGCCTTATTTGAGGGAATTCTGATTGGTAGGAGTATGTTTACATTTCATTTTATTTTGGTAGATGGCATCTTACTTTTCCGTGATGGGTCCAAAAGGGATGCAGAAAAACTAAATAAAATAATATATCTTTATTGTTCTTCCACTGACATGAAGATTGATACTGGTAAATCTACAGTCTCCTTCATTGGAATATATGAGGATGGAAAAATATTATTCTCTCAAATGTTTCTTTATAAACAGGTAGAGTTGCAGAATGGCTTGAAGTATTGAGCTAAATTTTACCTATTCAGTCACATCATCATACTAATTAGTATGATCACCATTTTTTAGTGCGTTACCTTATAAATATAGTACCCCATGGATATGTTGTCATCATAGTCTTATTCCACTTAATTTCGCATGTTGTTACCTTTAATAACTTTATCTGAATATGCGAGTTCTTTGTATTAAATACCAATCCTATATGTAATCATCATGCTTGTTATCAACTTCTTGTTTGTTTCCCATATGTAACATCACTTATTTATCCTAATTAATCACATTGAATTAACTAGTATAGGAGAATCAATAGTATAACATGATTAGATATGATGAATACTAGAATAAACATGCTTAAGCTAAAGAATACAAAACACTTATGTTTGAACAAAATTAATTACTCATCTCCTTTGTTTACAAAATGGTCTTGTATTTATAGTAATTACAATGATAAAGTATAAGATCTATCACACTAATTGAATACAGATATTACTATGATCTCTTAGCACATGATGTAACAAGAACTATTATCTCATAATTAGGAAATATCTATGGGTTTAATTAAGATATAAGGTTTCCATGATTAGTCTCATTACTTTTGTATCCATTACGAAGCTCAATCATACTTATGTGTAATATAAGGGTAATTATTATGAATATAATTCATAACAATTAAATTAAATAAAATAAATATTAATATTAAATAATTAAATATTATTTAGGTTAAATAGTCATTAAATTAAGTGAAAAGGCATGTCTAAAAGACATGCCCTTTCACGAAGGGTCACCTGCTGAAGTATAAAAGCGGGGCCTCATTGTACATTCAAATCATCTTATACATTTTATATATTAATAAATTATTATATTAAATACCTATGTGTATTTTTATAATCATGTCTACAAGTTATCAGATCTTCATACTTCAGCATAGTTTTTATGTTACAGTGGTATCAGAGCCATGGCACACGATATAATCATGTGGGCCTTTGAACATATTTCACCTCACAATGTGCCATTACATTCACGTCGTGAATGTGTCGAACATTTTAGTAAATTCAAGAAGAATTTCAGCGTTTGAAAAAATCAATTGTAGAAGTTACAAATGGAGATTGTCGCGAGCAGGAAGATGACCTGCATCCATTTGAAAACTCTAAAGAGAAGGGACATGTGGAAGAATTCCAAACAATAGATGTTCCAGAAGGAACAGAGTCGGTTAAAATGGGAATACCGATTCAAGATTCGGAGCATGAACCTTCAGAGAAATTGAAGATTCTAATTGGTATAACTTAGAGAAATCTTGGAGTGTATTGTAACGGGCCTTGGCTTCTCCACATTGTAGAGCGAGTACATATCTTTGGAGGAGCAAGTGGAAGTGACTGTAATGTTCCACCATTGAGGCTAGTGGTTGTCACGATTGTATGTATTATTAGATCTTTAACTCTTTTAATATAACACAGCTAGCACATTCTATGCATGTATTGTTATTGTGGTTCGACAATTCTGGTTACTCTAGTAATGTATGTAGTTGTAACTTACACATGTGTGTATGGACTATTACGTATATGTTTGTATGAATCTTATCGAAGCGTGTTGTTGGTTTAACTCATTACTTTGGATTGTTAAATATTTTGCTTTCCATCTTGTGATGTCTTTCAACTCGTGTCTTTCCTTTCAAGTTGCATACTATTACAAGCTTCTAAGGGGTGCACTCCTCTCCCCTTTCATATTTTATAGCCTCTCCATGCATCTTCCCTGAATTGCTACAAGGTCACACCCTTGCTTCCATCGAATACATCTTTCTTACCTCTGTGAACAATCGCAGTCAAGGCAATACCGTACTACACACCATTGGGACTCCTACTCCAAACAGTCTAAGGTCTAGTTGGGACTTCTTACCGGGGAGATCCCTTGACATGTTGGCGAGTCCAACACCATCAACAAGTCCCATCCCTCTTAGGCACAATTATGATGGGTGACTCACAAGGTGGGGTACTTCGTCAAATAAAACCTTTCTCTAGCATTTGCTTCAATTGTTTCTTCACCTCATTTACTTCTACAATCTGATGTTTGTTAATGGAGAATCTAGAAATAGTTGGATATTTTGTTAGAGTCACCTATTTGGTGGTATCCCTTTAGGCTCCTAGAACACCCCCTTGTATGCATGTAGCAACTCTTCCATCCGTTGTCTACGTTCCTTAGTACAACTGTCCAAGGATGAATTTTCTATATTGGCTCTTCTATAGACTGATTTTCTCCTTAAAAAAAAAAAAAAACATACTTCTTAATAGAATTGATCAATTTCTTAGCTTGGTTGTCACTTACTAGAAAAATATTTGACTTGTTCTTGTTCACATTGATGATGAAGTATTTTCTATCCTTGATGAGGTGATACTAGTTGGATCTTCACATGAATATTGCATCTTACATGTACATATAGGGACTCCCAAATAAAACTCCACATAAATCAAGTGGAACTACATCCAATTCTACTTCATCAATAAAATCAGCATTGATAGCAAATTTAGTTTTCCATTTATTTTTCACCCTTATCTCTACCTCCTTGGTGACTCGTACCAACAGATATGGGCTAGGATGGTTATGAATCTCTAATCAAATTTTATTGACTTCACATACTTCTATGAGATTTATCTATGATCTTGAGTCAAACGAACCATCATTTTTTGTCTTCTTAACTTGTATATTTATATGGAACAGTTTTGTCATCTCCTTCTATTCTTGTTGTTGGAGGCTACTCCAATTCACCCCCTTTTACAATGACGTGCAAAAAATATTTTTATCCATGTTCGGACTACTTTCCACATGATTTATCAAATTTGTGACAATGAGGTTTTTCTTCTTCGTATCTTTCTTCTAGTTCTTCAATTTGATATTTGGTTGTAATTTCCAATAGTTCTCCTTTATGTAACCATCAATTTTTCAACATTTATGTTGGTTCCTATGATTGTTGCATCATTATGTTGTGCCTATTATCTTCTTTTTCTTTCCTTATTTCCACTTCTTCCCCTCCTTGGAATCTTCCTTGTGTTCCTTCTACTTTGAACCATTTGACTTCTCTTTGTTCTGAACTATGTTTTCCAAGTACATTTCTTGTACACGAGCCTCATCCACCATTCTAGGTTTGGATATCATCACTTACTTTTTCAAATCACTGTGTAGACACCGTAGATGCTTGAGGAGTATGTATGGATTCTTGGGAGAGATACCTAGCATTATTTCCATTACTAAATTCTGGTGAGCTCCTATATGCTCTACCCTTGTCTCTACCTGATGTAATTCCACTAGATCCACTGGACATCTAAATACCTAAAACGAAAACATAAGGATTTTTTAGAGTTTTAAAATCCTTCCACTTAGTCACTAGAGGATTCCCCTCCATCCTTAAGGTTTCTATGTGTCTTTCCCACCTGTTTTTGGCATTTTCCTCTAGTTTCAAATGATTAAATGGAACTTTTTTCCTCCTTTACGTGGGAAAACTAAAATAAACCTCTAACTACTACAAACAGTTACTTAATTTCAAAGCATCATTCTCACCTTAATATAACTTGATGTCAACATCCAATTCCATCTTGAATATGGATTGTGAATGGTTCATGGCATTATGACTAGGTTGTTCTTTTTTTGTTTCTTTCTTAGATTCCTTCTCTAGTTCTTCCCAATCCCTTGATTTTCCCTCTGATCTGACCTTTTAGTTGGAACCGCCAACTTCTCCAATTTCAAGCTTGTTTGTCAAAGTTTCCATAAGGAAGATCATATTATGGCTAGTATATGTGACCTACTTTTTCACCCTTGAGAATCTATCCTATGCCTGATCTCGAGGGTTATTAAAAATAGATTTGTTGACCATTGTTGGGGTTTTATGATTTTTTTTCTTAAACTAACATGGTTCATGTTAGCGCTTGAAATTTCACCTCAGGCTGAGAAAGGTAAACTTCAAGGCAACATCAAACCACTTAGCCTCGTAGCTAGCCCTACGGGGCAGGAGAGGGCTCTCTCCGGTCTATCTCGATAGAGGTCTTCAACGGGCGAGATAACCAATGAGGAAACAATGATTTTAGGCTAGTAAACTAATAAAAGGTTTTGATTTGAGATTTTTAGGATCTCGGTGGAAAATCGGGGAAAGACAATTTTGGGTGCGGGGATTGGACACAGTTTTTGCAGGGGGTTATTTGGGGCAAGGTAGGAGACTGTATTGATGCCTTTGAATTAAGTGAATGGATAGGAATGACCGGTGAGGAGCTAAAGAGAGCAATAAACCTTCAAGAGTTCTCTTGAGACAGATGAAAACATAAATATTAAGCAAACTTAAAAGCAGAGCATGGCATTCATGAATTCTACTTTAACACTTCATTTGCCTAATTTGCAGAAGGAAAAGTAAGAAGATGAATCAAATAACAAACTTACAAGTACAAAGAGAAACACACCATCAATACATGTAACCACAGGAATCCCAAAAAGGACTGCAAAACCCTGGTCTTTCTTCCTTTGCCAAAATTGCAGAGATACAATGAATAATACAATAGAGCTTTCTCCCTCAAGAGTCCAACCATGAAAATGACCAAGAAAGTACATAATATATGCAATCTAACATATTTCCTTGCCTCTAGGGGTCGAGCTCACTATCCTAGGAGCTGTTTCAACCAATTCTAAACTGAGCACTAAAAACTAGGCAATCAAAACAACTTGCCTCTATAAGCTAGGAAACCAATTCATTCATTAAATTTTTGCCTATCACATGAATGAATCTTCTAGAAGAGATAAATAAGTGTCAAAATATCATAAAGTTACATCATTTACAACAAGGAGGATCAAAATTCACTCCAAAAAGTCAAATCCAGTCAAAACTGCGTTTTGCTGAGCTGTAGGTGCATTTCTGTGAAAATTGCCCAACGCGTAGCGCCCTGATTCTGAACGCGTAGCGCGCCTTTGGAGCTGCTTTTGAGGCACTTCCAGGTGTCCAAATGAAGCAAAAGTGGGCTTGTTGGAAAGGTCTGGATGTCTACTTTCCAACCCAAGTGGAATTTCTGAATTTGGTGGTCATTTGCCCCTCCAAAATTGCAATCTCCCAAGACTGCTTCCTGTGTGTCAAAAAGGTGGCAGAAAGTCATTTTTTGCTTGTTTTTTGACCTTCTGGAGGCTCAAAACTTGATGAAATCTCTTGGTAACTGCTGAGCAGGTGTATCTTTGCATGAAAAATCCAAAAATGCTGAGTTTTTCTAAAATGGAGTTGCCCATTGAAAGGGTCGCGCGCAGTGCGCTACGCGTTGGTGAAGAAAACCTGTTTTTTGCCCAAAAATTCACAAGTGACCAAAAGTGCTCAATTTTTTTTTGAAATTTGTGCTGGAGTTGAGTCATTTAGCATCATGCTCCTTCAAGGAAGCCTCAGCCAAGATTTGGAGGGGATCGAGCCTCTTTCTTCGTTTTAGTGCTTTGGCCAACCACCCTTGGAGCACCTTCATTTTCGCCTTGCATACGTGCATTCGGGCCCAATAGTGGTTCTTCATGTTCCGGAGCAGGTCCTTATCTTTATTGGCCTTGGCCAGCAGCCTATCCAAATGAGCATTGACCTGGAGAAGCATAGCCTCTCGCTCAACGGGTACCAAATCACCGGGTCTCTTGCGCGCCAAGTTGCGGTCTTCATGGATCCTCCGCAACTCATCAAGAGTGTGCTCATCTTCCAATTGCTTGTTGCGCTGCTCTAAGTAGGTGATTTTCCAATTTTCCATTTCCAACCTTTGCTGCAAAGAGTCATTTTCAGCCCTTTGGTGCTGGATGATCTCCTTTGGCTCTAGGCTAGGAGAACTGATATCGAGGTCAACAACATCTATGCCTGGATCACCTGATGGCCCCTCATCAATTTTGGGCTGCTTGCCTCTCTCTGATACCTGTGCTGCTGTCGGAAACGAGGCCCCTTTCACCTAATCTGGAGATAACACTTGCGGTGCTGATGAAGAAGGCGAGACCCCTTCCACCTGGTGTGGAGAAAATACTCGCCTAGCTGATGCAAATAAGGCCCTGTGGCCTTTCTGATATGTGACCAATAAGGAGAGATGACATGTCGGGTCTCGGGGATATCATGCTGCTGTGAAGGTCCTCCCTCCTCATGAACAACCTCAGGGGGTGGTGATGCTGGCGCTGTGAAAAAATCTCGAGAGATAAAATCCTCCCATGGGATACCCTGCTGAGCCAACTGATGCATGACCACAAGCTTAATCAAACCATAATGAAAGATGCTCCGGTGTTGCTGTGCTGGGCTCTTTCTCTGCACCAAGGGCACCATCTTCTCAATATTCCGGCACATGAAAAATGGTATGTTCATCATTCGTACCCGTGTGAAATGCATCAACAAGCGGATATGGTACGAATACAAACGTGAAAATCTGCCCTCACAGGTGAAATAGCGAATGATGAGCCTCATCAAGGGAGCATACTCATCCCTCAAAAATCTGAAAGGAAATACACCAGTCATATACCTCATGTATGCAGGTTTAATGTAGGGCTCATACTGAAATCTGTCCAATAGTTTGCGCTTGTTCCACTCTTCTCCAACATTGGGTATCCCTGTTGCTTGAGCAACCATCTCAGGTGACAATATAAAATCCACCCCTGCCAGATTCACATGCCCGTCATGCAAATGAAAAACAAACAAGCGGACCAATTCCCTATGGTGTTGAATTTGAGAAATCCTCTCGCAAAATTCATAACATGACAGGTGGCGGAAACATGTGACTGCAAGTGGACAAGCCTTTAAATAGGTCAAAGAGGTGGGCTCCTCTCTCACATGGTGACCACCCTTACCACCCCTGTGAGGTCTCCTCTGTACCTCAACCTCTGGTGTTGACTCACGGTCATCACTTTGCTCATAGTCGGTTTCAGTTTCTGACATGGTTTCAAGAGCAAAGTGGCTGAAATGTACTGCTGCTTCTGCTCAAATGACCTGCTGTTTTCACTGTTTGAAATGCTACTTCAAGGGGACAAATAACACAAGGGAGATGTTATGGAAGGGAGACTTTTAAGGGGAATTAGGGAAAATACATGAAAAAGGGAATTAAGGGAAGGAATCATGACATATACAACATCATACCATTATAATTTGCAAAGGTTTTATGGGAAGTAGGGTTTAAGGTTATATTATTGGATTTTAGGGATATGGGTAGGGTTTTGGGCCTTTGATATTTTTTGGTAGGGAGATTATGTAAAAATGATAAGGGAGATGGTTGGGATGTGGGGGAAAAAATGGGAGTGAAAGGGATGACCTTGAGAGCAGCAAAACAAAACCCTATCTCTACTTGCACTTTGACATTTTTTAAGCAAATATACATGAACTTCTCATTTCAACTTGATGGCATTAAAACAAATTTCCCATGCTCATTTTTCTTTATCAAGCAAAATACTTTGATGATCAGAGGCCTACCTGCAATCTTGAAGAAACTTGGGGTCGTTTGAAGCTTTGAAGGTATTTTTTTCTTGTGTAAACCCCAACGCGTAGCGCGCGGGTCTTGACGCGTAGCGCGCGCCCAATGCGTAGCGCCCGTGCCTTTTTCCCACTATGCTGACCGCCCCGACGCGTAGCACCTGCACAACATGTAGTGCGCAGGTCCTGATGCGTAGCGCGCGGGCTCTGTCCACCAACTTGCACGGTTTTCTCACTAAATCGCCTTTTGCTCTTGCTTTGGAGTCTTGGAGGCAAATAATGATAAAATGAAGGGAGGGAGGGCTTTTATAAACTTGATTTGAATTAATTTCCCCTCAAACCCACTTTCTAATGTTTATAAAATGACACTTTTCAAAATTTAAATGCTGCTGATTTATGGTTTCCTTTTTGTCTTGAAATTGGTTGAAATGATGCTTTTTATCGAAAACTTTTGCAGAGGTAGCTTCTAAAGAGTCTTGGCAAAGGAGACCAGGGCTGCATGCCAATTTCTGGAGAGTTTGAATTTTTACAAATTTTTACAAAACATGAGAAAACCTTGCCTTCAGAAACAGGGTTTTTGAACTCAACGTAGAAAAAATAGCTGTACAATATGAAATCCTCTGAAGTGATGCTTTGATAGACATCCCTCTGGCCTGCTGGGCATTTATTGACCTTAAAGACATGACCTCAAAGACAAATTGGACCTAAACCCTAGACCTAGGACCTTGACTACAAAACAAAACCAATGACCCTATAAAGAATTTTATTAACTTTTTATTGACTGAAACAACTTGAACCAGCAGTGCCAAGAGGGGAACATAAAGACACAAGCTCCTCCATCAGGGTTATGACATGCCTAATGGAATGCAATAAGATGACACTGATGAGACACCTGCTAATGAAATGCAAAGAGTTTTGATCGCTGATGGAGGGCTACTAGACCGACTCTAACATTGGCTCCAATGGGGATGGTAGCTCCTTGGAGGTGCCAAGAACCTTAGACCTCTGGGAGAGCAGACCAGTGTTTTCAACCATTGGGCAATGGAGTCATTATTTACACATGTGACCCAAACCGGGACAGCTTTATTGATTTTAACAACTGACTGAAAATTGGACTGACTTTGACCCAAACTAACTCAACTTTTGGACAGAAAATGGACTGATAAAAATAACATGAAAAAATCACACCAACTAATCTCCATATTCAGAATTATTGCCTTCACCGCGGGCCCCAGACTAAAGATGAAAGATCAGTTCACACTTGCAGTGAAATAAAAGTAAAATGGTAATTACAATGATAATGGCTAGAGCAGAAAATGCTCAGACATGGTACCTTTTAAGCAGTCGGCCATTGACCGACCCTCCAAGACAATCATCACCATTCATTTCTTTGAGAAGAAAGGCATTTGGACCACGGTATGCTGCAATTTTGTAAGGACCTTTCCATAAGTTATCAAACTTTCCATGTTTCCCTTTGTCTTCATTTCGGGCATCCCACCTCAAAACAACATCATCTATCTGGAAATCATCCGGCTTTGCTTTTCTATCATAGATTTTCTTTATGCGCTCTTGCAACTTAAGAGTATTTTGAAGAACCTCCTCCCGTGTCTGCTGTAAATGAATCATTTGACTAATCCGCCTTTGCATTGGATCCTCCTCGCCACTAGTTTCTTGAAGCAACTTTGCCACCAGAATACTAAGTGAAGTAGGAAACACCGCATCTGTCCCGTAAACTAGTTCAAAAGGTGACATACCAAGTGAATTTTTCTGACTTACACGATCAGCCCATAATGCATTTACTAACTTTTTGTGCTAGCTCTTCTTATTGTTTTCCAGCAATTTCTTTATGATGTTTACCAAAGATTTATTCGAAGATTCAGCCAGCCCATTTCCTTGCGGATGATAGGCGGTTGAATGCCCCAAGTTGATGTTATATTTGTAGCAAAAATCAACCATCCTCTTTGATTTAAACACTGCTGCATTATCTGTAATCAACTTATGTGGACAGCCGAAACGTGACAATATGTTATTTTCAAGGAAAGAAATAATTACCAAGTCCGTGGCCTGCCGGGTGGGAATGGCTTCAATCCATTTCGTGAAGTAATCGGTGGCTTTTAATATCCATCGATGCTGTTCGGAGGATGCTGGATGAATTTCGCCGATGAAATATAAGCCCCACTCTGAAATGGTGCGCTGATTTCAATGGGTTTGAGAGGCAAGGGCTGTAATTTCTGCTTTCCTTGAAAAGTTTGACATTCATGACAACTCTTGACTGCTTTATTTACATCTGAAAATAATGAAGGCCAATAAAAACCTGCCCTTAGGATCTTGTTTGCCGTGGTCTTCCAAAACAAGTGGCCCCCGCAATCACCTTTGTGAAAATCCTCTACAGCTCTCTTAGCTTCCTCCTCGACCAAACAATTCAGCAATATGCCACTGGGGTCTTTCCAATATAGTGCAGATTTGATGATGCAAAATTTAGCAGCCTTTAACTTCAATGTCCTAGCTATGTTTCGAGGCATCCCGGGAGGTGAAGACAAATTTTGAAGCACATATACAATATCAACATACCAAGGAGAAGAAATAAAGATGTCAGATACCTGTAGCGCTGAACTTTCTTCATCTTCGTCAGACAAAGCAGCAATCAAATTAATGTCTAGGACATGGAGATTTGTTTCAGATATCAATTTAGCGAGACCTTGGCCCTTGATCAGCTTGGTAGGCTTAATTTCCACATCATACTCCAATAGTGCAGCAATCCACTTACCCCGCTTTCCTTCCGGTTCCGCTTGTACCAAAACATCTTTAACAGCCGCGTTAGGAACATATGCCAAAATGTGTGAATTCAGTATGTACACACGGAAATCTTTCAAGGCTTTTACCAACGCCAATGCTTGTTTTTCAATGATATTATACTTCAGCGCTCCATCCCTTATAATACGACTGAAAAAAGCAATGGGCTTCTCAACTCCATCTCTCTTTTGCATCAGCACAGCTGCCAATGTATGCTCAGAAGCAAATGAAAATAAAATAAAATCTTGTGTATAATCCGGGCTGATTAGGGTTGCGGCTGAAGATAAAATTAACTTTACCAAAATGAAAGACTTTACCGCCTCTTCGGTCCACTTGAGCTGGCTGTCCTTTTTAAGCATGTTAGTGATTTATCTAAGGTGTTCGGCAAGATTCGGAATAAAGCGACGCAGAAAATTCAACTTGCCATTAAAGGACTTGTTAGCGCTTGAAATTTCACCTCAGGCTGAGAAAGGAAAACTTCAAGGCAACATAAAACCACTTAGCCTCGTAGCTAGACCTACGGGACAGGAGAGGGCTCTCTCCGGTCTATCTCGATAGGGATCTTCAACGGGCAAGATAACCAATAAGGAAACACTGATTTTAGGCTAGTAAACTGATAAAAAGAGTTTGTTTTGGGATTTTTGGATTTTGGTGGAAAATCGGGGAAAAGCAATTTTGGGTGCGGGGATTGGACACAGTTTTTGCAGGGGTTTCTTTGGGGCAAGGTAGGAGACTGTATTCATGCCTTTAAATTAAGTGAATGGGTAGGAATGACCGGTGAGGAGCTAAGGAGAGCAAGCAATCACCTTGAGTTCTCCTTAAACAGATGAAAACATTGATATTAAGCAAATTTAAAAGCAGAGCATGGAAATCATGAATTCTACTTTAACACTTCATTTGCCTAATTTTAGAAGAAAAAGAAAGAGGATGATTTCACATAACACACTTACAAGTACAAAGAGAAGCACACCATCAATACATGTAACCACAGGAATCCCAAAAAGGACTGCAAAACCCTGGTCTTTCTTCCTTTGCCAAAATTGCAGAGATACAATGAATAATACAATAGAGCTTTCTCCCTCAAGAGTCCAACCATGAAAATGACCAAGAAAGTACATAATATAGGCAATCTAACATCTTTCCTTGCCTCTAGGGGTCGAGCTCATCCTTCTAGGAGCAGTTTCAACCAATTCTAAACTGAGCACTAAAATCTAGGCAGTCAAAACAACTTGCCTCTATAAGCTAGGAAACCAATTCATTCATTAAATGTTTGCTATTTCATGAATGAATCTTCTAGAATAGGTAAATAAGTGTCATATCAACATGAAAATACATTAATTACATCCAAGAGGGTGAAAAATCCCATCCCAAGTCAAAACTGGCCAAATCTGGGCGAATTCCTGAGCTGTAGGTGAAACATTATGAAAATTGCCTGATAGGTCGCGCTTCTTTGGAGCTCAGTTTGAGGCACTTCCAGGTGTCCAAATGAGGCAAAAGTGGGCTTGTTGGAAAGGTCTAGATGTCTCCTTTCCAACCCAACTAGAATTTCTGAATTTGGTGGCCATTTACCCCTCCAAAATTTCAATCTCCCAAGACTGCTCCCTGTTTGTCAAAAAGGTGGCAGAAAGTCATTTTTTGCATGTTTTTTGACCTTCTGGAGGCTCAAAACTTGATGAAATCTCTTGGTAATTGCTGAGAAGGTGTATCTTTGCATGAAAAATCTAGAAATGCTGAGTTTTCCCAAAATGAAGTTGCCCATTGAATAGGTCGCGCACAGCGCACGACCTATCAGGGAGAAAAACCTGTTTTTTGCCCAAAAAATTTCATAAGTGACAAAAAATGCTCAATTTTTATTGAAATTTGTGCTGTAGTGAGGTCATTTAATATCATGCTCCTTCAAGGAAGCCTCAGCCAAGATGTGGAGGGGATCGGGCCTTCTCCGTCGTTTTAGTGCCTTGGCCAACCGCCCTTGAATCACCTTCATTTTTGCCTTGCATACGTGCATTCGGGCCCAATAGTGATTTTTCATGTTCCTGAGCAAGTCCTTATCTTGGTTGGCCTTGGCCAGCAACCTCTCCAAATGAGCATTGACTCGGAGAAGCATAGCCTCTCGCTCAACGGGTACCAAATCGCCAGGTCTCTTTCGAGCCAAGTTGTGGTCCTCATGAATCCTCCGCAACTCATCAAGAGTGTGCTCATCCTCCAACTGCTTGTTGTGCTGCTCTAAATATGTGATCGTCCATTGTGATCCTTCCAATCTTCGCTGCAATGAATCATTTTCATCTCTTAGGTGCTGAATGATCTCCTTTGACTCTAGACTAGGAGAACTGATATCAAGGTCAACAATCTCTATGTCTGGAACACCTGATGGCCCCTCATCAATCCTGGGCTGTTTTCCCCTCTCTGATACCTGTGCTGCTGTCGGCGACGAGGCCCCTTCCACCTGGTGTGGAGATAACACTCATGGTGCTGATGAAGAAGGCGAGACCCCTTCCACCTGGTGTGGAGATAATATTCGCCTAGCTGATGCAAATAAGGCTCTGTGGCCTCTCTGATAAGTGACCAATGGAGGAGAGCTGACATGTCTGGTCTCAGGACTATCATGCTGCTATGAAGGCCCTCCCTCCTCATGAACAACCTTAGGGGGAGATGATGCTGATGCTGTGAAAAACTCCCAAGAGATAAAATTCTCCCATGGGATACCCTGCTGAGCCAACTGATGCATGACCACAAGCTCGATCAAACCATAATGATAAATGCTCCTATGTTGCTGTGTTGGGCTCCTTCTCTGCACCAAGGGCACCATCCTCTCAATATCCCGGCACATGAACCATGGTATCTTCATCATTCGTACCCGTGTGAAATGCATCAACAATCGAATATGGTACGAATACACATATGCAAACCTGCCCTCACAGGTGAAATAGAGCATGATGAGCCTCATCATGGGAGCATACTCATCCCTCAAAAGTCTGAAAGGAAACATACCAGTTATGGACCTCATGTAGGTAGGTTTAACGAAGGGCTCATAATGAAATCTGTCCAACACTTTGCATTTGTTCCACTCTACTCCCACATTTGGTATTCCTGTTGCTTGAGCAATACTTTCAGATGAAAATATAAAATCCACCCCTGCAAGGTTTACATGCCCATTATGCAAATGCAAAACAAACAAGCGAGCCAATTCCCTATGATGCTGAATTTGAGAAATCCTCTCGCAAAATTCATAACATGAGAGGTAGCGGAAACATGTGACCGCAAGTGGACAAGCCTGCAAATCGGTCAAAGAGGTGGGCTCCTCTCTCTTATGGTGACCACTCTTACCACCCCTGTGAGGCCTCCTTTGTATCTCAATTTCTGGTGTTGACTCATGGTCATCACTTTGCTCATAGTCGGTTTCAGTTTCTGACATGGTTTCAGGAGCAAAGTGGCTGAAAGGTACTGCTGCTTCTGCTCAAATGACCTACTGTTTTTCCCTGTTTGTAATGTTGTTTCAAGGGGACAAATAGCACAAGGTAAATGTTAGGGAAGGGAGACTTTGAAGGGAAATTGGGAAAAATATATGAAATAGGGAAATAGGGAGTTAAGGGGAAGAATCATGACATACATATCATCATACAATTCCATTTGCAAGGATATTATGGGAAGTAGGGTTTAGGGTTTGATTCTTGATTTTTAGGAATAGGGGTAGGGTTTTAGGGGCTTTTGATATTTTGGTAGGGAGATTAGGTAGAAATGATATAGGAGGTGGTAAAGAGAAGTGGGGAAAAAGTGGGGTGACAAGGATGACCTTTAAACAACAAAACAAACCATAGTTCTACAAGCATTTTGACATTCTTAAAGCAAATATACATGAATCTCTCATTTCAAGTGGACGTCATTAAAACACCTTTCCCATGCTCATTTTTCTTTATTAAATAAAATACTTTGATGATCAGAGGCCTACCTGCAGCCTTGAAGAATTTTGAGGTCGTTTGGGAGTTTACTGGCGGTTTTTGTAGATGAATTCCCAACAGGTCGCGCGCAGGTGCTGATAGGTCGCGCGCACTCGATAGGTCGTGCCAGTGTAATTTTTCAACTGGAGGAACCCCCCTGATAGGTCGCGCGCAAGTGTTGACAGGTCGCGCGCGGGCTCAGCTTGCCAATTTTGCTCAATTTCTCTCCAAATCGCCCAAATCGCTCTTCACTATTGCTTTGAGGCAAATGATGATCAAATAGAAGGAGAGAGGGGCTTTATAGGCTTGATTTAAATTAATTTCTCCTCAAACCCTCTTTCTAATGTTTTTAACTTGACACTTTTTCAAAATTTAAATGCTGTTGACTTTATGGTTTCCTTTTGTCCTGAAATTGTTTGAACTGATGCTTTGTCTTGAAAATTTTTGTAGGGAAAGCTTCTGAGGAATCTTGGCAAAGGGGACCAGGGCTGCATGCTGTCTTTGAAAACTTTTGAATTTTTACAATTTTTTTTTTACAAAAATGAGAAAAAAGACCTTGTCTTTAAAAACAGGGTTTTTAAATCCAAGGTTAAAATTAGCTGTACAAGATGAAATATTTGAAGAAAAACTTTGACAGTCATCCCTCTGGCTTGCTGGGCATTTATTGTCCTTTAAAGACATGACCTCGAAGACAAATTGGACCTAAACCCTAGACCTAGGACTTTGACAAGACAAGGAACCTTGAAAGAATTTATAGACTGAAACAACTTGATCCAGGAGTGCCAAGAGGGGAATAAAGACACCAGCTCCTCCATCAGGGTTATGGCATGCCTAATGGAATGCAATGAAATGACACTGATGAGACACCTACTTATGCAAATGCAAAGAGTTTTGATCGCTGATGGAGGGCTACTAGACCGACTCTAACATTGGCTCCAATGGGGATGGTAGCTCCTTGGAGGTACCAAGAACCTTAGACCTCTGGGAGAGCAGACCAGTGCCTTTCGATCATTGGGCAATGGAGTCATTATTTTGAACGGATAACACAAAACCTTTGACACATTTATTGAATGAAACTTGACTAAAAACTGACTGAAACTTAACTGAAACTTGACTCAAACCGACTCGATGACAAATTGAAATGATGAAAAAAACTTGATTCTAACAAATTAACTCAAGACCTAAACTGAAAACTTAAAACTTGATGGCAGTACATAACCGCCTATGTTACAAGACAACATACCATCAAACTATATCATAATGCCAATGTAACCAATCAAGCAGATGCCTTCTTGACTGATTCTCCCAGTCAGATCTCATGATCAACAATAGATACTGGTAACTGGGCATCCAAAAACATAGCTGACCATGATCTCCTTCATCACTGAACACAACAATAATCACTTTCACTACTGACTGTAACAAATCTGCCATTGGATCCTGGAAAACATGAAGACTTGACATTGCCACCTCCTGCTGAAAGAACAAGGTATCCTTTGCTTCAATTTCTGATCTGCCTTCCTCATGTGCTTCGGTGAAAGTATGCTCATGGGCTTCAAAAAACTCTGAACAAATGGATGGGCAGATCTCTTCTTGGAAAAGCATTTCAGCACATGAAACATATGAAGAGGAATCTGAATGGAAATCCTGAATGGTTTGTTCTTCTATGGTGTGAATGTGTTGTAGGTCATCTTCATATGATATCACAACGAAATTATCAAGTTCCTTATTACATTCTTCAATATTATCAAGCACAGTATTATCATTTACATCATCTGCCACAAATTCACTCAAAGAAACTTTTTCACTTGCTTGAGCAAAGATCTCACCTTGCTGTTCATGAGCTGACTGAATGACCTCCTCATGAAGACTCGGTTCTAATGACAGACTGGCAGCACGACTGAGAACATTTGAATCCATACCGCTGTCTATGATCTCAACAAAAAAATTCTCCTTTTCAGGATTCAGCACAAGGTATTCTTGGTCATCATGATCTGAATGTTGATCTGAAATAGCTGACTTGACTGCATCACATTCTAAAATTGAATCTTGACTACCCTACATGCTGTCTTCTTCTGTGGGCAGATCTGAAATAGAACCCTCTCTTTCATCATTTTCAGCCATATGGCCATCTTCAACCTGCTGATATTGATTCTGTTGTAAAATGTCCTGATCATCTTGATGGGAATTCTCTAAGTTTTCTTGATGCTGCTGAAATGGATTCTCATACAGAGCCTCCATAATCTCAACGTCCATAAAATTATCATCTTCATAATATGTCTCAAGGCTTTCAATAAAACTATAAGCATGCTTGCAACAGTCTTGAACTAAATTTAACGATGGATAAGAGTCCTTATATCGTTCAATGAACATAGCATGAAAATCCTTTAAACAGTAAATAAAAGCAGACGGCAAACTTTCATACCATGATTGGGCTTCACCTTCCATAGTGGCTAGGAATATCTTCATCAAGCAATCTTTAGGAAAATCCACCTTCAACTTGCGAATATGCATATGAAATATAACTAGATGTAAAGCAGCATCCTTCTTACCATCATCTTTAAATGTAGGCAAATTCCTTGACCAATCTACCTTCGAAATTTTATTTGGAAAACCAGGGATGTGATCTCAGCTCAGGGGAGCGTATCTTCTTGCAATCCGATCCATCTTGAAAAGCTCAAAGCTACTGATCTCTCTGCAGTGAAGTCACCATGAAGCACAGATTGCTGGATTCTTGCAGTGAAAGGAGTCGCCAAATGGATGATTTCAGCCTGTGAAAACT
The DNA here is from genome assembly GCA_031772625.1 of Pinus tabuliformis. Taxonomy (NCBI): domain Eukaryota; kingdom Viridiplantae; phylum Streptophyta; class Pinopsida; order Pinales; family Pinaceae; genus Pinus; species Pinus tabuliformis. Next base: position 513,068,114 of record CM062808.1, on the reverse strand, counting down.
TTCAACTTATCATCCAAAAGTTCACAGTTTACAAATGAACTGGGGTAAAATGCAATCGAAGTGGCCGTATTCACAAGCTCACGGATATTGACTGAAGCAGCGTTTATCTACTTCCGCTTATGCAAAGCAAAAGCGTTTCGAAGGCTACCTGGCATAACTTCAGGCTCCGTCTAAGACTTATGAAACAAACACAACAATCCACAGAGAAGTTTGTTCTCCCCAGTATGGTCACCAATATGTTAGCGCTTGAAATTTCACCTCAGGCTGAGAAAGGCAAACTTCAAGGCAACATCAAACCACTTAGCCTCGTAGCTAGCCCTACGGGGCAGGAGAGGGCTCTCTCCGGTCTATCTCGATAGGGATCTTCAACGGGCAAGATAACCAATAAGGAAACACTAATTTTAGGCTAGTAAACTGATAAAAAGAGTTTGTTTTGGGATTTTTGGATTTTGGTGGAAAATCGGGGAAAAGCAATTTTGGGTGCGGGGATTGGACACAATTTTTGCAGGGGTTTCTTTGGGGCAAGTTAGGAGACTGTATTGATGCCTTTAAATTAAGTGAATGGGTAGGAATGACCGGTGAGGAGCTAAGGAGAGCAAGCAATCACCTTGAGTTCTCCTTAAATAGATGAAAACATTGATATTAAGCAAATTTAAAAGCAGAGCATGGAAATCATGAATTCTACTTTAACACTTCATTTGCCTAATTTCAGAAGAAAAAGAAAGAGGATGATTTCACATAAAACACTTACAAGTACAAATAGAAGCACACCATCAATACATGTAACCACAGGAATCCCAAAAAGGACTGCAAAACCCTGGTCTTTCTTCCTTTGCCAAAATTGCAGAGATACAATGAATAATACAATAGAGCTTTCTCCCTCAAGAATCCAACCATGAAAATGACCAAGAAAGTACATAATATAGGCAATCTAACATCTTTCCTTGCCTCTAGGGGTATAGCTCATCCTTCTAGGAGCAGTTTCAACCAATTCTAAACTGAGCACTAAAATCTAGGCAGTCAAAACAACTTGCCTCTATAAGCTAGGAAACCAATTCATTCATTAAATGTTTGCTATTTCATGAATGAATCTTCTAGAATAGGTAAATAAGTGTCATATCAACATGAAAATACATTAATTACATCCAAGAGGGTGAAAAATCCCATCCCAAGTCAAAACTGGCCAAAGCTGGGCGAATTCCTGAGCTGTAGGTGAAAAATTATGAAAATTGCCTGATAGGTCGCGCCCTAATCCTGATAGGTCACGCTTCTTTGGAGCTCCGTTTGAGGCACTTCCAGGTGTCAAAATGAGGCAAACGTGGGCGTGTTGGAAAGTTCTGGATGTCTACTTTCCAACCCAACTGGAATTTCTGAATTTGGTGGCCATTTGCCCCTCCAAAATTTCAATCTCCCAAGACTGCTCCATGTTTGTCAAAAAGGTGGCAGAAAGTCAATTTTTGCATGTTTTTTGACCTTCTGGAGGCTCAAAACTTAATGAAATCTCTTGGTAATTGTTGAGCAGGTGTATCTTTGCATGAAAAATCCTCCCAAAATGAAGTTGCCCATCGAATAGGTCGCGCGCGGCGCGCGACCTATCAGGGAGAAAAACCTATTTTTTGCCCAAAAAATTTCATAAGTGACCAAAAATGCTCAAAATTTTTTGAAATTTGTGTTGTAGTGAGGTCATTTAATATCATGCTCCTTCAAGGAAGCCTCAGCCAAGATGTGGAGGGGATCGGGCCTTCTCCGTCGTTTTAGTGCCTTAGCCAACCGCCCTTGAATCACCTTCATTTTTGCCTTGCATACGTGCATTCGGGCCCAATAGTGATTTTTCATGTTCCTGAGCAAGTCCTTATCTTGGTTGGCCTTGGCCAGCAACCTCTCCAAATGAGCATTGACCCGGAGAAGCATAGCCTCTCGCTCAACGGGTACCAAATCGTCGGGTCTCTTTCGAGCCAAGTGGCGGTCCTCATGAATCCTCCGCAACTCATCAAGAGTGTGCTCATCCTCCAACTGCTTGTTGCGCTGCTATAAATATGTGATCGTCCATTGTGCTCCTTCCAATCTTCGCTGCAATGAATCATTTTCAGCTCTTAGGTGCTGAATGATCTCCTTTGACTCTAGACTAGGAGAACTGATATCAAGGTCAACTATCTCTATGTCTGGAACACCTGATGGCCCCTCATCAATCCTGGGCTGTTTGCCCCTCTCTGATACCTGTGCTACTATCAGCGACGAGGCCCCTTCCACCTGGTGTGGAGATAACACTCGTGGTGCTGATGAAGAAGGCGAGACCCCTTCCACCTGGTGTGGAGATAATACTCGCCTAGCTGATGCAAATAAGGCTCTGTGGCCTCTCTGATAAGTGACCAATGGAGGAGAGCTGACATGTCTGGTCTGAGGACTATCATGCTGCTGTGAATGCCCTCCCTCCTCATGAACAACCTCAGGGGGAGATGATGCTGATGCTGTGAAAAACTCCCGAGAGATAAAATTCTCCCATGGGATACCCTGCTGAGCCAACTGATGCATGACCACAAGCTCGATCAAACCATAATGATAAATGCTCCTATTTTGCTGTGCTGGGCTCCTTCTCTGCACCAAGGGCACCATCCTCTCAATATCCCGGCACATGAACCATGGTATGTTCATCATTCGTACCCGTGTGAAATGCATCAACAAGCGAATATGGTACGAATACACATATGCAAACCTGCCCTCACAGGTGAAATAGAGCATGATGAGCCTCATCATGGGAGCATACTCATCCCTCAAAAATTTGAAATGAAACATACCAGTTATGGACCTCATGTAGGCAGGTTTAACGAAGGGCTCATAATGAAATCTGTCCAACACTTTGCGTTTGTTCCACTCTTCTCCCACATTTGGTATTCCTGTTGCTTGAGCAATACTTTCAGATGACAATATAAAATCCACCCCTGCAAGGTTTACATGCCCATTATGCAAATGAAAAACAAACAAGCGAGCCAATTCCCTATGATGCTGAATTTGAGAAATCCTCTCGCAAAATTCATAACATGAGAGGTAGCGGAAACATGTGACCGCAAGTGGACAAGCCTGCAAATCGGTCAAAGAGGTGGGCTCCTCTCTCTTATGGTGACCACTCTTACCACCCCTGTGAGGCCTCCTTTGTATCTCAATTTCTGGTGTTGACTCATGGTCATCACTTTGCTCATAGTCGGTTTCAGTTTCTGACATGGTTTCAGGAGCAAAGTGGCTGAAATGTACTGCTGCTTCTGCTCAAATGACCTGTTGTTTTTCCCTGTTTGTAATCTTGTTTCAAGGGGACAAATAGCACAAGGGAAATGTTAGGGAAGGGAGACTTTGAAGGGAAATTGGGAAAAATATATGAAATAGGGAAATATGGAGTTAAGGGGAAGAATCATGACATACATATCATCATACAATTCCATTTGCAAGGATATTATGGGAAGTAGGGTTTAGGGTTTGATTCTTGATTTTTAGGAATAGGGGTAGGGTTTTAGGGGAAAAAGTGGGGTGACAAGGATGACCTTGAAACAACAAAACAAACCATAGTTCTACAAGCATTTTGACATTCTTAAAGCAAATATACATGAATCTCTCATTTCAATTTGACGACATTAAAACACCTTTCCCATGCTCATTTTTCTTTATCAATTAAAATACTTTGATGATCAGAGGCCTACCTGCAGTCTTGAAGAATTTTGAGGTCGTTTGGGAGTTTACTGGCGGTTTTTGTAGATGAATTCCCAACAGGTCGCGCGCAGGTGTTGATAGGTCACGCGCGCTCGATAGGTCACGCCAGTGTAATTTTTCAACTGGAGGAACCCCCCTGATAGGTCGCGCGCAAGTGTTGACAGGTCGCGCGCGGGCTTAGCTTGCCAATTTTGCTCAATTTCTCTCCAAATCGCCCAAATCGCTCTTCACTATTGCTTTGAGGCAAATGATGATCAAATAGAAGGAGAGACGGGCTTTATAGGCTTGATTTAAATTATTTTCTCCTCAAACCCTCTTTCTAATGTTTTTAACTTGACACTTTTTCAAAATTTAAATGATGTTGACTTTATGGTTTCCTTTTGTCCTAAAATTGTTTGAACAGATGCTTTGTCTTGAAAATTTTTGTAGGGAAAGCTTCTGAGGAATCTTGGCAAAGGGGACCAGGGCTGCATGCTGTCTTTGAAAACTTTTGAATTTTTACAATTTTTTTTTTTTTAAAATGAGAAAAAAGACCTTGTCTTTAAAAACAGGGTTTTTAAATCCAAGGTTAAAATTAGTTGTACAAGATGAAATATTTGAAGAAAAACTTTGACAGTCATCCCTCTGGCCTGCTGGGCATTTATTTTCCTTTAAAGACATGACCTCAAAGACAAATTGGACCTAAACCCTAGACCTAGGACTTTGACAAGACAAGGAACCTTGAAAGAATTTATAGACTGAAACAACTTGATCCAGCAGTGCCAAGAGGGGAATAAAGACACCAGCTCCTACATCAGGGTTATGGCATGCCTAATGGAATGCAATGAAATGACACTGATGAGACACCTACTTATGCAAATGCAAAGAGTTTTGATCGCTGATGGAGGGCTACTAGACCGACTCTAACGGGACTGAATCTCTTTCTTGTTTCGGGGCTGCTCTAATTGCTGAATAGATTCCACACGTGCAGGATCTATATGAATGCCATCTTTGGAAATGATGTGGCCCAACAACTTGCCTTCACCCATGGCGAAAAGACTCTTCTTTGGATTCAATGAGATACCATATTTTCTGCACTTTTGAAACACCATTGTTAAATGATACAAATGTTCTTCATCATATTTAGAAAACACAGTTAAATCATCAAGATAAACGACCAAAAAGACATCCTTCTCATTAGCAAAGGACATGTCCATCGCCCGCTGAAAGGTGGCACCTTCATTTTTCAATCCAAATGGCATCTTGGCATAATGAAATGTTCCCCATGGAGTAGTGAATGCAGTCTTGTCACGGTCATCTTCATGCACCAAAATCTAATTCTACCCGGAATAACCATCAAGTAGCGACATCCTTGATGCCCCAACTACCCGCTGCAATATATGATCCATCTTGGGCAGCGGATAATTTTCCTTTAGCGACACCTTATTCAAATTTCTAAAGTCTATACACAAGCGGATCTCACCGGTCTTCTTTCTCACGGGCACCAAGTTGGAAATCCAATCAGAAAATCTGATTGGCACTATAATTCCAGACTTGTACAACCTGTTAACTTCCTTCTCGATCAATGGCAGCAACTTAGGATTAATTCTTCTCAACTTTTGTCGGAAAGGCTTTTGATTTGGCTTTATGGGAATGCTATGTTGAATGATACTTGTTTCATAAGTTTTCAAATCTGAATAATCCCATGCAAAAACATTAGAAAATGAAGACAACAATCTGATATACTCTTTCTTTACCTTTGGCAACAATGCTTTCGATAGTTTCACCATCTTCGGATTTTCAGTTGTTCCAAGATTCACTTCTTCGACACCTTCTTCTGTTGGCCTCAAGGTTGGTTTGCGGGCCACATCATCTTGATCGAACAACTCTTCCAAAGGAATTAATCCTTTAGGAATGAAATTGTCTTTAAGCTTCAATACATCCATTTGATTTACTTCCTCAGGTTCTGTGTCTATGGAGATGTCTTTGAACTCACCTTCAACTTGCAGAAAATCCTTGATTTCTTCATCATCTTGGAAAACTTGCCAACATCTTTGATTGTCTCGAACTGTAGGACGGTGCTTCACATAAATCTCAAACTTATTGCTGGAATTCATGGGGATTTTTAGATTACTTGCTGCCTTAGCCAATGCATCCGCAACACCATTTTGGATACGGGGCACACATGTCAAAGTATGTTCAGAAAACAGCTTCAAGATATCTAGGACAGCATTTCGATATGCTCGCATACGAGGATGCTTGGTCTGAAACTCACCTTTCACTTGCTTTATAACCAGCTCGGAGTCGCCATATACTGATATCTTCTTTGCCTTCAACTTCCGAAGGATTTTCAGGCCAACAATGAGAGCCTCATATTTCGCCTCATTGTTTGAACAATCAAATGCCAATTTGTAAGAGCATACTCATACCTTTCTTGGGACTTTGTTTCGGATAGAAAATGGACTTCGAATCCACACACCTATACCAGCACCATTGCTGCCTACAGCGCCATCAAAATCCATGGTCCAAAGACCATCCTCATCGTCTTCTAAATGTTGAAATTGTGATGTCTCTGCATTTTCTGTTTGCTGCCCTTTCATTTCAGCTGTTGGCTCCATGAAAGCGGACCTTCCTTCACTTTCTTTTCTCAAAATTTCTCTAAAATTTTCTGTAATGTCTGGTATATCTTCTGCTTGAACCAACTGACTATCTATCTCATTAAATTTATCAGCAAACAAAACAAATGATTCCAAATCTGTATGTACATAATTTACAGGATGATTAACTGGCTTTTCCTTACTAGTGATCATGTATTTCATCTTTTGCTCCCTATATAACTTCCTCATCTGACCAAAGACCGGGATTGTAGCATAAGAAAAATCAAGCTGAAGTGTACCTTTGAGCTTGGCTCCCCAAGATCTCGAAAGCAACATTCCGAATCGCGGAGGAATATCCGCCACCACCACATCCATCAAAACATTCTTTGCTGGGATTTGATCTAGGCTCACTACCAAGTCCTTGATCAAACCAATACATTTTACCCGGCTGGAATCAAACGAATACAAATCATGATATTTCCTTGTGATGTCTAGTCCCAGCTTTTCCATAATTGCTTTCGGCATTAAATTATGCGAAGCTCCCGAGTCAAACATGGCATTATGTAAAACATACTCATGAAATCGCAAACTGATATAGAATGGAGGAACATCACTTTCGGGAGACTCACCATTTAAAGCAGGCCCAAAAATCAATTCCGGCTGATCGTCTTCTACATTCACCGTGTCTAGCATTGGATCAAAATTCAGCATCTTGGAGATTTGGCCTCGGTAAGTGCTGTTCTTCATGATTTCCGTCAAAGGAATGGACACTTTCAACTTTGAAATTTCATTCTCCAAACTGAAAGCTGAAACCTTCTCACCTTCTTTGACCGAAACTTCTCTTTTTTCCACTTTATCTCTCGGTGTACTTGCTGGCTGATCTAACTTGCTTGCTGATGATGATTGACCTGCTGAAGGATCGCTTATGTCTTTTCCTTTTGTTTGTGGGGAAGCTGAATCATGTTTTGTTGAAGCATCTCCCCTTTTCTAAATGGGATTTATGGGAACAGCTCGGTTTCTCAATTGCCTCTGCTGAGCGGACAAAGCATTGAGATATCCTCTTTGGTATTCCTCCGATTCTTCCTCAAGTACTGCCTCATTTGATAAGATATAGTTCTCATCTTGATGTATGACTGAATTTCTCACAAATTCTTCTTCTTCTGTAATATAGGTAGGCAGATCATCAGGAGTGAAAAAGTGATTTTCCTCTCCCACCGTATCACCTTCATCCTCGGATTCTTGGCTAACAAAATTCTGCTGAAAAGGAGGTTTAATTTGTTGTTGAACTGTTGCCTCTTGTGCTCTTGTTTCACGCTGTTTGATTCTATATTGCGGCTGCTGTGGACCTCGGAAATTAGGATTACGGACCTGAGGTTCCGGCTTGCTGAGATGAGTATGTTCAAGTTCCCTTTCAATCTTTTCAACCTTACGGAGGAGCTGATCTGATGTAGAAGCTTCTTCTTTGATTGTGACTCGCTTTTCCGCCTTCATCCTCGCTCTTTTATCATTCAAATTCGCTTCAACACTAACAACAATTTTCTGCATATCCTCCAACGTAGGCGGATCTCTATCTCGCAATGAATAAGCCATCTCCGGATCGAAACCATTCGGGAATTTGAGAAGTGCTGATTTTCTTGACGGTCTCAAATCATCGGGAATAACATTGTAAACTGTATTAAATCTGATTATGTAATCTTGAACGGACTCACCATGATTACGCTTGAGGTTGTTGTATTCGGCATTAATCTGAAGTGGATCCTTTCTGATTTCCCATCGATCTAAAAACTGCCTTTGAAGTGCCTCTAAGGTAGCAATGCTCCGGGCTGTCAAACCTCTGAACCACTTTCTTACTTCGCCATCAAATGTTTGTACAAACAAACACATAGTTACATCCTCTTCATCTATCTCATATAGATCAAAGAAAGTCGTCATTTTGTCTATATGTTGCTGAGCAGAGATACTTTGTGGAGTGCCATCAAACATGGGAATTTTACTCTGATAATCGGCTGGAATATCATGCAGATTTTGGGGAAGAGCAAGAGGAGCAAATCGGGCGGCCATTGCTTTAGGTAGATTGGGTCTAGGAGTAGCAGGTGGAGTAAGTGTAGCTGTAGTGTGAGGAGTATGAGGAGGGGAAGTGGTATGGGATGTAGAGGGCGAACCAACTGTAGATTCCGGATAAGTGATTATAGGAGAAACAAAAATAAAAGGAGGATTGGACTGCTCATGCGTCGTGATAGTGGATCCGATATGAACAGATATAGTTTCAACAAACTCGGCAAGATTTTTAGCGTGAATATCTGACTGAAGAGATCTTAGGATGAAATTGTCAACCAATTTATTGTGTCTCTCAATTTCAAGGGCAACTGCAAAATCAGGGTTGGGAACTAGAGAATCAAGTGCACTTTCAGATTTGGTTTTGAACAAGGACAACTCAAAACTCTCGTCAAAATCAATGTCTTCAAGATACTCAAAAACAGTTGGACATGAATGAGATTTGAATATATGACCAGAATCTGAAGCCAATTTGGATATCAAGGAACAAATAGCCAATCAGCCTGTGAAAACTCTTAACCAATCATCCAAAAGTTTAGAGTTTGCAAATATACTGGGGTGAAATACAATCGAGGTGGCTGTATTCACAAGCTCATGGAGATTGACTGAAGCAGCGTTTATCTACTTCCGCTAATGCAAAGCAAAAGCGTTTCGAAGGCTACCTGGCATAACTTCAGGCTCTGTCTAAGACTTATGAAACAAACACATCAATCAACAAACAATTTGTTCTCCCCAGTATGGTCGCCAATATGTTAGCGCTTGAAATTTCACCTCAAGCTGAGAAAGGTAAACTTCAAGGCAACATCAAACCACTTAGCCTCGTAGCTAGCCCTACGGGGCAGGAGAGGGCTCTCTCCGGTCTATCTCGATAGAGGTCTTCAACGGGCAAGATAACCAATGAGGAAACACTGATTTTAGGCTAGTAAACTGATAAAAGGTTTGATTTGATATTTTTAGGATTTCGGTGGAAAATCGGGGAAATGCAATTTTGGGTGCGGGGATTGGACACAGTTTTTGCAGGGGGTTCTATGGGGCAAGGTAGGAGACTGTATTGATGCCTTTGAATTAAGTGAATGGATATGAATGACCGGTGAGGAGCTAAAGAGAGAAATAAACCTTCAAGAGTTCTCTTGAGACAGATGAAAACATAAATATTAAGCAAACTTAAAAGCAGAGCATGGCATTCATGAATTCTACTTTAACACTTCATTTGCCTAATTTGCAGAAGGAAAAGTAAGAAGATGAATCACATAAAAAACTTACAAGTACAAAGAGAAACACACCATCAATACATGTAACCATAGGAATCCCAAAAAGGACTGCAAAACCCTGGTCTTTCTTCCTTTGCCAAAATTGCAGAGATACAATGAATAATACAATAGAGCTTTCTCCCTCAAGAGTCCAACCATGAAAATGACCAAGAAAGTACATAATATAGGAAATCTAACATCTTTCCTTGCCTCTAGGGGTCTAGCTCACTATCCTAGGAGCTGTTTCAACCAATTCTAAACTGAGCACTAAAAACTAGGCAATCAAAACAACTTGCCTCTATAAGCTAGGAAACCAATTCATTCATTAAATTTTTGCCTATCACATGAATGAATCTTCTAGAAGAGATAAATAAGTGTCAAAATATCAAAAATTTACATCATTTACAACAAGGAGGATCAAAATTCACTCCAAAAAGTCAAATCCAGTCAAAACTGCGTTTTGCTGAGCTGTAGGTGCATTTCTGTGAAAATTGCCCAACGCGTAGCGCCCTGATTCTGAACACATAGTGCGCCGTTGGAGCTGCTTTTGAAGCACTTCCAGGTGTCCAAATGAAGCAAAAGTGGGCTTTTTGGAAAGGTATGTATGTCTACTTTCCAACCCAAGTGGAATTTCTGAATTTGGTGGTCATTTGCCCCTCCAAAATTGCAATCTCCCAAGACTACTTCTTGTGTGTCAAAAAGGTGGCAGAAAGTCATTTTTTGCTTGTTTTTTGACCTTCTGGAGGCTCAAAACTTGATGAAATCTCTTGGTAATTGCTGAGAAGGTGTATCTTTGCATGAAAAATCCAAAAATGCTGAGTTTTCTTAAAATGGAGTTGCCCATCGAAAGGGTCGCGCGTGGTGCGCTACGCGTTGGTGAAGGAAACCTGTTTTTTGCCCAAAAATTCACAAGTGACCAAAAGTGCTCAAATTTTTTTGAAATTTGTGCTGGAGTTGAGTCATTTAGCATCATGCTCCTTCAAGGAAGCCTCAGCCAAGATGTGGAGGGGATCGGGCCTCTTTCTTCGTTTTAGTGCTTTGGCCAACCGCCCTTGGAGCACCTTCATTTTCGCCTTGCATACGTGCATTCGGGCCCAATAGTGGTTCTTCATGTTCCGGAGCAGGTCCTTATCTTTATTGGCCTTGGCCAGCAACCTCTCCAAATGAGCATTGACCTGGAGAAGCATAGCCTCTCGCTCAACGGGTACCAAATCACCGGGTCTCTTGCGCGCCAAGTTGCGGTCTTCATGGATCCTCCGCAACTCATCAAGAGTGTGCTCATCTTCCAATTGCTTGTTGCGCTGCTCTAAGTAGGTGATTGTCCAATTTTCCATTTCCAACCTTTGCTGCAACGAGTCATTTTCAGCCCTTAGGTGCTGGATGATCTCCTTTGGCTCTAGGCTAGGAGAACTGATATCGAGGTCAACAACATCTATGCCTGGATCACCTGATGGCCCCTCATCAATTTTGGGCTGCTTGCCTCTCTCTGATACCTGTGCTGCTGTCGGAAACGAGGCCCCTTCCACCTGATGTGGAGATAACACTCGCGGTGCTGATGAAGAAGGCGAGACCCCTTCCACCTGGTGTGGAGAAAATACTCGCCTAGCTGATGCAAATAAGGCCCTGTGGCCTTTCTGATATGTGACCAATGGAGGAGAGCTGACATGTCTGGTCTCGGGGATATCATGCTGCTGTGAAGGTCCTCCCTCCTCATGAACAACCTCAGGGGGTGGTGATGCTGGCGCTGTGAAAAAATCTCGAGAGATAAAATCCTCCCATGGGATACCCTGCTGAGCCAACTGATGCATGACCACAAGCTTAATCAAACCATAATGAAATATGCTCCGATGTTGCTATGCTGGGCTCTTTCTCTGCACCAAGGGCACCATCTTCTCAATATTCCGGCACATGAAAGATGGTATGTTCATCATTCGTACCCGTGTGAAATGCATCAACAAGCGGATATGGTACGAATACAAACGTGAAAATATGCCCTCACAGGTGAAATAGCGAATGATGAACCTCATCAAGGGAGCATACTCATCCCTCAAAAATCTGAAAGGAAATACACCAGTCATATACCTCATGTATGCAGGTTTAATGTAGGGCTCATACTGAAATCTGTCCAATAGTTTGCGCTTGTTCCACTCTTCTCCAACATTGGGCATCCCTGTTGCTTGAGCAACCATCTCAAGTGACAATATAAAATCCACCCCTGCCAGATTCACATGCCCGTCATGCAAATGCAAAACAAACAAGCGGACCAATTCCCTATGGTGCTGAATTTGAGAAATCCTCTCGCAAAATTCATAATATGACAGGTGGCGGAAACATGTGACTGCAAGTGGACAAGCCTGTAAATAGGTCAAAGAGGTGGGCTCCTCTCTCACATGGTGACCACCCTTACCACCCCTGTGAGGTCTCCTCTGTACCTCAACCTCTTGTGTTGACTCACGGTCATCACTTTGCTCATAGTCAGTTTCAGTTTCTGACATGGTTTCAAGAGCAAAGTGGCTGAGATGTACTGCTGCTTCTGCTCAAATGACCTGTTATTTTCACTGTTTGAAATGCTGCTTCAAGGGGACAAATAACACAAGGGAGATGTTAGGGAAGGGAGAATTTTAAGGGGAATTAGGGAAAATACATGAAAAATGGAATTAAGGGAAGGAATCATGACATATACAACATCATACCATTATAATTTGCAAAGGTTTTATGGGAAGTAGGGTTTAAGGTTATATTATTGGATTTTAGGGATATGGGTAGGGTTTTGGACCTTTGATATTTTTTGGTAGGGAGATTAGGTAAAAATGATAAGGGAGATGGTTGGGATGTGGGGGAAAAAATGGGAGTGAAAGGGATGACCTTGAGAGCAGCAAAACAAAACCCTATCTCTACTTGCACTTTGACATTTTTTAAGCAAATATACATGAACTTCTCATTTCAACTTGATGGCATTAAAACACATTTCCCATGCTCATTTTTCTTTATCAAGAAAAATACTTTGATGATCAGAGGCCTACCTGCAATCTTGAAGAAACTTGGGGTCGTTTGAAGCTTTGAAGGTAATTTTTTCTTGTGTAAACCCAAACGTGTAGCGCGCGGGTCCTAACGCGTAGCGCGCGCCCAACGCGTGGCGCCCTTGCCTTTTTCCCACTGTGCTGACCGCCCCGACGCGTAGCGCCTGCCCAACGCGTAGCGCACAGGTCCTGATGCGTAGCGCGCGGGCTCTGTCCACCAACTTGCATGGTTTTCTCACTAAATCGCCTTTTGCTCTTGCTTTGGAGTCTTGGAGGCAAATAATGATAAAATGAAGGGAGGGAGGGCTTTTATAAACTTGATTTGAATTAATTTCCCCTCAAACCCACTTTCTAATGTTTATAAAATGACACTTTTCAAAATTTAAATGCTGCTGATTTATGGTTTCCTTTTTGTCTTGAAATTGGTTGAAATGATGCTTTTTCTCGAAAATTTTTGCAGAGGTAGCTTCTGAAGAGTCTTGGCAAAGGAGACCAGGGCTGCATGCCAATTTCTGGAGAGTTTGAATTTTTACAAATTTTTACAAAACATGAGAAAACCTTGCCTTCAAAAACAGGGTTTTTGAACTCAAGGTAGAAAAAATAGTTGTACAATATGAAATCCTCTAAAGTGATGCTTTGATAGACATCCCTCTGGCCTGTTGGACATTTATTGACCTTAAATACATGACCTCAAAGACAAATTGGACCTAAACCCTAGACCTAGGACCTTGACTACAAAACAAAACCAATGACCCTATAAAGAATTTTATTGACTTTTTATTGACTGAAACAACTTGAACCAGCAGTGCCAAGAGGGGAACATAAAGACACAAGCTCCTCCATCAGGGTTATGGCATGCCTAATGGAATGCAATAATATGACACTGATGAGACACCTGCTAATGAAATGCAAAGAGTTTTGATCGCTGATGGAGGGCTACTAGACCGACTCTAACAGTTCCCATGCAACTTTCCACATAATACCTAAACACACATGATAAAATACCAATGTGGTCCATAAATAGTTGTGGATACTCCACTAGAAAATTTGTCACAACAGATCTACTACAATAATCTAAAATATATACTATGAAGGGTTAATCCATTTATATTTCAGATATGTTATTATTATTTTCTTCAATTATACATGTAATATAGAGAATGTAGAAAATAGAGAATAGATAAAATAAAACCACTTACAAACCATAATGAACACCAAGATATGCTCTATGAAACAAATTCGAGAGAAAACTCAATTGAAAGGTCAAGCTACTCTGCTCTCTTTTGTCTAGAATGGCAATAACACAATACAAAGGAGAAGGCACTCTCTATCGAGTTTCTTAAGACTTATGGCCCATGGGCCACTACAAAACACAAGCCCCCTCTATTATTATCTCTCTTTAACCAAACTCAACTATTGTACTCTAATATGCTACAAAATGCAAGAAAGTATAATGGAACCAATTTTCCTCCCAGTGGCCTAGTTATAACATAGCCTGATAGCCAACTATGAGTTAAATCTGACCATTCAAAACTCAACGAGAGTATAACTTGAATCTTCTAGAGTATTCTTCATGGTGTCCATACGGCTAGCCCCTTTTCCATGAGTAATGGGGGCTAACATGGCATCCTCTAGAACTATGGTGGTCAATCATAATAGGTCAATTTATTAAATTCATCACTTTCTCATATGAGCTTTGATTGAGGTGATTCGTGTGCTTTTGGAAAGGTATTGATGTGTATCTTATGGATTATAATCCCATAAAAAGTTTGGAACTGTAAAAAATACTCATTTAAGGCCTCAAAATGGATCCTAAAAAATTTCACCTTAAATTTTCCAATATGGGATTGTTCGTAAAATGACCCTGCAAGTTGATTCCTCCAATTTTCACACACTAAATGCATCAAGATGAATGGAAAACAATATAATGATCCAATATGGATCATAACCTACTTTGGGAGGCTTTTGGTCCCCAAAATATTTTACTCAATGAGGTATGGAAATTTTACTCTACCTTCACCCTGCAGAACCATTTAGCCTTGCTTGGAAGTTGTGTTATCAACCCAATCATGTTATCATATCTTAAAGTTTTGGACTTCTTTTGCAAAACTACATCCTCTCCCAATTAATCCTAACCATATAATGATAAATTCTCTATGGAAGGTAGGATATGCTACTCTTCCTAATACAACATGCAATTATCATAGAGTTTGATATTTTCTACATTCACCATTGTGTAAATATGCATTTATGGGGGTATATTGAGTCAATAGGCATTATCTCCCACCTTTTCCAGTATCCTGAAAGGACCATATAATAGTGCGCTGATATTTTTACCAGTGCCCTATAGCCTTTCCTTGTTCAATTGTAACCATACTATGTCTCCCATTCTTAATGACTTCTCTATTTGATCCATAAAATATCATGGATATTCCATTGGACAGTTCGTCACAGCAGATCTAATAAAATTTTATTTAAAATCTGGAATTTTACACCGTTACAGCTTTATTAGATTTCTAGATTTGCAAATGTATTGTTAACAGTTCACACATGCAAAGGAAAATTATGTAAAAATTAGAGAATGGACGAATAAAATCCCACACACTGATGAGCACCACTATTACAGCAAGGATGCTGCAACTCCTGGGCTACCAACTTTACTTATCAACCCGGGGTCCGTACAAACTTGGAGGTGACAATGCTATATGCACAAGTAAAAGTGAAGGTCCTGCCTATTGTCACTATTCATTCGGCGAGAGACCCCAGGGGTTCCAAGCCAGACTTCTATAGAGTCAGAAGAAGCTTGATTCTTTGATGGAATAAGAGAAAATTTATTCTAAGAGAGCTACTCTACTACAGTAATGATGGAAACAACATGTAATGCTAAATCACACCATATCCTAATTAACCATTTAAACAACTATGCTAAGTAGAATTGCTAAATAAACACTAGCCTAATGCCGTTATCTAAGTTACAAAAGTAAAGAGAATCAAACCATACTAATGTGTAAGTAAGAAAACTAATCTAAATTTGTTTTCACTTTTTTTTGTTTTCTTTGGTAAAATCAAGCATGCAATTTAATTGTTCTTGTGGATGTGACAGGTGGATGGGAGGTGGTTGAGGATGGCTAGAAGGTTTAGGGAGTGGTTGGATGGTGTGGAAGGGTCCTAAGAGGATTTTTGTGACTACCTAGAGGTTCCCCATCAATTCGGCCTCAAAACAGGCCATTTCAAGAAAACCTACAAGATGTACTAAAAACCTACAAGATGATCCTATAGGAATTACAGGAAACCTACAGGATGCAGCCGAGATCTAATTGTGAGGTGTTGGGAAGCTTCGAAAGGGTGTGTGATGAGCAGGATAGGGTGTTAGAAGGTTTAGGAACACTCATGAGTCAATATCCAAGAGAAGAGATGGCTAGATTCACTCAATGTGTTTAGGGGAATTTCAATAAAAAAGGACAAAAAAACTAGTGAGGGTGATGGGTGAACAAGAGATGGTTGAGGTGGATGAGGTGGAAGATGGATATTGGTGATGAAGTCTAGACCTCCCCCTGAAGTACCTGCAGTGCTTAAAACACGTGTGTCTTCCAAGAACTATACAACAAGATACACTTTCATGAACTAGAAAAGCATGAATCAATTGCCCACATGATGCATGAAGAAAGTGTTGAAGGAAATGAGAAAATGAGTGAGATCTTATTGCAGAAATAGAGTAATGGAAAAAGATGACAATGAAATGAACCATGTATTGAATCAATATAACAAAATCCAAAGCTCATGCAAGAACTAGAAATCTATGTTTTTGGGGTTGTTGAAGGGTCTCTTCCTCAATTCATGGTCCCAGAGGGAGGAGGTGAGGCCGAGACACTCACTAACAACCTTACGGTGATATTTTTCTCCTTGCTAACCTGCTAATTGAAAGAAAGCACAAATGGAAACGAAATAAAATACAACCAATCTACTTTACACTGTTGTAATGGAAATGTGGCTACTTAAGCAAATGAACAGTTAAACCATGAATCTATGCTAGCATGCATGTACAATAAAGAGGAGCCTTGGCTACTAGGGTTGGGCCCTAACCCAAGAGCTTCAGCCCTTTGAGTTAACTCAGTGTTGACTCAAAACAAAACTCATTTTTATTATCAAAACCATGGATTACATCAAAAATTGTCACAAGTCTTGCAGCTCGAAAATAGAGTAGAGTTTTACAATAAAAAAAAATTGAATCCTACTGAGTTCCTAGGCCTCTATACTTATACATATGAAGTCTCCAATGACTTCCTTAAAATTAGGGATGCTCAGCTCCCAAACTTGAGATAAACTGGTGCTTTGTCTTTCACTTGCTTGGATGCCTTCTAGTCCTCATGATTTGGTTGTTTTCACTCCAAGCTTATGGAGGAATATTCGAATGGAGGGGCAGTAAATGAGGAGGATTTAGCTCCTATAATTCCTCTCCCTTGTCCCATTCGATTTTTGACCAATGTCTTTGCCAAAATTCCTTGCATTTACCTTTAATCCTACATTAAATGCACATTAGACCACAAAGCAAAATATCCAACTCTAACTCATCTCATAAACAAAATATAATCAAAAGTATGCAATAAGTTGTGAGAATAGTTGGTTTGACTAAGCTAGGAGGTGAATTAAGGCCCATATAATTACCAAATGATGAGGCTCATCATCACCCCCTACTGAAAGTGTTGCTCATCCTCTGAGAAAATTAGTCAATGTCCATGTCCTTCATGGCTCTAGTAGGCTCTCTGACATCCCATGCCTCTATTGTGGTCTCTTCTTCTTGTTCATAGAGGCCTACTTTCTTTTCTACTTCTTCCCACTACCTCTTTTCCTCTTCTTTTGTCCCTTCTAGCATCCCTAGGTAGTGGTGGACTGAGTTTTGGGCCTATCTAATTGACCTTCAACCTTTGCATTGATTGCTTATACATAGGTGTCTTGTTCAGTGCCTCTCTCAACCTTTAAGGGGAGTGATATTCTCTGATCTTCAAGCTATGTGGCAGTGTGTTCCATCTCCTTAGGTAGGCATGTATACTATCATCTCCTAGTAGCCTAAACATATCTTCAAAATGTGAAATTGCTTGCTCTTGGGCAACAAGATATCTAGGTTCCAGCTGAGGATCATTTGTAATCAGATTATGGGTGCTGATTAGGGCCATGGGACTAAATTGTTCAGCTCTGATGAAAAGAGGTTCATTTTTCTCTCTAGCTAATATTCTTTTCATCTCTATAGCCCTTGACTCCTCATGGCTCATCCATGATGCCAAAGTCATTAATTGTAGATCTCCTAGCTTGGAATTAGGGTCCCAAACAATCATGTTTGTGAGGGCCATGATGTGCAAGTAAAACTCAGCCATCTTGGCCCTATCCTCTAGTGTACTTTGATCACAAAGATCAATAAACTGCCTGTAGTCCTGAAATGGCATGGTGCCCCTTTGTGCTAGTGTTTTAATCTGAAACTGCAGCCATTGTTCTGTGAGGTACAGAGCATAGGATTTAGTTGGCATCCTACACTGGATGGCCTCCAAGGAGAGGATGGCCATACATGCTAGTTGGTTCTGCCTTTCCTGTAGTTGTCCCCTCAGCCATGCATTTTCACTCTCAAGTTGATCTCTCATTATTGCTTCTCTATCCCTTAAGCCACTTAACTCTTTTCCCATATCTTTGAGCTTCTCTTCCATGTGCCCAATGTCTTCCACCCATTTTGACTTGGCGATTTGCATACATTGGTGGGTTCTGGCCCTCTCCTTCTCAAGTTCGAAAAACAATGGGATGGAAAATTTTTGAGGTATCACCCTGCTTCCTTCAATAAACCGGTAGTAGGAGTCTAGGCTAGGTTGGGGGCTTGGTTCCTTTGTTTCAGGGTCTTCTTCTTTTGTTTCTTGTTGCTCCCCTACATTGCCTTCCAATTTCGGTGCTTCCTGTAGTTTGTAGAGTATCCTGTAAGACTATTTTTGCTTCTTGTAGGTTTTGTTGTGGATCCTGTAGGATGGAATTACCCTTTAAGGAAGTTGATCTGGTACTAGGCCTCCTTACATACGTAATTGGTGACTTAGGGGAAGGCATTTTGTCTCTTGGTGTAGAGGAATCTTCAATCTCAATAGGAATTTTTGTCGATATTTGTGCTTCCCTTGTTTGATTCTTGTGCTCTTTCTTGTTTTGAAATATAGTGGGGATTTCCTCCTTCTTTTCCCTTTTTTCTTGACTGGGGTGCTGAGAGCAGTGAGGGCAGTTGTTTCCTCCCTCTCAGTAGCCTCTAGAGACACCCTAGGTGACTCCTCTTTGTGTTCTTCCTTTTCTGTTTCAATGCCTTCCTCCTCTCTGTTTTTCTTGTCTCCTTCCACTTGTTGTTCTTCCTCATCCCCATCAGTTTCTTCCTTAGTTTCCTCCTCTGTTTCATCATCATCCTCCTTCTCTTCTCCCTCTTCTTCTTCTGCTTCATCATGTTCCTCTGTGTTAGCTTCTTCTTCTTCATCCATCTCATCCTTATCTAACTTTGTATCTTCCTCTTCCTGTTTTGCCTCCTCCTCACTGACAGAAGGACTAACATCATAAGTGAGGGTTTTGATGTCATCCTCTACTGGCAAGTCTCTAAAGACTGACCATGTTATTGATATTCTGAGGTTTTGGATGGAATCCTCAATTATGATCTTGATCAACCCATGATGATCCAATTGTTGGCAATTCCCTTCCTTTACTTTGTTGTTGGAGTCTATGAGTGATTGCATCAAGAAATAGGGTATGTTGAGTCTTTGGTGAACTAGTGTTTCTACCCCAAATCTTAATTCTTCAAGGATCCTAAAATAGTAGCCATAAAAAACACTGTATCTACCCTCACATGAGATATATTTGATGAGTTGGTAGCCTCACTCCATGGGTATGGCAGACTGCCCCTCCTTACTCCATTTTTATCCTCTATGGGTTCTTCACCTTCTAAAAAGAATTTCCTTTTTGCCACTTGATTGTCTACTTTGTCTTCTTTTCTCCATGGAATTCTGATCCAGGTGGATTTTGGTGGCCACCCACCTATCCCATTTGGACCCCCACAACTGTCTCTTTCAGTTTTTTTGGTTTCCTAAATTGTAGCACAATTTACTATTTTTAACAGTTTTTTGGGTCCTAAACTTCCGAAGCTGTTTTGAGGCCCTAAACAATGTTTTTTGGGAAATCTGGGGGCAACATGGGTCCACAAACTAATGCTTCCCTTCCCAAAGTGGTAGTGCTCGGATAGATCTTTCTAACGAGCTATCGTACGCGTCAAACGGAGATCGTATGCCAAAGTTACGACCCTGGGAAATTGATGTACCAATTTACCCAAACGGGGCCCACAATTTGGCGTTTCATCTTCTAGGGTTATGTTTTGGGATGTGAAGGGTTTTCCATTGTTTCTCAACGATAAATAGGCCTTCGAGCCTCATTGTAACATAGTTTTATAAGAGTTTAGAGGCATGTAGCCACCACATCTCTTTTGAGAGATAAGCTACCATCGCCCTAGCTGGTTTATTTCCATCACTGTTTATAATCATATTTCAGTGTTTTACATTAATGAAATGAAGTATTATTTTTGTTGCATATATGTGTTTATGGTTATCTCTATAATTTGTTGCGTTCCTGTTTAAGTTAGGAACAGTGGTATTAGAGCAGTCTGCTTTTTCTCTGTTTTTCTTTGCATGTCCCCAACGAGGTCGGGATATAAGGAGTTAGGGCTTGAACTGATCGAACCTTTGCAAGACCAGCCTCGCAAATCCTGACGGCCTCCCATGGCAGATGATAAGAAAAACGAGGGGGCAGGAGATCCTATCAAAATCTTGCTCGAAGAACCCCTCGAGTGAAAACGGAACGCGATGATGGACAGTTTTGCCCAGATCCTTCAGCGGCTACCTAGAAGTGACGCATCGGCTTCCAGCAGCTACTCTGGAAATGCCATGCCCTTTAAGGTATAAGCTAATCTTGAAATCCCCATATTTGAGGGTCAAATAGACATAGATTTCGTAGATAAATGGTTAAATCTAGTAGATGGGTATTTCTCTGTTCATGAATTTTCGAGTCGAGAAAAGATTGTTTTTGATCTTCTCAAAGAAGCCCCCCACGTCAAGGACTGGTGGGAAACCTACTGCGAGCAGAAGGATGAAAGTACAAGCTCACTATTTTCAGCCGCACCCACTTGGAATGACTTCCAGGATGCCATTAAGGAGCAGTACTACCCTGTGAAAATCTACGAGGAAAAATACATCAAATGGACCACACTACGGCAGGGACGAGACCAAGATGTGTCAGAGTTCACAAACATTTTTCATACCCTTCTCACATAGTTGGGTATCAAAGGTTCTGAGTTGCATCTGGTACTCAAATACCACGGCTGCCTACACAAATACATCGAGGAAGAGATGGAGTTCCTGAACATCTCCTCGCTCGGCACGGCATACAGATACACTGTCAAAATCGAGCAAAAGTTCAAACAGAAGAAGCGAGACTTTGGATCTGCAAATCCGAAGCCCAAAGGACAAAGCCAAGGCGAGGTGACCCAAGACAACCCGTCGAAGCTGCAAGAAAAGAACAACACCATGAAGCCGAAGAAGGACATAGGGAAGTGGTGTGAGTTCCACAAGAGTCCCACTCATAACGCGAGTGTCGAACCAAGCAGTCGCTGGTGGCTGAGTTGAAGGCTTCCGAATCAGATGCATGTTCCGACCCTGAGCTAGAACCCGACAAGGGGAATGGAAAAGGGAAGCAGATAATTGATGCGGATCCTAACACCATTGTTGCCACTGCCAAGATCCAGAAAAATGAGCCCGAAAATCCAGAGGAAGGGGAGCGTCTTTTCCACTCACAGATGTGGGTGAAGGGTTCGCCACTGCAATTCATTGTCGACAGTGGGAGCCAAAAGGACTTCGTTTTAGCAGAGGTCATGAAGTGGTTGGGCCTACTGACTACACCACACCTGTAGCCATACAATATCGGGTGGCTTCACGAAGGATGAGATCTCAAAGTTCGCCAGAAGTGTCGCCTTCCCTACAGCATCAAGCCCTTCACAAATGAGGTATTGTGTGATGTTACACCTTTGGATGTTTGTGATGTACTATTAGGCCAGCCATATTTGTGGAGGTGGCATGTTGTGTATGAGTCAAGGCCTCGCACTATCATTATTTCTTTGGATAATTTATTATATAGGATACCGGAGGCAGCCACACCTACTGCCACCTCTTTGATCACTACCAAGAAAGGCAACACACTCATCTCCCGGACTAGGAAATTTATTTTCTGTCTGGTTCACTCCCAAAGAGGGGAAGATCGTTGCTACATCCATGACCCCTGCAAAGGGTTCCTCCATGCAGCAGTAGCAGCAAAGGGATACGGTCATGACAAAACATAGGAACAACTTCTCCTCACCCATAGGGGTACCACACAAGTTTCAGGTGGGCAACAAAGTCTGGTTGCATCGACAGAAAGCACGCCTTACCAGAAACCATCAGAAGCTCAGACCACTCTGACATGGTCCTTACAGCAGTACCAAGGCTATGGGGGACAATGCTTTGGAGCACATCATTCCTCCATTCCTTCGCCTGCACCAAGTGTTCAATGTGGACCGTCATCGACCATGCTTCCCACCATTACTGGACACATCAGAGATTGCAGGACAAGTTCAGCAGATGGACGAACTCAACACAATGGGGACCATTACTTCCTAAGGGGGGAGGAATGATCCATATGGATGTTGGTGGCCACCCACCTATCCCATTTGGACCCCCACAATTGTCTTTCAATTTTTTCGGTTTCCTAAATTGTAGCACAATTTACTATTTTTAGCAGTTTTTCAGGTCCTGAACTTACAGAGCCGTTTTGAGGCCCTTAATGACGTTTTTTGGGAAATCTTGGGGAAACATGGGTCCATGTATTGATATTTCCCTTCCCAAAGTGGTAGTGCTCGAATAGATCTTTCTGACGAGCTATCGTACACGTCAAATGGAGATCATATGCTAAAGTTACGACCCCGGGAAATTGATGTACCAGTTTACCCAAACGGGGCCCACAATTTGGCGTTTCATCTTCTAGGGTTAGGTTTTGGGATGTGAAGGGTTTTCCATTGTTTCTCAACAATAAATAGGCCTTCGAGCCTCATTTTAACACAGTTTTAGAAGAGTTCAGAGGCATGTAACCACCACATCTCTTCTCAGAGATAAGCTACCACCGCCCTAGATGGTTTATTTCCATTACTGTTTATAAGCATATTTCAGTGTTTTACATTAATGAAATGAAGTATTATTTCTGCTGCATATATGTGTTTATGGTTATCTCTATAATTTGTTGCGTTCCTATTTAAGTCAGGATCAGTGGTATCAGAGCAGTTTGCTTTTTCTCCATTTTTCTTTGCATGTCCCCAACGAGGTCGGGATATAAGGAGTTAGGGCTTGAACTGGTCGAACCTTTGCAAGACCAGCCTCGCAAGTCCCAACGACATCCCATGGCAGATGAGAAGAAAGATGAGGGGGCAGGAGATCCTATCAAAATCTTGCTCAAGGAAGCCCTCGAGCGACAACGGAATGCGATGATGGATAGCTTTGCCCAGATCCTTCAGCATCTACCTAGAAGCGACGCATCGACTTCCTGCAGCTACTCTAGAAATGCCACACCCTTTAAGGTACAAGTTAATTTTTAAATCCCCATATTTGAGGGTCAAATAGACGCAAATGCCGTAGATAAATGGTTAAATCTGCTAGATGGGTATTTCTCTATTCATGAATTTTCAAGTCGAGAAAAGATTGTTTTTTCTCTTCTCAAATCAGCCCCCCACCTCAAGGACTGGTGGGAAACCTACTGCGAGCAGAAGGATGAAAGTACAGGCTCACTATTTTCAGTTGCACCCACTTGGAATGACTTCCGGGATGCCATCAAGGAGCAGTACTACCCTGTCAAAAGCTACGAGGACAAATACATCAAATGGACCACACTACGGCAGGGACAAGACCAAGATGTGTCGGAGTTCACAAACATTTTTCATACCCTTCTCACACAGTTGGGTATCAAAGATTTTGAGCTGCATCTGGTACTCAAATACCGTGGCTGCCTACATAGATACATCCAGGAAGAGATGGAGTTCCTAAACATCTCCTCTCTCGGCACGGCGTACCGATACGCTGTCAAAATCGAGCAAAAGTTCAAACAGAAGAAGCGAGACTTTGGATCTATAAATCTGAAGCCTAAAGGAAAAAGCCAAGGCGGGGTGACCCAAGACAACCCGTCAAATCCACAAGAAAATAACAACACCATGAAGCCCAAGAAGGACACAAGGAAGTGGTGTGAGTTCCACAAGAGTCCCACTCATAACACAAGTGAGTGTCGGACCAGGCAGTCGCTAGTGGCTAAGTTGAAGGCTTCTGAATCAGATGCATGTTCCGACCTTGAGCCAGAACCCGACAAGGGGAATGGCAAAGGGAAGTAGATCATTGATGTGGATCCCAGTGCCATTGTTGCCACTGCCAAGATCCAGAAAAATGAGCCCAAAAATCCAAAGGAAGGGGAGCGTCTTTTCCACTCACAGATGTGGGTGAAGGGTTCGCCGCTGCAATTCATTGTCGACAGTGGCAGCCAAAATAACTTCGTTTCAGCAGAGGTCGTGAAGCGGTTGGGCCT
Organism: Pinus tabuliformis; assembly: GCA_031772625.1. Taxonomy (NCBI): domain Eukaryota; kingdom Viridiplantae; phylum Streptophyta; class Pinopsida; order Pinales; family Pinaceae; genus Pinus; species Pinus tabuliformis. The sequence continues at coordinate 513,043,868 of CM062808.1, read as the reverse complement.
ACCAACTACACCATGCTTATAGCCGTACAGTATTGGGTGGCTTCACGAAGGACGAGATCTCAAAGTTCGCCAACAGTGCCACCTTCCCTATAGCATCAAGCCCTTCATAGACGAGGTATTGTGTGATGTTACACCTTTGGATGTTTGTGATGTACTATTAGGCCAGCCATACTTGTGGAAGCGACATGTCGTGTATGAGTCAAGCCCTCGCGCTATCATTATTTCTTTGGATAATTCATTATACAGGATACCGGAGGTAGCCCCACGTACCACCACCTCTTTGATCACTACCAAGAAAGGCAGCACGCTCATCTCCCAAACTAGGAAATTTATTTTCTGTCTAGTTCACTCCCAAAGTAAGGGGAAGATTGTTGCTACATCCATGACCCCTGCAAAGGGTTCCTCCATGTAGCAGCAGCAACAAAGGGATACGGTCATGAAAAAACATAGGAACAACTTCTCCTCACCCATAGGGGTACCACACAAGTTTCAAATGGGCAAAAAAGTTTGGTTGCATCGACAGAAAGCACGCCTTACCAGAAACCATTAGAAGCTCAGACCACTCTGACATGGTCCTTACAACAGTACCAAGGCTATGGTGGACAATTCTTTGGAGCACATCATTCCTCCATTCCTTCACCTGCACCAAGTGTTCAATGTGGACCGTCGTCGACCATGCTTCCCACCATTACTGGACACATCAGAGATTGCAGGACAAGTTCAGCGGATGGACGAACTCAACGCAATGGGGACCATTACTTCCTAAGGGGGGAGGAATGATCCAGGTGGATGTTGGTGGCCACCCACCTATCCCATTTGGACCCCCACAATTGTCTCTTTCATTTTTTTCAATTTCCTAAATTGTAGCACAATTTACTATTTTTAGCAGTTTTTCGGGTCCTAAACTTCCGAAGCCGTTTTGAGGCCCTAAACGACGTTTTTTGGGAAATCTTGGGGCAACATGGGTCCATGGACTGATGTTTCCCTTCCTAAAGTGGTAGTGCTCGGATAGATCTTTCTAACGAGCTATCGTACGCGTCAAACGGAGATCGTATGCCAAAGTTACGATCCCGGGAATTTGATGTACCAATTTACCCAAACGGGGCCCACAATTTGGCGTTTCATCTTCTAGGGTTAGGTTTTGGGATGTGAATGGTTTTCCATTGTTTCTCAACAATAAATAGGTCTTCAAGCCTCATTGTAACACAGTTTTAGAATAGTTCAGAGGCATGTATCCACCACATCTCTTCTCAGAGATAAGCTACCATCGCCCTAGCTGGTTTATTTCCATTACTGTTTGTAAGCATATTTCAGTGTTTTGCATTAATGAAATGAAGTATTATGTCCATTGCATATATGTGTTTATGGTTATCTCTGTAATTTTTTGCGTTCTTGTTTAAGTCCGAATCAAATTCCTAGGGGAAGTGTGGTGACCTTACTGATGAGATCTGGGGTGAGATCTATAGTGAGGCTTCTAACTAAAATAGTGGCATGTATTCTACTATGTGGAATGAGGGAATGAGAAAATTCTTGAGCCACCTCATCATCATACCTTGTGAATTTCTCGAAAAACCCCATCCAATTGTGTCTTGTAAATATTTCAAGCACTTGGGGGTGTTGTTTTATCATCACAGTGTTTGTGGGTTCTCTCCTATTAAACCCTCCTGTCATCTTGTTTGTGAGGCTTAAGGAGAAAATGAGAGGGTTGACAAAAAAAAAAAAAAATTGATTAATTAATCAATTAATAATAATAATAATTCAAGATGAAAACAGAATTTACTGTGTATGTAATTCACCTCCCACAGTTGCAAAATTCACTAGATTTCAGAGAATTTCTAGTTCATTTTCTTGTAGATGGGAATGGAATTTTATAGCCTACCTCTTTAGAATGGTGGCAGTGGACAATTCCCATGATATCCCATCTTTATCTCTTCTCTACCTATCTTGTAGACTGCCTCAGCGTATCCTGTAGACTACTCTTGTAGAATGTATCATATAGACTATTCTTGTAAGAATTCCTGGGCATGCTCCTGTTGAAATTCTCTTGCAGAACGATGGATCCTTGCTTCCGGTGGGTGGCCAGAGTTATGAGAGCAACTTGAGTGAGGGAGTTTCGAGGAGGTGGAATGCATGAGTGCAAGCAAACGATGCTTTATTTCTCTTTATGGTGTTTTGGGGTGAGGTGGTGTCCTGGAATCAGAGGTACGTTTCCATTTTTGGACCATTGGTCCCCACTACCACCTCATCATTTCCACTCCTCGTAATCAGCTCACACCTTGTAGATCCGTAGTTAACCACTTCTTTTCCTACTATTCCTCTGTCTTTGAGTTGACTGTAGGCACATGTGAGAGGACACTCGGTCTTACATGTGATGACTGAACGAAGCTAGCCAAGTTAGTTGGCCACCTTTTCACTTATAAACCAACTATCTCGTAACCCTTACAACTTTTGATCAGATGATGCATATGAGTGAGTGAGTGGGATACTTACCTATGGTTTTGATGCCATGTTGCAGTTGTCGAAGATCTGAGGTGCTGCATTGTTTATTTGTTGCATGGTCATTCTTCCTCCTCCTCTTGCTATCTGCTAATGTTTTCTTAGCTTTTGTAGGTGTCTATGACTGAAGATCTAATGTTGTTGTTGTTGTGGAGCTCTTGGATCGTCCTATTGAAGACATGTAATTGTTGATTGACATCTTGTGGGATAGGCTGCTACTAGATTTCCTACAGGATGTCCTATAGTTGCTTCTCCCTCAGAATTCCTTAATCATGTTGTTGGTTGGGCTCTGAGGATGGTGCAATGAATGGATAGAGGAAGTAGGAGTGTGTGTGGAGCAAGGGACATTCAAGTAATGCTCTTACTCTCCTCTGTTTTTCCCTTTTTTTTTCTCATTTTTCATAACTGGAAGAAACTGATCTCTTTTTTATTTGAATGGTGAGTGCAAGGATGATGATAATGGACGAGGTGAGGGGTTAGATCATGTCTAGGATGAATTTTAGGGACCTAAAAAATATACCATTTTCCCTTGGATTGCTTCCTATAGGTTTTTCGGGCCACTATAATTCCCACATGATCATCTTGTAGGTTTTCAGGGGATCCTATAGGAATATAGGGGATCCTGTAGAAAACATAGTCTACGCATAAATTGAAGCAGTGGAGTGGAAAACGATAGAAATGATGGAGGGATGCATGGTAAGGAGTGGAGAAGATGGATAGGTGTGAGGCAGGATTCCCTTTGGACACTCTTTTTTCTCCTTGACTGTCTTTCTCTCCCACCTGCAAATAACAATTATATCTTTTTCTCTCTCTTTTTTTTTTGTTTGAGAAACACTTAGGCTACCTCAAAGAATTTTTCACCCTAAATGTTTTCCCTGGCCGCCTCAAAGAAAGTTTTCACCCATGGATCTTCTTATTCTTCTTTCTACTATTGGGTTGTGTTATATTATTTCCACGACTAACCTATGTAGTGAACCAGGGCATTAGAGGGGGGGCTCCTTGTTGCATCGATTGCACAGTGGGGGGGTCACAAGGGGGTTTGAGGGGGGCAGGTAGCCCCCCTCTACGGGGTCCAGGATAGCGCCGCGGGAAAAAAAAATTTGGACCCTATACTAGGTTGGGCGAACCTACCTATGGTTTTCGGTCCATGGTTTTGGACGCAATGGTTTTCGGTCCATGGTATTGGATGCTTTGGCATGTATAAATATGTATTGTAACATTGAAAGGAACATAATGAAAAATCAAGCTAGTAGTCCCGGTTTTGGGATCCAGTGCGAAAATCTCTGTGTATATGTGTTTTATGTGTTATGCTCTCGCATTGTTTATTTTTCTGCGTTTTAGAATTCGTATGCAGGGAATTTATGTATGGGGTTAAAACCTACATTTGGTATCAGAGTTGTTTTGGCTTCAAGGGGACGCCTTTGTTGCTGAGGGGTTTCGCTTCGGCCTGTCGCAGACCCTGTTCAGTGGGAGATCTGCGAGATCGATTCTAGTGGTAAAAGAAGATGGCTAGCAGTGGAAAGATAAAGATCGAGAAATTTAATGGTCAGAGTTTTGAGTTGTGGAAACTCAAGATGGAGGATCTGTTGGTGGATAAAGATCAGTGGATCGTGGTAGATCTAGGTACTAAACCAACGGGAGTGACCGATGAAGAATGGAAGAAGTTGGATCAGAAGGCAACGAGAACAATATGATTGTGTTTCTTAGATTCAGTATTGTTGAATTTATTAGGGGAAGCTACGGTGAAGGCTTTGTGGGACAAGTTAGGGACTTTGTACCAATCTAAGTTTCTGGTGAATAAAATGTTCTTGCGGAAAAAGCTGTATAACATGAGGATGAAAGATGGAGACTCGGTGACAGAGCATCTGAATGCATTTAATACTGTGGTAAGTCAGTTAGCATCTGTTGATATTAAAATTTCAGATGAAGATAAGTGCATCAGTTTGTTGTTTTCTCTACCAGATTCGTGGGATAGTCTGGTTATTGCAATAGGTAGCAATGCAACTGCCTTGCATTTTCATGAAATAGTCTCATCCTTGCTGACGTAGAAGATGAGATGGAAAAATATGGAGAGCCAAAATGGTGATACCTTGTCTGTATGAGGGCGGACCCAGAACATAAACAAAAATAAGTCATCGAGTGGGAGATCTAAATCTAGAAGGAGATCTAAATCTCCAGGAAAACCTGTAAAGTTGGTGTGCTGGAAATGCAGAAAGGAAGGGCACTAAAAAAGGGATTATAAATCTAAAGCTCTTGAAAAATGAAAGGGATCTGATGATGCTCCTGTTAGATCCTAGATTTGCCTCAAGCTGAAAAGACAAGGTTCTAGGTCCACATCAAACCACGCTCAGCCTTGTAGCTAACCCTACGAGGACAGGAGAGGGCTCTCTCTGGGTCAATCTTGGCAAAAGATAATCGATGGGGCCCGAGATGACTGTAATAAAAGCTAATCTTAGGCTAGGTATGAAGTACAAAGGTTTGATTTGAGTTTTTGGGGATTTTTTGCTGGAAACAGGGAAAGGAAAATTGGGCTCGGGGATGAGGCACAGTTTCTGCAGAGTTCTGATTGAGGAAAGGAAGGCAATCGTTTTGATTGTTTAAAGTGAGTGAATGGATAGATCAGACTGGTGAGGAGCTAAGGATAGAAAGAGAGTCTCAAGGATTCTCCTTAAACAGATGAAAACATGGAAAATTAAACAAATTCAAAGGCAAAGCATAGCAGTTAATGGATTCTACCTTAATCACTCATTTGTTCAAATTTAGAAGAAGAGACAGGAAAATGAGACACATAACACTAATGAACTTACAATTACTTAGAGAAGAACACCATCAAAACATAAAGCCACATGGATCCCAAATAGTGCTGCAAAACCTTGGTCTTTCCTTAGCCAAAAATGCAGAGATAGAATGTACAATGATATGCCAAAGCAATCCCTAGTGTCCAACCTAGAAAATTGCCAAGTTGTAGCAAGAAACTAGGGTTTGTGCGAAAATGAGGAATTCGAGGGATCTCAGTGATGGGAAGTTTTTAATAAGGCACATTAAGGATAGGGGCAGGTGTATGAACATCAGGATACAAGTTTTGCTGATGATTTGACCATCCAAGAGAAATTACCTTCAAAAACCTAGGAGAGGGAAATGAACTTTACCTAGGCGCAACTGAAGCATGAACAAGGTGTAAAATGACCCAGTGGAACTTGACATGATAATGAAAACCCTCTGAATGATGGCACACTCATCTGAATGGTGACATGGACCAACATTTGGACGACTTTTGAAAGGAGTAAAAGAAAACCCTAGACCTAATACCTAGTGACCAAATTTTGCTTGAAGACTCACTGAAATGACAAATTTTACCTTGACATCTTAAAATCACTTTGTAAGAGCATATTTGATCACTGGAGGAAGGTTGCAAAGACTGACACTAACATTGGCTCCAATGGGGATGGTAGCTCCTTAGAGGTGCCAAGAACTACAGATCTTTGGAAAGCAAACAGTGCCTTCACCCATTGGGAAATGGAGTCAAAAACTCAAACTGAAATGCATGACTGAAAACTGATGACTTGACGACACAAATTGACTTTCACTCAACTAAAAACTGACTCGATACTTAAACACAACCGATAAACTGGAAAATATGCTCAAAATGGAGCTTATTCATCAAAACCTACTCTAATTGTTCTATTCATTAGTTGATCAAGTGAAATGAAACATCCAATGCAACCATGTAGGCATCATAGCTGATATTTGATTTCTTCCCAAATGCTTTGTGATGTGCAGGATAAGGGAAGAATCAAAAGGCAACTCCCATGAAAACTTGGACTCAAGTTGACTGCTGATAAACTTGCAAAACATGAATTGACTGGATGACTTCAAGAATACTGCGAAAGGATCTTCATAAACATCACTATTGATTTCCATTAACACATTACTGCTCTGGTCCAAGTAATCTTCATAGCTGGATATTAAAATTTTCCTCACATCTGCACTGTCTTTCTTTGGTGATTGCAACAAGCTATTAAAAGGATCCTGAATTTCGTGAATAACCAAACTCTGTTGCTGACTCCAAACAGAACAAAAGTATCCTTTATCAATCTCCTCATATGACTGCAAACTTTGATCTGAGCTTTGTAATGAAAACTCTGTTAAACAAGACAATGAAGGTGACCTTTGAATCGGATTATTATCAACATTCTCTTCTGTCACATGGTTAGCTAATGGAGAAGAACTTTTACAACACACATCGTCCAACATGCAAGCAATAGGATCATCAAAAACTTGAGAAGACTGTTGCGATGTATCTATTGAAACTGTATGACATCCTACCGGTTGTTCATCTTTTTCTTGAGAGATATTACGAAGATTCTGCCTTATAAACTGAAATGCTTCAAAACAAAAGGGTACAGAATCCTCTTGCATCATTAGATCATGTATTTCGGCTGCCACACCTTCATCTGTAATCTGATCTTCATCTTCAACATTAAAACTGAGAGATTGTTGATTTCCTACAAGCTGTTCATTTGAAGATTTACTATACAATTTACCCTTCAAAAGCTGAAATGATTCAAAACAAAATGGTATGGAATCTTCTTGTATCATTTGATCATATGTGCTAGCTTCCATGTCTTCATCTGTAACTTAAAAATAAATGGCATTCAGGGGCTGCAAAGCTGAATATGATAAGTCTGGAATAAAGTTTTCATCACCCTCAAGATGGTCCAAATCAGGACTTGTTGACAGCTGATTTCTGATTGCATGAATGTTGTCTCTGATGAACTGAAACGAAGCAAAAAAAAAAAAGGCAAAGATCCTGAACTTACTTCAAAATTGGCTGCACTTTCCTCGTCATTGTCATAGCTGATATGCATCGGTTGATCACTGTACTCGAGCTGTTGTAAGTGAACTTCCTCCTCCCAAAAACTAGCTGCTAATTTGTCTGCAAGATTAGCTTCTATTTAGAGAACATAATCATCGTCATACTGATCAAACTGAGGCAAATCATCACTATAAAAGACATCATCAAGCATACATGTCATATCAACAGATCTCTCTTCTCCAAGATGATCTATAAGACAATCATTATCAGATCTATAACAATTGGGATAAGAAAGAAGATGTTTTGGATCAGCAACTTGTTCTTCTTCAATTAGCGAGTCGTGGGCTTGAACATCATAATCATTCCTTGCGGTGATCGTTTGCATCATCTCTTCCACTAAACTTGCCAACATGTCAAGCTTTACCTCTAGAGATGTCGATTCCTCCGGATCTATATTTTTCATCTCTTCTTCTTTCAACTTTGCCCTTCGAATCAGCAGATGAGCCTCTACATTAACTGCACTGTTTTGTATCTCTTCAAGTGTTGCAAGATTTCTTTCCCTCGGCTGAAACTCCATTTCCGGATCAAAGGCACCCGGGTAGTGCAAGAGAGCGGATTTAGGAGAAGGCCTTATCTCAACTGGCACTGAACAATAAACTTGGTTAAATCTAGCAGAAAATTGTTGTATTGTTTCCCCTGGCATTCTTTTCAGCTCATTATACTCTTCTATAATCAACAAAAGGTTATGTCTGATCATCCACCTATCAAGAAAAACTTTGACGAACTGCTGGAAATCTGAGATGCTCGCATCAGGCAGGGTTTTGAACCAACTCTTGACTTTGCCTTGCAAAGAAAGAGAAAAAAGCCTAATACTGACATCTTCTTCATCAACCTCAAAAAGGTCTAGAAAAGTCTCAAAATTTTGCACATGTTGCTCAGCATTGACATTCTTACATTCACCATTAAACTTCGGCAAGTATAGATCATAGTTTTTTGGGAAAGCATGAAGAACAGAAGGTAAAACAAGAGGTTTATACCTATCCAGGACTATAAAAGGTGTAGGAGTATATACAAGAGCTATAGGATCAGTTTTGGTCTCTTGAGGTTCATCACAATGAAGAGTCATCATGAGATGTGGGAAAAGTAAGGAGGCCATGATCGATGAGAAACTAAGTATTTACACTTTTTGAATAGATCAAGTGAACATTTTGATCACCTTTATCATACAAAAAATTCTGAAAAACTTTCAAGACAACTTCAAGAATAGCAAAGAATTAATTTACAAGAAAGCAGAGTAGATCCTGAATACCATTCCACTTTGGATACCTGAATTTTGTGTAAGATCCTTCCATTTTCTCAGAGAAAGAGTTAGTCCTCCAGTGGAGTCTTTACAGGAGTCATCAGGTGAATGATTTCAGCCTTCTTATGTCTGATTGTTGTCCACCATCAACCATCAGATCTGAACTTGATACATGTACTGGGGCAATTAACAAGTTAGATGTCACGTTTACAAGCTAGACCGGAGATTGACTGAAGCAGTGTTTATCTACTTGTGCTAATGCAAAGCAAAAGCATTTTGAAGGCTACCTGGCATAACTTCAAGCTCCGTCTGTAACTTATAAAACAAATGACATCAACAAGCAAATTTTCTTCCCCAGTATGGTCGCCACTATGTTAGAGCCTAAATTTTCCTCAGGCTGAAAAGACAAGGTTCTAGGTCCACATCAAAACACGCTCAGCCTCGTAGCTAGCCCTACGAGGACAGGAGAGGGGTCTCTCTGGGTCAATCTCGGCAAAACATAATCGATGGGGCTCGAGATGACTGTAATAAAAGATAATCTTAGGCTAGGTATGAAGTACAAAGGTTTGATTTGAGTTTTTGGGGATTTTGTGATGGAAACAGGGAAAGGAAAATTGGGCTCGGGGATGAGGCACAGTTTCTGCAGAGTTATGATTGGGGCAAGGAAGGCAATCGTTTTGATGCTTTAAAGTGAGTGAATGTATAGATCATACTGGTGAGGAGCTAAGGAGAGCAATAGAGTCTCAAGAATTCTCCTTAAATAGATGAAAACATGGAAATTTAAACAAATTCAAAGGCAGAGCATAGTAGTTAATGGATGCTACCTTAATCACTCATTTGTTCAAATTTAGAAGAAGAGACAAGAAAATGAGACACATAAAACTAATGAACTTACAATTACTTAGAGAAGAACACCATCAAAACATAAAGCCACATGGATCCCAAATAGTGCTGCAAAACCCTGGTCTTTCCTTAGCCAAAAATGCAGAGATAGAATGTACAATGATATGCCAAAGCAATCCTTAGTGTCCAACCTAGAAAATTGCCAGGTTGTAGCAAGAAACTAGGGTTTGTGTGAAAATGAGGAATTTGAGGGATCTCAGTGATGGGAAGTGTTTAATAAGGTACATTAAGGATAGGGGAAGGTGTATGAACATCTGGATACAAGTTTTGCTGATGATTTGACCATCCAAGAGAAATTACCTTCAAAACCCTAGGAGAGGGAAATGCTTTACCGAGGCGCAACTGAAGCATGAACAAGGTGTAAAATGACCCAGTGGAACTTGACATGATGATGACAACCCTCTGAATGATGGCACACTCATCTGAATGGTGACATGGACCGACATTTGGACAACTTTTGAAAGGAGTAAAAGAAAACCCTAGACCTAATACCTAGTGACCAAATTTTGCTTGAAGACTCACTGAAATGACAAATTTGACCTTGACACCTTAAAATCACTTTGTAAGAGCATATTTGATCACTGGAGAAAGGCTGCAAAGACTGACACTAACAGCTCCTTCTGCAGAGGCAAAAACCACCTCAGATGAATATGGGGGTGTGTACTTGGCTTCTTCAATTACACATGTAGTTCATGAGGCATGGTTGATTGAATCAGGTGCATCCTTTCACTTAACTCCCCATAGAGAGTGGTTCTGCAAGTATGAGAAATACGATGGTGGTGATGTCTTCTTGGGGGATGACAGGAAGGCTAGAATCGTTGGTCGCAGAAAGTTAAAGTTGAAGTTCCAAGGTGGAAGAGTTGGAACACTTCTAGGTGTTCTGCATATTCCTGCATTAGCCAAAAATCTAATTTATGTTAGCAAGTTTGATGATGCAGGTGTAAAAACAGTGTTTGAGAAAGATACCTGCAAGATGGTTCGGGGAGCACTGGTATTCATGAGGGGAGTTCGGACTAGAACTCTGTACAAGATGCAAGGTAGCACTGTTGTTGATGGGTAAAACAGTTTTGTGGTTCCTGAAAGTGGAGCAGAAAATCTAGTGGTCTCTGGAGATAATACCATGTTGTGGCATCAAAGGCTTGGACATATTAGAGATAATGGCCTTCGAATACTTCATGGTAAAGGTGTGGTAGAAATTATGAGTAATAGCTCTCTAGATCTTGATTTTTGTGAAAATTGTGTATATGGGAAGCAGAATCGGGTGAGTTTCCCCTCTGGTGGTAAGAGGGCAAAACAGATATTAGAGCTTGTGCACAGTGATGTGTTTGGACTTGTGAAGGTTCCATCACTGGGTAAGTCTATGTACTATGTATCATTTATAGATGACTTCTCAAGGAATACATGGATATATTTCCTTAAGAAGAAATCTGAAGTCTTTGACAGGTTTAAATAATTTAAGGCTCTGGTGGAAAACCGGACAGAGAAGAAGATAAAGGTGTTGAGGTCAGATAACGGTGGAGAGTTTTGCAACAAGGAACTACTCCATATACACCTCAACAAAATGGAGTCGAGGAAAGAATGAACAAGACATTGATGGAAAGGGCAAGAAGCATGCTCAGTGGTGCCAGATTAGGACATGAATTCTGGGCAGAGGCGGTGGAGACAGCATGTTACCTAGTCAACAGATCACCTTCATCAGCGTTGGAGGATAAGACTCCACAAGAGGTATGGACTGGTAAGAAACCCTCTCTTTCACATCTGAGGCTATTCGGATGTGATGCATATGTACATGTTCCAAAGGAGAAACGAACCAAGTTAGATAGTAAATCTAAAAAGTGCATCTTTATTGGGTATAAGGATGGTTTAAAGGGTTATAAGCTTTGGAACCCAGTGACAAGGAAGGTTGTGTACAGCCGAGATGTGGTGTTCAAAGAGGTGAAATATGTTATTTAACATGAAGTCCAACCAAAGGAACCTGATAAGATAGCGTTTGAGCTAAAGGAGGAAGAATCAAACTCTACAGCAAAGGAGGAATTAGAAGATGAAGAGCCACAAACTTTGGGTGTAAGAAGATCAGCTCAAGAAAGAAGGCGGCTAGAAAGGTACAATCCATATGTTTTCTGTTCAAATTTTTCTTTATCTATCACTGATGATGATCCCAGAACTATGAAGGAAGCAGTAGATTCAGAGGATGGAAAACTCTGGAAAGAGGCCATGGTTGATGAAATGGCATCTTTGCACAAAAATGAGGCCTGGGATCTGGTGGAGTTGCTGGCTGGAAGGAAACCCATTGGCAGCAAATGGGTGTTCAATAAGAAGACAAATGTAGAAGGAAAGGTGGAGAAATACAAAGCTTGCTCGGTAGCAAAAGGTTATTCCCAGATGCTGGGAATTGATTTTGGTGATATTTTTTCTCATTTTGCCAAGGTAACTTCTATTAGATTACTTTTATCCATTGTTGCTGCTTTTGATTTTGAGGTAAAATAGATGGATGTGAAGATAGCATTTCTTCACGGGGATCTGGAAGAGGAGATCTACATGAAGCAACCTGAAGGCTTTGCGGTGAAGGGTAAGAAAGAACTGGTATGCAAGTTAAAGAAGTCTTTGTATGGGTTAAAACAATCACCAAGGATGTGGTATCAGAAATTTGATACATTTATACGAGGACTTGGCTTCACCAGAAGCAAAGCAGATCATTGTGTGTATTTTAAATTAATTGGTGACTGTGTTATTTATCTTGTCTTGTATGTGGATGATATGTTGTTGGTTGGAAATGACAAAGAAATTATCCAAGATTTGAAGACCCAATTGTCCTCCAAATTCGACATGAAAGATCTTGGTGCCGCAAAAAATATTTTGGGCATGGAAATTAAACGAGATCGGCCAAAGAGGAAGCTCTGGTTAAACCAGAGGAAGTATGTCGAGACAATACTGTAGAGGTTTAATATGCAAGATAGTAAACCGGTGAAGGTTCCTATTCCTGTAGGTGTAAAGCTATCTATTGAACAGTGTCCCAAGACACAAGAAGAGGAAGAGGATATGTCTCGTGTTCCATATGCAAGTATAGTCGATAGCCTGATGTATGAAATGGTTTGTACTAGACCAGACATTGCACATGCAGTGGGAGTATTGAGCAGGCTAATCTCAAAACCAGGGAAGGAGCATTGGAAAACAGTGAAGTGGGTTTTCAAGTATTTGAGTTGCACTAGTGATTATGGTTTGTGCTACCAAGGACGACCAGGATTGGAAAAAGTTTTGGATATTCGTGGCTTTGTTGATGTAGACTGGGCTGGAGATTTGGATCAGAGAAGATCTACAAGTGGGTATGTGTTTAACCTATTTGGAGGAGCAGTCAGTTGGATGAGTAAGAAACAATCTGTAGTGGCACTATCAACTACAAAGGCATAATACATGGAAACCACTCATGCAAGCAAGGAAGCAGTTTGGTTGCAGATATTGTGTTCAAGTATTGGGTTAGTACAAGGAGCTATAAGGATAGAGTGTGACAGCCAAAGTGCAATTTTCTTGGCAAAGAACCCTTCTTATCATTCAAAGACAAAGCACATTGATGTTCAGTATCACTTTGTGAGGGATATGATAGAATACAAAACGTGTCGCTGGTAAAGGTGGACATTTTGAAGAATACTACAGATTCATTGACAAAATATGTGAGCTCTGAGAAGTTCTCCTGGTGTAGAGAAACAATGGGTGTTTCAGGGCTGGAAAAATGAATAAGCTCTCATGTGGCCCCCTGTGGAAAGAAAACAACAAGTGGGAGAATGTTGGCTTGTGTTATATTCTTTCTACGACTAACCTATATAGTGAACTGGGGGGTTAGAGGGGGTATGGAGTCCCCCCTTTGTTACGTCGATTGTGCAGCAAGGGGGTCACGGGGGGGGCAGCAGCCCCCCTTGTCCGGGAGGTTTGAGGGGGGCAGGTAGCCCCCCTCTACGGCGTCCAGGGCAGGGCCCCGGGAAAAAAAAAATTGGACCCTATATTAGGTTGGGCAAACCTACCTATGGTTTTCGGTCCATGGTTTTGGACGCGATGGTTTTCGGTCCATGGTATTGGATGCTTCAGCATGTATAAATATGTATTGTAACATTGAAAGGAACATAATGAAAAATCAAGATGGTAGTCCCGGTTTTGGGATCCAGTGGGAAAATATCTGTGTATATGTGTTTTATGTGTTATGCTCTCGCATTGCTTATTTTTCTGTGTTTTAGAATTCGTATGCAGGGAATTTTTGTACGGGTTTAAAACCTACATCTACTCTTTTTTTCATCATTGGGCCACCTCACGAGGTTTTCAACCCAAAGATGGGACTCAGGCACCTCATGGAGGTTTTCACTTGAGTCCTTATTCTTTTTTTTTTGTAGTTACCTGATGAGGGAGGAGCTGGAAATTTCTCCACCTTCATCACTGTTTTATTGATATTGTCAATGATCTCTTGCTTTGATAAAGGCCTCTTGTACATTTTCAATCGGTTTCCATTAACAAGCAATGGAATGGATTCTTCATCTACAGTTCTGATTTGCACTGAACCATTATCATGGCATCTCTTCACCACATAAGGTCTGAGCCATCTTGTCCTTAGCTTGACCTTAAAGTCTTTGTACCTAGAATCATATAACAATGCCTAATCGCCCTCTTGAAATTGCTTCTCCTTAATATGTTTATCATGCCAAATCTTCCTCTGAAGCTAAACTATCTATGTATGTAGGAGGGCTTGCGTTTTGAATTCATCCAAGCCATTCAATTGGAATAATCTTTCTTTCTATGCATGACTAAGATCCAAATCTAGTTGGATTGTGTCCTTAATGTGTTATATTCAAACTCAATAGACAACAAAGCTTTTTCCCCATAGACTAGCTCATAGGGTGTAAATCCAGTGGTGGTCTTCCATGTTGTATTATAGGCCTAGGTGGCCTCAACTAGTCTCTCTACCCAATCCTTCCTGCTGTTGCTCACTACTTTGGTTAAGATTCTCTCCAGTGCCCTATTTGTCACCTCCACTTGCCCATTAGCTTGTGGATGATAGGGAGTGGAGGTCCTATGCTTAATTTTTTGATGGTTGAGCATTTCTTCAATCATGTTGGAGGTAAATTGGATGCCTTGCTCTGTTACTAACTCTCTTGGGTACCCAAATTTGTAGAATACATTCTCCCTTAGGAACTCAGCCACCTTATATTTTGTTGCTACTTTAATTTCCTTGGTTTCAACCCACTTAGTCAAGTAATCAATGCACATAATAATGTATTGTTTTTTCTTTGAAGGAGGTTTTATAGGCCCAATGAAGTCCATGCCCCACTTTTCAAATGGCTTGAAAGTCACTTGAGATTGTAGGGCCATTTCATCTCTTGGAGTAGGCTTTCCCATCCTCTGGCACCGATCACGCTGACTAATGTACTTTTTCACATCCTAATGAAGAGTGGGCCAATATTAGCCTGCTTGTAACACTTTGAATGTTGTCCTCTTTGCCACAAAGTGACCTCCACAAGGCCCATCATGACAGGTCCAAAGGATGTCAAAAAATTCCTCTTCCCTTACACACCTTCTCAAGATTTGATTTGGGCCAAGTTTTAAAAGATTGCCCCCAATTCAGGTGAAGGGGGCGCTTTTCCTAACTATCTTGCTCTTTTCTTTGGAGGGCAAGTTTGGTGGGAATTGTGTTGATACCAAATAGTTTGTTATATCAATAAACCATGGAGAGAGAATCGAAATAGCAAACAAGTGCTCGTCTGGTAACTGGTCATCCACCATTCTTCTTCACCTGCAGGCAGATTCACCCTAGATAAAAAGTCTGCAACAACATATTCTTTACCAGGCTTATCAACAATGGTTAGATCAAACTGTTGTAATAAAATCAACCACCTTATAATTCGAGCATTCACATCTGGTTTTTTCATTAAATATTTGAATGCATCATGGTCAGTATGCACAAATGTTTGATAGCATGTAATGTAATGCCTAAATTTTTTTAATGAATGCACAAAAGCTAGGATTTCCTTTTCAGTCACTCTATAATTTAGCCCAACCTTTGACAAGTTCTTACTGATAAAATAGATGGCATAGGGCAGTTTATGCTCTACCTGACCTAAGGCTGCTCCTATGGCTTTGTGTGTGGCGTCAACATGAATATGAAAAGGGAGGGCCTAGTTTGGGCCTCAGAGAATTGGTGCAGTGGTTAACTTATTCTTTAGGATGTCTAAGGCCTATTGAGAGATTTTTGACCATATAAACTCAGAATCTTGGCCAACAACCCAAATAAAGGAGAGACCAACTTGTTGAAGTCCTTTATGAACCTTCAGTAGTATCCAGCTAACCCTAAGAAACTCCTGAAATCTCTCTACTTTTGCGGAGGTGGGACCTTTTGGATGATTGCTATTTTGTTTGGTCCCACCTACAATCCTTGCTAAGATATTGAATGACCTAGCATGGTCCCTTCAGTCATTAAGAACTAAAATTTTTCTGAACTGAGAGACAGGTTCATTTGAATGCATTTGTGCAATACTTTGCCTAGGTTTGTCAGGGCTTCTTGAAAATCACAGCCATAAGGTGTAAAATAATCCATATAAGTTTCCATCACATCATGTACTAATTCGGCGAAAATACTCAAGACTACTCTCTGGAAAGTGGCAGGAGCATTGCATAGTCCAAAAGGAAGGACCCTATAGGAAAAAGCACCCCAAGGACAAGTGAATGTGGTCTTATCCTGGTCTTCTGGGCAGATTTGGATTTGGTTGTACCCATTGAATCTATCTAGGAAAGAAAAAACTTTTTCCCTGCTAGGTCGTCTAGCACTTGCTCAATGAAGGGTAAGAGAAAATGATCCTTCTTTGTGGATTTGTTAAACTCCCTATAATCAACATAGATTCTCCACTTACCATTTTTCTTGGGAACTAACATTAAAGGAGAGACCCACTCACTGTCATAGATACGGTAACTGAATCCTGCATCTAGCAGTTTTTGTAGTTCTTCTTTGACTATATCTTTAAGAGTTGGATTCATCCTCCTTTGTGGTTGTTGGACCAAATTTCAACCTTCTTTGATGTATATGTGGTGAGAAAGCATTGAGGGGTGTATTCCTTTCATTTCCTTGTAACTCCAAGCGAAGGCTTCTAGGTTTTCTCTCAGCATGTTGCATAGCTTTTCCTCTTCAAGAGTAGAAAGAGATGGATTAATTTTCAAGGTTTTCTTTGGGCCAAATTCTATGGTTTTGACATGAAATGGGTTAGAATCAGCCAAACATAAGTCAATTGGATGATTTTTATGGATCTTCCTTACTTCTTCTTCTAATGGTAATGATCCAGGAGTTGGACTTTGGAGCAGGTGTTCAATTAATTCATCCTCATCTTTTTGTCCTCCTCCTATGGTTGCTTCCAAAGCATAAAGTTGGGCAGAATAAATCTCATATTCTTCCTCTTCCTCCAACCATAAAGGTAAATCATGCTCTAGAGAAGATTGAGTAGGAGGGTATAGGACTAACTGTTTGGAAATATTCCCGTTCTTGATGGTCATATTCCCAACTCTGCAGCTAATGCAAGCATCGGCTATGGCCGACCATGGCCTCCCAAGGATGAGAGGATAACCAGTAAGTTTAGCCTTAGGTTGGAGAACTAGAAAATCTGTAGGGTACTCCTAGGAGTCAATGGAGACCATCACATCCTCCACAATTCCCTTAGGGGTGACTGTGGAATGGTCTGCAAGTTGCAGAACTGTTGTGGTCTTCCTCAATGACCCTTGGAGGTTGAGCTTAAGCATGGTGTCCTTGGTTATCACATTAATGGAAACCCCAAGATCGATCAGAGTGTGTGGGATGATGATTCCATTGATGTGCACATCTACTATAGGGCTTCCAGGGTCCAAATATTTCAGACATATTACCTGCCCCAGCATTAAGTCGGACAGCTGCCCAATGACATTAATGGTAGGGGCATCCCTTTTTCTTCTTCCTGGATGCTTGAATAATTTATCCTTAATCAACTTATTGTAAATGGGAACATCTTTTATTCGTGGAGAAGGGGGATCTTTACATATATATTTTTCAGTTCTCCCAGAAGTTTAGTTTCTTCTGGGGTAGGCTGGAATGGTTGGGCTAATCTCTCAGGAAAGGGTGGATTTACTTTAAGGTTGCTTTCCTTTCTTCCTTCTTCCACCTCCCTATGTGGAGGGGGAGGTTGGCTATCTGGGAGGACTCTCCCAGATCTTAGGTTGATCTCCTGGATTTCTACAACATAAGCTGGATATGATGTCTCTCCATTGTATACTTGTTGAGCCTGCCTATTTTTTAGGTTCGGATTTGGCTGGGTATGCATCTGGGGTTGCTTGGGTGGAGCAGAGTGTAGGAGTTGTGGTTGGGTAGGTGGTGGAGGAAATAGAGTTGGAGCATTGTTGTATTGGGGCCTCCACCCCTGGAGTGGTGTATTCCACTGAGGTTGTGGTGGAGCGTAAGGTTGAAATGACTAGCTGGCTGGCTAAGAATGATACTGAGATGCATAGGACCAAGGAGGCGGTGTAGACTAGGAGGGATGAGCAGGGGATCCCCATGAAGGTATAGTTGTGGTTTGGTTGGGTTTTTAACATGCATGGGATGGCCCTTGCATACCCTGTTGGTATGGTCTAGGCCTAGGAGGTCTCCTTTGGTTGATGTAGCAAAGCTGCTCAGTGAACCCTTCAACTCCTTGATATACAGCTTTGAGTCCAGGTAAAGAATGGCACTTGTCTGTGGAGTGGTTTTCTTCACAGATCGAGCAAATTTCAATACAGTTCAATGGACATTCGTTCCTAGGATGCCTCCTAGTGCATCTAGGACAAAATATGGCCAAGGCTCTCTCTGCTTCCTCTTTATTCCTTTTGATGTTCATGGTGTGCAATTGCAAGGCAACAGTTTGTAGCATCTCACTTTTGAAATCTTCCAGCATATTTCCAATTTCACCCTTGATGGATGAGTTGGAAGATGATGTACTCGCCATAGGTTGACTACTCCTACCCTTTTTCCTTACTGCCCTAGCATGGTTTCTAAAGAAAGTCTTGATATTCTCATAGGGTAATTGGTAGATATCTCCTCCTGCTAACAAATGTAAGGTATCCATAAGATCTTCCCTTACTCCTCTGAGCAGGACTAGCTTTAGTGTCTCGGGGTCAAGTGTGCACCTGGCCCTTTTGTAACTGAGCTAGAATATTTCTCTGTGGTCTTCTAAGGATTCATCCTGGCCCATGGTCATCCTGAAAATTTCTTCTTTAGTATTATTTGACCTACAGTAGTTCCAATATTTGTTGTTAAAAGCCTGCTGCATCTGAGCCCAAGTTGTGATGTTATCTCTAAGTAAACCCATGAACCAACGCAATGTTTCATCCTTGAAGGTAGATGGAAACAATTTTAACTTTTTCTCATCATCTGTCTAGTCATAAGTTCAGCATATAACAGCAAACCCAAATAGGAAAGTGTCGAGGTCCTCTATGGTCAGGCCATGGAAATGAGGTAGGGCATAGGGGCTTATATTCCTCATCTTAGTGTCCCTGTTGGTTTCCCTGATGGGAAAGGCACCCTCAACTCTCTCTCTATTCCCTCTGTCATTTCGTTTTTCAGCCATTGGTTCAGTAGGAATGGGTTCTGTTAGTGTCGGTCATGATGCCCTCCATCAGTGATCAAAAAACTCTTTGCATATGCATAAGTAGGTGTCTCATCGATGTCAGTTTTGCATTCCATTAGGCATGCCATAAAACTGATGGAGGAGTTGTTCCTTGTTCCCTTCTTGGCTTTGCTGGATCAGGTCATATCAGTTAATGAACTTGTGTCACGCTTGTTTTGTTTTGTCTTGAAGTCCAGTCTTAGGTCTAGGGTTTCGGTCAAATGTCATTGCAAGATCATGAGTCAAAGGTCCATGGGTCCCAGCAAGCCGGAAGGAGGTATGTAAATATGTTTCATGGATATTTTCATCAGGTACAGCTCATTTATACCTTGGATTTAAAAACCATGTTTTTAAAGCCAAGGTCATGTCAATTTTGCAAAAAATAAGGAAATTTTCAAAATTCTTCAAAATGCCGGCAATAACCCTAGTCTCCTCGCCAGAGTCCATCAGATGGTCAACCTGCAAAAAGAACGGAGTTAAAGCACTCAAAAGATCAAATTCAGGACAAAGTGAACTCAAAACAGTGTTAAAAGTGAATGTCAAAACAAAAACATTAGAAAGTGGGTTTGGTAAGTTAATTTTTTCAAATTGGGCCTATAAAGAGTAAATTTCCCTCTAAACAGCCTCATTATGCATTTGAGAGCTTGCAAAAACGAGTGAGAGGTCAAAAGAGGCGATTTGCAGAAAGTTGGAGTCATTCTCAGGGGCGCGACCACTCAGGCTCAGTGCGCGACCAGTTGGGTGGGGCGCGACCACTCAGCGACCCCTCTGCAGTGTATTTTTCTAAAGGGCGCGACCACTCAGGCAGGGCGCGACCACTCAGAGCAGGGGCGCGACCACTCAAGTTGTCTTTTACAGAACCACTCCAAATCGACTAAATCGCCCTCTTGCTTGCTCAACTGATCGAGGTAGGGTCTTCTAGTGCGTTTGAATGCTTGAAACATGAAATGATGGGCTTGCATATATATGTTTATCACCAAGAAATGTAAGGAGAAATGGATTTGGGTGATTTCTTGTTCATGTAGGCATTATGCTAGGGTTGATGTTTTTTCAAGGCTTTGAATCCCTATTTATTCCCTCCTTGTTTCCTATTAAATTCACAAATGTCATAATATGTTTATATCTTATCTCATTTGCAATAAAAACTAAATCTCTCATCCCAAAATTCCTAAAACCCTATCCCTCCCCCAAATCCCTTTACAAAACCCTAATGCCCTTTCATGTATTCTACCCAAACCCTAATACCCTCCACACGGCAAGGAAAATAAATGAACAACAGCAAGGATAAAAAATGTTATGTAAAAAGAGAAAAGAGCAATAATATGGCAAAATGACAAAATACAAAAAAAAAAATGAAAGATGTTGCTGTGCATAGTCATTGGAAAATAGAAGACACACTGCTGTTGCATATCCATAGCAAAAACAAGAAAAATGCAGCTGTGTATATGTATAAAATGGACATATTGCTGTAAATATTGTTTACAAAAGAATATTGTTGTGTCTCCCCAAAACCAAGCCCTGTTTTCCTCTCTACCCCTTCCCTAAAATCCTGTTCAATTAAGATCCCTTTTCCCTTATGACAAGATGTAAAAGAAGCCTTGTTCCCCTATGTACATAAAATCCTTTGAAAAAACAATGTTTACCTTATGATGTACATTGAAAAAACAAAAAACTCAAAGGAGCAAGCTATCTATGCTGTCCTATACTCCTGTTGCAAATGCATGTCCTTTCCCTTGATGACTATCATACGTATTTTCCCTAATAAAGTATTTCTTTGCAAATGATTTCCTAATGATGGAAGATGAGATGATATGTTTGACATTTTGTGAATTATCCCTTAAAAATCCCTGTTTTTACATATTTTCCCATTCCTTATTAAAAATCCCTCCCCTAACATTTCCCTTATGATTTTTTCCCCTTGAAAACAGCATACTTCTCAGCATTTTTGCAGGCAAGGGCAGCAGTTTACTCTATCTATTTGCTTCACTTTGCTCAAAAGCACCATGTCAACCACTGAAACCTATGAGCAAGGTGATGACCGGTCTTCTTCCACAGAGGTTGAGGTACAGCAGAGGCCTCGTAGGGGTGGCAAAGGTGGTCATCATAGGAGAGAGGAACCCACCTCTTTGGCAGAATTGCAGGCCTGTCCTGTGGCAGTGAATTGTTTCCGTTATATGTCATGTTTTCAGTTCTGTGAGAGGCTTGCCCAGATTCAGCACCATAGGGAGTTGGCCCACTTATTTGTTTTGCACCTTCATGATGGGCAGGTCACTCTTGCAGGGGTGAATTTTGTGCTATCTCCGGAGGTGATTTCAGAGGCTACCGGGATACCAAATGTGGGTGAGGTGTGGCCCAAGCGCAAAATGCTGGATTATGTTTATTTTGAGCCATATGTCAGGCCAGCATTCATGAGCCACTTGTCAGGGTTCCTTCCTTTCAGATTCCTCCGGGGGGAGTATGCTCCGATCATGCGGCTTATCATGCATTACTTCACATGTGAGGGGAGATTTTCACAGGTCTTCTCTTATCACATTCGCCTGTTGATGCACTTTACCCGAGTGAGGATGATGAACATCCCGGTTTTCTTCTTCCAGGACATTCAGAGGATGGTGTCCGTGTTTCAGAGGCGGTCCCCAGCTCAGCAGTATAGGAGTTTGTGCCATCATGGTCTTATCCAGCTCATTGTTTCCCATCAGTTGAGTCAGCAGGGCATTCCAGGGGCAGACTTCATTTCTCATGAGTTCTTTACAGTGCCACCACAGCCACACCCAGAGCCAGAGGTCATTTATGAGGAGGGAGGTCCATCTCACCAGCCCGAGATCATTGTTCCGAGACAGGTTGCTTCCTCACCTCAGGTCACCTACCAGAGAGGTCACAGGACCTTGTTTGCAGCAGCTCGACGAGTACTTTCTCCACAGCAGGTGGAAGGGGTCTCGCCATCATCATCTACAGGTCAGCGAGTGTTATCTCCACATCAGGTGGAAGGGGCCTCGCATTCTTCATCAACAGAGGCAGTATGGGAGGGAAAGCAGCCCATGGTTGAGGACGAGAGAGTTGGCGATACACATCATGATTTCATTGACCTTGATGCTCGCTCCCCCACTTCAGATTTGCATGAGATCATCCGACAAAGAGAGGCAGAAAACCGCTTGTTACAGCAGAAGCTCGACATGGCCCAATGGACAATAAACTATCTTGAGCAGCGCAACAAGCAACTTGAGGATGAGAAAGAGTTGGATGAGCTGTGGAGGATTCGAAGTGACCGAGTCATCAACCGTAGGAGGCCCGGTGACTTGCTGCCCAAGGAGAGGGAATCCATGCTTATCCGTGTGAATGCACACTTGCAGAGGCTGTTAGAGAAGGCAAACGAGGACAAGAGGTTGCTACGGAACATGAAGAATCACTATTGGGCGAGGATGCATGTTTGCAAGGCGAAAATGAAGATGTTCCAAAGGAGGTTATCCGAGGCCCGCAAGAGGAAGAAGAAGACCAACCCACTCCGTATCTTGGCTGAGGCCTCTCTCACTCACCATGATACTCATTAGCATCCTCCTAGCAGCAAACCCAAGAAATTTTGAGAGTTTTGAAGCATTTTTGGCATTTTTGGGAATTTTACAGGTTTTGGCCATTTGACTGGTCTCACCCCGCGCGCGACCATACATGGGGGCAACTCAGAACGGGGAAAACTTTGCATTTTTGGAATTTTCATGTAAAAATACACTTGCCTATGGATGGGTTTCAGATTTTATGGAGATTTGGGCTTCCAAAAGCTCAAAATACATGCAATTTTTGACTTTCTGCCCCTATTTTGAGTTGCAGAAAGCTGTCTTGGGAGAAATGACTTTTGAGGGGTCAAATCAACTCCAAATTCAGAAATTCTAGTGGGGTTGGAAAGTAGACTCGCAGACCTTTCCAACGAGCTATATTGCACCTGATTTTGACACCAGGAAGGCCCTCAAACAGAGCTGTGAATGTGCGTGACCAGTCAGAGTGATGTGCGCGACCAGTCAGGGAAATTTGCCTGTTTTGACCAGTTCGGCCAGCAAAACACTGTTTTCATCTTTGGTTGATTTTTGAGGCATGTAAATGATGGATTTTTGTGTAATTTTCATAGCACTTGGATACATTTACTCTCCTTTGACACTTCTAGAAGTTTCTTTGATGTAAATAGTGAATATTTAATGCATGGATAGATTACCTAAGTTTTAGAGGTAAGTTGTTTTGACTGCCTATTATCTAGTGCTCAGTTTAGAATTACTTGAAACAGCTCCTAGGAAGCTGAGCTCAACCCCTAGAGGTGAGGAAAGGAGTTAGATCATCTATATTATGCCTTCTCTTGCTCATTTTCATGGTTGGACTCTTGAGGGAGAAGCTCCTATTGTATATTTTACTTGTATCTCTGCAATTTGAGGAAAAGGAAGACCAGGGTTTTGCAGACATCATTGGGATTCTTGTGGACTCTTGTGTTGATGGTGTGTTCTCTTATTGTAATTGTAAGTGTGTTTATGTGTTCCATCTCTTTCTTTACTGCAGCTTATTGAACAAATGAAGTGATAAAGTTTGAATTCATGCTTGCCATGCTCAGCTTTCAAATTTGTTTAATGTTTATGTTTTCCACTGTCTAGAGAGGATTCAAAGTCATTGTTTGCCCTCTTTAGCTTCTCTTTTTTCTTCCTTGATCATCCATCTCAGCTAAAGGCATCAGCACAAACTCCTACCTTGCCCCAAAGACCCACCTGCAGAAACTGTGTCAAATCCCCGCACCCTAAAATTGCAGATCCTCCAATTGCCACCAAAAACCCCAAAAACTTTAAATCAACCCTCCTTATCAGTTTACTAGCCTAATATCTGTGTTCCTAATTGGGTAAGCTCATCCTATTGAAAGATCTACCGAGTTTGACCGGAGAGAGCCTTCTCATACCCCGTAGGGCTAGCTACGAGGTGAAATGGTTTGATGTTGCCTTGAAGGTTTACCTTCCTCAGCCTAGGGTGAAATCTCAAGCGCTAACAGGTTCCTCTTCTTTTTCTTTCCCTGTGGGTTCTTCAAATATGTGAGGTTGCTCACCAAAAGGTTCCTCTAGTTCACAGTCATCGAAGAAGAGAGAAGGTTGGTAGTTGGATGTGGGGGTATTGGCAAGAATTTCCCTAAATTTTCCCTATTCCTACGAGGCATGAAAGGAAATGTTTTTGGGTTGGTTTTGTAATATTTTTTAACTGGAAAGTACTTTGCAGAAATAAAAGTGTTGATTGAATGAAAGCTACTGACAGAAAGAAAAGTTACTTGTTGAAGTGAAATTCTACTTACAGAATGGAAAGGAAAGCAGACAATGACAACTGAAAGAAAGGAAGCTATTAGATTACTCTTGCAGAAATAAAATAATGGTAGAAAATTGGAGACTAGAAATAGAAGAAAAGAAATCAGTAATCACATTCTACTCAGAGACCTCCCTAGAAACGGCGCCAAAAAATGATGAACACCAGTATTGCAGCAAGGATGTTGCAACTCCTAGGCTACCAACTTTACTTATCAACCCAGGTTTCATACAAAATTGGAGGTGACATATGCACAAGTAAAAGTGAAGGTCCTACCTATTGTCACTATTCATCCAATGAGAGACCCCAGGGGTTCCAAGCCAAACTTCTATGGAGTCAGAAGAAGTTTGATTCTTTGATGGAAGAAGAGCAAATTTATTCTAAGAGAGCTACTCTACTGTAGTAATGAGGAAAACAACATGTAATGCTAAATCACACCATATCCTAATTAATCATTTAAACAGCTATGCTAAGAAAAATTTCTAAATCAACACTAATCTAATGTTGCTATCTAGGTTACAAAAGTAAAGAGCATCAAACCATACTAATGTGTAAGTAAGAAAACTGAGTTAAATCTATTTTCACATTTTTTGGTTTTCTTTGGTAAAATCAAGCATGCAATTTAATTTTTCTTATGGATGTGGCAGGTGGATGGGAGGTGGTTTAGGATGGCTAGAAAGTTTAGGGAGTGGTTGGATGGTGTGGAAGGGTCCTAGGAGGCTTTTTGTGACTTCCTAGAGGTTCCCCATCAATTTGGCCTCAAAACAGGTCGTTTCAGGAAAACAGGATGTACTAGAAACCTATAGGATGCAGCCGAGAGCTAAATGTGAGGAGTTGGGAAGCTTAGAAAGGGTGTGTGATGAGCGAGATAGGGTGTTAGAAGGTCTAGGAACACTCATGAGTCAATATCCAAGAGAAGGGATGGCTAGATTCACTCAATGTATCTAGGGGAATTTCGATAAAAAAAAAAAGGACAAAAAAACTAGTGAGGGTGATGGGTGAACAAGAGATGGATGAGGTGGATGAGGTGGAAGATGGATGTTGGTGATGAAGTCTAGACCTCCTCCTGAAGTACCTGCAGTGCTTAAAACACATGTGTCTTCCAATAACTATACAACAAGATACATTTTCATAAACTAGAAAAGCATCAATCAATTGCCCACATTCTTCATGAAGAAAGTGATGAAGGAAATGAGAACATGAGTGAGATCTTATTGCATAAATAGAGTAATGGAAAAATATGACAATGAAATGAACCAAGTACTGAATCAAGATAACAAACTCCAAAGCTCATGCAAGAACTAGAAATATGTGTTTTTGAGGTTGCTAAAGGGTATCTTCCTCAAGTCATGGTCCTAGAGGGAGGAGGTGAGGCCGAGACACCTACTAAAAACCTTACAATGATATTTTTCTCCTTGCTAACCTACTAATTGAAAGAAGGTACAAATGGAAGCAAACTAAAATACAACCAATCTACTCTACACTGTTGTAATGGAATGTAGCTACTTAAGAAAACAAACAATTAAACCATGAATCTATGCTAGCATACATGTACAATAAAGATGAGCCTTGGCTGCTAGGGTTGGGCCCTAACCCAAGAGCTTCAGCCCTCTGAGTTATCTTAGTGTTGGCTCAAAAAAAAACTCAATTTTATTATCAAACCCATGGATTACATCAAAAACTGTCACAATTCTTGCAGCTCGAAAATAGAGTAGAGTTTTACAATCAAAAATCGGAATCCTACTAAGGTCCTATACCTCTCTACTTATACATCTGAAGTCTCCAACGACTTCCTTAAAATTAGGGAGGCTCAGCTCCCAAACTTGAGATAAACTGGTGCTTTGTCTTTCACTTGCTCGACTACCTTCTAGTCCTCATGATTTGGTTGTTTGCACTCTGAGCTAATGGAGGAATATTCGAATGGAGGGGTAGTAAGTGAGGAGGATTTACCTCCTATAATTCCTCTCCCTTGTCCCTTTCAATTTTTGACCAAGGTCTTTGCCAAAATTCCTTGCTTTTATCCCTTAATCATGCATTAAATGCACATTAGACTACAAAGAAAAATATCCAACTCTAACTCATCTAATAAACAAAATATAATCAAAAGTATGCAATAAGTTGTGAGAATAGTTGGTTTGACTAAGCTAGGAGGTGAATTAAGGCCCACATAATTATCTAATGATGAGGCTCATCACACACACACTTGACATAAGATATGTTATGGTTAACCCTTTCGAGAGAAAATCCCAGCTCGAAGGTGAGGTCAGTCTACTCTCTTTCTCTAAATGGAAATATGGTTGCAAGTACAAAGAAGTATGGCCTGTGGCCCATGGGTTGTTACAGTGCACAAATACTCTTTGTGTGCTCTACCTCCTATTCCCTCTTGGCTATTTTTGCTCAGCTATGGAATAAATGCACTCAAATGAATGGAACCCTTTTTCCTCCTAGTGGCATGGTTATAACATGTCTTAATAGCCTACTAATGCTTATGTTTGACTACAAAAAATCTTAACCAGAGTCTATTTCCTCTACATCATAACCACATGGCTAGCCCCTTTTTCATGAATAATTGGGATTGACATGACATCCTCTATGGTGGTTAAAATAGAAAGGTTAACTTCTAAGAGGCATATATTTCACATACAGACTCTGATTAATGCAATTAATGCACCATTGGAAAGGTCCTTGTGTGTAAAATAGCATTAAAATGTGTTTCACTAAAGAAATTTTTTTTTTACCCCCAAATAACATTGTTTGATGCCTCAAAATGCTCCCGAAAGGTTTCAAACCTTGTTTTGACAAATTGGGTCCTGGTGGTAAAAATTGTCTCATGAGTTGATTCCTCCACTTTTTCCAACCTGAAAGCATCAAGATAGATGAAAAACAATACAATGATCCAATATGGATCACTATTCTATGTTAATCATTCTTTCCATTGTATTTTTTGTGACTACTTCAATATCTCCAATTATTTCAAATGGATTTGTATGATCTTCTCAATATTTTGTTCTTCCCTTAAAGCATCCCCTATGCAATCCTCCCTGACTACTCCTTGTTGTCCATATGTAATATCCAAAGGTGTGTGTGGAAAATATCCAAAGAAGGTTTCCAATGGGAACTTACCAATACAAGTGTGGATTTCTTCGTTATAATAGCGTTGTACATATACCATATTTTCATCACAAGTCTTTGGATGTTTATTATTGTAATCCCTCAAAAGTTATGCCAAAATCTTGTTCACTACTTTTGTTTTCCTATCTATCTATGGGTGTAATGTTGTAGACCTTTTTGTGTCCATATTCTCCCACATTGTAGTCCAAAATGCAATGAGAAATATGATGTGCCTATCTAAAATGATGCTCCTTGGTATCCCAAATTTCACCCAAACCTATCCAATGAACAATTTGATGTTTCTTTCTTGCTAATGGTACTTTTATAAGGAATGACAAATGCACATATTGTGGAACCTATCAACAATCATGAATGGGAAATTATGTCCCTTCCTATTTTTTGGTAAACCTCTCACAAATTCCATGGAAATGCTTTACCAAAGATGAGTGGGTACAGGTAAGGGATGATATAGACCATGTTTCATGTTACTAAGCTTGTTAGTATATCAAATCATACATCCTCTTGTGATCCTAGATACATTTTTTTGCATCTTAGGCCAGTATACATAGCTTTATAAGTTGTTCACTATCTTTCCTACATTAAAATTCCTTGCAACCTGGGACTTTTGAGGCTCTCTAATTAGCTACAGTCACTCACCTTTACGAAAATGTAACTTGTCTAGTCTTTAGAGTAACCAATTATGGATATGGTAGTGAATTGTTTTATCTCCATTGTCTACATGAATCTAGTTCTGCAACTACTAAAATACTTCATTCAATTCCTTATCCTCTATACATACCTCTCAATATGGATCATGGGTGAAAGGCTCTATATGAAAAAAAGTTCCCAAAGTGGTGATCTTTGATGTGGATGGCCTTAAAAGCAAGTTGGCCAATTATTTGTGTTTCCCTTCATGTAATTCATAATTAAATGGAAGTTATGTAGGAACCCCATCCACTTATCATTATCGGTTTATTGTAACTTACACTAGACCAGCAAGTATTATAGTGGTTGTTGATCTATGCAGATGATTGTCACCTTTACCATCAACTTTTGTTTCCACTTTTTGAAATCTTATCCCAAGGAATAGAGATTGTTGTTTTGGGAGGTTATTTGAGAACTACCCCATGAAACACTTCATAATGGGAGCATACATGCCTTTGTCCCTACATTAATAAATCTCCCATATTATACCCACTAACATCCATCTCCACTACAAGTTTGGTAATGAAAGAATTTGTGCCTAACTAATTTCCCTTTTCAACTCAACAAAGGAATTTTGTTGACCCTTCTTTCACTGGAAACTCTTTCCACTACCTCTTATAGCATGGAGTGGTGTGGCTACTACTGAAAATGAGGCTATGAATTTCCTCAAGTATTGTTCTACCGCAATGAAAATATCGGCCCTAGAAACGTTTGTAAGGATTGACCACTCATACTAAACATGTGTAGTTTTGAAGGAGATTTTCTAGGTATCTTCTTCTCTGACTCAAAGTTGGTGATACATTGATTTAATTCCAACTTGGTGAAGTAATTTTCTTGTTGTAACTAAACCAACATGTCATCAATCCTACGAAAGGAGTATATCTTCTTGAGCATATTTTTGTTCAAAGTCTTCCAATAAATGCACATTCGTCAAGTCCCACCCTTCTTGGGAACAATTATGATGGGTGACCCACATGGTGAGGTATTGGGCAAATAACACCTTGCTCTTGCAATTTCCACAACCGCTTCTTCACCTCATTTTCTTCTTGAATGACTACTTGTAAAATTGAATGTTTGGCAATGGATGTTCTAACAATAGTTGGATCTTTTTCTCCACTTCCCTATTGGGAGGTAGTTATTCTGGATCCTAGAACACTTCCATGTATGCTTGTACCAACTAATTCTAGTTGTTTTCTATGTTCCTTAGTACACCCCTCTAGTGATGGAATTACTATGGTTAACTCTTCTACATATTGATTTTCTCTTAAGAATAAAAAAACATACTTCTTACTAGAACTAATCAATTTCTTAGCTTGGTTGGAACTTACTAGAAAAATATTTGACTTGCCCTTCTGCACATTGATGATGAAGGATTTTTCATCCTCAATTAGGTTATAATTGAATCTTTGCATGAATATTACAACTTGCATGTACTTGTAGGGACTCCCAAACACAATTACACATACATCAAGTGGAATTACATCCATTTATACTTCATCACTAAAATCAACACGAATAGAAAACATAATTTTATATTGCTTGTTCACCTTTGCCTCTACCTCCTTGTTGACCCATCCCAATGGATATGGGCTAGGATGGTCATGAACATGTAGTATAATTTTGTTGACTATATAAGTTAATATTAGATTCATCTATGAACCTGACTCAATTAAAGAATCAACTTAATTTTTTCATTTTGACATGTACCTTTATATGGAAGAGTTTGGTCATATCCTTCTCTTCCTCTTATTGAAGGATACTCAAATTCACCCCATTTTACAATTATGTAGACAATATTCTCATCCACATTCAATCTATTTTCCACCTAATTGATTGATTTTTTTCATATGAAGTTTTTCCTCTATGTGTTTTTCTTTCAATTCTTTGGATTGAGCTCAACATGTAATTTCCATCACATCTCCTCTATGTGACCATCAATATTGCATTGGATACATTGGTTGCTAATATGTTTGCACCGATGTGTTGTGGTTTCTATCTTCATGTCCTTCCCCCTTACCACTTATTATTCCCCTCCTTTGAAGCTTCCTGGTGTTCCTTCTGCTTTGAACCACTTGACGTCCCTATGTTATGGCCTATTTTTTCTAGGCACATTCCATGTACAGAAACCTCATCCACCATTCTTGGTTTGAACAACATCACTTGCTTATGCAAATGGATGCATAGACCTAGTAGATATTTGAGGAGTACACCTAGGTTCTTCGTAGAATGCCCAACATTATTTCCATATTCCTTGATTCTATGGTGTACTCCTTTACACTCTGACCTTGTATATGCCTAAATTAATGCCATCAATTCTTCCTATACATACTCAATAAGATAGAATTGGGACTTTATGAGAGTTTTTAAATCTTCCTAGTTAGTTGTTGGAAGATCCCCCTCCATCCTCAAGGTTTTCATGTGGCTTTCCCACCAATTCAGAGTATTTCCCTCTAGTTTCAAATAACAAAATGGAATTTTTTGTTCCTCCTCTATGTGGGAACACTAAAATAAACCTTTAACTACTGCACACAGTGACTTAATTTCAAAACCTCAATCTCACCTTGATACAACTTGATGTTGACCTTCTCTTCCATCTTGAATAGGGATTGTGAATGGTTCATGGAATTATAACTAGGATGTTCTTTTTTAGGTTATTTCCTAGAATCCTTCTCTAGTTCTTCTTAATTCCCCACTTCCCTCTAATATGACTTGTGAGTTGGAAACTCTAGCTTCTTCAATTCCAAGCTTGTTTCTTAGAGCCACCTTAAGGAATCTCATATTACGAATGATATTTGTGACTTTATTTTATGACCTTAAGAATCTATCCTCTATCAGATATCGAGGGTTATTAAAAATAGATTCTTTGGATTTGGTTGGGATTTTATGACTTTTTAATTAATTTAATCTAATCCCCCCAAAATTCCCACAAAATACCCAAATACACCTACTCTAATACCCTTATGGTCCTTAAACTAGATATTCCATTGGATATTTTTCATAAAAAATCTAATAAAATAATCTAATATGTATACTATGAAGGGTTAACTCCTCTAGATTCTAGATATTTTCCTACTATTTTTTTTACAATGCATGCAATATATACAATGTGGAAAATAAATAAAAGATAAAATACAATCACTCACAAAACATAATGAACACCAAGAAATTCTCAAGGAAACCATTTGGTTGGGAAACTTAACTAGAAGGTGAGGCTTCTCTACTCTCTTTTTTCTAGAATGGAAATGATATAGGGAAGAGGCATTCTCTATGTAGTTTCTTAAGACTTGTGGCTTGTGGGCTACTACATAACAAAAACCCCCTTTGTTATTTTCTCTCTCTTTATCCAATTTCAACTAATGTACTCTACTTTGGGACAAAATGTAAGAAAATAGAATGGAATCCCTTTTCCTATTAGTGGTTCAGTTAACACAGGCCAATAGCCAACTAGGGGTTAAATTTGACCCATTTGAACCTCGATATGAGTTACGAATTGATAATTCTAGATTCTTCTTCAAAATTTTCATATGGCTAGCCCCTTTTGTTGGGAATCATGATTTTTGTTAGACCGAAACCCACAGGCGTTAGTCAATAATCACATGACCAGAGATAAGGATCCATGAGAGGCAATTAGTCCATGTCATGAAACACACGAAAATTTTTTGTTTATCCAATGTCCAACAATATCCCCCCTAGAGCAAACTTGATGTGTATTGAAATCATGACACTTGGCTGCTAGGAGAGGCAAATTTGTGTAGCTCAAGGCCTAGTGAACAAGGAGCATATTTGACAACCCATGTTCATTGTTAGAGAAGCAACATTCGATGATGATATATGGCACCCCTCATGCCCTATGTTAGTCTTCATTAAAGCAACGGAAGAAGACTATAATGGGAAGATAAGTACTAAAAGAGTTGAGGAGAAGTAGTGGGCATAAGTCTCAAAGTGTTGTTTCCTTGAAGGAAAAAGGAGGAAATAGTGATTTTGAAGACCCTATGTGTTGATGATAGATGGACTTATGATCAACCAGTGCCAGAAACAATGTTAATACTGAGAGGGGAGGTGAATCAATATTAAGAATAATTTATATTTTTATGCCAATTTAAATTTACTCATTCAAACTTGGCATTCACTGTGAAATCAATCATTAACAAATCATAACAGCAAAATATGAATCAGCGAAATCACATACACCATGAGCAGTATACACATGAACACTGAGGCTTAACATGGAAAATCTTCCGGGAGAAAAACCACCAAAGCTTGTTTCTTATTATGATGTAAATAGGAGCACCTACTCTATTGCATAAAATTTTGTTTGTGGGTCACAACTCACAAGAAGCACAAGCTCCCCTTGATTTTTTTCTAGCACCCACTATCAGGAAGTACCAATTCCCTCCTTTTTTAGACACTTGATTAGCTTACTAGAAGCACCATGTGAAGCACCAACTTCACGAATTCGTTGCAAGCATCAAATTGCAACTCCTTGGATTTATGCAAGAACCACCTTACAGGAGGCACCAACCCGAAGATTTCTTCAGACACCCACTAGAGATGGAAGCACCAACTTCTTGTATGTAGGATCCAACCCAAATTCAATAAGTAACTAATGTTCTATGTAGATGTCTGCTACTTGGCCTGATAACAGCTATATGTTCTTCTTTGTCTTTGGCCCTCTATTCTGCTTAGCAGTAGTCACTCGTATATAGCCCACGCAACACTCTATCCACACTGCAACATCATAATTCTACTCTCATCCCTCTTCTATTCCACAGGCTCTCTTGGCCTCACATAGTAACACTAGCACTGTCGGCCTCTTTCTTCTGCATAGGAACTTTCATCCTCTTTCCTCTGCACAAGAACTCTCAGCCTCTTCTCTGTAGCACAATCTCACTTAGCTTCTTCTCAGCAGCCCTCACATATAGCTTTCTTCTCTCGATCCTCTTCTTCAACGTAGGGACACTTGGTCACTCCTCAACAGTGCACTCACACATAGAGCTCTCCACTCAGCTCCCTCTCAATAATGTTGTTGTCCCTTCATTTCTCCATTGCAATCCTTGGTTTTGTTCCATTATTACACAGTGATCGATGTATGGGTAGCTTTATCTCTCTGGTTTGTACTACTTCTTGGCCACTACAGCTAAAATGAATCTAAGAATGGGCAGCTGAGAATTTCTCCATACGAGAATTAATTTTCATTCAAACTACACGCTACAACAAGGCTCCCCATGCTGATTAATTTCCCACATAAATTAGATTGTACTTCAGGCATGGCTCTTCAGGTCTATGATCATAGTTCCTACACTTAGCATTCTTTTCACTTGAATTCTTCATGTCGTGCAAGAAGGCTCAAGGATGGCTAATTGTGTTTCAAGACGGGATCCATTAATTTTCTCTTATGCATCATGGCCCTTCACTGTCTTGATGTATATTTCTTGGCATTCACCATTGATTCAATTAACAATTTAAGTTGTTGACTCATCCATGCTTATTTGACCCAACAATGGCCATAGCCAATTATGGCAGAACTACCAAATATGGTGGAACCTTACAAAGTAGTTGTCAAATATAACTTTGTGGCCCTTATTGATTATAGTTCCTCTACTGTTGGGGCTTAGCCCCTTTTCCACCATAGGACTCAGTGTTGTGATTACCATCTAAGCCTATAGGCACTAAGCCAATCTACAACCTTCACGGGTTGA
This sequence comes from Pinus tabuliformis, assembly GCA_031772625.1. Taxonomy (NCBI): domain Eukaryota; kingdom Viridiplantae; phylum Streptophyta; class Pinopsida; order Pinales; family Pinaceae; genus Pinus; species Pinus tabuliformis. The sequence goes on along the minus strand of CM062808.1, from coordinate 513,009,890 downwards.
ATTCCCTTTGTTATTTTCTCTCGTGTCCTTGATCTTTACCTATTGCATATACCTTCATCTAGTACTTAGCCTATAGCTCCAAAGTCCCAATGCTTTTGCATGCTTTCTCTTTAAAGTCCTATGGACTCTTCTTAGTAGGCTTAGTTGTCCCATGGGATCGGCCCTGCAATTTCACTAGCCAATCAATGGCCCCACCAGGATGAGTTGTCTAACCAACATGTCTCGACACTTACTACCTGGAACATTCCCTTTGCACTTCCTTATCAAGCTTCTGGGCTCCATACCTTCGGGATGATATGTCCCGGTGGGGCCACTTTTGCACTTGATGTTATGAATATAATTTATAGAAAAATAATAATAAAAAATGTAAAAAAATAAAATCATAATTAAGTATTAATTAGCTAATGATTAGTTAATGAAAGGACGTGGCTCTAAAGACATGGCCATTTGTGAAAGAGTACCTACTTGGGTAATCACATCATCTCATCAATTCTTGTTGAAAATAGTAAGAAGAAATGATAAAAATAGAATCCAGAAATTCCAATTTTAATTTGTCCTTGAATTAAAATTGAATTTAGTCTCACTAGCTGCTTGGAATTAATTAATTAATTCATTATGGATTAATTAGTTGGAGAAATTCAAGTTAGAAGTCTTTCTGCAGTCATGCAAGAGTTATCCCTTAAATTAAGGAGATTATCCCTTAATTAAGGAGATAAGATTGAGTTATATTTGAGTTGTAATTAGTTAACTCAGTTTACTGAATTAGGTCTAGTTAATTAGTTCCAAACTGTTTGAGGAACTAATTGTGAGTTATCAGTCAGTTGATGCATGCATGCACTCAACCAGTGTACTCCAGATAACTGAAGATTCCCTCATCAGAAACACATGCATATCTATTCTGAGAAAGACCCAATTGCACTAAATGTCAAGGATAGTGTACTATCAGTTGCATGTGTTTTCCTATAAAGGAAACTCATGCATGCAAAAGGAATAAGGTTCCTTGAGGATTGCGCAGTTCTGACAGTGTGTTAGAGCAGTGTGTGAGAGCAGTGTTCCATTGGGTGAAGGAGATCATCCCAAAGGAACTGCGCAAGGAAATAGGAGCTTGGAAGGCAAAGGAGAAGGCTTGAGAGAAGCTTTGATTGCCTGTGAGCATCCAAGAGGATTGTACTGAGAGTTGGCTAGCTGTGAGAGCTAAGGCTTTAAATAATCTTGATGTATTTCCACCTTGTATGATAATGCAGATAGTGGGGTATTTAGCTGAGGCTTTCCCCTGAGTATTTTATGTGTTTCATGTGCATTCATTCTTCTTCTTCTGGATATGTGTTCAGCTTGATCTTGCTCAATATGTAAGTTTCCTCAAAGAAAAATTTGATTGTAGAAGTAGGTTATAGTATTTTGCTTTGATTTATATTGCATTATCGAGTTAATATACAACCAAATTTTCTACATAGGTCTCAGAGCGAGGTTTGTAGAGAATTTGCAGAATTTCTACAATTATTTTATAATATTCAATATATAATTACTTTTCCTACAATGAATTTCTTTCTCTTCGAATTATTCTAAATATTATTGTAGTTATATGGACTTTGTTTGTTACATTGGTATCAGAGCCACGTTCTACAATCTCAAAAGTTTGTTTGTTACTATACAGTGTTGGAGGTTCTCCATTCGCCAATTTCACCATTTGGCCCTTTGCCATTTAAAAAATAAGAAGAAGAAGAAGATATATTTAGAAAAAAATATTATATATATATTAGAATATACATATATATATATATAGATATAGTTAAAAAAGAAATATAATAAAACATTATAAAAACAAAACCACTTCCCTGTTGGTTGGGTCGCATGATGCAACCATATGATCTACCATTACTCTGTGACCAACCTACTCCACCACATGTAGTCACTACCTTCCTCGCTTCCTTTCACCCTCAGAGCCATCTTCCTCACTCCAGCCTCAATCCAGTTCGATAATCATCCATGCCGCCATACATTGTTGCTTCAATTCTTCTACTGCACCAGATTCTTCCACGCTACCAACATATGCTACTCTGATCCATTACCAATAAGACACCCTCTAACTTTCATCATTAGAATCCTCCTCCAATTGTTGCCTCTACCCCCGCATGTAGCACTTCCACACAAATTCAAGTCATTGACTTTCATTCCAATTTTTCCCAAGAACCTTGACATTTGACCCCCCACTCCGTTACTAATTCATCCTTCAAACCATCATACCCTTTTTTTGGGTGACCACTATTCATGGTTTTATGATCACAAAGTCATATAAGTTATATAGTATATAACTCATTAAGAATTATATAATAGTTTTTATTTCAAAACAAAAAAAATTGTAATTTTATTCATAGACAAAATTACATTTTTGCAGATGCCTGGGAGCATTACAGGTACATTTTTCGAAGCTTGCCAAAAAATACGCCTCATAGAGAAACAAGAACCTAGAATCCAACAAAAAACTGGCAGTAAGATTTAAACAAAGCCTGGGCATAGGTTGCCGAGATAGCCTAGAAAACCCCACAAAAACTGTGGCAAAAACACAACAGTAACGAGGTCATCCGAAAGGGAAGAGACAAGAGGCACAAAACCAGGTCCAACATAGTAGGGGAGCCACATAAACCCCACCTTCGTAACTCCCATATCCATGTCAAAGACGACAAGGGTTCATTCCAAAAGAAACCCCACAGACCCGACGGCCTACAATGGAGACCCCCACCAGCACCCAAGCAAAGAGGCTCCATAAGCCCTGAGATAGGGTAGTAAAAAAGAAACAGGTGCAAGAGCCCCAAAAATCACACACAACGACCGCAAAGGGAACCAAATGAATGTAGAAACTAACAATGTGAATATATTAAGGGAGGGAGAAAACGACACCAAAAGACCCCGCAAGCAATCAAAGGAAAAAAAAAAACGGCCATAGCCATGACAGCAACAGCCTCGGCAACAACAAAAAAAAAATCCAAGGTGCAAAGAACCACCACAAAACCCAAGCACCACCACCCACCACCGCTAAAAAAACTGACCAAGGGAGGCACAAACCTAGAGAAAGGAAAATACTGTGAAGTTGCCCAAGCATTACAGGAATTTTGAGGTCTAAAATGGGCCTCCTAAGAAAAATGTACAACCAAAATAAAATTTATAAGAAACAATAGGATTCAAGATGATGATGTCAACCATGGGGGATTATTCACCATTTTTTGGAGCAAAAAATTAAAAAGATTAAAAAATAATAAAATAATAAAACTAATTTTTCAACTCGTATTTTTAACTTATCTCCCTAAGTTTTTACTCATATTTCTAGTGGGAGTACTCGTTGGATGCAAAATTTGATTCCCCATCCAAGGAGTATCCATGTTGCATACTTTCAATGGACCCTACTACATGAAAAATGTGATTGCAATCACGTTTTTTCATGTATTTCTCATTTTTCATGTAGTAGGGCCCATCGACGGTATCCAACATGGGTACTCCCTGGATGAGGAATCGAATTTTGCATCCAAGGAATGCTTTTGCTCAAAATTTGATTAAACCCATAGGGAGAAAAGTTGAAAATACAAGTTGAAAAAATAGTTTTTTCTTTTTTCCCTCTAAAATTTGATGATGTAATCTAATCTTATTTTATTATTTCCACTATTATTTTATAATTTCCTTAGCAAGCCCATTTTAGACATCAAAATTCCCCTAATGCTCCATCCCCCTCGCTCCTTAACTTAGAAAAGAGAGGTACAAAGCCGGAACACCCCAACCCCCTTGACTCCCTTTGAAAAATCATATCTAGCAACGGGAGGCACAACAACACGAATGGGAGAACAAATCATCTCAACGGACGATAATGTAAACAAAAGCATGAGTGGTTGCAGAAATTGAAGTAGAGCAAGGGAAAAAAAATATAGAGGTTTGCAGCAACAAGGGTTCCTGTCGTTGAGCCTAATAATAATATAACACTTAAAACACAAACAAGAATATATTATTATAAAGTGTTACAATTAGTACGATACATATGTGGCTCAATGTTTTATAAAGTGAAATATATATAGAGAGAGATAAAAGGTATAAAGCCATTATATATAGAAGGGAAAAGGTATATGCAAATAACAAGCATTGATATATATATATATATATATATATATATATATATATATATATATATTGAATTAAAATAAAATAAATTTAATTAAGCAGTTAGTTTAATTCTCAGTAAGGTTCATAATTGAAAAAGTTGGAAAGATCAGATAAAGTATCTTTATTAAAGAGATTAAAAAAAAAAAAAGACAGATCATAAAGAAATACAAAAGTATATAAGGAAGAAAGGTATCATAAAAATAATACCTATATAATAAAATATTAAAGGCAAAATATTATGGTAATTTCAAAAATAAATGAAGGAGCTATGGATTCCATGCGTAATTCTACATTTTGGTCCAGATATTTGTTTTGTCGAACAGAATATAAGTATTCATCGATTTTGTAAAATCGCACAATATTTTGTCCAACATGTAGGAAATTGTTTACTTTGGAAGAATATCAAGGTAATCCACATATAAAAATTAAATATTGAAAGAAGAGCTTGTAGAACTCCAGCAACAAAAGGAGGCATCGAAAAATAAATATTAGGTCTCATATATCAATTTTACGAAGAACCAACAGAAAGTAACAATGAAATTTGGTGTCTAAGAGATCATAGTCAACAAATAACTTGAGAAGGTAAAGAAGTCCAAAACTACAAAGAAAAAAATAGAAGAAGAAAAAGAATGTCTCGAGAAGAAATCTAACTAGAATCTATCATAGAAAGAAAAAGAAAATTTGCACTTAAAAGCCCTGAATCAAAGGTTATTAGAAAAATTCAAAAGTTTAAAAGATAAGGATACTAAGAATAAAGTCAACAATCTAGAAAACGAAGAGATTTTACATCTAAGGGATCATAACCACAACCTTCTTGCATAAATAAAGAAGCTTAAAAGTGACAAGAAGTCACTAAATGATAAGTTAGAACAACTTACTCAAGAACAAGTATTGAAGTCTCCAGTCGTAATAGTCCAAATTGAAGATAGAGTAACAAATATTGATCTAGTCAATATCACAACTCAAGAAGATGAGAAACCAATAGAAGTTAAAATATATTCAGATGTTGCAGGTCAAATAATGGAAATTCCAAGTGATGATTCGGTGGCCAACTCAACAACAATAGCACCTAAAGTAAATCAGAAAATTGCTACACACTTGAGAAGGGGAAGTCCAACCAAAAGAACTCCTTATCGACATTTGAATCACAAGAGAAGACAACTAAATCAGTATGTATTTTGAACCATCCAAAATGAAAACAACATATTTATGTTCCAAAGGATACTAAAGTTTATAGATTCCAATCCTATGATAACAATTCATTACAAATTTCCAGTGATTGGAAGATTCCACAAAATATTAATATAGGATGGTCATATCCCTTCTTAGTTCGACAATTTTATTTATCAGTCTAGTGATCATATCGTCTTGTATCAATGAAGATGAAAGTACTGAGATGATAATGTATTTGAAATGGGAAAAGAGATCAAGCCCTTTCATCTATAAGCTTTGAGGACAAAGATTTTTGAAGAGGAAGGAAATGATATGAATATAATTTATAGAAAATAATAAAAAATAATGTAAAACACTAGTAATCATAATTAAGGAATAATTAGCTAGTGATTAGTTAATGAAAGGAAATGTCTCTAAAGACATGGCCATTCATGAAAGGGTACATGCCTAGGTAATCACATGCGCATCAATTATTTTATAATACTCAATATACAATTACTTGTCCTATAATGGATGTCTTTGTATTCGAAGTATTTTGAAGATTATTGCAGGTATATGAACTTTGTTTGCTACACTTGTGCACCAATTAAAACACAAAGAGGTTGAGTTAGCTACCATGTTTTCTTAACACCTCTTTCCCAAAGCATTTTTTTGTGCATGTTTCTAATCCTTTTGGTGTATCCCTTCCAAGATGATGTCATGCTTATGTCATCAACCCCATGTGGTGCCTCCTGAGTGGTGACACGTGTCACCCAGATTTTGCCCATTAGACCACCCAAAAATTTCAAATATGTCTGCCACATGTCCCCTATACTAGCGCACCATGTTGACATCATCAACCACCATCATCTCCTGTGAGCCAATCAAATTTTTCCATGTGTCCCATTGTCAGAGAGGAGAGAGAAGGGTCTAAGGCCTTACTTTTCACATATTTCCTTTATAATTTCCTTCTCCCCGCAACCTCGGAATTTATAAGGAATTCATTTAACAAGAAGCTATGGGGTTTCGACCTTCTAGGCTTCGTGGTTTCCGAGCCTTCTGGGGTTCCAGGCTTCCCACTTCCCCAACTCATAGTATTCTCGTAGCCCTTTTTTAAATATGCTTTCAGGCTTTCGTCCTTCTAGGGTTTCAAGGTTCCGGGCCTTTCAAGGTTTCGAGCTTTCAACTTCCTCAACTCATTGTATTCTCGTAACCCTTTTTTAAATATGCTTTCGAGCTTTCGTGCTTTCGGGGTTACGGGGTTTTAGGCCTTCCGCGATTTTGACTTTTTGTGGGACCAGCTTTGATTACCTCTAAATTATGATCCAAGAGGCCATTTGTATACATCTACATACCATTGGAAAGGTAGTTATGATCACTATACATTTGTGTTGTCTTCAAGAGTATCTAATCAGATCTCTTGAGTCATAATATCCTTCAAATCCTGGGACTCCCTTGTTTAAAAGTATAACTAGGTTTGGTCTTCGTAGTGACATGAAATTATGATTTTATGTAATGAGATGTAAATAAGAAAAATAAAATTATTATATTGACTTGCTTCATGGGTTTCATGAGAAAGGGGTTTTTTTTTTTTTTTGGTCAAGAATCCCATTAAGAGTCTTTAGGATTTATTTATCATCTAGTCATAAAATGTTAGAGTCATTTTCATGTAAACGAATTCATGTTACACTTTGTAAAAGGTCAATCTTGTATATGTAAAGTATCCTCCAAGAACTTTTCGCCTAACCTCTTCAAGTCGGCCTACAAATGATGAATAAACTACTAGATAAAGTCGACCTAACTCTAGCTGTCATTTCGGCCTAAAGACCCAGTGAAGAGGTGTATAAATGGAAGAAATTGGCCTCCATTCAAAGCAAGCAATTCAATCTAAATTCAGTCTAAGTAGAAGTGCAAAGTAAAGTTCTAAACATAAGTTTGAAGTGGAAGTGAAACAGAAGTGTGAAGAAAGGGTTTCTTTAGGCAAGTGAAGGAGGATTCTTCTGGGTCAACGAAGGAGAGACTCTTCTAGATCAACGAAGGAGAGATTCTTCTGGGTTAGAAAAGTAGGGCTTCTTCTGGGGAATACAAAGAAGGTTTCTTCTGGGGAAGTACGAAGAAGGTTTCTTCTGGGGAAGTGTGAAGAAGGTTTGTTCTATGGAAACAAAGGAAGGATTCTTCTGGGAGGTCGAGATATAAATATAGAGACTGAGTTTCTCTAGAGGATACCATTGAAGACCTAGAGACTGATATTCTCTAGGGGAAGTCGAGAAGAAGCAGTGTGAAGGACAAGGACCAAGTTTCTCTAGAAAGAGTTGAGGATAGAAATTCAAGATCAAGAGGAAAGTTGAGAAAGAGAAGAGGCAGAGCATTAAGGTTAGTGACAAGGCTCTTGGGAGGATACTAGAGTCAAGGGTTTATGTCATGGTCTTAGTACTTATCAATTGAAGATCTAGAAGAAGAATTTTGATTAGGTTTTCCTCTCAAGAGGTGAGAGGTTTTAGCCCTAGCTAAGAAGCCTACATACTGTGTCACTTGTCTTTATTGTGTTTGTTAGTAATTGTCTTGATGAAGAGAACACAATATAACATAAATAAATAAATAAAAGATAAGAAGTAAAAGTGTATCACAATCAATTATCAAGCAGAGAAATTGTTAACTTTGAATGCCCTAGATTTCTCAACATGGAATCGGAGCTTAGGTGTTGAAGACAAGAAGGGGTAGTCAAAGAAAGTAGACACATGAGAATCAAACTTCAAATAATGATCAAAGAAATTCAAAGAAAACCAAGCAAGAGATCGAGATCTTCATCAAACCGAAAACCTAGATCGAAGAATACTCCAAGCAAGAGTCTTGAAATCATCTTCAAGAAGGAAGCAGGAAGAAAGACCGAAACCCTATAAGAACTTCAAAATATCATCACTCATACTTCACCAAGGAAGTAGAATGTCTTCAAATCTAATGAATATTAGATTGAAATACAATTGTCTCTCTATTGAAACAAATATATCATAGAAGACATCCCTCCCTCACCAAATATTCGAAGTAATAAGAAGCAAGTTTGTCATCAACTTGAAGATTTGATCTTCACAAGTAAGTACCTTTTTATTAATATCCAATATAGTAAAAATGACTTCATGTTTCAAGGAAAACCAAAAGATGGTTGGGATATCAAACTTCCTTGTATGGAAAAGAAGGATAGGTATTTTCCTTGAAGTAAATGAATTCATTGATCATGTCCATGGAAAGGTCTCCAAGCCATCTGAAGAACAAGCATTATTTGATTAAATGGAAAGGGATCTCAAGGCTCAAAAGATTCTTAAGGATTCTATCAAAAGTCCACTCATTTCCCATGTAACCAAGTTGGATACATCTAAAGAAATATATGATAAGTTGAGAGAACTTTTCTCTAAAATCAGGATAGAAAAGATCATATCACTTAGATTTGATCTACATAAATTGAAGGTGTAAAAGGATGAAGGGATATCGTCTTGTCTCTCAAAGGCATATTAAATAAAAGTTCAATTATAGGATCGAGGAGAGATGGTATCTAATAACAAAATTATTTTAGTTATTCTGAATTCATTGACTGATGAAGGTAACCTCATATCTACCAGTGAAGAGGAAGTTATCCCATTCATCAAATTATGGTCTCTCTATAAGGCAGAGGAATACAAGATGAAGAAATAAAGTGAAAAGAGGTTAGATAGAAGAGAACAATTAGCGATAAGACGAAAAGGAAAATTTGGAAAGTTTGGTATTCTAAATAATAAAAAGAAGAACATGGCTAAGGAAAGATGTTATGGTTTTCAAAATATTGAGCACTATAGAAGAGGTTTTCCTAAATGTAAGAAGGATAGGTAAGAAGACTATATGACTAAGGAAGTCAAAGAACCTGAGTCAAAGAAGCTTAAGAAGGAAGAAGCAAAAGGATCTCTACTATGACTGAGATGATATTCTTCACGAGGAGGTACCTTTCACTTGTAAATTTATAGATAGGATGCAATACAATTAAGATAGAATGCATGAGATTAGAAATAGAACCATTATATAAGCATTACAAGTAAGAGTTCATGACATTGGAAGTCAAAAATATGTCTAGTAAAAATTCTGCTAATTACAAAGAATGGGAGTTCTTGGAACCCTCATTAAATACTTATAGAAATAAGCATAGTTTATCATCGACTGGGGTCATCATAGTCAAGAAAGGAAACATCTGCCAGGTGTGGATATGAAATATCCTAAAGTTTCTCTGATGGAATCCTTGTCAAAGGATTCACCAATCTAGAAAGGAAGCAAATGTTTCATCAGGAATTCCAACTCATGTGATTCAAGGGATGATGGTATGATGACAGAGCAGGAAAGCAGGTCTAAAGGATAAAGTTCTTTCGAATGAAGTTGCTACAGGAAGTTTGGATAGTTGAAAGGAATATGAGGTATGTATTCTTACATAGATTATTATGAAATTAATTTTATATGGTTGCAAATAATATGGATCAGTATTTCCATCTTGGATAATATGATCAAGAGAAGAAAGGATCTCCTTCGAAAGATTGCAGCAAAGCATAAGTCATACTAGATGAAATCAATCTAATATGTTCTCATATGAATCATGAGGAAGCTTACTACAATCAGGGAACTGTGATTGGAAGCTCCTGGGAATGAAGTGTGAAAAGATAGGAAGAGATAATGATAATATGAAACAAAGGTATAAGACATTCAACATTTGAATTTCAAGAAGATTTGACTAGAATATCTCTTGGAAGGATGTGAAGGCTATGATAAAAGTGAGAAAAATATAAAGACCCTTGATAATACATATATGTGAGAGATATGTCAATCTACATGCAGAGTGCTAATACTTACAGGAATATGTCATGGTGAAAGATCATCACAAAGGTAACCTTGATTTAAAAGTGTTCATTATTTTTGAACTAATATCTGGATGGGCTTATGTAGGACTGCCAAAGGGAAATCTATGGATGACTTCCAAATGAACCATATAGAAGGATGTAATGTCCCTCTGAAAATTATGGCATGAAATCAAAATTACATGAAGCAAAGCCAGATGGAAAATGTGATGGATCACTTTCTGGTGAGTTGAGGACATGACTAACTCATGGAAAAAAGTGATGGATCATACGTGCCCTACGTAGAAGTTCACAAAAGATGAGGACTCCTTGACAAAAAATAAATTCATGACATCAAAGCAAAGATATCTTCAAGCATCTAGTTGTTTCAGGATATCCACATGAGGTGTTGCGTTAGATCCCTGGTTAAGAGGGATCATGAAAATAAGTTTCTTACTTGGAAGAAACTTGGAAAATTCCTAAGGGAGCTTAGGTACATTCCTTTGTGATAGGAATGAGTACATTCATTTATGGAATATGTCATCATGGTTTGAAAAATAGAGATAGACATGTCATTATGTTCTTCACTTGGGAAGACATAATGAAGGATTGTGTAATCATTTGGAATCTGATACTCTTAGGGGATGACATAGGGCATCCCATGAAAGAGTATTCTTGGAGGACCGATATTCTTTGTGGGACTGGGGAGTCTAAGAAAAGAATAGTCATCATGGATCATATCCTGAGAGAACTCTGGTGGGGTATGTTCCGAGAGAGACAATGATGAGTGTGTTTGTAAATCATTGGTCTCGCCAGCATTGTGCTCTTATCTTGTGGGGAGATAGATTTGTTAGTCAAGGTCTTGATATATAATAATTTTGGTTAATATGATGCTATACAAATGAGTTACAAATACAAATTCTTCTTATGAGATATTCTTCAGGTTGAGAAATTCCAAATACCATTATGAATACCTCCCTAGTTAAGAGGGAGCATTTGAAAAGTGTAATTAGGGTCGGTATTCATAATGACATGCAATTGTGATTTTATGTAATGAGATGTAAATAAGAAAAATAAAATTATTATATTGACTTGCTTCATGGGTTTCATGAGCAAGGGATTTTTTTTTAGTCAAGAATCCCATTGAAGAAATGGAAGCGTTATTTGATGGAAAAAGAAACCAATATTCACATTGATCGTCAACCTCTGTAATATCTGCAATCTCAAACCAAATTGCAGCAGTCAATGCACTTTTATTGGAAGGGTTTTTTATAGCAATTCCGCTTGGTAATTAGGTACAATAAAGGCATTTATAACAGAGTTGTTGATATTCTTTCTATATCAGCTATAAATGTAGCCACTTTACTCAAGAATAATTATGTTTTACTTGAAAGTTATGTTGAACAATATGCACATGATGTTGAGCTTCAAGAGGTGTATTTAAACTTGAGTCAAGGCCACCAAGTTGAGGAATTAAACTACCATGTACATGATAATCTGTTATATCATTTGGGAAAACTTTGTGTTCCACAAGGAGAGAGAGTAAATGTCACAATGGAAGAGCACACTTCTCTTATTGCTGGACATTTCGGTGTAAGTAAAATAGTGGTAAATCTTCAGATGTATTTTTATTGGCCTCATATGCTTGAAAGTGTGTCACGTTTTATCAGAGGTTTTTCATTGTGTGCAGTGAGTAGGCCTAGTAATAGGAAACTAGGATTGTACAATCCACTTCCAGTGCCTTCACGGCCATGGGAAATTGTTTCTATGGATTTTGTGGGAGGCCTTCCTTTGTCAAGGAAAGGTCATGATTATTTGTATGTAGTTGTGGATAGGTTCAGCAAGATGTGCATGTTAATGCCTTCTAAAAAGCAAATTACAGCTCAACTTTTCTTTCAAAATGTATGGGTTCATTTTGGATTGCCTACTTCTATTGTAAGTGATCGTGATTCTCGATTTGTTGGGAATTTTTGGTCAAGTTTATGGAACTTGATGGACACCAAGTTGAATAAAAGTACATCCTTCCATCCGCAAACAGATGGTCAAACTGAAGTGGTAAACAGGACAATAATTCATTTGCTAAGAGGATATTGCAGCAAACATCCTAAGTTGTGGGATGAACAATTTCATTATATTCAACATGCTTACAACTGCGCAAAACACTCTTCTACTCTAACTTCACCTTTTGAAGCATGTCTTGGTTATTTTCCTAAAATGCGTTTGGATTTCATCTTTGAGAAAGATGTAATTGTAGATGGACATAGTGACATTGACAGGGCAAAGAAATTCATTAATCAAATTCAGTTGATTCATTAAACAGTTCAAGAACAACTAGAATAAATTCAAGGCAAGTATAAGGCAAGGCATGACAAGCATCGTGTGGATCATCAGTTTCAAGTAGGTGATGAAGTTTGGCTCTACATTAGGAAGGAAAGGCTTCAAGGTGAAGGTAAAAATATGAAACCAATTCGTTATGGTCCATTTAAAATTCTGAAAAATATTGGTAATAATGCTTTCAGGCTTGATTTGGCTTCATATATGCAAATCTATTCCATTATTAACATTGAAAATTTGAGATTGTATGAACCTCCTTTGATTGAAGATCAAGGATATAATGTTCAAATTCCATCTATTGAAGACTTTTCTCCAGAATATCTTGATGTGCTTCAGCAAGACACTATACTTGACAAAAGGACAAGGACAACTAAAAGGGGAAATATTGATTATCTTTGGGTGGGTCTCAAAGGTACACATCCATAAAAGTCCAAATGGATTGAAGTGGGGAAGGTGAGGGAACAAAACCCTCATCTGTTCAATAACTGAAATTGATCCTTTTGGGGTCTAAAAGGCTTCCACTGGGGAGGAGGTATTAGGTGCTCAAAATTATTCTCAAAAATCAAAGTGTCAGAATCTTCGCAAACTCGGCTTCAAATTGAAGAGCTTGTCATTCTGAATCCAATGGTATGAACAACACTCGAATCCGAGTTCGTATGCAGAAATTAGAGCAAGCCAAAGTTCAAGTTTGACTTGCCTACATGGTAGGATTAGGATGATGTGGCAAGTCTTCAACAAATAAGGAGGTGCCAAGTGGCAGATCACCATTGGCCCTCACAAGTCGCATGTCGCAGTGGTAGGCAGAAAAGGTGTTTCAAATCGGCCACCGGTAGGTTCAAGTTGTGATGTGATCTAATCACAATCGCATATCACAGATTGTGAAGGGGAGAACAGAACAAGTATCAATAAGGTTTGTGATGCGATGCAATCGCATATCGCAATCACGGAGAATAGATATCAGCCCTAGCCCCGGCAAGGTTAACAATGCGATGTGATGCAATCGCATATCACAATCACAGCAGTAACAGAATCGGCCTCGACGTAAGTTAGGTCCCGAATACAAAAGACCCCTGACGCGATAATATTATATGTCAGAGTTTAATACTCCGATAGGTCTACAATATCACAATCAAAGCATTTCATGAGGTAAACAATACATTCCGCTTGCCGAAACCCACCGATTGCGATTTGCAATATGGCCGACAAATTATGGCCCGCGGTGTGGAGAAATTATTGCCCGGATAGTGAATTTTGGGGCTAAATTAGATTTCCTGCCAGTTTTGGAGCATTTTGTGGAAAGAATAGTGGGATAAGTAATAACTCCTTCAATTCTTATCCAAATGTGATGCAAAAATAGGCAATCCTATCAGTTTTTGGTATTCTTAACTCATTGAGATAGGTTTTAGAGGCGTCTAAGCATTGTAAAAACACTTTTGATGTAATTTGATCATAATAGAGAGGAACAAGCCATTGGAAGTTGGACCAAGGAGATGTAGCCCAAGAGGGATGAACTCCTTGATCATGTACTTTTTGTGTGTTGTATATTGATGTTCATTGCTATTATATTGTTGATGTTCATTATATGTTTTTATGTTAAATTGTTTATAAAATTTACATAAGAAACTCTCATAATAGAAAAATATTTTGAATCCTTAAGCACTTGAAAAAAACAAATATTAAGCATCTTGGGTTTGTTTCTGAATGGGGAATTAGCACAACATTACTAATCTGCTCCAATTCAGATCAATGAGTGTTTGTATTCACCATTATCTATCTTCTACATTTTATGGTATCCATAAGATGAAGAACAATAATTTGTAAATCCAAAAATCGAAGGAAAAATTAACCTTCATAGGATAGGTTTCAATCAATTCTATTGTGACAAACTATCCATTGGAACATCCACGACAAATTACAAATCGTGACCTTTAATTATTTTTATTGGTTTAATCTCGAGATCATATTCCTAAATTTTACCAATCCATTTTCCTCTTATTCCATCACAACCTTTCTATTCTAAAATATGCTTGACAAAAATAAATAATTATATACCTTTAAATGTAGAATAATCTATAAAAGCTTTTAATGCTTTAACCAAGGAAAAAGGCTACTTTTCCATAACATTGACTTCAACTCTTTGTCCCTAAAAGATTTATCGAAGAATGTAGTGGGATGCTCATATTTGATCCAATTGGATGTTGGTGGCCACCCACCTATCCCACTTGGACCCCCACAACTGTCTCTTTCAGTTTTTCAATTTCCTTAATTGTAGCACAATTTACTATTTTTTGCAGTTTTTCGGGTCCTTAACTTCCGGAGCCATTTTGAGGCCCTAAATGACGTTTTTTGGGAAATATAGGAGAAATATGGATCCATGGACTGATGTTTCTCTTCCCAAAGTTGTAGTTCTCAGACAGATCTTTCTAACGAGCTATTGTATGCATCAAATGGAGAACGTATGCCAAAGTTACGGCCCCGGGAAATTGATGTACCAATTTACCAAAACAGAGCCCCTAGTTTGGCGTTTCATCTTCTAGGGTTAGGTTTTTAGACGTTTAGGGTTTTCCATTGTTTCTCAACAATAAATAGGCCTTCGAGCCTCATTTTAATGGAGTTCAGAGGCATGTGGCCGCCACATCTCTTCTCAGAGATAAGCTACCATCGCCCTAGCTAGTTTATTTCCATTTATGTTTGTAAGCATATTTCGATATTTTACAGTAACGAAATGAAGTATTATTTATGTTGCATCTCTATATGTATGGTTATATCCGTAATTCGTTGCATTCCTTTTTAAATCCGAATCAATATTATTCCTTATTTTTTTCAAAAAGAAGAAATGTTATAGAATGTTTAGAAGAGAGGAAAAAATAGGGACTCTTTTGTAGAGTGAGGGATCATGAGCATTTATTCCTCCCCAGTAGACCTCTTTATTTGATGAAAAGAAGCTCTAGTTTCTTTTTGTCATATAACTTTGTTCCCCTTTTTTAACATAATAGTAAAATCTTAGACAATTTTAGTTTAAAAATAATTGAATGGACTTTCTCTAGAAATTAATCTTGCCAAGTAAATAGTGTACCTCTTGTTTATCTCTTAGGAAATTAATGACCTCAATTGCTTCCATTCTTTATATACCAATCTATTATGCCTCAAAATCTTTCCCTTAGTCATTATGAAAAAATTACCTCTTGGGATTCAAAGATACCATACTTTTCACATTTTGTAAACACCTATTATAAATCCTTATGATTTTATTCATCTAACCTTGAATAAACAATCATGTTATCCTAATAGATAACTATTAACTTGTCAATTGTGTTTATCTTGGGTGGCTGGGAGGAATGGTTTGGATCCTCCCCACTGAGGGTCAATTCCTGTAAGTGACATGATGAGATTTGATGTAATGGCTTTGAGCCTATGATGTAATGGACCTAAAACTGTATATTTATCATATGGAATGCAAGGGTAATTTCCTTGTGAAAAAGAAGAATAAGAATATAATTATAGTCATATCCTTCTCATTAGAAAAAGTTGTATCCACTTCTCTTTAAAATGTTGCTCTAGCGTTTATCAATTTGAATGATATATTGTCGTACATGTAGTGTTAACTTTTCTTAAGGATATATTGTTCTTTTCTTAGATAATTGCATCTCATTATTTTCATATTGAATTCACCCCACAGCATCATAACATTATTTAGAAACATATGCAACTATATAGAATGAACAATATCATCATCAATGCAACAGAACATAAAGGAATAATAGAAGAAAATCATTCACACATAGAGACACCGCATTGGTCAAAGACCAGGGAAAACCCCCAAAAGGGGGAAAATCCTTTCAAATTATTCTTCTTATTATATTGTCATTGAATGTTTCAACAAAGAGAGAGTACAATGATCCATATATTCAACCACAAAATTACCCACCAAAATCAACTAAACAACATCCAAGAGATGAACCCAACAATGTTAATAATCAAAACCCTGATTTAGAAGCCTGTGATCAACTGTCAGATTATGCAGTTAGCTACGATCAACTGTCAAAATCAAACTGATCCGGATTTAAACAGGAACACAACAAAATACAGAAATAACCATATACACAAAGATGTAGTAGAAATAATACTTCATTTCATTAATGGAAAACACTGAAATATGCTTACAACCAGAAATGGAAATAAACCAGCTAGGGCGATGGTAGCTTATCTCTGAGAAGATATGTGGTGGCTACATGCCTCTAAACTATGTTAAAATGAGGCTTGAAGGCCTATTTATTGTTGAGAAACAATGGAAAACCCTTAACATCCAAAAACCTAACCCTAGAAGATGAAACGCCAAATTGTGGGCCCCATTTTGCGTAAGTTGGTACATCAACATCCCGGGGTCGTAACTTTGGCACCCAATCTCTGTTTGACATGTACAATAGCTCGTTAGAAAGATCTATCTGAGCATTGTAACTTTGGGAAGAGAAACATCAGTCCATGGACCCATGTTGCTCCCATATTTCCCAAAAAATGTCGATTATGGCCTCAAAACGACTCCGGAAGTTCAGGATCTGAAAAACTACTAAAAATAGTAAATTGTGCTACAATTATTGTAGGGGCCTGATTCCAATTATTAGAGTCTCAATCTATTATACACTAATAGATCTATTTTCCTACTGTTTAAAGAAAAACTTGCTGACCTTCTTACATAGATTTAAACATTTAACATCTTATCACTTTATCGTAAGCAACATAAATTAAGGTGAGCATTCCATTGATATCAATTTAGCAAGAGTGGTCCATGGAAAATACCTGTTCTGGCAGTTGATGATGATACCTTTGACTTATAGCTCCTGCTGAACGCTCCTTCTCACCGACCCAACCGGATTTACCTCCCAGCCAACTAGGAAATAAATTCCTAGCCCAGGAAACCTCCACAGGTTCCCTAGCCCTCTGTGCCCAAGTCCAACCAGATATAGTGTGTCCTCAAGAAGAATGTGCAAAACTAGATAATGATACTTTCCTCCTCTCAAACCCAAGAAACCTCCACAGGTTTCCAAGGTCTCCCAAAATCATGACAAGGCCAAACAATCACAACCAACCCCCACAATCCTAAGCAAGACTCCAACCCCCCCCCCCCCTTTTCTTCCTTCCCCCTTCCCTTGTATACCCTCTTTCCTCAACCACCTCTCATTAATGTCATTAACTCTCACCCATCCGTGGTTGACTTCTCTTCTAAGCTAGGAGTACATTTGGAATTGTGACATCAATATAAAATTGAGAATTTAATGGGAAAGGATCATGTCTTCTCCCAAGTAAATCTGAAAAGTACATTTGGGAATGTGAAGTGTAATTACATGGAGAGGATCATGTCTTCTCCTTAGTAAATGTGAGGGTACATTGGGGAATTTGACCTCCCCCTCTCAACCTCCCCCAATTGAATGTTAGATCTTGGTTATCATACGGTTCTTTACAATCTGTAGTTTAGTTCTTATCCATGCATATATATAACCACAAAATAGATATAGATACATGATCTTAAACACCATGTTTATCAAACCCAGTGTCCACGTGTCAATTTTTGTGGTTCATACTGGAATTAAATCTTACATCAGATAAATCATAATTTCACTAAGTCATTGATTAGATAAATCATATATATATAAGCCTATATGATGCAATAATAACTCTGACAAGTCATGCACTAAATAAATTGTAACCAAGTAAGTCATACATTTGGTCATACATCCAACATTTCAATCATCAATACCAAATCCATCAATTGATTTTCATGTGTCCAGCCAGATGTATATAATGTTCATAAATAACAACATGGAACTGAAAAAGAGAACCTTAACATAGGTGGCTATCTATGTTAAAATGGGCATCATAAACACTCATGTGACATCCTTGTGGAACCCCTCAATAACAATTAGAGTTGAAACAGATTCAATTGTCCATCATGGAAAATAGCATTTGGACCCGTATATGCTATAAGGTGGTACCAAAACCAAAATAATAGCAAGCAACAGATTAGTGCACTATCAATTCCACTAGGAGGTGCTAGTATAAGTTTTATGCATATAATTCCTTTAAAACCTTAGTGAATATAAAAGTCCTGCTCTTCCAATTTGATGGTTTTTTTTTTTTTTTCTTTTTCATCTTCCAACCCATTTAGTTAATCTTGAAAATAAAAGACTCCAAACTTCAGAAACTGTTTCCCAACATGATTTTCATGCTTTATTTTTTTTGTAAATTGAGAGGAATGTCCTCTAAATGTCAAAAGGTTCAAATTTATTATATATTTAATCATTTTTTACTAGTACTAAAACAATCTCATGATATATATTGCAGCTCACAATATGATCAGACAAATGAGAAATAATTAAATGAACGGAATAATTGCCTTTGCCCCGTTGCTATTAGTATTTCCCCTCTAAATGGCATCGCATTTCTAAAGATGCCTACTCCTTTCATAAGTGGCCAGTGACCACAAAAGTTGCAAAGAAAGTTGAGGGTCCTTTTATCCAAAACTAGAGACACATTATTTTTCACGACATTTTATTCAACACTAGAATAAGGGTAAAAGTGTATCCTAATATTTTCACTAGTCTTTTATTGACTAAATAAGCTTCCATTCTAAAATCCCAAATTCTCTACTAATTGATCTTCTCATTTAATTTAAGATCATTAAAAACAACTGTCAGAGTAAGCCTTACACAAGCCCATGGTATTCAATCTATATTTTCACTAGAAAATTCTACCCCACTAGACCATCTTTGTCAGGCCTCCATCTGTTATGCACCATGCAATATTTGTTGGCATCCTCTTTTCCTCAACGTTAGGTTACATCATGTCAGCCCATTTTTCTTTGGATTGTTTGCTTGCTGGTTTTATTGTTTTTCTCTGTTACCTGTACCTATTCATTATTAACTAATTTCTTGATTACTTTCTAGGTTTCTTCGTCTTAGTAAACAAACAACATGACAAAGCATACTTAGTTACAATACTATGCTTAATATGTATGGATTAGAAGCAACCATTACATTGAATCTCACCATGCTAGATTGATGCATTCTAGTGAAAATCGATTTTTGGAGAAGTTCAATTCAATTAAGAACACTTTAACCAATTAACCATGCCTTAAAAGAACTATCAAATGGTAAGGATAGTACTGGATCACTTAGGGAAAACTCTTGGCATGTTTTGGGCTTCATAGTAACTCAAACCACTCTATACTATATCCCTATGTTTAAAGTAGAGGGTATTTAAATGACACATGCTAGTCAACAGAAGTCATGAGCATTACAACCATAAACTAAATTTCTATAATTAGGTCTTCGTTTTGACATCGTCACTATATTGCAGATCTGGTGTCTCCATTTATAGGTTCCAAGAAGCTTAGCAACCTCATCTACTTATAGGTTCCAAGAAGCTTAACAACCTCATATGCTTATTTCTATAATCATTCATCTATAGAAAGCATGCAATGTTTAAAATTTGTACAAAGATAAAGCTTATAATGGCCTTGGTGGGCTTAATGGTTAAGAACATGTATTTCCTTGTAAGAGGTCATAGATTCAAATCTAGCGAGAAGTAGAAAAGGTAAACCTCCATAGACTTTAGTGGTCAAATCACTGCAAGGAGGTGGATCGCTTGTCCCATAAACAAGGGGTCTCATAAACCAATTTCGTGTCTGGCTTGGCCATGACCTATTATTATTATTTATCAAAGGGAGACTCTAGCTCTATTTGTAAAATTTATTTGACGCATGCATAACATCAACATAGAACCAACTTGTAGTAGAAGTATGTTGAAGATCTGTTTTAATATAAAGCCTCTTTCTCACTTTTGAAGCCATGAAGGTACGAGGGAAACAATCTTCAAATGTAATGACGTTGGGATAATCACAAAGGACTCCTAGCTTCCTTGGAGATGAGCCTAAGCACGTTGGGTCAACAAGTCATGCTATATATGGGAGCCTTTAAATGTAAAGAAGCTGGAAAAAATACGAAAGACTCCCTAATTTCTTTGAAGATTGGCCTTAGACGATCGGGTCAATATAACATACCATATACAGGAGACTCCTTGGATCCGAAGATGTGTCCAAGCCTAGGTGATATCCCTTAACTGTAGTCGTCTTAGTCTAGCAACAAAAGACCAAATTATTTTCATGACATGAAGATAGTTAATCACTTGAAGATGGTTGTTTGGAGAACAACTTGAAGATAAATATAATCTTGCAAGGATATTGTCACCGTGCAAGAACTGTCAAATGATGAGATTAATTAACTGGAAGAAAACTGCTCCCATGGTGATGGAGGTTTGAACTAGAATTTGTCAAAACAATCAATAAAAATCAATAATATTCAAAATTGCAAGAATGCGAGCTAGCTCCTATAGATAGCAACACTTAACAGATTCCAGTAGAAATTTAACTACTTTTAGCTCCAGTTTCCTTAGACCTAGAAAATCATAACTTGCTACTAGATTCTTGATAATATATGACTGGAAATGCTAGAAAGTCTTCTTCCCTAAACATCAAATCCAAGTTGTTTAATGGCTGCAAACCCCTGAACCCTTCCTAATATACCAACTCTTCCAGCTGCCCATTGACTTCCTTTTTTTTTTTTAATCTTAAAAATTTATTTCAGGAATGAATTTATTCTTATTTAAAGATGTTTGAGAGGTCTTTTGTTCTTCAAATCATTTTTTTTCTAAGAGGGAATGCCCATGTCTTCTCTAGGGTTCCATTAGTGCCTTCTAATGTTTGACTACTAATAATCATGGTTCTTTATTAGTGGAATCTTCAAATTTACTAGATAAAACATTTACTGATGATAGTCATCTGAGCTTGAAACATAGGTTTCTGGATAGACCTAAGACAGTGACAATCATTAATAGGGTTAAACCCTTTAGATATCCATGGCTCCAACATTCTCCAAATTTATCTACATATCCTATCTTTTCTAGAGGATTTGCAGGTTTTCATGGAAATACATACTCTGTGTTATCAGTGCTTCAGGATATTAGACGTATCAAGAATATTCAAATTGTTATCCCTTGAACCATGTGACATTAAAGATCTGGATGAAATTACATCCTCTCCATTGACCCAATCATGATGAAGGACATCTAATTATTTGATTGAAATTGTACAAGATTTCTCTTCCACATATGAAGAAAAATCTGTTTGCGTCAACTTCCAATGTCACTCCTTCAAAGCAATCATGCATGGCTACACATTCAACTCAAGTGCATGGCTACACATTCAACTCAAGTAAAAGGCATTATGTCTGACTTCTTGTCAACATAGTTGTGAGACCTTGGGTATTCCATCAAAGAACCCTAAGAAGAGATACTAAAGAGGTGATCGTTATAATTCCACCATCAAGTTTCACTTGTTTTGTAAGTGGAATTGTTATGCCCATAGAAAGAGTGGTCATCATCTATTGCTACCCTTGCTTTTCAATCAAGTACCAAATCAAGGATTTCTTTATCAATGTAATTTGTAATGTTTGTAACGTCTTAATCAACAAGGTCAATTTCAGCAACAATTTTGCAAGCAAAACTCATGGTTGTATCCTCTTCCACAAATATATATATATATATATATATATATATATATATATATATATATATATATATATATATATATATATATATATATATATATATATATATATATATATATATATATATATATATATATATATATATATATATATATATATATATATATATATATATATATATGCATATGCTAGTTGATAGAAGTAGAAAAGATAAATAGTCTTAAAATGAAATGTGCTAGTCGGGTTAGGATTTAAGATTTGCTGACAGGTCCATGGTTTACCAGTGCAATATAAAATTCATCACCTTCTGTGCCCATAATTCATATTTTAATAACATTGTGTTATGTTCTCCCTTCTTGCCTTCATTGGTAATCTCATCACAGATGTAGTACTTGTAAGATCATTCCATTTCTATTCCATGCTCTTTAAAATTAATGATATTCTGAAATTCTACAGAACTTCTCATTCTTTATTCATAAGTAGCTCGGCTAAAGAATAAAAATGAAGTTATCTCCATCTGGTAGAATTTTTTTTTGTAGGTCATAATACTTGAAATCATCAACTATTACTACTAGGAAACAGATTTCATCTGCAGACAATTTGCATGACTGATGTCCAACAACATTCATTGATTCAGGTCCTTTGCACTAACTAATTTATCTGGCCCTATGCCAAAAGAGCTTGTAAATCTTCATGAATTGATTTCATTGTAATATCTGTTTCTTTCTCTGCACACATGCATTGCACAAATATCAAATTAAGTACTAAATCAGAAAGGAAACGAATTGCCAGCCTAATTTGTTCCCATTTTCCTGCTTTCCCTTCTGCATGAAATGCATACATTCTTTATCTCCTGAGTGTAAGAAGATATTACTATGAGTTCAGTTAATTGTAGTCCACCAACTTCATTCAATCTGTGGGTACTCAAGAAACAAGCCCCAAGGTGCTAGGACAAACCAGGTCAAGTGATCAATGTAAACATCACGATGTCTAGGAGCACGTCACATCATCAATAATACACTATAGCATCAAAGCTCATCACATGAGCCATCTATCCACATCAACATGGAGGAACCACCAAAGCATCAACATCATCAAACACACTTCTCCAATCAAGCACACGTATATGTCCCTAGGCCACCAAAAGCTTTATCATCCTGTAAACCTGCTTTGTGATCAAAATCAGTAGTGTGTGTGTGATCAAAATAACAAGCAAAGCTTCATTCAAAATGAGGGGTAAGAGTGGACTATGGAACATGAATGGAAAGAGAAACCAAGGATCACTACTAGACCATCTTAGAAGCATCTGGGCAGTGCCATGGGATCATTTCAAGAGCGTAAAAGAAGCACCACGTGAGCATATGAGTTCTGGGATCGGCTGGCTGCAGGGAATTGTTTTTTTTTCAGAGGAAAAAAAAAAAAGGAAAATGGGTGCAAGCTAGCCAGACAATAGGTAAGTAATAGTTCAATATGGTACCAAATGGATTATTATCGAGAAAAGACAGCAAATTGTAGATGATATAAATGGAACACCAGAGAAAAATGAAAGCCTAAAAAAGTTACAGAATGTGTTATTAGACTGCTTCCTGTGGAAACATCTTCTATACCTCTTGATTTTCCCTTTTCTTTTCTTCACAAATCTTTAGGCTACGAGCTCTGTAGCGAATACAAAACTCTATTGGAAGCTAGAATTGCCTCTCAATTGGAGAACGCAACCATTCATTACTTTTTGTTGCCAATGTCAAATACATAAAATGGATCTGGTTTTGATGCTGAGGTAGAAAGTATGAAGTGAATAGTTTCCACTTTCATGCATTAGCAATCTGTCAAACTTGAGGATTGTGATCTGAAGAATATAAGCAACAACTCATAGTTTTCAAAATTATTTTATTATGGGAAACCTCTAGGATGTATATCTTGCTCGGATCTTGCTAAGGATGCTAGATTAAATCCAAGAAAATTCAGAGAACTTGTTGGTTCTTTTCATCTTCTTGGATCAACATTTCAAACTAGAAATTCTGCAGTAGGCTTCCTTGACATTCTCTTAATATCTTTAAGCAGTGAACTTATGTTAATTGCCTTTAATGCCTGTTCTATTTAAGATCGCTCTAAACCCCTTTAGGTGCCATGGAGCTAAAAATTTTGCTGTCTTCCAAATAATGTAGTATTTTACTCAATTGACTCTGGGTGCTCTTCGTATATGCTTGAAAGAGATTACCTCCAAAGCATGAAATAATTCTTTTGTATACATTCATGGTTTAAACTTAATATTTGTGCTGTCAGACACTCATTGACTTCGAAATTTTAAACCAGGTCTTTATGAGAGACCAATCCACCTAATTAGAGTCCGAAAGGATAAAATGAATGGAGTCTAATATCAAACTTTTGTTGTATCAAAACACACCATAAGCATTATGAGATCCACAAAAGTAATCCTTAATGGAAACTGAATATTTGTAACATAGATACCCTGAATGAAACCATTTCTTGGTGTCTTGAACAACCTGGTTTGTTTTTTTTCTGTAGATATATAGTTTGTTGACATGCAACTCTCAGTTTTTGCTTTTTTTTTTGAAAAACTGTATGTGTTAACTTCAAATGTCAAATCAGTGCATCATGAAGCAGAAAAATTACATCACAAGGACAATAGGGGTTCTCGGAAAATTGACAGAACCTAATTATGAGGTTTTTAGTCCAGTTTGAAATTTGATCGCTTATGTAATATGAGTTTCTTTCACATTTAAACATCAAAATATTTCAAAACAACCTTTATTCTGCAATCAGGGTTTCTTCAACATTTAAAAAGAATATTGGGTCAAAAGAGTGGAAATTTTTAAATGCTTCCACTATTGAGTGGCATTGGATTCTAAAAGGATTTTTTTTAAATGTTATTTAATTGAAATCATGAAGGTTAGAGGTTGATTGATGTTGAAGAAGTGAGTGGTATATCAGGTTTCATATTTCTCTAGTCTGCCGGGGAAATTGGTTAGGAACTATAAATGAAAATATATTTGATATTTCCATCTTGAGTTTCATAAGTAAGACTACAAGTCATACGTTAACCGAAACAAGGATCCATAGGCACCACAAAAGCTAGATTTCCTTCTCCCAACCCAGCTGAAACCACAATGGGTGAATGAATGGCAGCTTAATAGACAAATAAAACTTTCTCAGTATATTCAGAAACTGAAAAATAATTCCACTCTGCGATTTTTTTTTTGCATCTGAAACACTTGATCTGAGTCTTTCAGATCTGTATTGAGTAGGATTGCCTCGGAAGTTCCTTGATTTTGCAGGTATTAAAGAGAGAATTCAAGTTTAATTTGTTGAATTAGGAAGTTTTTTGTAACAGTTGGCAGGCTAGAGTATCCCTTGTTCAATTTAGAATCCAAGAAGAGAAAAAAAAGGGAAATTCTCTTTTAATATAATGTTGTCTGAACCAGTATCTCCAATATGGACATTTCATTTCAAATTATTTTTTTTTTCAATCGGGTTTTTGAATGGAAGGTACCACAGGGAGATCGGGGAGGCATTCCCAATCTCGATCCATGGAAGTACATGTGTCTGCTTTCAATGGAAAGTACCATAGGGAGATCGAGGAGGTATTCGCAATCTCGATCCATGGAAGTACATGTGCCTGCTTTGATTGTATTTGTAAAAGGTTTATTTGAGTCGAAGGATTTTGATATGGATGATACCCCTTCTTCACAGTCTAAAAATTCATAGACACAGGCTCTGGAAATAGATGCTTGGCCAGACAGGCTTCCAGACATGCAATCCGAGAGCAAGAGATCGAAGCAAGATGATTGCCATTCTATGGACTCTGTAGATCTTTATCAGTGAGGGTTCAATATTGATTTATGTTTATTGCCTACAGAAAGACACAAAATACAAGAATTCTACAAGTATTTATGTATGTTATTGAATATATATGGATTTGATGGTTGATTGGATATCCTGCCCAACAATGCTTTTGGGAAGATGTTGAACTTGTGATAGAGATGTTTGCCAAGCGGTTACTGGTGGAGGACATGTCTGGAGGAAACAAGGGTGTCTCTTCAGCTACGGCCTTGTCTAATGCTATTACCAATCTTTCGGGTATGAAACCCCTCAGATACATAGCATAGAAGACTCTTATTTAGATTTGGGACAAATTAAAATGTTGCAATGATAGCGCTGTTGTTGGGCATTCATGGAATTTCATGAAAAATCTCTATTTGTGAAGTAAACAGACTGATCCATCCATTGAACGCAGCCTCCACTTTCGATGAGCTATGGTAATTGGAGCCCCTGTCCGCTGAAAGGAAAGCTAAGTGGCGCAAGGAAATCGGTTGGTTTCTCTCTGTGGTTGATCACATTGTTGAGTTCATTCCATCTTACCAGAGCTCTGCAGATGGATCTATGATAGAGGCATTATTTCTAATAATAAATGTTTATATTTCATCTTACTTTTGAAAGTAATTCACTGGTGGAATTGCCTATGAACATCCGCTACATACATTGTTATAGGTCTCAGTTCCCAACAACTATGTATCCTGATGCTCCATTGTTTGTAGAAGCACGCATTTGATACCTGGCCTTAAGATATTTTGACATTTTGACATTCTAATTTTCTGGATTTTCAACTATTTAGTAAGAAATTTGATTATGGAACAAATATTATGGCACAGGTCCCGGTTTCGACCCTTCGGACTGCGTACCTCAAACAAACATTCCGTCAAATTTACACTCATAATCAACATTTCAACGAATAATTTACAGGCCAAAACCTCATTTAACCAATGTAACAATGTTTCGTCAAATTCGCAATTAGAATCACCAACTCAATGATAGAAACCCTCTAACTGCATAAAATTTAGAGATTACGAACCCCAGAAAAGTCCATTTCCGTCAAATTTAAACTTAAAATCGTCGTTCGAACTTCTAATTGAACATACTAGACCTATATATTTTTTTGAAAATCCCCAACTGTCACTGCAGTTCGTGCTTTTGGTACGTTCTGTATTTAAAACTGAAAAGAATTGGCTTACCAGTGTACCAAACTACTCCAAATGGAAGTGGTAGATTTTACAAAAATATAATTAAAGAAAAGTAGGTTTGCCCATTTTGTTCCCGCTGGTGTTGAAAGTGTACAAAGGGCGACTAGGAGTTACCAGCGAAAATGCACTTGAACTTCCTTTGAGGTTTTTCATCTGCGATTGGACGCCGAGTATTTTCTCACTGTGATGAATCACATACACAAATACAGCTAATGAAACTGCCGCCAAGAAGGAAGCAGTGAAGATTAATTTGCTATCCATTCCACTGTGGATTTTTTTTCAAGGTATTCTCGGAGGCAAGAAGGCTGGATTGAATCTAATGGAATATTGCCACCGCCCACGAAAAAAAATATCCTAAGTACCTAGTTCAATGGGTTATGGGCTTGTTCAGGCAAGTCTAAATAAATCGAAGGCCCCTCTCTGATGGTTGTGGTATATATACTCATAAACCTCATCTCCTCTAGATGCATGTGGATCCTACATAAACCTTGAGATCTTTTCTTTCCAAAACGGAAATGTACGCAACGTAGAGATCTTTTCTTTCCAAAATGGAAATGTACGCAACGTAGAGATCTTTTCTTTCCAAAATGGAAATGTAGCATATTGATTGTTGGCATAAGAATGATTAAATCGTTGTTAAGCCAAACCTTTTTAAAGTCTTTGGTTTTTTTTTTTTTTTTTTTTTTTTTTTAGAGGTTAATGTATCGTTTTCAATCTAAAACATATATATAGATATATATTACAAGTACTTAGGAGGATTATAAGCTTTTATAACGGAATTTGGGTTTAGTAGGCTTTGGGTCCAGATTTTGAACCAAAGCTCTGATACCATGTGTAGGGGCCTGATTCCAATTATTAGAGTCTCATTCTATTATACACTAACAGATCTATTTTCCTACTGTTTAAAGAAAAACTTGCTGACCTTCTTACATAGATTTAAACATTTAACATCTTATCACTTTATCGTAAGCAACATAAATTAAGGTGAGCATTCCATTGATATCAATTTAGCAAGAGTGGTCCATGGAAAATACCTGTTCTGGCGGTTGATGATGATACCTTTGACTTATAGCTCCTGCTGAACGCTCCTTCTCACCGACCCAACCGGATTTACCTCCCAGCCAACTAGGAAATAAATTCCTAGCCCAGGAAACCTCCACAGGTTCCCTAGCCCTCCGTGCCCAAGTCCAACCAGATATAGTGTGTCCTCAAGAAGAATGTGCAAAACTAGATAATGATACTTTCCTCCTCTCAAACCCAAGAAACCTCCACAGGTTTCCAAGGTCTCCCAAAATCATGACAAGGCCAAACAATCACAACCAACCCCCACAATCCTAAGCAAGACTCCAACCCCCCCCCCCCCCCTTTTCTTCCTTCCCCCTTCCCTTGTATACCCTCTTTCCTCAACCACCTCTCATTAATGTCATTAACTCTCACCCATCCGTGGTTGACTTCTCTTCTAAGCTAGGAGTACATTTGGAATTGTGACATCAATATAAAATTGAGAATTTAATGGGAAAGGATCATGTCTTCTCCCAAGTAAATCTGAAAAGTACATTTGGGAATGTGAAGTGTAATTACATGGAGAAGACCATGTCTTCTCCTTAGTAAATGTGAGGGTACATTGGGGAATGTGAAATGAATAAATATATATTGATGATAAGATGGAGAGGACTATGTCTTCTCCCAAGTAAATGTGAGGGTACATTGGGGAATGTGAAATGTACTTACATGGAGAGGACCATGTCTTCTCCTTAGTAAATGTGAGGGTACATTGGGGAATGTGAAATGAATAAATATATATTGATGATAAGATGGAGAGGACTATGTCTTCTCCCAAGTAAATGTGAGTGTACATTGGGGAATGTGAAACGAATACATATATTATGAAATAATGGAAGGAGACCATATCCTACATATTATTCAATTTGAGAAGGTAAGTGGGGAATTTGAATAATGGAAATCATAAATTTATATTAGACCAATATTTCTCAATATTTTCAGATAATGTAAATATTAACAAAATTTGTAGGATAAGATTTAAGTGGGGCATTACAATTATGGAAACCAAAAAACTAAAAGAGACAGTTGTGGGGGTCCAAATGAGATAGGTGGGTGGCCACCAACATCCACCTCGATCACAAACCCAAGGTTCCAACCACACAAAGAGAGAGATGTGTGTGTGGTTGAACCCCTCCAACCGAACTCATAAGCTTCTATGCATTTTGTTTCAACCGAAAATATATTGTAGCATCCCTATGGCTAAGAACCAAAAACCCTAATTACATATGCAAGTTTCAAACCCTGCAATTTCGAACATGTGCGAACCAACCTCAAACATGTGCAAGCCAAAACAAAGAAATAATAATGATTAATGATCTCCAAATGACGTCACTTGACTTGTATTTATAGTCATCCAAGGGTGTCCAATTTCTCTTTTGGTTTGATTTGTCCTTTTTGTTCACATGGGGTTTCCATATTAAAATATATTTATCATTAACCAAATTAAATTCTTCCAGGGGGTAGTAGGGGTCTTCCTTGATGAGGAAGATTGTCTGAAGGAGGGAGTTTGTCCCTAAGCTGCCAAAATTAACCCTCCTTCTCAGCTAGGGAGAAATAACAGACTGAAACATATGTCCCATCACATGTATCTTGTTAACAAATGTAATCATTGCATATCTTGCTCATATTTTCTCATCTCTGCTTATCTAAGCTCATATGCTCATCTATGTTCTTTTTCCCATCTCTATTTATGATACTATGTTCATCATCTCTCCTCATATGATGAACACTCTCCAATTTAAAAGAAGACTAACTTGACATCAGAGGGGAGTCCAAGCTAACACCCTTTATTCATTGGGGAGTCACTGATACCACCTGAAATCATCTGCCAACGTGGATCCCAATGCTACTACCTAGGAAACATCAAATACCTTATCATCAAGGAGCCCTACTCATTCTGGAACCACATCGAGGAGCACATATCAACCCAGAATCCAATGAAAATGAGGAAGCTCTTATGGAACACTCTCACCCCAGGTCATCTCATAGGGGAGCATACATCTTCCACCCTATGTTGGGTAATATGGGAGATACAATGTCTCATCCATCCTATTGCATGTTGATTTTCCTAGCAATGGCCCTCAAGAGTCATGTGATAGGACACCTGCATCTCTACCTTGAGGTGGATGTCATTTACCATAATAAGTAAGGATCACACCTAACTCAATCATCCAGCACCCATTGGTCAGATGAGTAGGAAATACAGATGCCAACTGGGGTATACTTTGCATAGACCAAGATAAGGGAGCAACATCATCCACCCTATGGGTGACAGATAGGGATGATACCCTATTTTCCAGAGATCCCTCAACCTCGTGATCCCTACATCTCAATTCCTTACCCGGGAGCTCAAACCTAGGGGAAGAGTTGGCTCAATGTCCTCGATCAACCCTGCTTTCTATAGATCGAAAACATATCAACATGCTCATATATGGTATGAGATTAAACAACTCATTGAATAGCTTAATCTCATCCCTCATACATTAACAGTGCTCTAATTTCTTATTCATGCAAGACATTGCATCAAAATACTATGTTAGAGTAACTACATGTCACATAAAGATACCTTTATCATCCTCCTTATCATGGAGACAGCAACCACAAGCCTAATCTTGTCTCATACAACAACATTTCCTTAAGACAAGAAGATATCTTAGTCCCAACAGTATATGGAATTTTTTGCCAATTGAATCCCACCTTTCATTATCACAATATTTTTCTATCATAACAAGAACCTTCTCAAACAACTCTACAAAGAGCTTCCTCAACCAAACTTCCCCACAACTATATACTCAACCTCGATCGCTCTTAAATCTACGAACTTCTATTTCCTACTCATCAAAAAGTCATGGTGTATCCCAAGCTAAAGCAGCACCCAAATGTTCTCTTTCTGTAGAAAATTTGTGATAGGTTAACCCGATAATGCAATATAAATCAAAGCGGAATACTATAACCTAATTCTACTATCAATTTGTGGAAGCTTAAAGATCGAGCTGAACAATATAACCAGAAGAAGAATCATTGGCACAATACACATGAAAATACTTTGGGAAATCCTCAGATAAAAACCCCACACTATTGTATTATCATAAATGGTGAAAATACATAGGAATTATGCAAAGCCTTTGCTCTCACAGCTTGCCAGCTCTCAATATAATCCTCACAGATCCTCACAGGCAATCTTGGCTTCTCTCCAGCCTTCCTCTCTGCCCTCCAAGCTCCTATTTCCTTGCATTGTTCCTTTGTGGATGATTAGGATATTACCAAGTGGAAAACCAAGCCTTCAAAACTGCATAATCCTCAAGGATGAATCCTTGACTGCATGCATGAGTTTTCTTCATGAGAAAACACATGCAATTGATAGTACACTATCCTTGAACATTAATCTCAACTAGGTCTTTCTCAGAATAGACATGCATGATTTTATGATGAGGGAATCTTCAGTTAACTGGAGTAGCACTAGTTGAGTGCATTAATGCATCAACTGACGGTTAACTCACTATTTGTTCCTTAAACAATTTGGAAGTAATTTAACTGGACTTAACTCAGTAAACTGAGTTAACTAATTACAACTCAAATATAACTCAATCTTATCTCCTTAATTTAATGGATAACTCTTGCATGACTTTAGAAAGACTTCTAACTTGAATTTCTCAAACTAATTAATTTAAAATTAATTAATTAATTATTTACAAGTAGCTATTAAGACTAAATTCAATTTTAATTCACAATTTAATTCAAGGAAAAATTAAATTGGAATATTCTTGTTGCCATATTTCAACACTCCCTCTCAACAAGAAAAGGATTATCTGCCACCCCAATCTTGTCTCTACACAACTTGAATTTACACTTTGACTTGTCAAAATGTCAGCATCTTGCTCCTCTGTCGAAATATACTACAGCAACATGATCCTCTTGACCTATGAAAATATACAGGCAACAATTATGCTTCTCCACACTACCATCAGCAGCTTGCTTTACCTTGTGAAGCCAACAGGAACTCACAACCGACTTGTTCTTCGGTCTCTGAACCACGTCCCAAACACTGTTATGAACTATGGACTCATAATCCTCCACCATAGCATCAACCCAAATCGGTTGTTGCACTACTTCCTCAAAGGAAGATGGCTCGGTCTCAACACATTCCCCGACAAGGGCCATGTATCCAGTGTACCTCTTAGGTGACCTCCTCTGTCTGCACTGAGAAGATGGTGCTCCCACATTCTCTCTCGCATCCTCCAACAATCTGTCAACTTCTCTAGGGGGCTTCCATCCATCTCTAGAATACTCTACTTAAGTGGATATCTCCACTCTTGGAACCTTTGCATGCGGCTACTCCACATCAATCTAAGGCTCCTCCTCCTTAGGAACCAACAGTTCCTCCACAGCCTGTAGTTGGAGCTCCCTCTCAAGGGAAACTCACATGGCCTTCTGCTCATCAAAATTGAGATCTCTGCAAACCACTGTCCTCTGATTGGTAGGCAAGTACACCCGATAGTTGTGAGGTGTATCAGTGTACCCCACAAATATCCTCAACTCTATTGTCGGCTCGAGCTTCTTCCATGCATCCTTTATCACATGGAAATATACCGATGAGCCAAAGATCTTGAAGTGACCCTCATCTGATCTCTTACCAGAGAAAGCTTCCTCTGGTGTCTTCATCCCAAGCATGCAATGCGGGCTTCTATTCTGCAAATAGACCGTTGTGTTGCATGCCTCAGCCCACAAGTGAAGTGGTAGGCCTTGGTCATGCATCATTGCCCGTGTTGCCCCTACAATAGTTTTATTCTTCCTCTCGGCCACCCCATTCTGTTGTGGGTTATGAGGTGTCATCAACTCTCGTTTAATTCCTTCCGCTACATAGAAGTCCTTAAACTCTTGAGAGACATATTCTCCACCGTTGTCGCTTCTCAAGGCCTTGATCTTCTTCCCTGACTCTTTCTCAACAAAATCTTTGAACTCACAAAACTTTGTGAAAGTTTGGTCCTTCTTCTAGATGAAATAAATCCTACATTTATGAGAATATTCATCAATGAAAATCACATAATACCTTTGCTTCGCTATGGATGCCATCAAGAATGGTCCACACAAATCAGTATGAAATCACTCTAAGATAGCCTCTGCTCGATTGTCTCGATCATGAAAGGAAGACTTGGTGTATTTTCCCAAGGTACAACCTTTGCATGTGTCAACTTGCTCAAGTTTACCTTTGGGAAGTCTAGTAGATATCTGCTTCATTATCTCCAAAGCCCCATGATGCAAATGGCCCAACCGCCTGTGCCACAACTCACCATGTCTTGGCTTTGCACAAATTATGTTTTTGTACTCAATGCTATACAATCATCTACCTCTAGTTTATAGAGATTCTTCACCTGAATCCCTATCCTCTTGGTCTGACCTGTGGCTATGTGTCTTAGGAATGCCTTTCCTTTACTGAAGACAACATCGTAGCCTATTTCCTCCAACATCACAATTGATACCAAGTTCTTCTTCAATCCAGGCACATACATCACATCTGTCAAGGTGAGAGGATCTCCATGCTCCCTCTGAAAAGCAACCGTGCCAACTCCTGAAACACTATACCTTCCGTCATCACCCATCTCTATGTGCATCTTGAGGTCTTTATCCTCCAAGGCACTGAATAAATTTTTATCATTGGTCATGTGGAATGAGGCTCCACTGTCAAGATACCAGACACAACCCATCATCGATGACACCATGCATGCGATGAGAGTAAAGTCCATTTCAAACTGAGAGGCTAATGCCTCACCTTCCAATCCTTCCAAGGATCCCTTCTTGGACTTCTTCGATAGGCAATTAGTCACATAATTTCCCATCTTATGACAATTAAAGCATCTTACTTTAGATATTTCACCGTTCTTCCCTCCATGAGAAGAATTTGATTTGAAATGGGAAGCCTTCCCCTTCCCTTTCCTTTCCTTGCTTGCTAAGACCATATTTTCTTCATCATCATTCTTGGATGAAGAACCTATTATCACCCCAAGAAACTCACCTAGGTTGTATATCAGTGATGCTCGGGAACATTACAAACTCAACAAAATGTTGGATAAATGGTGGATGAATGAAAGAAATGTTGCATATTCAAGCCAGATAACCACTTCTACTATGATTGACCCCAGACATGGGAGAGCACTCCAAGACTACAAGGATTTTAACCACCAATTACTCACAATTTAAACAAAATGTGATGATGGAGAAGACTGACTACACCAGCAGATACACATGACCCTGTGATGGCCAGCTGCAACTAGTAAGAAGGTCTATAAATCTATTATCTAATACACAGACAGGATGACAGCTCTCTGGTATTAAAACAACAGAAACTTGCAAGAAATTTCAATGAAACAGCTAAATTCTAACACAGAGGTGGGATGACAAACCCTCTAATGCTAAACATTCACAGCACGTGAATAAATGCAAAACAGGCACAGCCTGGAACATAGAAGAAGTGAAAATGAGCAATTGACAGCAAAAGAAGCTTGTATTAGTTGGAAATGAAGACCAGACACTGCAGGTCTCAAAGTAGTTACAGTCTCCAAAAGTTGAAGCTTACAACATATTAGCACTCATCTAACCCTCATCAAACTGATTACATCATTTTTCTAGGTATAAATAGAATCTGTTTACAAAATATCTCTGCTAGGTTATGCGTGGAGGTGTCTTAATGGATCACCAACCACATTTATAGACTATTATGGGCCTCTGATACATTCTGACTGTTTTAATTAACCAAATGACATTTTCTGATATTTTGGTGTCCTTTCTGAGCATATGGGATATAATGTGTACAATGCAACATAACTGATTTATATCTTGATCTGCTTTTTGTCGTCCTTCTTGTCCTTGACCGTGTTGTTCTTGAATGCGGGTAGCTGAGGAATTAATGTGCACACTCTTGTATTATCACTCACTTCTTTGCGTGCATGAGCCGAGCCAAAACACTGAAAAACATCAAAAATGGACGAAGGGCCTACAAATGAATATTGACCATCGAATGACATGGAAGGACGATCGAGACTTCATGGAGAGAGGCGATGGGAAGATGCGGGGAAGAGCAAACATAAACCGTCGGATCACAAAAATCAACGGCCCAAACAAGTTTATGGAGTCTATCGGGAGATGGGTGATCGGGGTTAACGAGGGCCGTTGGATCACCACAAGGCAGATCCGACGGCGATCAGGGGCAGAAGATGCACGCTGATTAACTACCGGGAGTCGTACAGAAGGCGGAAAGCGGTTTTATCACACCGCTTATGGTGCTGGGGAGGTTTTCGTACAAGGCGATGCGATGGAATAATAATAAGACACGTGGCAGGAGTGATGGTGGGGAAACTGCTTTCCCCGGAGGCTAACAGGTGCGCAGGTCTGCGAGCGGGGAAAGTGATAACCATTGGATCGTCAAATGGAGGATCGGACGGTTGACAAGTTAACACATACATTTCGGGTGATGCGACAGGTGATGTGACATGTAAGGGGCGGGCCCGGTTATGTTTTAATTATATCTGCGCATTATAAAGGGTTAGGGCCTTTGCACCGGGGTTTAAACCAAAAAAAATGGATTAATACGGGGTTTAATAGGGTTATGAGGTTTTATGAAGGGTTAGCGGGACATAGCAGTATTAAAACATAATATGACCCGGGAGCTGGTCAAACAGGGTTTAGGCAAGGTTTACAAGGGGAATAACAGGGATAAAGGGGAAGGGGAAAATGGAGGAATAAGGAGCTAAAAGAGCATAATGAAAATGGAAGGAAGGAATAAAAACAACTGCTGCAAACCCTTTGCAACCATAACCAGCACTGCCAATCTTGCCTTTCTACCCATCAAATGTTGTAAACTGTAGCAGAGCTAACAGAACCATCTCATGTGCTTCTCTTGATCTCCTCTTACATAAGATCTTACCACAGTCGTTCCCAATCCAGAAATTTCTCCCTTCCATTCACAGAGTCTTGGTAGTTATTCCAACTCTTTGGAAGGCCAAGGAGAGTGAGGCTCACCATATCATCGTCAATAGTAGTTATTCCCACACTACCAAGCTCATCTTTGAAGGTGGTGAGCTTGTTCAGATATGTGGAAATAATATCGCCCTTCTCCATCTTGATTCTTTGAAGCTTATCCTTGAGCGCCAATTTCCTCTGGTCGCTACTGTTCTGGTAGAGGTCCTTCAATGTCTTCCACATTGAAAATTGAGTATCCTTCCCATGGAGACTTGAGACAATATGGTCTCGAACTCCCTCAAGGATGATTCGTCTCGCCTTCGCTACACACTTCTTCCAGTCAGCCAACTCTTTTGCATTAGTTGAAGCTAGCTTTGGGATTTCTTGATCAATGAATTCCTTCAAGCCATTGTCTTCTAATATAGCCTCCATTCTATCTTTTCGTGCCATGTAATTTGAGCTACCTTCCAAGGCATACTTGAGTCTCAATCCATAGAACGCCATTGGCCAACCTTGAAGTCTAATATGAATTCGATTTGCACCTGCAACCCCAAACTTCAAACTTCGAATTCTCTTCTCAGTATATTGTTCACAACTCTGATACCATGTAGAAAATATGTGATAGGTTAATCTGATAATGAAATATAAATCAAAGAAGAATACTATAACCTACTTCTACTATCAATTTGAGGAAGCTTAAAGATCGAGCTGAACAATATAACCATAAGAAGAATCAATGGCACAATACACATGAAAATACTTTGGGGAAATCCTTAGATAAAAACCCCACACTATTGTATTATCATACATGGTGGAAATACATAGGAATTATACAAATCCTTAGCTCTCACAGCTAGCCACCTCTTAGTACAATCCTCATAGATGCTCACATGCAATCTTGGCTTCTCCCTATCCTTCCTCTCTACCCTTCAAGCTCTTATTTCCTTGCATTGTTCCTTTGCGGATGATTAGCGTATTACCAAGTGGAAAACCAAACCTATATTTGACTGCATGCGTGAGTTTTCTCCATCATAAAACACATGCAACTGATAGTACATTATCCTTGAACATTAATCTCAACTGGGTCTTTCTCAGAATAGACATGCATGAGTTTCTGATGTGGGAATCTTCAGTTAACCGAAGTAGAACTAGTTGAGTGCATTAATGCATCAACTGACTGTTAACTCACTATTAGTTCCTCAAACAGTTTGGAACTAATTTAACTGGACTTAACTCAATAAAATGAGTTAACTAATTACAACTCAAATATAACTCAATCTTATCTCCTTAATTTAAGGGATAACTCTTGCATGACTTCAGAAAGACTTCTAACTTGAATTTTTCCAACTAATTAATTTAAAATAAATTAATTAATTATTTCCAAGTAGCTGTTAAGACTAAATTCGATTTTAATTCACAATTTAATTCAAGGAAAAATTAAATTGGAATATTCTTGTTTCCATATTTCAACACTTCCTCTCAACAAGAAAAGGATTATCTACCACCTCGATATTGTCTCTATGGAACTCGTATTTCCACTTTGACAATGCCTTTGTCAAAATGTCAGTGTCTTGCTCCTATGTCGAAATATACTGCAGCAACATGATCCTCTAGACCTGTGAAAATCCACAGGCAATAAATCTTGCCTTATGCTTCTCCACACTACCATCAGCAGCTTGCTTTACCTTGTAAATCCAACGGGAACTCACAACGGACTTGTTCTCTGGTCTTGAAACCACGTCCGAAACACAGTTACGAACTATGGAGTCATACTCCTCCACTATAACATCAACCCAAATCGGCCGCTACACTGCTTCCTCAAAGGAATATGGCTCGGTCTCAACACATTCCCCAGCAAGGGCCATGTATCCAGTGTACCTCTTAGGTGACCTCCTATGTGTGTGCTGAGAAGATGGTGCTCCCACATTCTCTCTCGCATCCTCCAACAATCTGTCAGCTTCTCTTGTGCACTTCCATCCATCTCTGGAAGACTCTGCTTGAGTGGATGTTTCCACTCCTGGAACCTCTGCATGCGGCTGCCCCACATCAGTCTAAGGCTCCTCCTCCTTAGGAACCAACAGTTCCTCCACAGCTTGTAGTTAGAGATCCCTCTCAAGGGAAACTCGCATGGCCTTCTACTCATCAAACTTGATATCTCTGCGAACCACTATCCTCTGATTGGTAGGCAAGTACACCTGATAGTTGTGAGGTGTATCAGTGTACTCCACAAATATCCCCAACTCTATTTTCAGCTCAAGCTTCTTCCGTGCATCCTTTGTCACATGGAAATATATTGATGAGCTAAAGATCCTGAAGTGACCCTCATCTAGTCTCTTACCGGATAAAACTTCCTCTGGCGTCTTCATCCCAAGTATGTGATGTGGGCTTCTATTCTGCAAATAGACCATTGTGTTGCATGCCTCAACCCACAAGTGAAGTGGTAGGCCTTGGTCATGCAGCATTGCCCGTGCTGCCCCTACAATAGTTATGTTCTTCCTCTCGGCCACCCCATTCTATTGTGGGTTATGAGGTGTCGTCAACTCTCATTTAATTCCTTCCACCGCACAAAAGTCCCTAAAATCTTGAGAGACATATTCTCCACCATTGTCACTTCTCAAGGCCTTGATCTTCTTCCCTGACTCTTTCTCGACCAAAGATTTGAACTCACAAAACTTTGTGAAAGTTTGGTCTTTCTTTTGCATGAAATAAATCCAGCATTTACGAGAATAGTCATCATTGAAAATCACATAATACCTTTGATTCATTGTCGATGTCATCGAGATTGGTCCACACAAATCAGTATGAACTCGCTCTAAGATAGCCTCTGCTCAACTGTCTTGATCATGAAAGGAAGACCTGGTGTAATTTCCCAAGGTACAACCTTTGCATGTGTCAACTTGCTCAAGTTTACCTTTGGGAAGTCCTGTAGATATCTGATGCATTATTTTAAAAGCCCCATGATACAAATGTCCCAACCACCTGTGCCACAACTCGCCAATGTCCTGGCTTTGCACCAATTCTACTTTTGTACTCAATGTTGCACAATCATCTACCTCTAGTTTATAGATATTCTTCACCCGAATCCATATCCTCTTGGTCTGACCCGTGGCTATGTGTCTTAGGAACACCTTTCCTTTACTGAAGACAACATCATAGCCTTTGTCCTCCAACATCGCGACTGATACCAAGTTCTTCTTCAGTCCAGGCACATACATCAAATCTTTCAAGCTGAGAGGAGCTCCATGCTCCCTCTGAAAAGCAATCGTGCTAACTTCTGAAACACTATACCTTTCGTTGTCCCCCATATCTTTCCACATCTTGAGGTCTTTCTCCTCCAAGGCACTGAATAAATTTTTATCACCGGTCATGTGGAATGAGGCTCCACTATCAAGATACCAGACATAACCCATCATCGATGACACCATGCATGAGATGAGGGCAAAGTCCATTTCAAACTGAGAGGTTAATGCCTCACCTTTCGATCCTTCCAAGGATCCCTTCTTAGACTTCTTTGATGGGAAATTATTCGCATGATGTCCCATCTTGTGACAATTAAAGCATATTACTTTAGACATGTCACCCTCCTTCCCTCCATGAGAAGAATTCGATTTGAAATGGGAAGCCTTCCCCTTCCCTTCCCTTTCCTTTCCTTACTTTCTAAGGCCATATTTTCTTCATCGTCATTCTTGGATGAAGAGCCATCTCATGTTCTTCTCCTGAGCTCCTCCTGCATAATATTTGATCACAGTCGTTCCCAATCTGGTAGTTTCACTCTTCCATTCACAGAGTCCTGGTAGCTATTCCAACTCTTTGGAAGGCCAAGGAGAGCGAGGCTCACCATATCATCATCGGTAGTAGTTATTCCCACACTACCAAGCTCATCTCTGAAGGTGGTGAGCTTTTTCAGATATGTGGAAATAGTATCGCCCTTCTCCATCTTGATTCTTTGAAGCTTATCCTTGAACCCCAATTTCCTCTGGTCGCTACTGTTCTGGTAGAGATCCTTCAATTTCTTCCACATTGAAAATGGAGTATCCTTCCCATGGGGACTCGAGACAATATGGTCTCAAACTCCCTTAAGGATGATCTGTCTCACCTTTGCCACACACTTCTTCCACTCAGCCAACTCTTGTGCATTAGTTGAAGATGGATTTGGGATTTCTTGATCAATGAATTCCTTCAAACCATTGTCTTCTAATACAACATCCATTCTATCTTTCCATGCTATGTAATTCAAGATACCTTTCAAGGCATACTTGAGTCTCAAGCCATAGAACGCCATTGGCCAACCTTGAAGTATGATATGAATTCGATTTTCACCTACAACCCCGATTTTCAAACTTCGAATTCTCTTCTTAGTATATTGTTCGCAGCTCTGATACCATGTAGAAAATTTGTGATAGGTTAACCCAATAATGCAATATAAATCAAAGCAGAATACTATAACCTACTTCTACTATCAATTTGTGGAAACTTAAATATTGAGTTGAACAATATAACTAGAAGAAGAATCAATGGAACAATACCTATGAAAACACTTTGGGTAAATCCTCAAATAAAAACCCCACACTATTTTATTATCATACATGGTGGAAATTCATAGGAATTTTACAAAGCCTTAGCTCTCACAGCTATCTAGCTCTCAATACAATCCTCACAGATGCTCACGGGCAATCTTGGTTTCTCTCCAGCCTTCCTCTCTGCCCTCCAAGCTCCAATTTCCTTGCATTGTTCCTTTGTGAATGATTAGCCTATTACCAAGTGGAAAACCAAGCCTCCAAAACTGTGCAATCCTCAAGGATGAATCCTTGACTGCATGCATGTGTTTTCTCCATGAGAAAACACATGCAACTGATAGTGCACTATCCTTGAACATTAATCTCAACTAGGCCTTTCTCAAAATAGACATGCATGAGTTTCTGATGAGGGAATATTCAGATAACTGGAGTAGCATTAGTTGAGTGCATTAATGCATCAACTGACTGTTAACTCACTATTAGTTCCTCAAACAGTTTGGAACTAATTTAACTGGAATTAACTCAGTAAATGAGTTAACTAATTACAACTCAAATATAACTCAATATTATCTCCTTAATTTAAGGAATAACTCCTGCATGACTTCAGAAAGAATTCTAACTTGAATTTCTCCAACTAATTAATTTAAAATAAATTAATTAATTATTTCCAAGTAGCTGTTAAGACTAAATTTGATTTTAATTCACAATTTAGTTCAAGGGAAAATTAAATTGGAATATTCTTATTGCCATATTTCAACACTTTCTGTCAATAATGCTCTCCAGCCTAGTCAACATTAGTGCATCCATGAAATCGTACATCTCTTGTTGCATATCTTAGACCAAGAATGATAGTCTCATGCAAATATCTCAAAAAGTGCTTGTCGGAAACCCTATGTGATGTGTATGAAGCAACTTAATCATGAATTGACTCAGGTCGTTCTCTGTGCAACATATGTCGAGATGGGTGTTACAAGGAACATCAATGCTTAATCAATTGACAGTTTCCAATTCAACCATATCTCTGCATAATTCCATCGGGGTGTCCAAGGATTTTCATTCCATTTTGCCCAATAACATTATGACATATTTTCCTTTTCCAAACTTCTAATCTCATAAAGTAGTGCATCATTCCAAAGTCTTCCATCTCAATCTCATATCCAAATCCCTCTTACTTTGATCATCAAAGGTTCATTACCTATTAAGAATAAATTGTCAACATAAAGAACCAAAAGCAAAGGCATACCTTGGACCACTTTTGAAGGAGATAATCAAATTGACACATATTCTAGGCTTCATTAGATAACTATCAATGTGGACATGCCAGGCTTAGGAAGCTTGCTTAAAACCATACAATGATTTCTATAAACATAATACTGACCAAACCAATGTGCTCAGCCTCAAACAAATTAACATTATGCAATTAAATCAAGTAGGATTGTCTATCAAGCCTTAAATTCCAAAACAAAACTAATATCAAAGCTATAAAAGTTCATGCGAGTATCACTGTTAAACTCTTCAATCTAGGAGCCAGGTAGAGCTCACACCCAAATATCAGGTTACAACCTTATCTATTGTCATGTCAACAATTGTCATTAAGAAATATCAAACTTCATCAGGCCATCCACATAATCATAGTATGAATTATTTATGTCCCTAGATGCGAATGCATATACCGAGGATAAGTCATATAAGTTTTATTCACTCATTGTGAGGTCACTGCATATTGAATCATAATTGTTTATGCTTCAACCAATTTGTCAAGTTCCAATGATGCCAATACTGAATAAATATTGAATACCAATATTAGTAACGAAAAGTCACTCTGACCACATAGAGTTGTCATTTCACATCAAAAAAATCACTATTATCAAGTACCAAATCAAAACCATAACTTGTTATCACTGTGAATTCAATTAATCCATAAGCCAAAACACATCAATGAATTGTCAAGAATCATGACAAAATTCAAATACTACTCATCTATATTAAGTCAAGTCAACAGGCCAAATCTTGTCAAACCCTTGCAATTGTTACCAAATATTGTCATATACTAGCTTAAGTGAACAAGTTAAGGCAAACAACATACTGATATGCATATTTCAATCCCATTCAAACACAAGATTATCCAAGACATTCACATTCTCTATAATAATTCAAGCATTATGTAGATCTTAAGAACTTCCCTGCTCATAGAACTCCCTCATATGTTTCATGTTCGCAGGTTTGTCATATTTTTGTTGTGCTCCTAGTCCTATCTATAATATTTTATTTTTTGTGTCCTATAGGCTCAACTACACCCATATGCCTTCTTCTGAGTGGTTGGGAGGCATACAACTGCACCCTTAATCATTTCTCCCAGCGATTGGGGCTTGGACAAGGAGAAATCTTCTCTACTAAAATTGGATTCTGCCAAAACCTTTTTTCGTCAACATCAGATGTTTATTCATGTATAGAATCCTTCCTTCAACAATCAAGTGTCTTATTTTCAAATATTAATAGTTGTTAAAATATCATTAAAAGTTTCTCCCTCTGAATGGGAAGCCACTTCAGTCATCATCATTCAAAACATCAACCTGTTTATCATAATATTGTCATGCATCAGTATAATTATTGGATCATGAAATTAAAATATATGCATCATAGTCATAACATATTAGCATCAACTACTTCATCATCACATATGACATCAAACTTTCATTAAAAGTTAGTGTCATAATATTAGGACAGCTGACAAGTATATCATTATACTACAAAAATCATAATGACAACATCACTTCTTTATCAAGTCAGGGCATTCATTCATATTTTCTGAGCCTATCAAAAACTAAACAAGATCAACAAGAAGATCTTGAGTATCAATCTTATTATTACACTCTTATCATCAAAGTTACCATGCTTATCACAAGTATTAACAATAGTATCAAGTCACAATATATCAAAATCAATACATCTAGGAAATTCATTATGTCTAAAATGTGAGATTCATGCCAAATGCCAAGTACACCAATATATGCATGAGTCATTTATTAAGGTGATATTATCATCATATCTTAGGGCTTAAATTTCTTTCTGATCTTGCTGTTGAATCATGTTGAAATGTGGCAACAAGAATATTTCAATTTTAATTTTTCCTTGAATTAAAATTCAAATTTAGTCTCAATAGTTGCTTGAAAAATAATTAATTAATTCATATTGAGTTAATTAGTTGGAAATATTCAAGCTAGAAGTCTTTGTGAAGTCATGCAACAGTTATCCCTTGAATTAAGGAGATAAGGATGAGTTTTATTTGAGTTGTAATTAGTTAGCTTGGTTAATTGAGTTAAGTCCAGATAAATTAGTTCCAAACAGTTTGAGGAACTAATTGTGAGTTCAGTCAGTTAATGCATGCATGTATGAAACTAGTGTACTCCATATAACTGAAGATTCTCTCATAAATAACTCATGGATGTCAGTTTAGACAAAGACCCAGTTGAGATTAAAGGCAAGGGCAGTGTGCTATCAGTTGCAAGAATTTTCCTATAAGAAAATATCTTGCATGCAGAAGGAATTCATTCCTTGAGATTTTTGCAGTTTTATATTGTGTTGGAGTAGTGTGTGAGATCAGTGTCACACAAGGTTACAGCTGGAGCACCCAGGGAAAAATGTGGAAGGAAATAGGAGGCTTGGAGGACAGAGGAGAAGGAATATGAGCAGTCTATTTTGTCTATAAGCAGCAGTGAGGGATTGTACTGAGAGATGGATAGCTGTGAGAGCTAAAGCTGTGTGTAATCCTGAGATATTTCCACTTGTATGATAATACAGATAGCGGGGTTTTTAGCTGAGGCTTTCCCCAGAGTATTCTTCTGTGTTTCATGTGTATTGATTCTTCTTCTCTGTTATATGTGTTCTGTTTGATCTTGCTCAAATCAATTAAGCTTCCACAAGTTTGATTGTAGAAGTAGATTAAGTATTTTTCTTTAGTTATATTGCATAATCAGGTTAATCTACAGTGATAATTTATACATGGTATCAAAGCAAAGGTGATCAAAGTTGTGAATAGTATAATGAGAAGGGAAATTCGAAGTTTGAAGTTCTTGGTTACAGGTGCAAAATCGAAATCTTATCACACCTCAAAGTTCACCAATGTCGTTCAATGGCTTGAGACTCGAGTATGCTCTGGATGGTAGCTCAAATTACATAGCATGGAAGGATTGCATGGAAGCGGTATTAGAAGACAATGGTTTGAAGGATTTCATTGATCAAGAAATCCCCAA
The DNA here is from genome assembly GCA_031772625.1 of Pinus tabuliformis. NCBI lineage: Eukaryota > Viridiplantae > Streptophyta > Pinopsida > Pinales > Pinaceae > Pinus > Pinus tabuliformis. The sequence goes on along the minus strand of CM062808.1, from coordinate 512,965,024 downwards.
GCCAACTGCAGCTAATGCACAAGAATTGGCTAAATGGAAGAAGTGTGTGGCAAAGGCGAGAAGGATTCTTCTAGAGGGAGTTCGAGACCATATTGTCTCGAGTCTCCATGGGAAGGAGACTCTATTTTCAATGTGGAAGACATTGAAGGAACTATATCAGAACAGTAACGACCAGAGGAAACTTGCACTCAAGGATAAGCTTCGGAAAATCAAGATGGAGAAGGGTGACACTATTTCCACATACCTGAACAATCTCACCACCTATAGAGATGATCTTGGTAGTGTGGGAATAACTACAGCCAATGATGATATGGTGAGTCTTGCTCTCCTCGATCTTCCAAAGAGTTGGAATAGCTACCAATACTCTATGAATGGAAGAGAGAAACTGTCAAATTGGGAACGACTGTGGTCAGATCTGATGTAGGAGAAGATTAGGAGGATAACTAGATATGGTTCTTTATCTAAGCATGATGATGAAGAAAATCTGGCCTTAGAAAGTAAGGCAAGGAAAGGGAAAGGGAAGGCTTCCCATTCCAAATCGAATTCTTCTCATGGAGGGAAGAAGATTGAAAAATCTAAAGTGAGATGCTTTAATTGTTATGAGGTGGGCCATTATACAACTAACTGCCCATTGAAGAAATCCAAGAAGGGATTATCAAAGCAATCAGAAGGTGAGGCATTAGCCTCTCAATTCGAATTGGATTTTACCCTCATCACATGCATGGTTTCATCGATGATGGGTTGTGTTTGGTATCTGGACAGTGGAACCTCATTCCACATGACCGGCGATAAAAATTTATTCAGTACCTTGGAGGAGAAAGACCTCAAGATGTGCATAGAGATGGGTGATGATGGAAAGTATTGTGTTTTAGGAGAAGGCACGGTTGCTTTTCAGAGGGATCATGGAGCTCCTCTCACCCTGACTAATGTAAAGTATGTGCCTAGACTAAAGAATAACTTGGTATCGATCAAAGGCTACGATGTTGTCTTCAGTAAAGGAAAGGCATTCTTGAGACACATAGCCATGGGTCAGACCAAGAGGATTGGGATTCGAGTGAAGAATCTCTATAAGCTAGAGGTAGATAATTGTGCTGCATTTAGTTTGAAAGTAGAATTGATGCAAAGCCAAGACATTGGCAAGTTATGGCATAGGCAGTTGGGCCACTTACATCATGGGGTCTTGAAGATAATGCAACAGGTCTCTATCGAACTTCCCAAAGGTAAACTTGAGCAAGTGGACATATGCAAAGGTTGTACCTTGGGAAAGTATACCAAGTCTTCCTTTCATGATCGAGACAATCAAGCTGAAGCAATTTTAGAGCAAGTTCATATTGATGTGTGTGGACCATTCTCGATAGCATCCACCACAAAACAAAGGTATTATGTGATTTTCATTGATGATTTTTCTCGTAAATGTTGGATTTATTACATGCAAAAGAAGGACCAAACCTTCTCAAATTTTTGTGAGTTCAAAGCTTTGGTTGAGAAAGAGTCAAGGAGGAAGATCAAGGCCTTGAGAAGCGACAATGGTGGAGAGTATGTCTCTCAAGAGTTTAAGGACTTCTGTGGAGCGGAAGGAATTAAACAGGAGTTAACGACACCTCATAACCCACGGCAGAATGGGGTGGCCGAGAGGAAGAACAGAACGATTGTGGGGGCAGCTTAGTCGATGCTGCATGACCAAGGCCTACCACTTCATTTGTGGGTTGAGGCATGCAACACAACAGTCTATTTTCATAATAGAAGCCCGCATTGCATACTTGGGATGAAGACACCAGAGGAAGCTTTCTCCGGGAAGAGACCAGATGTGGGTCACTTCAGGATCTTTGGCTCATCGGTATATTTCCATGTGACCAAGGATGCCCAGAAGAAAATTGAGCCGATAGCTGAGTTGGGAATACTTGTGGGGTACACTGATACACCTCACAACTATCTGGTGTACATGCCTACCAGTCAGAGGACAGTGGTTCGTAGAGATCTCAATTTTGATGAGCAGAAGGCCATGCGAGTTTCCCTTGAGAGGGAGCTCCAACTATAGGCTTTGGAGGAACTTTTCGTTCCTAAGGAAGAGGAGCCTCATACTGATGCGGAGCAGCTGCATGCATAGGTTATAGGAGTGGAGGCATCCACTCAAGCAGAGTCTTCAAGAGAGGGATGGAAGCGCATAAGAGAAGCTGACAGATTGTTGTCAGATGCGAGAAAGAATGTGGGAGAACCATCTTCTCAGCGCAGATAGAGGAGGTCACCTGATAGGTACACTGGATACATGACCCTTGTCAGGGAATGTGTTGATATCGAGCCATCTTCCTTTGAGGAAGCAGTGAAGCAGTGATTTGGGTTGATGCTATGGTGGAGGAGTATGACTCCATAGTATGGAACAGTGTTTGGGATGTGGTGCCAAGACCGGAGAACAAGTCAGTTGTGAGTTCCCGTTGGCTTTACAAGGTAAAGCAAGCTATTGATGGTAGTGTGGAGAAACACAAGGTAATATTTGTTGCCTGTGGTTTCTCACAGCTCAAGGGGATCGACTATGATGAGACTTTTTCTCCTGTAACAAGGTACTCGTCTATCAAATCGATGTTGGCACTATCAGCATAGATGGGTTAGAAGATCCATCAGATAGATGTGAAGACGACATTCCTCAATGGCAAGAATGAGGAAGAGGTGTACATAGAGCAGCTGGAAGGTTTTGAGACCTTCAATCATGAGTTGCATGTGTGTTGACTCAAGAGATCTTTGTATGGGCTAAGGCAAGCACCTCGTGCTTGGTACACCAGGATTGACAACTACTTCACCGGGTTGGCCTTCACAAAGAGCGAAGCGAATGCGAAATTGTACCACATCATGGTAAAAGTTAAGTAGTTGATCATTGTTCTTTATGTTGATGATATCATATTTATAGGTGATGATCAGTTGATCATGTCTTGCAAGGAGGACCTTGCAAGAGAATTCGAGATGAAAGACATGGGTCTCATGCACTACTTCCTTGGCATGGAAGTGTGGCAGAAGGATGGGGAGTTTTTTGTGTCTAAGGGCAAGTATGCCAATGAGATACTCAGGATATTCCACATGGAGAAGTGCAAGCCCATGCAGACTCCTCTAGCAATTAACTAGAGGAAGGAGGATGCTACTTCAAGAGAAGTAGTAGAGGCTATTGTGTGTAGGCAGCTTGTGGGTTCACTAATGTACTTAGTGAACACATGACCAAATTTGTGTTAAGTGGTGAACTAGCTAAGTCAAGCTTGGTTCAGCCTACCAAGATGTTTTGGAAGGCAGCTAAGCATGTTTTGAGATACCTCAAAGGCACATCTCAGTATGTATTATGGTACAGATGGAGAGAGGGAGTGAAGCTATAGTGCTTCACAAATTCAGATTGGGCAGGGAGTCCATCAGATTGGAAGAGCACACAAGGAGGAATTTTCAATCTTAGGTCAGCTGTAGTTTCTTGGTACAGCAGGAAATAGAGGTCGGTTGCACTCAACTCAGCAGACGTTGAATACATGGCTGCAAGTCAGGTAGCATGTGAGGCCATTTGGATGCTGGAAATTTTAGTTGGTTTGTTTGATCAGAAGATGGATCCAACTATGATGTATTGTGATAATCAGAGTTGTATCAAACTCTCTAAGAATCTAGTATTTCATGATAGGTCCAAGCACATCGACATTCAATATCATCATCTCAAAGACTGTGTGGCGAGGAGGATCATTTTGTTGTAGTATATTTCGACCGAGGAGCAAGATGTTGACATTTTGACTAAGGCATTATCAAAGTGTAAATTTGAGTTCCATAGAGACAGGAGGGTGGCAGATAATCCCTTTCTTGTTGAGAGGGAGTGTTGAAATGTGGCAACAAGAATATTCCAATTTTAATTTGTCCTTGAATTAAAATTGAGAATTAAAATTTGAATTTAGTCTGACTAGCTGCTTGAAAAATAATTGATTAATTCATATTGAATTAATTAGTTGGAGAAATTCAAGCTAGAAGTCTTTATGAAGTCATGCAACAATTATCCCTTGAATTAAGGAGATTATCCCTTAATTAAGGAGATAAGGATGAGTTGTATTTGAGTTGTAATTAGTTAGCTCAGCTAACTAAGTTAAGTGCAATTAAATTAGTTCCAAACAGTTTGAGGAACTAATTGTGAGTTCAATCAATTAATGCATGCATGCATGAAACTAGTGTACTCCTGATAACTGAATATTCTCTCATAACTAACTCATGCATGTCAGTTCATACAAAGACCCAGTTGAGATTAAAGGCAGGGATAGTGTACTATCAGTTGCAAGAAGTTCCCTACAAGAAAATCTCTTGCATGCAGAAGGAATCCATTCCTTGATATTTGCGCAGTTTTATAGTGTGTTGGAGTAGTGTGTGAGATTAGTGTCACACAAGGTTACAACTAGAGCACCCAGGGAAAACTGTGCAAGGAGAAGGCATATGAGCAGTCTATTTTGTCTATGAGCAGCAGTGAGGGATTTTACTGAGAGATGGATAGCTGTGAGAGCTAAAGCTGTGTGTAATCCTGAGATATTTCCACTTGTGTGATAATACAGATAGTGGGGTTTTTAACTGAGGCTTTCCCCTGAGTATTCTTATGTGTTTCATGTGTATTGATTCTTCTTCTCTGTTATATGTGTTCTGTTTGATCTTGCTCAAATTGATTAAGCTTTCGCAAGTTTTATTGTAGAAGTATATTAAGTATTTATCTTTAGTTGTATTACATAATCAGGTTAAAACAGTGAGAATTTCTACAAATCACAACATTTAATACATCATACACACCATGTAGTCTTCAGAAACCTATGCTACTTATAGCTCTTACTTGCATATCATGATTTTTGGATGCTACTTTGAAACATTTTCATTAGGTACATTCTTTTGTACTAGTTCTCTTTTCATGCACCTTAGATGATCCCCAAGAAGGATCTACTTATCACATCTCATCTAGAGGTTAAAAGTATTCAATACTTAAATATGTTGGAAGTATAAGCAATAATAAAAACAATAAGTCAAAACAAGAATAGTGTCACAAAGAAATAACATAAATTTGAAAGGTACTTATCTCTAACAAGAAGTGATCATCTCCCTTTTGAACCAGTGTTCAAGAGTCATTACCGTCCATTATCCATATTCAATGTTTCCTTCAATATATCCATCAACTTAATCAATAAACAAGGCTTAATTGAGACTTAGCCCAACTAGGGTTATGTTAGAACAATTCCTCATTGATCGAGCTAGAGTTTATATACTGCAAAACTCAAGCCTTTATCTTATCCCAAGCTTTCTTATAAACCTAACCTCATGATATCCATCCAACTGTAACAACAAAATTGCCTAGGGTTTCCTTCAAACCCAAGTATTCTTTTAGGTCTCCTCCATATTCTCTTTCTCTCATCAATGGTGTTTGAATAGGGGTAATCTTCAATGACTTTTCTTCAACCCATCTATGATACCATGTTAAATTTTCTTAGGGCTATATTGTTCTTTGCTTTAGATAATTGCATTTCATTATTTACATATTGAATTCATCCCGCAACGTCATAATAGTATTCAGCAACATATGCAACTATATAGTGTTGGGCATCGAATCCCCGCAAGGCATGTGTTGGGGCTCAAAGCCCAAGTTTTGACCGAATCTTATTGTGAAGATCCACGAATTGCGGGCGTGGGGCACGAAAGTATGATAGAGTCACAGGGTTGTCTGCCTTAGTTTTGTAATGCAATGTCAGCTAGAATGACCTACCCATGGTTCGCTAACCATGGGATTGTATAAATAGAGCGAGGTTCTAACTGTTAAAGGAGGTAACTAACTAAGGAAGAAGAGAAAGTGATTGAGTCGAAGTGTGAAGTGTGTCTTTAGGTCATAGAGTAGGAGAAGGCTCTGCAGCTGAGTGCGCAGAGGCCTAGTAGTCTGCAACTGAGTGCACGGACCCCTACAGCTGAATGCACAGGGCAAAGTCGAGTTTGTAACCGAAGAAGGAATTAATAAAGAGAAGTTTTTCCATAATTTTGTGTATCTGTTCTTGGGTTAATACATGTTTGATATACTTTGCAAATATATTGTTTATTTACTACGCGCACCTGTATAAATGATTTATGTTTTTAATAATAACTTAAAGCACACAAGTAGGCTAAGATAATCAACTAACATTGGAATACCAATAAGATCTTGGGTAATAATGCAGAGCGTGATGTTCAACCCCTGGGTATGGTTGCGCAAAGGCAGTATATCAGGCTGCGAGGTGCAGGAAAGTGTGTGAAGCAACCTGCACGCGAGGTCAAACCGCAGAGCATGTGACCTCAACAGACATCTCCAGGGTGCGGAAACCTGGTTCTACCACCCTCCCATACTACTTTGGGTGGGACCTCAGTCCGCGCTCCACAAACTATTACGAAAAGGGCCAATAGTATCAGGATTTGTTTAGCTAAGTAAATTTTGAACCTGGGTCAGGCCCCACTAAGCCATCAAATGGTTCTGTTGCCGGGACTGAGATCTACATAGAGATGCCTGATGTCGTATCACTGGAATCCGATAAAGAAAGGAATTGAAGAGTGGTTGGACAGAAAGATTCACGAGTTCGCAGCGCAGGAAAACAAGAATCTGTGATTATCAAAGGAAAAGTGGTTAGATTGATACTTATATACGGAAATCCATGAAATTTTCTTTGCATCCTTCCCCTCTAAGTTGTACGATAGGATCACGAAGCTAGCAGACAGTCAAGGAAGGTGTAGGCTCGACAAACCTATTGTGTGGACTCCAGAGTTGGTGCGCATACTAGAAGCATCGAAAGATAAGATCGCACACGCTATGGATCATTGGCTTGATCGAATTATAGGAGGATTTATCACCGAGTTCGCGGTAGATACTTCAGTCAGCTATAGCGAGGCAGAATGATGCTTCCTCAAAGGACCGCGAGGTAAGTACGTTAAATCTTTGAAAACTTGGATTAAAATGCTACTGTGTGAAAAGTAGGTTATGTGAATAAATTGATGTTTGGGGCTACGCGAAGTGGGAGGATCTATAGAAATGAAGGTAGTGCAGAACTAGAAACTAGCCCCTTGATTTCACCTCTGTGAGAGAGTGAGGAAGAGCTCGCAAAGATTTCACCCAGAAGTGTGATCAGTTTGATAAAGTAGTGAATTATGTGCATACCACTCCCACCTACACCACCACCAGTTTCACCATCTTTACCCCCATCTTCGTCCACACTGCCTCTGCCACTACCACAAAGCAATATGGCAAGCATGATAAAGTTTTCGGTGTTCAAAGGAGTAGGGAATGAAGATCCGGACCAGTTTTGGTTCGTGGTAAGGGTTGTATGGGAAGCGTAGATAGCCACGGATGACAATATAAAGAAAACAATGTTGGTCAGTGGTCTACAGGATCGTGCACTGACTTGGTAAATTAAGCATTCCAATGATAATCCGAATGCAGGGATCGCAGATATCCAAGCTGCGCTAAACAAGGAATTTAGCAGGCCAAAATCAGAGACACATTCGATCATTGGATTTAATAAAATCATGATGCTTCCAGGCGAGACACCCTGGGAGCTGGATGAGAGACTGAAGTGTGCAATTCGTGAAGCCAATATGACCTTGACGAATGGGCAACATTGCGCATGGTTTGTAGCATCGGTAACACCGCATCTAAGAATGTGTTGTCACAGCAGAAGCTAACCACTTAGGCCAAGGCCTTGGAGATCCCAATGAGACTGCACAAGACCTTGATACAAGATCCTAACCTGGGAGTTCAACAGATCCATGCAAAGTTGAAAAACTTGTGCCTTGAAATGCGGAGTTTGAAACAAGACAGGACGGCTCACCCAGAAGCATGCAAGGAGGCATGGTGTGTAAAGTGCAAAGGCCAGGGACATGACAAGGACCATTGTCCAATCTTTGTGAACTACCTGGCGAGAGGAGAACTAATGCCATTGAGACCAAAGGAACAAGCAAGGCCAAACGCAGCGCCTACATTATGCTGCATGATTTTTCAGATAGGAGGAAAGCATGCTACAGATAACTGCCATCTATTAAGTATATGTAGAATTATCAGCAGTTGTTCTGTAATTTCTATAGGTCATTAGGCCATGATGAGTGAACCTGTAGAAGTTATGAACTAATGATGGATCAGACTCCTACCTATAGAGTTCAGACCGAAACACAAGCCCTCGATCAAAATGCAGTATGTCGTGCACTAGATTTCAGGGGCGCGGACGAGGTCAAGGTGGAATGGGACCAGGAAGAGGTCACGGACAGCTGATATGTTACAATTGCGAAGGGTCATGGCATTATGCCCATGATTGTACAAATCCAATGAGACCATCATTCTTATATTGTACCTGGTTCGATCATGAGACGCGGGATTATCCCACGTTGATAGCAATGTTGCACGATAAAGGAGAACCCCAACCTCCCCCAACTCAAAACCTACAAATGATGAGGTCTCAGTCGTGCGAGGAAGACCCGAATGTAAATATCGTGCTCCGAAGTGGTATCATGACAGGAGATGAAAAAGGCAAGCAACCCGAAGAGAGTGCCTGGGTTCGCAAGGCTCCAACAAAGGAACCAAAATTTAATCTAGAGCGTACTAAGGAGACATTCATGGAAGCTAAGAAGAACTTCATGAATGCCTCCACTTCAAGAAGTAAAGATAAACTGGAACCGGAAATGGACCCATCAATGCTCACCACCTTCTTGGAGACATGCATGAAGCCGTTGTGCGACAGCAAGGCTGTGAAGGGGCTATAAGAACTCATCACTAGATGTGATGGAACCACACTAGGAGAACTGCGCGTAGTCTAGAAGCTCGGGAAGCACACAATGCAAAAAGGAAGAGAGATAACATTGACTGCGCAGAATGGGGAATATGAAATAGATAAAGTGAATTTGGATCTAGGATCGGATGCGAACATCCTGCCAAAGAAGACGTGGGAGCACGTGGGTAAGCTGGCGCTGCAATGGTCTCCTATTCAATTGCGAATGGCGAACCAGAAAAAGATCCTACCTATGGGAAGATTGCAGGGAATAACGGTAGATATTGAAGGTACAAGCACGCTAGCAGATTTCGAAGTGATAGAGGTTGTTGATGACAGCAACCCCTATCCCGTGCTACTAGGAATAGATTGGGCCACTGACATGAATGGAGTGATAAATCTAAAGAAGCACAAGATGATTTTTGACAAAAATTCACTGCACGTAGTGGTACCTTTAGACCCTGCGGAAGGATCGCGCTACATAGAGTTAGTGCATGACTACAATAGCAACGACGACCTAGACTCTATCTACAAGATAACCATGTGGGAGTAAGACTGGGTAAATCCAACTGCGGATGGAAGGATCTCGTGGGAGCGCGAAATATCCTGCACCTCAGATTTGGACTAGGAAATAGAACGATGGCAGAACTGGTTACACGAGGTAACCACACTCAATTGTAACATGATGACAAGGTCATTGCGTTGTGTGGACAACAAAGGTAAGAGATCTACCTATGTATGACGAGTTGAGTGAGGTGAATGATTTCCTGAACAAATTTGAAAGAGAAGTATCGGAACAGCAGTGTTTCGACGCTCTAAAATGGGTACTGCGTGCTACTCCCATAAGATGGTGGGGTACGCATCAAAGAAGTTTTAAGGATTGGCGCAAAAGCAGGGGGATGATGCGCATTTGGTTTGGAAAGCCTCAGATGCAGATGAAAGCCAAGTATGATGGATGAAACAGCCCACGTGCCCACCTTTCTAGATGGGTATAGGCGTATGGTGCACAACCTGCACAAACACACACCGTCCTCGCAATAGGAAACATGACCGACAAGCTGGAGCAGGCAAGACAATGGCACGAACTACCCCTCCAGTTGGGACTAGGAAGTATGGAAAAACCAAGCACGCAAAAGCATATTCACATAGAAGCTTTTGACAAAGTACGTGAAGCACTGAACATGGTCCACCATATGAAAAGAACTGACTAGGACCTGCGCGTACCAGCGGTTCTCTCTGGGATTATAGGACCATGTGCAAAACCGCAACCGCATAGGCACTTCTGAAGTTGAATTATGAAGTGAAGGCTGTAATCCCTATAAGCATGCAAAGCTTAGTCCGCGCATAGTAGCACCAGTACATATGAGGGTTCGCGAATCTCGGAAAGAAGGGATCACACAGCCGCAAGAAACAGAACGCATGGGACTTGAGGAAGAAATCCAACATGGAAACCTTAGACTCCACACACTTGAAGAAGAAAGGGTATGATTAAGGAAGAAAAGCGCTTCGATGGATGCAAAAGTCAAGAAGATGGAGGACATAATAAAGAAATATTTTCTTGGCAGAAATACCAAAATGGTAAGGCAGGTTGCGTGTGATCACAATGACAGGGTTAAGGCCTATTGTCGCGAATTGATCAATATGATGCCTTGGCTTGGACTGCATATTGCTAAACATATTGACCAGGGTAGCGCGTTGCAAGTAATAAACTACGCAGTGCCGATCATAAAAGTAAAAGGAAGAGATTCTCCAGGCAACATGATGAATGATCAGATGAAACTTTTCACGGGTCGTACGACCACCTTACTAGCTGAGGGAAGGACATTCTTAGTGCTCCAAGCAGTTGGAAGGCAGCGAGGGACTATAAATTATTCTGCCTCGAAGCTACGCGATATGGGAGATGCACATAGAAGCTAAGAGTCACAAGGTCCACAAACGCACATGCGGGGCTGTGTTGCCGCATGGGTTGGCCAGAAAGTGACCATTGAAGTCACTATTCACAATGGGATGCTCGACTTAAGGCCAAATGGAGCGGGCGCAAGCATTTAAGACGCAATTTATGGGCAATATTTGAGAAAATTTGTCGCCAAGAAAGCATTAATGAACCAGAATTGGGGGGAACAGTCGAATTCGAATTCGAAAAGTGCTATAAAATACAAAGGGTTGCCCAGTAAACAACATTTAGTCATTTGTGAATTGATCGATTGAGCAGAGCCCTGAGTGTTGTGAGTCGAGAGTTGATTGAGCCCCTGTGTTCACAAGTGCTAGATTTCCAAACGAATATGATAGAAATTGCTCAGGATGTTATGGACATACCAGAAGTAACTGTCGAGGAGGCTGTGTAGGCCCTAACTGTGGGGGATGTTCCATAAGGTGCCAGGATTGTGGCAGAAATCCCAAAATCATTGCACATTCCAAGACCCAAGAAGGAAAAACAAGCAATGGCTCTTGTACGTGTGTCCCCGCGGAACCCGCTACGCAGCAAATTTTCGATGGAGGAGAAGGGGAAAGTTGTCACTATAGAAACAAATGAAGAAGAAGAAGATCTACAGTCCCTTATCATCGTAGAAGAAGATGATGAAGGTATGGAGGTGGATACTCAACCTATGCACTCTACGACAAAATTGCCCGCCTATGTCCCCCCTGCGAAAAGGGAAGGCCAAAGTGCCTGAGGACCTAGACGAGACCAAGAGCTCGCTCCAGACCCCGCTCCTCCCAAATGGCATTATGTTTGAAGGCACAAACCTAGGATGCATACCAAGCATGAAATTCAAAGATTGGGACCTCGCTGACCACGAGAAGTTCCCTCACCTTGAGACCGGAAACCTCATGAAACAAAACACCGCAGGGGGTGTGACAACATTAGAGCCGCGGAAATGGTTGCGCAGAGTGGAAAAGGCCTGGATGCTAAACCGACTATGGGTGTCGCATTTCCACTATTCCCCAATAACCATTTTCGTCATCAAGCAGCTGCTCTTCCTGGTGCATGATTGGTATTTATGGTTGGAGGAGCCCATCCCCATCACGACAGACCTGATTCATCGCGTTTCTCGGCTTCCATACAAAGGAAAGGACCCTACGGCCATATTGGAAGGGAAGGGCAATGATTTGGACCTCGCAAAGGCCATGAAGACAAAGTACAATCTAGAAAAGAAGAAGAGGGGCTACACCATCTCCAACATCAAGGACAAAGCAGTAAGTGTGGCAACCCAAATCCTAGCAGGAAAATTTATTACGCAAGTGTCGCGCAAACAAAGTACCTGCGCTGATGGTTGCACTAGTCGAGCAGTGCGCGAAGGGAGTCCAGTTTAACTGGTTTGAATTCCTCTGCATAGAATTTCTAGAGAATTCTCGTGAAGCCCAGGAACAGGGCAAATCTCTCCACTATGCATGGTCGTTGTTGTCCATGATGCTCGTAGCTAGGGAATAGCAGGAGGATAGTCAATTCCCCATAATTGACAGAGATTTATCAAAGGCCGCGAAGTACGCTTCGCTCTGGGCCACGAAGGACACTAAAAGGGTACGCGAAAGCAAGATCTTCTAGGTGTTCATGGAGATGAACCTCAGAATGTGGATCAACCATAAGCCGCGGTTGTCACCCACGGTTTACAAAATTCTGCAGAGTTTTGCAGAATTTAAGGTAGACATGCATAACATATATATCGGGGCGCGCAAGGACCTGACTAAACAGTGGACAAAGCTACCCTTTATAGCCACCGATGAAGCCATTTTCAGTGTCCTGGAGGCATGGTCACCGAAATGGCATGCCCCGGACATTGTAAAACTTGAGAAGGCGGTAACGAAAAAGAAGAAAGAGAAGGCCAAGTCATGCATCGCACAGTTGGCTGGAAAACTAATGAAGGAAATAGCAGCAGTAGAAGTGCGGGCAACGTGGGACGCGGCACAGAAAGAAGCTGGGTGGGAAAAGGCGCAGCAACAGCAGCCGCGAAGGCGGGCGAGGGCCAAACAATGAATTTGCAAGGGTAGGAAGCAAAGGAAGTAGAAACAGAAGAAGGAGGTGCGGAACCATGAACCGCGTCAACACGGCAAAAGTGCCAGCAACCAGCAGAACGGGAAGGGTCATGGAAGAATGTCAAGGCCTTGAAATTTTCCATTGACTTGATCACCCTAACTGAGGGTGATCTGCATGACATCGGTGAGACGGTGCGCAATGTCACCAATGAGGCTCTCCAATATTTCATGCAAGAGAACTAGATTGTGTTGGGGGCCCTCAAAGTGCAGTTGGGGGAATTACAAGGGCACCCCCTTAGGTTGGTACCCTTTCGACCAACCTCGCAGTCAGATCCACGGCAGCAGAGCAGATGTTGCATGCTTGGATGACGAACACAATAGTGCTACTGAAAGGGGCACTAGTGACATCAAATGAGGCTGACAGGCCTTCTGTTAGTGCACTGAAAGGTCTCGGTGTCAATCTAGCTGCCCTCCCGTGCAAGATATTATATGTGTTACAGGATGGGATAATTGCAAAGCTGCAAGCTAGGGAGAGTCACGTGCTCCAAGTCCTCAGTGAGAAGAAGATAAATATGGAACAACTAAGCTTGCAGCACAACGAATTGGTGCCGCAGAGTTAGCAGCTGTTACAAGTGATAGATGGCACTTGCCAAAGTGTCTCGGAGCAGGTCATCCGAGCAGATATATCAGCGAAGGCGTAGATCCACAGGTTAGAAACAGGGGTCCGCGAGGCTAGGGAAGATATGACAAAGGTTCAGCTGGAGCTGAATCTTCAGATCGTCAAGCTGCGGTTAAAGGTGCAGCCATCCACTCCCCTGGAAGTTAGAGAACAACGCACTAGTGCTATCACAGCGGGATTAGAGGAAATCGGAGGTGCAATGTGAGACTGCACCAGCATGTTGGAAGAATAACTTGGGGTCCTCACAACTATGTAGGAGGATCCCAACATCCAGAGCTTAGAGATAGAGGCGCGAGAACTCCAATAGCAGTATGACAGTGTCCGAGGAACTACGCAGACGGTGGTCCTCACCCAGAGGCTTGCGTGGATGCAGTAGGCTAAAGCACTGAAGGAGCAGGTGGATGCGGCATGACATAAGGAAGCAGTCCTAAAAGTGCACGTCCAGCCTTGGATCGACGAGGCCTTCACCATCACCGCAAATATCGAAGGCAAGCTCGCACACATGCAGGGGATGCACACATTGATGTAGAGAAGCAATCCCGACACAGAGGTCTTAGAACAGTGTATACAATAGATCCAGCAAGTAGTAGCTCAGTGCGCTACTGACCTCTGCATAGTTCAAGAATAGTTGGAGGGACTTCGCGCAAGGATCGTTGTGCCGACAAAGTGACTCGAGGGTGAGTCACGATGCTTGTTTTGGTGGCATGTTGGGCATGGAATCAACCCAAGGCATGTTTTGGGGCTCAAAGCCCAAGTTTTGACCAAATCTTGTTGTAAAGCTCCGTGAATTGTAGGTGCGGGGCACGAAAGTATGATAGAGTCACAGGGTTGTTCGCCCTAGTTTTGTAATGTAATGTTGGCTAGAAAGACCTAACCATGGTCCGCGGACCATGGGATTGTATAAATAGAGCGAGGCTCTAAGTGTAAAAGGAGGTAACTAACTAAGGAGGAAGAGAAAGTGATTGAGTCCAAGTGTGAAGTGTGTCTTTGGGTCATAGAGTAGGAGAAGGCTCTGCAGTTGAGTGCACAGAGGCCTAGTAGTCCGTAACTGAGTGTGCAGGGCAAAGTCGAGTCTATAACCGAAGAAGGAATTAATAAAGAGAAGTTTTGTCATAATTCTATGTATCTATTCTTGGGTTAATACATGTCTGATAGACTTTGCAAATACATTGTTTATTTACTGCGGGCACCTGTATAAATGATTTATGTTGTTAAGTATAACTTAAAGCACGCAAGTAGGCTAAGATAATCAACTAACATTAGAATACCAGTAAGATCTTTGGTAATAACGTAGAGCGCGACGTTCAACCCCTACAAGCTGCGAGGTGCGGGAAATTGCGCGAAGCAACCTGCGCACAGGGTCAAACCGTGGACCATGTGACCTCAGTAGACATCTCCAGGGTGCAGAAACCTGGTTCTAGCACCCTCCCAAACTACTTCGAGTGAGACCTTAGTCCGCGCTCCGTGGATTTTTGTCGAAAGGGCTAGTAGTACCGGGATTTGTTTGGCTAAATTAATTCTGAACTTGGGTTAGGCCCCACTAAGCCAACATATAGAAAGAACAATATCATCATCAGTGCAGTGAAACATAAAGGAACAAAAGAAGAAAATCATCACACATAGGGACACAAGGATTGGTCGGAGACTAGGGCAAAACCCCACAAGTGGGAAAACCCTTTTAAATTATTCTTTGTATTACATTGTCATTGAATGTTTCAACAAAGAGAGATTACAATGATCCATATCTTCAACCACAAAACTATCCAGCAAAATCAACTAAACAACATCCAAGAGATGAACCCAAACATGCTAATAATCAAAAACCTGATTCAGAAGCCTGTAGTCAATTTTCATCAACTGTCGGATTCTGCAGTCAACTATCAAAGTCAAACCCTAGGTTCCAACCACGCGGAGAGAGAGATGTGTGTGTGGCTGAAACCCTCCAACTACATGCATAAGCTTGCATGCCTATGGCTGCAACTGAAAATACCCTATCACATCGTTGTCGCTGAGAACCAAAAACCCTAATTACACGTGCGAGCTTCAGACTCTGCAATTCCAGACCTATGCAAACCAACCTTGCACCTGTGTGAGCCAAATCAAAGAAAGATGAAAGATTGATGATATCCAAATGGGGGTCACTTGACTTGTACTTATAGCCATCCAAGAGTGTCGAATTTCTTTTTTGGGCCAACATATCATTTTGGTGCAAATGAGGGTCTCCATATTAAAATATATTTTTCCTTAACCAAATTAAATTCTTCCAAGGGCAAGTAGGGATCTTCCTTGATGAGGAAGATTGTCCAAAGGAAGGAATTTGTCCCTGATCTGCCAAAATTAACTTGTAGGTTCCTTAAGAAGTGGTAAATGTTGTTTTATATTGGTCTTCTTTATGCACAACCACTTGATTATATCATGAAAATACATTCATCGTGGAGATTATGTGAGCACCTACCATCTTTTGCAGTATATGATCCATTTTGTGTAGAGGATTATTATCCCTTAGAGATGATCAATTAAGATTATTAGAATCCACATACAAGTATATTTCTCCATTATTTTCCTCATGCACACTAAATTAACCACCCACTCCAAATACCTTTAAGGAATAACATTCTTCAATTCAACAATGTTTTCGATTCCTTCTCTATCATGGGTAGAATCAATGGAATCACATGTCATTATTTTTTCCCTAAAGGATTAAATCCTTTCAAATGGATTTTGTATTCAATTATGGAGGTATTACAAATCTTCAAATATTCATAACTCCATGAAAATACATCAAAAAATTCTCCAAAAATAATTTTGTAACTCCATCATTGTTCAATTGATGATGACTTTGAAATCTTCACCATCTTTAAATGTTTAGGATCACCAAGATTAACCTCTTTTACATCTTTTTCTTAGGGTTGGAATGTGGTTATGTTACATCATCATTTTAGTCAAAAAAATTTCTAATGATATAAGGCCCCTTCTAATGTAGTTGTTTTGAAGTTGTACAGTGTTATGATTCCCAATCAAACACTATAAATTCTAGTTATACTCAATATGATCTTTCCATTTTCTCTTTCTCTTCATCCTCATTAAACAAATCTTTTTAGAAAAAATTTAATGACCATCTTAAGAAACTCCTTAATTTGCTTATTGTCTTCAAAAATCTCCCAATGCTTTATATTATTAGGAATAGGTGGCCTATAAGTCACTTCTACCTTGTAATTTGAATGAGAAATATTTGGAAGTTTAAAAATAGTTGTTGATATGGCCAATGATTTAGCTTGTTGATTAACTTTATTAGGGTTGAATATAAATGTTTAGCTTAGAAGAAGTTTTCTAATAAGTTCCAAACGTAATTTTCATAAGTTGTCATCTTTGGATGCTTTGTTTTTCATTTTATTTTTTAGTTGATTGATTGCTAGCTTTGAATCACCATAAAGAACAATATTTTATAACATCATGCTCTTGGCTCTTGTCCCAAGACTAAATATTTTTATTCAACCGCATTATTGGTCATCTCATACTCTAATTTGTATGATAACGAAATAGTATCTCCTAAAGGAGAGGAAATTAAATACCTATTGTAGATATACTATTGGAGGAAGCACTATCATAAAACATTTACACACCTCATTTCTCACTATTTTATATCCTCGAGGAACTCACTCTTGTACCACTGCATATTGTCCCTCCTCATTATCAAACAAATTAGATAATTAGCCACATCATCACAAACTGCATCTATTGGAAATTTCCTTTGAATGGTCTAGGTCACTAAGAACGTATGTGAAATGTTCCTCCAAATACTAGAATAGTTTCATAAGACATATCAAGTTGCAAAGTTCCACCCAAATTTGTTCCCCAATTTTTGGACAATGACATTCCATAACTTACTGGAACATGTGCTACAACTGCATATATCATCATTCTCTTTCTTGGATTTATGAAATATTTATAACCAATTCTTTAATCATCCCCATGCACTTAATATTTGATCATCCCCTTGTAATTTCCAACTCTAATTTACCCATAATAGGTTCAGGTATAAGGTTATATGATGCACCTTTCCCAACATGAAATTATGCAATAAAGGATCATGAATTATTAGGTTGCATTGAAGCCTCAAAATTCGCTGCAACAACATTGGGGATGACCACCCGGTCCAGACCTTAAAGCAGCTCCTTTTCCATTTGGAATGGTGGTTCCTACTAGTTTAACTAGGTCTGGTTACCTTCTCTCAAACTCAAATGGCTTAAAATATGTTGATCAGGCAAGAAAGTGATCTTTTTAAATTTTTGACCGGAGAATCCACAGTAATGGAGTTTTTACACCAACGTTTCGAATCCCAAATGGGATCCATCATCAGGGTAAAGAGAAAGATGATAAAAGAAGAGTCAGATGGAGGAAATAAATACTCAAGAGGGAGGAATTTTAGAGGCAAAGCACAGGTCGGCCAGAAAGATTTAAAATGAAACCTAATTTTAATTTTAATTTTTAATTTTTATAAATTAATATTATTTATTTAATACCTTTAAGACAAAATCTTTAAACTAAAATCTAAATTAATATTGATATCTAAAGAACTAAAATGTATATTAATATTAATATCAAAAACTATTATATAACCTAAAATCTATATCGATGTCCTTCTCCCGGATGCGGGTGACATCACCGCCTATGCCGCGTGTTGAGGCAGTTAAGAGGCATGTGGCTTGTCACATGGGCCTCTGGCAGCCCGGACAAGCCACGCCATGCCAAACTGCTCGAACCTTAAATTCGCCGGAAGGCGATGCAATTGGTATTTTCGCAATGTCTCGGGGGATGGGAATGTCGTTTGGCTGTCTCGTCTGGAGCAGAGGAGCGTTGGAGGAATGTACAGGGAGTTGCAGGCGCCATTCAATGCGCTGCAACATACGAGGAGCAAGGCGGTTAATAAGGAGGCCATCCTTACCGCTCAGATGAATCACAAACCATTCGAGTGGGTAATTGATTGGGATTCTGACAATCCAGAGGAGTGGGTAATTGCTTGGGATTCTGGAGGTATTGCTGGAGAGGCAGGCCATAGCCATATGCCGAGGGAGAGACTTAGGATGTGCAGTCGCAGAGGCATGTCTCGAGGGCGCTCAGGCTCCCAGAGGCCTGAAATCTCTCCTTCGTCTTCACTTGAAATCACCTCTGAGCAAAACAGGCCTCCAGGCCGTAATGCCAGAGGCAATTGTTGGGGTATGCCGGAGTGTGGCCATGCGGAACATCCGGCCATTCGCTACAGAATTCCCTGTGCCTTTGCTAACAATACTCTCATAGTGTCTGTTACTGTGGAGCATTGCAGCAGTGTTCGGGGGCGCATGGACACGGTGACAGTTCCGCGGGTCGATATGGAGACTCCCACTGTGGATTTCACGCGCCCGGTCCAGAAGGATGAAGCTGGCCCCAGCGAACCTGTTCGCAGAAGCTCGAGTCCGGGTAGGGAGCCTGTGCAACGAAGCTCAGACAAGGGCAAGGGAGCTGCGGAAAATCTCAAGGGACCTGCTTCTGATGAGCCGCATTCCACGGATGAAGATTAGCGCTGCACTCGCCAAGTCTGGGAAGCAAGGGATGAATTCCTCTGACCTTTTCATTTTCAGTTCTTTGCATTTCTGTCATCTAGCTCAGGACGGTAATCTCTGTCCATATCGCCATAGTTTCAGTCCACGCGTCGTCCATCATGTTCACCATGTTGTCCATCATCCACCGTGTCATCTCTGGAACTCTTCGTGTCGGTCACAGCATGTTACGTGTCGGTCTCAGTTTGTTATGTGTCGCTCCTCTCAGCATGGAAGTAATGTATATGATCTTCGTTGAAGAAACAGGGCTTTGGCCTAGCTGTAATTTTTGTAACATTTTTGACTTTTTTGTAATATAAATAGATCAGTTTTACGGAGAAAAAAAAAAAAATCTATATCGATGTTAAAAACTAAAAACTAATATATATATTAATATTGATATCATAAATCCTATTAATAATAATAAAACCTAATGACTATATAACCTAATATTAATTAAACATGATTACTATATAATTTAATATTTATATAACCTAAAGTCTATACAACTTAATATATATATTAGAATTATATCAAAAACCTAAATCAATATCTAAAAACTAATATATATATTAATATCATAAATCTTTATATATCCTAAAATCTATATAATTTTGTATCTAAAAACTAATATATATTAATATTAATATATATGACTATTTAACCTAAGGACTATATAACCTAATGACTACATATGACTATATAACTTAATATTAATATATATGATCCTTAAGCTAATCTGGGGCTCAGCCAATCCACAACTTAAAGTTTTCCTCTCTAGGAAGAGGACTTTTAGGAATGTAGAATTAAATCTATATGCAAACTTATTCTAAAATGCAAGCAAAAGGAACTAAATCATAATCCTATCTCAATTAGGCAGATATAGATCTAACCCAGCCGAGAGCAAGATATTTAAATGATTGGTATTTAAATATGTCTGGTTTATAATGAATATCAATCTAATGAAGTAGTTAAATTAATTGACATTATGAATACCAAAACGCATTCTTTCCAGATACCTTTTAACTGAAATAATCAACCAACAACATTTAGGAAGTAGTTCACAAAATTATATTGATTGTTAAATCAATAATTCGATAATTAAATAATAATATGAGGAAATAGTTCACAACATATCACTATTTGTTAAATCAGTATTAAAAGACAGATTTCTGAGTAAATAATTACTTAGAAATCAGAATTCAACCTATAAGAGTAGAGATAAATAATAACATATAACTGAGACAAAATACTCATATCGACAATAGTGCACGAATATGAATAAAATGACACATTTCTATCATTATAAAATGAAACTAGTATTTAGAACAATAGTATTAGATATGTCAATTTACTGAATTAATTTCTCTCGCTCTGGTCTCCTACAATCCTCTACAATATTTGAACTTATGTTGTTACAACAAGAGTTGTAGTAATGCAAGCTCTGCCCATCATACATAATTCAAAATGTAAAAGAAAAATCCTCAATAATCCCTAGACCTGAGATTTTTTCTCCTCTCACCTACAACTCTAAATCCCTATTGCAATAGTGCTTTTAGAATTCTAGAATTGCAGAGGAGAGAAGCCCCTAATACATTCTACAACCTGTTATTTATAATATTTACAAAAAAATTATCAACAAGAAAGTTTGTTGAAGAATAAAATATGCTCCATCAATTTTCATTGGCTCAAACTTTCATTCTTCTCTTGATGGAGCATTCTCATTGATTGAGATCTTATTCTCCTCATCTCTTCAACTGTTTTCCTACAAAATCAAATCAAAACTAAATTATAATGGAAAAATAAAATCAAAATACTAAATCTGGAATTAAAACAAATCCAATCAAAACTTAACTATATAATTAAGATAAAAGAAATATGAGCTTTTTATTGATGTTGTGAATATTCGATTGGTTAGGGAGATCATTGACAAATAGATCTGCCCTCAGAAGAATTCGTGGGCAAATGAGGATGCAAAAAAATAAACTCAGAAAATTAATTTTATTAAAAATTTTGAGCTTGATCTTCTGCTAGATTTTAGACCCAATAATTGATCAAATATGGAAAGGAAACTACTTTATAAATATTCTCCATAGTTTTATCTTTCCAATGAGTCATCATGATCCTCATTTGGCCAAGTAAAACTCAATTTATGAGCTTCTAAAGTTGGAGAATTCAAATTTCTAAAATTCTAAAAATTTTGTTGCTTAGGCTAAAAATCAGAGTTTTAAATTAAATTTTAATCCTAAATTAGATTACAATTATTATTTAATTAATGATAATTTAATTTATAACTATATTATTAATCTTAATTATTCACAAAACTAATTATAAATAAAACTTAATTAAAAAATATGATTTAAAAATCAATCAAAATATAATTATATTATATTAATATCATAATTAAATTATATTAAAATTATAATATTAAATTATAATTGTAATTATAATTATAATTATAATTGTAATTATAATTATAATTATAATTATATTATAATATAATATATAATATAATATATAATTATTATTTTTTTAAACCAAACCATTGGAATCAACCAAAAACCAAACATCATAATAATTAAAGCAAAACCAAGCTACGTGAGGAGTATGGTGGAGGTAAGTGGAGGGTGAGGTGGAGAGATAAAGACGGTGAGTGGAGAGTGATGTGATGATGACATAGGCGTAGCTATAAGGTGAAGCGGGAGTTATAAGGAGGTCAACCTATGATGAGGAGCTCAAAATTTGCCAAAAATTTAAAGTTGTCATAGTAGTGGGGAAACCTGAATGACCGCATAGATCTCGTCATCCTGATTCCGGTGCAACTCGTTTTGTGCAAAAGAGATATCATATGCTCAAGATATCGCGTGTTGATCGTTTGCTCAAACAAGTAAAATTTTTGCAGGTGCTAACAAGGATGTTGACTGGGCATCCGTACATCCTAGTCAGCAAAAAAATTATTCTTGGTATATTCCTCCAGCATATTCTTTCTGAATATTCTTCAGGCTCGGTGGCATCACTCTATTGGTCCACGTGTTTTATTTAGGGCCAATGAGGAGGTGACACGTGGCTAAGCTTGAGGCCGCCACATTTCCTCCTCGTAACATGGTAAAATTTGTTATGGCAGACAGGGTGGAGGCAACGAGGGTCGAACTCGTGACCTCCCCATGCTAATACAAAGGCCTTACCAAGACACCTTACGCAATGGTTCTTAACCATATACATTGTGATTTATATTTAAATGGCATGAGCGTGGAGTTTAGAGAACGGGCTAGCCGCCCATGTGAACACTCCTAACATTAAACTGTCAGCATTTAAACCTCTAACCATCATGGAAAACTACCAGTGATTTTTGTCGTGTGACACTGTTGCCTAACCATTAATGGTTTATGTGACCGCCAGAGGGAGGGGACCAGCGCTGAGGGCTAGCCCCTGGGCGCATGGCCCCCATATGAACATTATTTTGGTTTTTAGGCCTCGGAGGAAAACTTAACCGTCTAACAAATCTGCCTAGATTTCGGCAATGGGGCGAATTCGTAGGATGATGCCGGGTTTTGTGCAATTTGTGAAGCAAATAGTGGATAAACTAAGAGAGGTCATAACTTTTCCATTTTCAACCGAATTGGGTGAAAAAAGAGGCTAGGTAGCCATTTTTGGACATTCTAGACTCATTGGAGTAGGTTTCAGAATCAAAGGAGCACTTCTAGATAGGCTTTTTGCATATTGAAGTCGATGGGTGCCATGGTCAACCAGAGTGTTGAATTAGTTTATGGAAGAGTTTGAAGATGGAGATGACCTTGCAGCAGGTTTTCCAACCTCCTTGTTATTTTTGCAACAGCTATTACATAAGTGTTGTAACTTGTATTCCTCTTTCTTCTATCTGTTTTGGAGGAGAGACTTGTTTATGTACTTCAACTAGACTGTAGTATTGTTGATGCTCTTTGAAGTTGGAGTATGGGGCCTTGGTGCAAGATGCATTTGTTTCCTGAAAGTTTACATGTTTGATTGTAGGTTAACATGTATATGGAGTGATAACTCTTGCAGAAGTTTGTTTCTTTGAAGGAGAAACTAATCATTCCATTGTTCAACACTTTATGTACTCTTCTTTTCTAAACATTGAGCATAATGAGAAGGGGTCATGCCATTAGAGTTGATCCAAGGAGATGTGGCCCAAGAGGGGTGAACTCCTTTAACAATGGTTGGTGTATTATTAATTGATGCATACTTCCATTCAGTGTTTTGATTTCATGTTTAAAGTTTTTTCATGAAGCTAACATAAGAAAACGCACATAAAAACTCATATTTTTACTTGCTATTTTGGAGTACAAACCTCAAGCACATTTTTGTATTCTGATGAGGATCTTAGCATGGAAAACTAATATTCCACATTCATATCAAGTTGGTATCAGAGCACTAGTTTTCTTTGTGCAAGGAGGAATTGAATGTTGTTGGCAAGTGAATGTGTTTTGAATCTCAAGTGAGGAGAAGGTTTTGGAAAAGAAAGCAATATCGTTACAATATCTACCACCAATTCTACCTCAAGTTGTAGAAGAAGCTTCAAGCAAAGCATGTCCCAAGGAGGAGAGCCTGCAATAATGTCAGAGGAAGTGAAGGCTTTTAGAAAGGTGTTCTTAGACATGGCATAAATGGTAAAAGTACTCTATTAAGAGAGGAATACCAAATTGCAAGGTGAAAGCTCTAGACCTCCATGAGGAGAATGTTCTCTAAGGGAAGAAGGTAACAAAAATGGTGATAAACCACCATCTTCTCCACAATCTTCATGTTTTTCTACAGCTCTTATACAAGATTCTAGTGTAGAAAGTTCCTCAAAGAAGGAAGATGGACAAGTTTGTACCTTTTTTCCACATGATGTGGAGGCTGAGGATATATCAACACCGAAATTGAAGGAGCTGAAAGAAGAGATACAAAGAGTCCAAGAGGACACCTACAGAATCAAAAGAGAGTTTGAAAACATCTTTGTATCTCAATCAAAAGATGAGGAAAATGGTAAGCATTTACATGCTTCTTCTTTACATGAAAGTGTTGATGTAAATTCATTTGTAGCCTTTGAAAAACATAGTAAAGGCATTGGATCCAAGCTCTTGACCAAGATGGGTTACAAGGGAGGAGGCCTTGGAGTGAACCATCAAGGCATTAAAAATCCAATTGAGGCAAAGGAGATGCCTAAATATGAAGTCTTAGGATATGTTGCAAAGAAGAATGATCTTCTAGTGACAACTCATGGGTATTGTGTTCCTTTTGCCATAAGAGAGCACATGAGGAGGCAAGATGTTGGGATTTTCATTCAGAATTAGTACCCGCTTGGTTCCTCAAGTATAAGAAGGACTTGAAGTGCAAAACATCTCCAAATAGAGATGAACAAGTTGAAGAAGAAACGAAGCTAAGTTCTTCTTCATGCAAGTTGTTCACGCAAGAAGCATAAGCCAAAGGACAACAAAAAGAGGTATAATCGTCTTGTTAATTCAAATTCTTTTCATAATGGAAAGCAACATGCTGATTGGAATAACATGTTGAGGAATGTGTTTCCATGCACCGTTTTCCTTTCATCTAATCATTGTGTAGATAAGTGCTACAAAAGGAAAGCAATCATCAGGAAGATGTTTATGTCTAATGAAATTGAGACTAAAAAGATAAAATATCATCCAAGGCTAAAGAAATGTGAGCCAAGAGAAGCTTAAAAGAACTTGTGCACTCACTGCAATATCAATGGGCATTAAGTCGAGAAGTGTTGGAAATTGTTTCCACAACTTCATCCTAACAATGGCAAGAAAATTATGCAAGCACCAAACGAGGAAGCAACAAAAGAAAAAGTTTTGCAAGATGTGACCATCCCTGAAGCAACTCCAGAAGGAGAAAAAGTTCATATAGAGGATTCATTTACCTGGTTGGGTAAGAAATGGGAGACTATTTGTCTAGATGAAGTTTGTAAATCTTTTTTTTTCACTAGTTGCATATCCCCATAGTTGGGCAATTTGTAAAATTGATGTTCATAAATAAATCACTTATATGCAATAGTGTTTTCTTTGGCATTGTTATGCTAGTTTGGCTTGTTGATAGTCAATTTGAATGGAAAAATTGGGGGTCAAGTTTATTCCATCTTGTAAAATGCATTTCTATTCGTAGTTCAAGAAATCATTTTAAAATTGTTGTATGAGTAGTTGCAACACATTTATTATATTACAAATGTGTTAAGCACTCAAGTTATACAAGTATTCACTATGTGAAACTTGTTTTGGTTCATTTGTCAAAGTCTTTTTGGGATCTTATCCTTGATAAGGATTTTGCAGAAGAGTGCCATGGGAATTCTTCTTGGGATGTTGTTGTGGATGGCCATAGCGACATGGATAAGCGAAGAAGAACACTAAACTTGAATTCTTTGGTCGGGTTATATTTCAGGTTTAGCTTGAGAAAGAGCCAAGACTGGTACAAGTCAAGGCACTACAATCATCGATTGGATCGAGTTTGGAAAAGTGAAGGAACTGTACCTTCAAATTTTAAACAATTGAAAGTGAACTTTTGGGGACCAAAAGTTTTCAGTGGGGATGAGTGATGAAGAGCTCAGAATTTGCAAAACAAAAGTCAAAGTTGTCAGAATGGTGTGGAACATGAACGAACGCGTAGATCTCGTCATGTTGATTCTGGTGCAACCTGTTTCACGAAAAACCGATATCATATGCTCAAGATATCGTGTGCTTATCATTTGCTCAAACAGGTAAAATTCTTATAGGTGCTGACAGGGATGCTGACTAGGCATCCGTACAGCCCAGTCATAACTTCTCCATTTTTCGACCAAATTTTGTGCAAAAAGAGGCTAGGTAGCCATTTTTGGACATTTTGGACTCATTGGACCAAGTTTTAGAATCAAAGGAGCACTTCTAGATAGAATTTTTGCAAATTGAAGTCTATGGGTGCCATGGTCAACCAGAGTGTTGAATCATTTTATAGAGGAGTTTGAAGATGGAGATGACCTTGCAGGATTTTCCAATCTCCATGTTCTTTCTGCAACAATTATTACATTAGTTTTGTAGCTTTTATTCCTCTTTCCTCTATGTGTTTTGGAGGAGAGACTTGTTTATGTACTTCAAGTGGATTGTAGTATTGTTGATGATCTTTGAAGTTGGAGTATGGGGTCTTGGTACAAGATGCATTTGTTTGCTGAAAGTTTACATGTTTGACTGTAGGTTAACATGTATATGGAGTGATAAATCTTGCATAAGTTTGTTTCTTTGAAGGAGAAACTAACCATTCCATTGCTCATCACTTTATGTACTCTTCTTTTCTAAACATTGAGCATAATGAGAAGGGGTCATGCCATTAGAGCTTATCCAAGGTGATGTAGCCTAGAAGGGGTGAACTCCTTTAACAATGGTCAGTGTATTATTGATCGATGCAATGCTTCTATTCAGTGTTTTGATTCCATGTTTAAAGTATTTTCATGAAATTAACATAAGAAAACACACTTAAAAACTCATATTTTTACTTGTTATTTTGGAAAACAAACCTCAAGCACATTTTTGTATTCTGGTGAGGATCTTAGCATGGAAAACTAATATTTCACATTCATATCAACCTAAACTATATGTTAAATAAAAATAGCCATCACATAAAAATCAAATCGCAAATCACAAGATTTTAATTGAGGTGCTTGAGATTTTTGCGATATCGTATCGCACTTTTTATTTTGACGATTTTTTAAAACGGTTTTTTCATTTTGGGATTTTTGGAAGGTAGGATTCGATGATAAGTGGGGACCAAGTGAATGGACAATCTTACAAATTGGAATATAGACACTTTGCAATTTTTGGGTTTTGGGTTTGGCAATTTGTTTTAAAATAAAAAATTGGAGTAAATTACCAAGATCCTGAAATGTGTTTTCATCCATTGTACAATTTAGTTGGGTCATTTTGTAGGACCGTTAGTGAAACATGAAAGAATTAGTAAAAATTAACTGAGTTAATATTCACAATCAATGACTATTTTAATTGCAAAAATTAAAATATCATACATTTATTAACAATTTTATTCTGGGTGAGAAAATGATCAAACTTCAAAGGAGTGTTATTTACAAATCGGTTGATCAAATGAGGCGAAACAAGTATCGATGGAAAGCTAGTCAAACGTCGAATTCAATGAAACAACCAAAATATAAATCCGATGAAAAATGACAAAATTGTAAGACAATCATCTTCTATGAAAATCATAAAATATGCTTAGCCAAAAATTAATATAGAGGGTCCCCATTATTTGAGTCCATAATTCAAAGATGGAGGGGTGTTGGGTTTTCCCTACAACAATGGCGACATACTAGGAAGAACCAGTTATCTCTAGTTAAAGATAATGAACTTTAATTTATCCAAATGTTAAAAACAATGGAAATCACGAAACTGTGTAATAGTAAAATATTTCCATACGTCCCACATAAATAGATTAAGCAATATGAGTTTGTAAAGATAAGCACTCAAAGAAGACTTGAGTGAAAGTGATGAATCCAAATTTGGAAAAAATTATTTTAAAACTACATCATATAATAATAGAAGAAGGTAGAGATAGGAGTTTTTGATAAATCGTATATCTATTTTATGATTGTCTCTCACATCGCTTCGTTGCCAGCGAGCTTGAATAGTACCCCAGTGAAGTTGTATTTTATGCCATACAAGTCTAGTCCCGTTGCCAGTGAGTGTCCATACCCCCAATGGGTTTTCTTGTATTTCCCATGCTTCCACTTTTAATCACCCTTTTGATAAACGTATTTGCAAGCTTTTAGTTTATGATGTATTTGAGTGAAAGAGGTGGGATGGTAATAGGTATTTATGTTTAATGGACATAATACTTTCATAATGTTTACTCCAAATTATTTCCCTATAACTATCAATCAGAGGATTTTATGTAGACGGTTGGGAGGGATTAATTGTATTGAACCCAAATCAGTTCTTTCCTTGAAAAAGTAAACTCCATAACTTAGTAAGGATGTTTGTTCCTCCATAAAAAAATTTAAAGCAAGATGGTTTTATGGTTTCGTAAAGGTATGCATTTAATGATAAATGAAATTCACTGTAATAGATAGAGTTAGGATATTTCCCGTGTATGTTAATCGTTGTCGAGCGAGGAAAAAGGCCTTTCACATAAATCATGGTAGAGTCACCAAAATCAAAACAAAAGAGAAAGAAAAAGGAAAATAATTCCTAAAGTAAAGTAAGAAAAGAAATTAGCAAACAAAAATAAAATTGAAGAAAGCAAAAACTGAAAAATGTCTCAATCAAAAGAGATAAAAGAAAATAAACATATGTATGTTCCTTCCAATGTTGAGATTAATTTTTTTTTTATCTTGCAGAGTTATAAAAAATGAGGCTCTCAAAATGGAGAGGGTGAATAGCAATGATGATAGATAATATGTTAAATGGGAAGTCTCTGTCTGCTGCAAATTTTCTTGTTTCGAAGAAAAACCTGCAAAAAACATCTTAAACGTTTTTTTATAAAAGTAATGCTTAAATAAACAGACTAAAGGTTCAGAAACTCCCCAGTTTGGCTAATTTAATGAGGATCATTACTGCTTCTTTCAATAATCTCAAAGCAAACTGAACAAAAGAGTGATATTCCAAAATTAATCGGGTAGAGGTGTGAAAAGTTGATGAAGACCTGTAAAAACATATTTCAAGATCAGCAAAAATAAAAAAAATGAAACCAAAAGTAAATAAGCAAAAGTGGGCACATAAAACTTACCATTGGAGAATCTCTTTTAATATTATTCTCTTAGGGAATTGCACACCTCTCCCTTAGGAGGGCACTTAGGATTTCTAAAAACCTACCACAGGGTTAAGAAGGATATTTTTTTGGGATGGCCTTAAATTGGATGTTTAAAAGTTTGTGGCGAAATGTTTGGGTTGCCAACAAAATAAAGTTGAAACAATTAAGACTCCAGAACTATTACAACCTTTATCCATTCCAAGTCAACATTGGGAGTGGGTTTCAATGGATTTTATCACAGGTTTACCCAAGTCCGAAGGAAATAGTGTTATCATGGTGGTAGTGGATAGACTTACCAAGTATGCACACTTTTGTGCATTATCTCATCCATTTAAAGTGAGTACAATTTCTATTGCATTTATGGAAACAATTCAAAAGCTACATGGAAACCCGAAGATTATTGTAAGTGATAGAGATCCCATTTTCACTGGAAATTTTTGGACAAAATTATTTTCTTGTCTTGGTACTCAGTTAGCTCATAACTCATCTTATCATCCTCAATTTGATGGGCAAACTGAGATAGTAAACAAATGTTTGGAAAGATATCTTCGTTGCTTTGTATCTGATAAACATACACAATGGGTCAAATGGTTGCCTATGGATGAATGGTGGTATAATACTTCCTTCCATACTGCAACAAAAATGATCCCATTTATGACACTTTATGGATATCATCTACCATTCATCACATCATATTTAAGAGAAAATTCTAAGGTTCAAGCAGTGGAAGATCACATTGAGCATCAACAACAAGTTCTCCAACTCTTAGAGGATAACCTCACCTTGGCATAGAATATAATGAAATAGCAGGGTTATCAACATCGGAGCGAAAGAAGTTTTGATGTAGGTGATTGGGTATTCCTACGAATACAACCATATAAACAAATGTTCCTCAAGCAAGCTAAGAAGGATAACGAATTATCACCAAAGTATTATGGTCCATACAAGGTGTTGCCAAAGATAGGTACTATGGCATACAAATTGAAGCTTGCTGTAGCTTCTCAAGTGCACCCAATTTTCCATGTTTCATGCTTAAAGAAGGTTATAGGTGACAAGATTCCAGTTCAGACAATATTATCAGAACTTGTTGAGGAAGGAAAAATCATATTGGAACATGAAGCAGTCAAAGAAACAAAAACTCGACAACTACAAAATAGATCAATTTCAGAGTATCTCATCAAGTGGAAGAACTTACCCATTGAAGATTCCACATGGGAGGATGAGAATTTTATACAGAAGCATCCAGAACTACTCAAGCGTTGAGAACAACACTTTTTTGAAGGAGAGGGGCATGTTAGGTCCTTATAATATTCGTGATCCCCCCATTACTATTGTTGTTGTATCCTTTATTGTTATTATTGTTCCCCTATTGTCCCCATATTGTTATTATTGTGCACATAGAATCCCTCTATTGTTATTTTTGTGCCTTTATATTATTATTGTTAGGTTGGCTTGGTTATATTGTAACCTCGTAGACTCCTATATATAGAAAGGAGGTTTTTTCATTTGAATCATCTAAGAATTGTTCATTTGTGTAATGTAAAGGAGGTTGCCCCCTCGAAGAGGCTTATTTCTAAGGCGTTGATCTATCTTTTCTATCTTTTTGTGAGCTGGTTTTATAACATAAAAATGTGCTTCATATTCCTTCTTGTTTTGATACATTGGATGAGATCAAAGGGAATTCTAATGAATGTCATCAGGTCATTTATGATAGTTACTTTGACATTGAGGATATTGATTTGTCTTCTTCACAATTGAATCCTCATGATCAAAGTCGAATCACATGTGAAAATGAAGAACACTCTAATTCAGAATTTGTTTCAAATAGTTCTCATTTTCAAATAATTAATCATACTCATTATTTCAGCATTCGAGAAACCATTCCAAGATATGATGTATATGATGATCAAGCTCTCATTCCTATTCACTGTTATGCTTTTAATTCTAATTCAGAAGTTGGTATTGACAATCATTCTAATTCCATTATTATGGCCAATTCTTGTGAATTTTTATTTTGTTTTAAATCAATCCCAATTGTGATGTAACAATAATTGTAACACTAGTGTAAACTACAATTCAATTTTGTTATCTATCCTTCACTTATTTTGTTTAAATTCAAATTTGTTTTATATTTTTAGTTTTCGATTTTTAGATACTTTGTGTTGGCATATTGAACAACTCAGTATTGAACACTTAATTGATGCATTGCCTGAATGGGAAAATGAAGTTTCACATTCTAATTGTGAACATCAAGAGCTATTTCTTTTTCAATTCCAATTAATGTTCATTTCCTATCAATTACTTCTATCTTCTCAAAGGCAATGTCAACAAGAGAGTGTATTTTCACAATATGACCAAAAACCTAATTTAATTAATGATCTTTCATTGTATCTAACAGATTTCCATCCATATTTCATAGATCCATTTGAAAAATATTTGGAAAGTTTTCCTTCACGGAAGATTGTTAATAATTTAACACGTGCACATAACACTAACATATTCATGCATGCCATTGCATCTAAAATTTCTTATCCACAATCCGGCTTGTTATCCCCTCTTTTGGACCTCTTCTAATCATTAATATAAATTCAACCAGATTTATATGATCCAATTGAAATTCAACTGGAAAGGACATTTCAAGAGAAGGTAATTGCGAATAAGCTGCTAACAATATATGTACATTCTTCTTTCAGATTTAGTTTCCTTAGTTTAATTTTATTTATGCTCTTGCTACTAATGTTTGACATGTACATACATGCAGGAATAAAAATGCTTACATGGTTACATTGGAAGTATGATCCAGGTAGAAATTGGTGGCCACCTACCAAGTCCACCTAGACCCCCACCATTGTTTCTCTCAGCATTTTCAGTGTCCTTAATTGTAGCACAACTTACTATTTTTAGCAGTTTTTCGGGTCCTGAAATTTCGGAGTCGTTTTGAGACCCTAAACGACGTTTTTTGCGAAATCTAGGGGCAACATGAATTGATGGTTTGATGTTTCCCTTCCCAAAGTGGTAGTGCTTGAATAGATCTTTCTAACGAGCTATTGTACGCGTCAAACAGAGATTGTATGCCAAAGTTATGACCCTAGGAAGTTGATGTACCGATTTACCCAAATGAGGCCCACATTTTGGTGTTTCATCTTCTAGGCTTAGGTTTTGGAATGTTAAGGGTTTTCCATTGTTTCTCAACAATAAATAGGCCTTCGAGCCTCATTGTAACACAGTTCAGAGGCATGTAGCCACCACATCTCTTCTCAGAGATAAGCTACCATCGAACTAGCTGGTTTATTTCCATTACTGTTTGTAAGCATATTTCAGTATTTTACATTAATGAAATGAAGTATTATTTCTGCTGCATATCTATGTTTATAGTTATCTCTGTAATTTGTTGTGTTCTTGTTTAAGTTCAGATCATTGGTATCAGAGTGGTCTGCTTTTTCTTTGTTTTTCTTTGCATGTCCCCAACGAGGTCGGGATATAAGGAGTTAGGGCTTGAACTGGTCGAACCTTTGCAAGACCAGCCTCGCAAATCCTGACGGCCTCCCATGGCGGATGAGAAGAAGGACGAGGGGGCAGGAGATCCTATCAAAATCTTGCTCGAAGAAGCCATCGAGCGACAATGGAATGCGATGATGGACAACTTTGCCCAAATCCTTCAGTGGCTACCCAGAAGCGATGCATCGGCTTCTAGCAACTACTCTGGAAATGCCACGGCCTTTAAAGTACAAGTTAGTTTTGAAATACCCATATTTGAGGGTCAGATAGATGCAGATGCCGTAGATAAATGGTTAAATCTGTTAGAGGGTTATTTTTCTATTCATGAATTTTCGAGTCGGGAAACAATTGTTTTCGCTCTTCTCAAAGCAGCCCCCCATGTCAAGGACTGGTGGGAAACCTACTGCGAGCAGAAGGATGAAACTATAGGCTCACTATTTTCAGTCGCACCCACCTGGAATTCATTCCGGAATGCCATTAAGGAGTAGTACTACCCTGTCGGAAGTTATGAGGATGAATACATAAAGTGGACCATGCTGCGGCAGGGAAGGGACCAAGATGTGCCAAAGTTCACCAATATTTTCCATACCCTTCACACAAAGTTGGGTATCAAGTATTTGTAGCAGCATTTGATACTCAAATACCGTGGCTGCCTGCATAAGTACATCCAAGAAAAAATAGAATTCCTGAACATCTCCTCGCTCGGCACAGCATACCGATATGCCATCAAGGTCGAGCAAAAGTTTAAACAAAGGAAGCGAGACTTTGGATCTACGAATTTGAAGCAAGGGAAAGGTGCCCCTAAACCACAGAATAAAGGACAAAGCCAAGGCAGGGCAGCCCAAGACAACCTGCCAAAGTTGCAAGCAAAGAACAGCGTCGTGAAGCCGAAAAAGGACATGGGAAAATGGTGTGAGTTCCATAAGAGGTCCACTCACAACACAAGAGAGTGTCGGGGCAAGCAATCACTAGTGGCTAAGCTAAAGGTTTCAGAATCAGATGCATGTTCCGACTCTGAGTCAAAACCTGACAAGAGGAATGACAAAGGGAAGCAAATCATTGATGCATATCCCAACGCCACTGTTGCTACTGCCAAGATCCAAAAAAATGAACCCGAAGATCCAGAGGAGGAGGAGCATATCTTCCACTCCCAGATGTGGGTAAAGGGCTCCCCGCTATAGTTCATTGTTGATAGCGGGAGCAAAAAGAACCTCATTTCAGCAGAGGTCGTGAACCAGTTGGGCTTACCGACCACAACACATCCAAAACCGTACACCATCGGGTGGCTTCACCAAGGACGGGATCTTCGCGTGAGCCAGCAGTGTCACCTCCCATACAACATCAAGCCCTTCACGGATGAGGTATTGTGTGACATTGCTCCCCTTGAAGTTTGTGATGTATTATTAGGACAACCATACTTGTGGAAGCGACATGCTATGTATGAATCAAGGCCCCGTGCTGTTATTATTACATTGTGAAATAAGTTGTACAGGATACCAAAGGTAGCACCGCCTACCACCATCTCTTTGATTACTGCAAAACAATGCAGTAAGCTCATTTCCGAAACCGGGAAATTTGTTTTCCTGATGATACGCCCTCAAGGAAAGAAGAAGATGGTGGCCACGGCCTCCAGACAGGGCCCCTCCGCACGACAACTATAGATGGACAAGGTCGTGGAGGAGTACGAGGACATCTTCACCTCCCCCGCAGGGGTTCCTCTGCACTGTCAGGTCAAGCACTCCATTGATCTGACCCCAAGTGCACCGCTACCCAATGGACTAATTTATCGGCGCTCCGTTCGGGAGAACGATGAAATCAAGAGGCAGATTCAGGAGCTGCTGCAGAAAGATCACATCCGTCTGAGTTCATCATCTTGTGGGAGCCCGATTGTGTTGGTACAGAAGAAGGATGGGACTTGGAGACTCTATATTGACTATCGGGCGCTAAATAAGATCACTATCTGTAATAGGGACACGATCCCGCAGATTGATGACCTCCTGGACCAACTAAAGGGGGAAAAATATTTCAGCAAGATCAATATGAAGTCAGGATATCACCAGGTACCAATCGAACCCTCTGATGTGTGGAAGACTGCCTTCAAAGCCAAGAAGGGCCTTTTCGAATGGTTGGTTATGCCTTTCGGATTGATGAATGCTTCTGTAACCTTCATGAGGCTAATGGATGACATCTTGCGGCCATTCACCAACTCATTTGTAGTGGTATACTTGAATGACATTTTGATCTTCAGCTAGAGTTGGGAAGAGCACCTCCACCACATCCAACAGGTTCTCCAAACACTGCGGCAACACAATCTATGTGCCAATTTGGAGAAATAAACTTTTGGCATGACCCAGGTTCAGTATCTGGGATACATTATTGATGAACAGGCGGTGCATGTGGATCCAGCCAAGATCCAAGTCATTCGGGATTGGCCATCTCCGACCACTCTGACAGAGCTTCACAACTTTCTAGGTCTTGCCAACTTCTACCGCAGGTTCGTGTTGGGGTTTTATCATATCACTTGGCCTTTGAGTCTAGTCACCAAGGGAGGAGCGAAAGAAAAATTCTTTTGGTCTGAATCTCAACAGAAGGCATTCATAGAGTTGAAAGATCGCCTCTGCATGGCACCAGTGCTCGCGTTACTAGATTTACAACAACCATTTGAGGTCGAGACAGATGCCTTTGACTATGCTATTGGGGCAGTCCTTACTCAACACAGGCATCTAGTGGCATATCACAGTGAAACACTTTCAGACACAGTCCAGAAGTATCCCACTTATGATAAAGAGATGTATTCCATTGTGCAGGCCTGCCGACAATGGAAGCATTACATTTTGGGGAAGCAAACGGTCATCCACATAGGCCACCGACCCTTGCAGTTCATACAGACCCAAGGGAAATTGCAGAATGATCACCATCAACAGTGGTCTACATACCTGCAACAGTTTCATTTGAATATCAAGTATAAGAAGGGCAACACTAATGATGTTGCAGATTGCCTTAGTCGACCATCGATCATGGCGTTAACCACCGTGCTCAACTCTTGTGGGCACGAGACTTCTGATTGGCCACTTCTCTACAAAAGCGACCTAGAACTCTTGGAGGGCCAGCATGTTCCAGATTTTCACCTCCAGGATGCCCTGTTATGCCACCTGGGTCACCTTTGTGTTCCTTCAAGCGAGCGTGCCAAGATGATTTGGGAAGCACACTGCAGTCGGGCTGCTGGGTATTTCGGGGTCGAGAAAATGGTGGCAGTACTGCAAAAGTATTTCTATTGGCCAAATCTTCAACAGGATGTCGGGAAGTACATCAGATCATGTACTGCCTATGCCATCGCCAAATCGACCATCAAGAAGCAAGGCCTCTATACCCCGTTGCCTACCCCTAGTCGACCTTGGGAATCCATCTCCATGGATTACATGTCAGGCCTTCCTTCCACTAAGCATGGAAATGACTATGTTGTTGTGGTCGTCGACAGGTTCTCAAAGATGGCCATTATGGCGGTCTGCAAGAAGAATATCACAGCAGAAGCCACTGCTAAACTCTTCTTTGAATGAGTGTGGGTGCACTTTGGGATCCCACAGTCTATCATCTCAGATCGGGACAATCGGTTCCTCAATACATTTTGGTCCAGTCTCTGGTCAATGTTCGACACCAAACTCACTAAGTCCAGAGCCTTCCATCCTCAAACTGATGGCCAGACAGAGGTTGTCAATGGAATGATTGTACACATTCTGCGCATGTACAACTCGAAGCATCCACGCACATGGGACGAGAGAATCCCCTATGTTCAACACAGCTACAACCGAGCTCTTCACATCTCGACTGGCCACAGCCCTTTCCAGGTGGGCTTGGGATTCCAGCCACTATGCCCCATTGATGTGGCCATGCCACTTGCAGCTACTCACACAGATTCAGCTCATGTCCAGTCCAAAATAGACAAGGCAACCAGCTTCATTGAGCAAATCCAAAATATTCTCCAGCAGATCCATGACATTTTGGAGAAATCAAATACAAAGTACAAGCAACGACATGATCAACATCGAGTGCCACACAAGTTTCAGGTGGGCGACAAAGTCTAGTTGCATTTGCAAAAGGAACGCCTTACTGGAGCCTATCAGAAACTGAGACCAATCCGCTATGGTCCTTACACCATTACTAAGGCTATGGGAGACAATGCATTTGAGCTCAGCATTCCCCCATTCCTTGGCCTACACCCAATGTTCAATGTGGACCGCCT
Source organism: Pinus tabuliformis (assembly GCA_031772625.1). Taxonomy (NCBI): domain Eukaryota; kingdom Viridiplantae; phylum Streptophyta; class Pinopsida; order Pinales; family Pinaceae; genus Pinus; species Pinus tabuliformis. Next base: position 512,928,544 of record CM062808.1, on the reverse strand, counting down.
TCAACCATACTTTCCACCATTGCTAGACACATCCGACATTGGAGAACGACTCACATCCACTAAATTAAATCCAAATTGCATGGAACAAGCTGCAAATGATCGGATCATGGACACACAGATCAAGAACACTCACCAATAGAATATCCAACTGTATCGAGTTGTCAAAGCAGACCAACTCCTTCACCAGGGCAAGTGGCTCACCAGGGACCAAGTTCAACAAAAGTTTCCTCATCTCACGGAGGAAATCAACGCAATGGGGACCATTTCTTCCTAAGGGGGGAGGAATGATCCAGGTAGATATTGGTTGCCACCTACCAAATCCACCTAGACCCCCACCATTGTTTTTCTCAGCATTTTCAGTTTCCTTAATTGTAGCACAACTTACCATTTTTAGCAGTTTTTCGGGTCTTGAACTTCCTGAGTCGTTTTGAGGCCCTAAACGACGTTTTTTGGGAAATCTGGGGGCAACATGGGTCCAGGGACTAATATTTCTCTTCCCAAAGTGGTAGTGCTCGGATAGATCTTTCTAGTGAGCTATTGTACGCGTCAAACAAAGATCGTATGCCAAAGTTACGACCTCGAGAAGTTGATGTACCAATTTACCCAAACGGGCCCCACAGTTTGGCGTTTCATCTTCTAGGGTTAGTTTTTGGAATTTTAAGGGTTTTCCTTTGTTTCTCAACAATAAATAGGCCTTCAAGCCTCATTGTAACACAATTCAGAAGCAAGTAGCCACCACATCTCTTCTCAGAGATAAGCTACCATCGCCCTAGATGGTTTATTTCCTTTACTGTTTGTAAGCATATTTCAGTATTTTACATTAATGAAATGAAGTATTATTTCCGCTGCATATCTGTGTTTATATTTATCTCTGTAATTTGTTGCGTTCCTGTTTAAGTCCGAATCAAAGTATGCCTATATCTAGTTATGTTTCTTTCATTAAGTTAGAAATATGAATAGATTAATTTAGATTATATTTATTTTTGTCTACCTTTATTTCATTATTTCAGATTTTCAATACACAAGTAATGAATCCAACTTTTTCTGAGCATCCCCTTTCATTTTTGGAAAGCAACCTAGAACATTTTCAAAGTTCTTGAATAACCAAATCATACATATTTTTGAACCCCTTAATTGTCTTGTTTTTCACAACTTCATCACATTGATGATACATATTTGTGAACCCCTTAATTGTCTTGTTTTTCACAACTTCATCACATTGATCATACATATTTGTGAACCCCTTAATTGTCTTGTTTTTCACAACTTCATCACATTGATCATACATGAAGACAGTCCAAGAATTTGCTATAGCTTGACAATTTTTTATTCATAAGTATTTCTAAAAAGAGTTTGTTTTCACCACTTTTGCTTCCGGTGTAAATTTAAGGTGGATGCAATTTGAAAATTCATTATTTAGCATTTTTAGATTAAATGAGTAGGTGATGTTGAACATATGAAAATTTTAAGTAAATTTGGGACAACTTGAAGATTCACGAGGTAAAGTTACAATCAAAATTCTCCCAAGAATAGTATATAGGTTCATAATCATCTATTATTAGTTTTACTTTTTCAAAGGATGTTTCTTATTTCTGTTTTGTTTCTTTTGTAGGTCTTCATCAATTTGATTGTGGAGACCTCACCTAAGCAAGAAACCAACCCTTTTTCAAATATGCAACATGTTTAGGGAAGTATTATTGGTTGTTCATCAGAATTTGAGCATTTTTAATTTTGCATTCATTCACTGAAACTCCAAGAGGCCTCTAAAAATAGTATGAGAAGATTCATATCGGAGCACTCTAATAGCATAATTGTCATATTCAAAAAGCTCCAATAAACATATTCCCTTATCCAATATTTCCGATATCTATTAAAAGGGATTTTGTTAAAAGGAAAAGTAAGCTGGCCACTTTCTTTTTAATTGAATACTTTAAGAAGCTGTTGGCCCCACATATGGCACATCTCATATCGCATTTCGCATATTGGAAGTTTTTAATTGAGCATATCCCCAATATCTCAAATCACTGATCTCCAATAGTTGACTTCACCAATATTGCAATGACCATACAATGCCGGACCTGATACCACATTTAAATCTAGTTTTGAAAGATATAGCATCCGTTCATAAATTGCAATTTCGATTGAGGCACATGTTTAAAAGTTCTGATCCGATATGAAATTAAATACATATAATTAAACAATCGGGTCTGTTCTTCATCGCACATTGGTGTATCAATAATGTTGCATCTCGTACTCAAATCTGCCGATCGCTGATCTCTTATAGATCCAAAGCCAATTCCACCAATGAGCCATGTCATCTATCACAATCCTATTATCACAAGAATAATATTGGCGTTCCCTTTTATTAACAGCTCCGATCTGTGATGTGACTAGTCTCCAATATAGAAATCGCTTCATCATAGTTTTCTATTACATATGCTCATATCGCAACTCTGCTATCACACCACATGTATTGCATCGAAAAAATCAAAAGATGCCTTGTCTTGACATCTTATGATGTGATAAAATACGATATAAGCCCCTTTGCCATTTTTTCTATTAACTGTTATATAACAGTCAATAACATATCAGCAAAGGTAAACCTCACAGCTTGAAAAATATGCATAACAAAGAAACTTGTGATGCGAAACATCCGATGAAGTGTTGTCCTGTATAAAAGAATTCAAGGCACTCTTGGATAATGAAGCAATTGATAAGAAATTTGGAATATGGATAAATCATTTTTGATATCTCTTATATTTTGGTTCTCATAAATCACTCTATAATTAATATGCGAAATTCAAGACCTCTCCATCTATATTTTTGTTTTCATTATCTTGGATTTGGTCTTGATTCTCAACAATTTATGAAAATCATAGAGTTGATATAAAACTTATAATATTATGAGAATGTTTATCGTTGCGATTCATTAAGAAGCATATATTTATTCTTATTTATGATGGATTTGGTTTATTTTCGATTCCCTGAACATGAAACATTGCTTTCTTGGTTTACTGCTCGCTTTAGATTAAATTTAATAAACAATGATTTTGGGTCAATAAAATTTCATTATGCTTTTAATTTTAACTAAAAGAAGAATTTATCTTTTGTTGGAGAAAATGATACCTCTCTAACATGTTGCTTGAGTTGGGAATTCTTACATAGGTATACCCAATCCTGTACCATAACGAATCACTTTTCCAGATAAATGTATCAGATGTACTGGGATCTTGTTGTATCTTTTGAATGAGTGCCCACACTTCCTAGTCATTCTTCCATTCATCCCTTGTTTTGTTTATCCAATCTGGTTGGACAATAGAAATGGCACAAAGAAATGCTTCCACATCCTCATCCTTTCTTGAGAGTGCATCTGCCACAACATTTTGCTTCCATTTTTTGTAGATGATTTCAAAGTCATAACCCAACATCTTTGTGACCCATTTTGCTACTCTTCTAAAGATAATATTTGTTCTAAAAAGTATTTAAGACTATCATGATCTGTTTTTACCTTGAAGTGTATTCCCATTAGGTAGGGTCGCCATTTCTTAAGTGCATGTAGTATTTCCATCATTTCCTTCTCATAAATAGCTTTGTGTAAATACTTTCCTTTCATTGGACGACTTTCAAAAGCAATGGGTCTTTCTTCCTGCATTAAAATAGCACCGATTCCATTTCCTAGGGCATCACATTCCACAATAAAGGTTTTTGTCAAGTCTGTTGTAGCTAAGACTGGTGCTTGGCACATTGCCTCTTTAAGACGTTCAAAGGCCTTCGTTGCTTCTGGAGTCCATGAGAATGCATCTTTCTTCAATAATATTGTTAGAGGTGCTGCTATTCTCCCATAATTCTTAACAAACTTGTGATAATACCTTGTCAACGCGAGAAATCCTCATAGATTCTTTATGGATGTGGGGATTTTCCATTCCTTAATGGTTTTAATTTTGCTAGGGTCTACCTTAACACTTTCATGAGATATAATATGACCCAGATATTTCACCTCTTGTATTCCAATGAAACATTTAGAGATTTTTGCATATAATTGTTTCTCCTCCAATAGTTTGAGCACCATGTCAACATGTTGGACATGATCCTTCCAAGACTTGTTGTAGATTAGTATATCATCAAAAAATACTAACACAAATTTTCTAAGGAAGGGTTTGAAAATGGAATTCATCAAACCTTGAAATGTAGAAGGTGCATTAGTAAGGCCAAAAGGCATGACCAAAAATTCATAATGACCCTCATGAGTTCTAAATGTTCTTTTTGGAATGTCTTCAGTCTTCATTCTGATTTGATGATATCCTGAACGAAGATCCAACTTGGTGAAGTAAATTGATCTATGCAATTCATCCAATAATAAATATCTTTAATAGTGAGCTTGTTGAGCTCCCTATAATCTGGACACATGCGCCATGATCCATCCTTCTTGTGAACTAATACTAATGGAGCAGAGAAAGAACTTTGACTAGGTTGAATTATACCAACCTCTAGTATTTCTGCAATCGTACGTTCAATTTCACTCTTTTGGGCATAGGGATATTTGTACGGCCTAATGTTTGGAGGAACACTTCCTAGAATCAAATGAATAGCATGATCATGATCACGAATAGGTGGGAGACCTTTGGGAGTCTCAAATACCTTGGAATGATTATCCAAGACTTTTTGGAGATCTGGAGAAATAGATGATTTCGATGTGGGAACATCTATCTAACATAATTGTGTAATTATAGCTCGTTGTTCCTTCTTTAGAAGCTTTGTCATACCGTTAGAGCTTATTATCTTTCTCAGTTTCCTTGCAATACCTCTTAATTCAACTTCCTTTCCTTTCACAGAAAATTTCATGAAAAGTTATTGAAAAATAAAAGCTATTGTACCCAAGGATTGTAGCCATTGGACTCCTAGTACAACATCAACACCACCCATTGGAATGGAAAGCATTGGGCTATTCAATACATATTCTCCCATGGATAGCTTGATATTATGGCACTTTCCAGAGCAATTTATGGTTCCTCCACTTGCAACCATCACTTGACACTCTGGTGTTGGATATAGGAAGCAATTCAATTCCTTTTCTATCTTATAATGAATAAAATTTTGGGTACTTCCCGAATCAATCAACACTATTACCTTTTTCTTCTTGATATGTCCTTCTATCTTGATAGTTTGAGGAGTGGTAATTCCAGCCAATGCATTACAAGATATGGTCAGATTCATTTCTTCTTTATCTAGGGTTTGTTCCTGGAGTATATCGTCTTCTTTTGACATTTCTTCTTCCTTTTCTCCTCTTCACAATCTATGTAGAACAATTTCTTCTCAGCACACTTATGACCTTTAGTGTATTTGTTATTACAACTGTAACAAAGCCCTTTTTCTCTTTTTTCTTCTAATTTTTGTGGTGTCAACCTGGTAGGTTTTGGAAGGCTAGGGGCAGCAACACTTCCATCTTTATAGTTGTGAGTGGTAGGCTTCCTAGTTGCCATAATTTTGCTTTCAATTTTTCTTGCTAACCTGAATGCCTTCTCCAATGAATCAGGTTCCCAAAGGCGAACCTCATGTGTAATATTCCTAACTCGGAATATACCACAAACCCCAGCAAAAACTCCAATCAAATATGCGCAAATGATATAATAACCCAAAAGTGATAAAATGACAGTGAAACAGCATATAATAATGTAAACCGGAAATATAAGCAAATACAAGAAATGCAGTGAGAAAGTGCTAAGCCATTTTTTTATATCGAGCAATAAAATGAGTACAAGAGGTGATCAGACAAATGGCACCTCGACTTGCACAAGGAAAGTGAAAAAATACTCTCAGAATGACAAGAATGGCCTCTCTACGTGGATGCTGTGGTTGTGCTACTACTGCTGCTAGGAAACAAATGATGATTTCGGGCTGCTCCCCTCCTCGGAAAAAGTTGAAACTATGGATTTGGGCTCTACTCAAGAAACCCAGAAAAACCAGAAAGATTTCCTGAAATTGCCTCACACTGATCTGTGTCCCAGGTGCTGGGAAACTATCGTGTTGTTGCTGCTGCTAGAAATCGAATGAGGATTTGGGGCTGCTACCCTCCTCAGAAAAGGCTGAAACTCTGGAGTCAGACTCTAATCAAAAAACCCAGAAAAACCCAGAAAGATTTTATGAAATAGTCGACCCCCGAAAATCACCCCCTTGGGGTTCTACGCAGTTCCTCAAAGACGCTGATGAAACTGCTGCTGAAATGCTAATGAATCTACTGCTAGAATGCCAATTTAAATACCTTGCTTGAACAGGCACTTGAAGTCCCCCGAGGTTAAGGGTGAGATCTCCAAACGAAGATACTCAATGCACTAAACAGTGTTGCAGACTAGCTAAACAACCAACATGCTCTAAGTCGAAATGACTATCTCAAATGCTCATAACCAGAATGATCCAAAATGATGGGGCTCCTCTCTATTTTATAGCCTCTGCCTCTCACAATCCCTAGGGTTACCTCCTCCTGCTTGATTCCCCTCTTGCCATGTGTTCTTCCCTCCTACGCAGTCCCTCCATGTGTCTGCGTGGGCCCCATTTCTGCATCCCCCTTTGGCACCCTTGGCTCCTCCTTAAGTCACAACATTGTGCTACTAGGAAGTGACTTTTTATTCTTAAATTGAGTTATATCCCCCGTCCTCACTTTTTTATTTATAAATAACTATAGAAAGCAAAAATTGGCCAAAATCGAATATTCCAATTAGCCATGGCTAATTAGGAATATTATAGTCTCCCCCGACAAAATGTTGCTTGTCCTCAAGCAACTGAAGCGATGGATGCTGCAAGATCTTCTCACCTTCCCAAGTGGCATCCTCATTTGGCAAATTCTTCCACCTCACCAAGAATTCCCAGACCGTCCTACTCCGCAGCTACCTCTCCCTGGTATCAATGATAGCCTTCGGCTACAATACCAAATGCCCCTCGTCATCCATGGGTGGTAGCTCATCTGTCACTGTCACCTGCTGCCCCAATGCCTTTTTGAGGCATGATACATGGAAAACATTATGAATCTTGCTACCTTGGGGCAGCTCCAACTCATATGCAACCTGTCCAACCATGTGTATCACCATGTACGGCCCATAAAAGCGGGGCTTAAGCTTCTCAGCCCCCTTCTGCTTTAGTGACGACTATCGGTATGGCTGTAACTATAGGTAGACCATGTCCCCTACCTCGAACTGTCTCTCCATCCGACCCTGTCGGCATACAGCTTCTACCGGTTATGTGTTGTAGCCATGTTATCCTTGAGAGCTCGAAGAATATCCTGACTCTCTTGGATCCATATCTTGGCTCTGGGAGCCTTGCTATCACCAAACATCACGTCAGCAAAAGATAAAGGATGATACCCATATAAATCATAGAATGGTGACATACCAATGGACATGTGATGTCAAGTATTGTAGCACTACTCCCCTAGATGCAGCCACCTCAACCATGCTCATTGTTGCCCACTAACATAGTTATGCAAGTAGCCCTCTAGCCACTTGTTAACTATCTCTGTCTACCCATCCATCTGTGGGCGATAATTGGTACTCGGTGTCAATTCCATCCCCACCAATCGGAAAATCTCCTGCCAAAACCCGCCCATGAAACAACTGTCCCTGTCACTGACGATGGTCTTAGGAAGACCATGTAACCGAAGATCTCCCTGAAGAACAGCTCAGCCACCTGTGTTTTTGTATAGTGTGCGGATATGGCAAAGAAATGTGCGTACTTCATCAGGCGATCAACGACGACAAAGATGAAATCCTTGCCCTGCACCATGGGCAACCCTGTGATGAAATCCATCGAAATACTCTCCCATTTCCTCTCCAGAATGGGAAGAGGCTGCAATAATCCTTCAGGATGGCTCATCTATCCCTTGTTCCTCTGGCAAACATCGCACTCTCAGATGTGTTGGATTACGTCCTCCTTGAGGCCCTTCTGTGAGAACCTCTCCCTAATGGCCCTGTAGGTTTTGGTAAAACCCTGATGTCCTACCAATGGGGAATCATGTGATGCCTGGAGTATCTTCTTCTTGAGCTAAGACCCCTCAGTCAAGAAGATTTGGTCCTTGTAGTAGATGATCTCATCGACCACCCTATACCTGTCATCTGCCACTTGCCCATCCAGAACCTCACGTGCAAACTTGTCCTTGGAGTACTCTACTAAGAGTCGAGCCCTCTAATCTGTATCCAAGCTCATAAGAGACAACGTGGCTGGTCTACGTGAAATGGCATCTGCTACCACGTTGTTCCTACCTTTGACATACTCAATGTCAAATTCATATGCTTGGATCTTACTGATCCACTTCTATTGCCTTTCCTGTAGTTTCTTCTGCTCCAAAAAGAACTTGAGGTTGTTGTGATCAGTCCTCACCCTGAACCTGTTTCCTACCAAATACTATCGGTACTTATCCAATGCATGCATGATGGCCAGCATCTCCTTGTCGTATATGAAATACAACCTCTCGTGCGGAAAGAGCTTCAGGCTCTCAAATGCTATCAGGTGACCTCCCTGCATCAATACTGCATCGATCCCCTCTCCCGACGCATCACACTCCAAGACAAATGGCTGCGTAAAATCTGGCAATGCAAGCACTAGGCAGCTGCTCATAACCTCCTTGAGCCTATCAAAGGCTCGTTGTGCTGTATCAGACCAACTGAATGCCCCCTTCTTCGTCAAATCTGTCAGGGGTGTAGCAAGCTGTGAGAAACATTTGACGAAATTCCGGTAATAAGTGCAAATGCCAATGAATCCTCGAATTTCCGTCACGTTTCTTGGCTCTAGCCATTCCTGATGGCCCTAATCTTCTCCTCGTGGACCCTCACTCCATTCACCCCTATGATGTGTCCCAGATACAACATCTCCGTCAACCCAAACTCACACTTGGAGAGTTTTGCATAGAACTGCTGCTCCTGTAAGATACGCAGTACTGTCTCAATGTGCTGGAGATGCTCCTCCCAAATCCTGCTGTAAATGAGAATATCATCAAAGAATACCAACACAAACTTTCTCAAATGACTATGGAAGATGTGATTCATGCAGGACTGAAATGTAGCTGGGGCGTTGGTTAGACCAAAAGGCATCACCAAGAACTCAAAGTGCCCATAGTGACACCTGAAGGCGATCTTGGGAATATCTTGCTCCCTCACGCGAATCTGATGGTACCCAGATCTCAAATCAATCTTTGAGAAGAATCGTGCTCCCCTCAAGTCGTCCATCAACTCGTCGATCTTGGGTATAGAGTACCTGTTCTTCAGGGTCTTCTTGTTCAGGGCCCTGTATTCGATGCACATCCTCAATGTACCGTCCTTCTTCTTCACCAACACCACAGAAGAAACGAAAGGACTTGTGCTCAGTCGAATGTGCCCAAGAGCTAGCAACTCCTGGATAGCCCACTCGATCTCGTCTCGATAGGCCTTGGGGTGCCTATAGGGGGTGGTGATCACTGCCTGGATGCCCTGCTCAAGCTCGATAGTGTGCTCAAAAACCCAGTCCGGTGGCTTTCCTAGCATAATCTCCCCAAACACTATGGCATACCAGTCAAGGATGAATTGTATCTCTAGATGTACCGTCTACCCTGTAGTCCCTGTCTCTGATGCATGCAGCTCTACTGCCCACTCTATGTCTCCCTTTCGGAAGACTGCCTCCATCCGATTATTCGAAACAGTCTGAGGCAGATATGTGTGTTGTCCCTGTATCTTCTCATGCCTCCCTATCTTCTCATCATCCCACTCCATCTCCAGGGTCTTCCAATCTGTCGTGACCTTCCCTATAGTGATGAGCCACTGAACACCCAATATCATGTTGGTGTCCAAAATATCGACCACGAAAAAGTGGTCAGTCAATGTTTAGGTGCCCATTGTCACTGATAGCTCTGGAACATAACGAGCACACATCATAATCTGATCTCTTGGGACCAAAACTGAAAACCCATCGAAGCTTTCTGTCTGTATACCTCTCCACTCAACCATCTGTGAATCGATGAAGTTGTGGGTGGCCCCACTATCAACCAAAACTAATACGCGTTGGCCACGTACTGTCCCTCGTATGCGTAGCGTCAGATACTTGGGAACTCCTCGCAACGCTGCAAGGGCCCCTCCGGTGGGTGCAAAATATGCACCACCTGCTGGTGGTGGTGGAGGTGGCATAGGTCCCTGTATGGCATGGCTATCTCCTGCCTCCACATCCTCCTCGTCATCCTCTTCTCCACTGCTCTTGGAGAATACCTCAATAAAATGTGCTCTACCAGCAACACATCTATGTCCTGGTGCCCATGGCTCATGACAGGTGAAGCACAACCACTTCTTCTTTAGCTCCCTCCTGGCATCGTCGTCAAGTTGTACTCATCCTGGATTCCCCTTTGGAGGAGGAATCCTCACATCCTTCCCCTTAGACTGGAAAGTCTGTCTCTGGGGGTAAAGTGTTTGGGTCCTAGGTAAGACATCCTGTAAGTCTCGGGTCCTGCTGATAGCGTCCTGGAGTGTGGTTGGTTTAGTGGATCGGACTAAACCCTGAAGTGGCTCTGCTAACCCCTCAACATACATATAGACCCTTCGTGTCGTGGAGAGGTTTGGCACCATCACGGAGACCCTCAAGAAATCTACAATGTAGGTCTCTGGGCTCCCTGTCTGTTTGAGCCTCGTCAGCTCAACAAAATGCTGCTCTGGATTCCTCCGATCAAATCGCTCCATCAGTCTCCTTGTAAACTCGGAATATGATGTCACTGTGGGGTGCCCCAATGTAACCATCCCATGAAACCACCAATCCTAGGCCTTGCCATCCAAATGCAAAGTTGCCACCTTGATGGCCTCTACCTCTGACATCTGGTTAAGCTGGAAATAAATGTCCAGCTTCTCCACCCAAGACTTTGTCGAACTGTTTGATGAGCCATCAAACGTAGGCAAGTGGAATCTGCTCGCTGCACAGTGGGTGTCGCCATCATGGTAATTTTGGTACCCTCTGTGATGATCGCGGGCTCTGATATCCCGCTGGAGCTTAACAAAATCTCTGAATGAGAGGGCTTCCCTGAACTCCTGCCCATAGGCCTGGTACTCTACAAAATAATTGCCCATATGCCCGGGCTCTACCTCCTGCTAGGTTGCGGCCCCCGTGTCTACTCCTAAGAAGGTGGGCATGGTAGAGCGTGTAGGGGCATGTGAGGCCCCCTACTGTGCAGTATCACACTGCTCTAGCAAGTGATGGTATGCACTTGATCCCTCATCGATCTGAAAAACTCGTGGGCTCTCCGGCTATCTAGCCTCTACTATCGTGAATCTCTGCCCCATCACCTCAATCTGCCTCGACAGATCCTGCACTGATTTGAGGAGCATATCCGCAAATCTCTTCCCATCCTCGTCTGCCATCTGCTCTGCGTCCACTACTGGCTCTCTCTGTTCTGCGTCTACCACAGGTTCCTCTTGTTTTGCGTCTACCACAGGAACACAATCTCCCTCTCCGTAGGTATTCTCCAACCTATGCCCAACGTCTCTGTATCTCTGACCTCTGTAACAGATATAGGGGTTTTCCCCTGGTTTCATAGATTGCTAGCTCCACAGGCTAAGCCAGATCTATGCTCTGATACCATTGTAATATTCCTAACCCGGAATATACCACAAACCCCAGCAAAAAATCCAACCAAATATGTGCAAATGATATAATAACCCAAAAGTGATAAAATGATAGTGAAACAGCATATAATAATGTATACCGGAAATATAAGCAAATACAAGAAATGCAGAGAGAAAGTGCTAAGCCATTTTATTATACTGAGCAATAAAATGAGTACAAGAGGTGATCAAACAGATGTCACCTCGACTTGCACAAGGCAAGTGAAGAAATACTCTCAGAATGACAAGAATGGCCTCTCTGCGTGGATGTTGCAGTTGTGCTACTGCTGCTGCTAGGAAACAAATGATGATTTGGGGCTGCTCCCCTTCTCGGAAAAAGTTGAAACTCTAGATTCGATCTCTACTCAAGAAACTCAGAAAAACCCAGAAAGCTTTCATGGAATGGCCTCACACTGATCTGCGTTCCAGCTACGGGGAAACTATCGTGTTGTTGTTGCTGGAAATCGAATGAGGATTTGGGGATGCTCCCCTCCTCAGAAAAGGCTGAAACTCTGGAATCGGACTCTACTCAAAAAACCCAGAAAAACCTAGAAAGATTTTCTGAAATGGCCGACCCCCGAAAATCACCCCCTTGGGGTTCTGCGCAGTTCCTCAAAGATGCTAATGAAACTGCTGCTGAAATGCTGATGAAACTGCTGCTGAAATGCTGATGAATCTACTGTTGGAATGCCAATGGAAATACCTTGCCCGAGCAGGCACTCGAAGTCCCCCGGGGCTAAGGGTGAGATCTCCGAACGGAGACACTCAATGCACTAAACAGTGTTGCAGACTAGCTAAACAGCCAGCATGCTCTATGTCGAAATGACTATCACAAATGCTCATAACCAGACTGATCTAAAATGAGGGGGCTCCTCTCTATTTTATACCCTCTACCTCTCACAATCCCTAGGCTCACCTCCTCCTGCATGATTCCCCTCTCGCCATGTGTTTTTCTCTCCTGCGCAGTCCCTCCATGTGTCTGTGTGGACCCCATTTCTGCATCCCCCTTTGGCCCCCTTGGATCCTCCTTAAGTCACAACGTTGTGCTACTAGGAAGTGACTTTTTATTCTTAAAGTGAGTTATGTCCCCCGTCCTCACTTTTTTATTTATAAATAACTATAGAAGGCAAAAATTGGGCAAAATCGAATATTCCAATTAGCCATGGCTAATTAGGAATATTACATTATGTTGGATATTATCCTTTAAAGTCCCTATGAACACATCAATCCTATGCTCCTCTGGAATATCTTTTACCCTTATGTTCAATTTTTGGAAGTCCTCAATGTGCTCCATCATTGAAGCCTTTTGTTTGAGATTTATCAATTGGCTAAAAAAAGTGTTTCTTTTTGTATCTTCATAATGTGTTATCATTTCTTCCGTAAAAATTGCCCAAGTGACAATTTGTTTATGAGAGCAAAGCCATCGATACCATAGAAACTGATTTGGTTCCAAATGTAAAGTTGCAATACGTACCTTCTGTGTGTTTTGCACATTATGGAGATCAAAAAATTGCTCCATCTGTAGTATCCATGTTCCGAGATCCTTGCCATCAAACTTCCTCATATCGATTTTTGGAACATGGTGGTTCTTCAATCCAACATTAGAGTCTATGAAATCATGATTAACATTTATTTTGTTCTCATCATGAGTTTCCTTTACTACCCTTTCACCATTAGTGACCATTTCTTGTAGCAACTTATTTAAATTTATCTTCAATTCTTCCATCTTATCGTCCATGCCATTCATGTTAGCTTTCACCTTAGCGTCCATGCCATCCATCTTAGCTTCCATGTCGTCCATCTTAGTTTCCACGCCATCCATCTTAGCTTCCAAGTCATTCATCTTAGCTTCTACGCCTTTCTTTAAACCATCCATCTTAGCTTCTACGTCTTTCTTTAAACCATCCATCTTATTTTCTATTACCTTTTGTGCGAGTGAAATTTGTTGCACTTGGTTTCGTAATATTGATATATCATGTTGCATTTCTTCCTCTTCTTCATGAGTCATGCTAGAGCTTTCAGGTTGCTTACTAGGTGTTTCCATTTTCTTTATTTGGGGCATCAATTACCGATAATAATGCTTCATTGTGCCCTTTGAATTCCTTCAAACTAATTTTTCAAACCAAGCTTATGCAAAAATTTAAAAAATACACACATTTTTTCAATTGTAGGAGCTCGATGTTGAATCTGATGTACCTCTGTAATTTTGGATCTCCCAGTTCTGAAATCGTGACCTATAGTAGCCCTCTACGTCCTCTTTCCAATGCCACCAGTCTGATCAAAATTGGATTCTCCAAGGAAGAGTTATGCCAAATTTCCCACAGTGACCTGATTATAGACTTGTTGAGTAGAGCGAACTTGTACGACGTGCCATGTGTCGTTGTTTCGACCTTAGTATTTGAAACGCATACACAGAAAACTAGAGGTCGTCATCTTTCTTAAACTTCTTACGAGATTTCAATCTGATGCTCAAAACAAAAGTTATGGCAATTTTCCCCAGGTCACTTGTTTGGAATGTAATTTGGAAGTCTACAAAAAAGCCAACTTCCTCATATCATATCTCTACAAATATAGCGAGAAAAGCTCAGAAATTTGGACCCGAAGATTAGAACTATTTCAGCCCAAATGCATTTTTTTTAGCTTCTAAAGCATCGCAGAAAAAGTTATAGCGAAAATGGCACGATGACCTGTTTGGAGCAGCGAAACCCTAGAATCCAAAGCTCTGATACCAAATGTTATGAAACCAGCTCACAAAAAGATAGAAAATATAGATCAACGCCTTAGAAATAAGCATCTTCGAGGGGGCAACCTCCTTTACATTACACAAATGAACAATTCTTAGATGATTCAAATGAAAAAACCTCCTTTCTATATATAGAAGTCTCCGAGGTCACAATATAACCAAGCCGACCTAACAATAATAATATAAAGGCACAAAAATAACAATAGAGGGATTCTATGGGGCACAATAATAACAATATGGGGACAATAGGGGCACAATAATAACAATAAGGGATACAACAACAATAGTAATGGGGGGATCACTAATATTATAGGGACCTAACAGTCTATTAAAGCCAGAAGAATGATCAATAACTATTTATCTATCTTGATAAAAACTAATTGGAAATTCATTAAGATCAACCTCTCTGTTTTGTAAAATGTCATTCATGTTTAGAGGGGATAAATTGTTATTATCAAAAATACTAGGATAAAGGGGAAAATGAGAATCAAAAGAAATGGATTTAAAAGTGTCTTTATTTGAGAACTCTTGTGCATTTTGTTCACTGTAATTTTAATATTTGAGATCATTCATTTGTGTACTTGTGATTTCTTGAAGAACGTTGCTTTGTTATTATGAATTTAGCATTTGTTCATCGTAAAATAATTCAGAAATTTGTACAACAAGTTGCATGTTATTGGAAACTTTGATTGTTGCTTGTACTTGTTGATTTATGTTCTGATTTTCTGAATTTAACACATACTGATTTTCTGAATTTAAGGCATAGTGATTTTTAGATTTCAAAGCAGTATTTTCTTCAAGATTGTTGCTAATATCTTTTTGCATTTGAATAGTAAAATTCTAGAAGCCTTGTGATTGATATTTCCTGACATGTGAAGGTGCATCTTGATCATTATTAATACTGTAGGAAGTGTGCACTAAATGAAGAAATTGATCGTACATAATAGAGGCCACTTCATCATCATTTGTTTGCACCTCCATATTGGAATTCTCAATTATGTTAATGAAATTGGAAGGAGATTGAGCAATGCTTGAAATAATTTCACATGGATTATGAATGGGAGGAAGAGAGAAAATATATCTAAACCAGTCTAATAATTCCTCTTCTGAAATCTTTTCTTTAATTTTAGATCTTAAGCCATTTAAATTAAATCGAATGGTAAAATCAATCAAAGGCATTTTCAAACCTTTGTAAATCTTTGATTTCGTCACATACATGTTTGTAGTTATAGTGGTCAAATTTATAAAAGAAAAATGTAACAAATTGATCCCAGTTGTGAATTGAGGCAACTGGAAGTGATTGACACTAGCTTCTAGCTTTTGCCAAGAATGTAAGAGTAAAAATACTGCAGAAAATTCCTTCATCAATTCCTTGAAAAGAGATTTTAAATTTTTTTGAATAAATTGAAAGGCATGATCAAAAGCAAAAGAATTCCTCTTACCATTAAACTTTACCTGAGACAAGAGTCTTATCACTTCTGGTGGAGTATTGGAAGATGCACGTCCAGGAATACAACTCCAAATTGGAAGTTTAAGAGGAGCCATTGTGACAAATAAAATGTTAGAATACAAAAACTCCAACAGACAACAAGTTTTAGGCCCTCTTTCTAGCACCAAAAACGTTGAAGCCTCGAAATTCGCTGCAATAACATTGGGAATGACCACCTGGTCCATACCTTAAAGCAACTCCTTTTCTGTTTGGAATGATGGTTCTGGCTGTTTAACTAGGTCTAGTTATCTTCTCTCAATCTCAAATGGCTTAAAATATGACTTTCATCCACCAATTGAGAAGAGACATCAGATCAGCCCTCTTGTTGATCAGGGAAAAAAGTGATCCTTAAGTTGATATGGGGCTCAAGCAAGCCACAACATAAATTTTGCCTCTTTGGGAAGAGGACTTCTAGAAATGTAGAATTAAATCTATATGCTTTTTCTAAAATGCAAGCAAAATGAACTAAATACCAATCCTATCTCAATTACGCAGATATAGATCTAACCCAACCGAAATCAAGATATTTAAATGATTGGGATTTAAATATGTTTGACTTATAATGAATATCAAGTTAATGAAGTAATTCAATTAAGTGACATTATGAATACCAAAAAGCATTCTATTCATAGACCTCTTAACTGAAATAATCAACCAACAACATTTAGGAAGTAGTACACAAAATGATATTGATTGTTAAATCAGTAATTCAAATAATTAAACAATAATATGAAGAATATTTCACAACATGTCACTATTTTTTAAATCGGTATTAAACAGATTTCTGAGTATATAGTTACTCAGAAATCAGAATTCAACCCATAAGAGCAGAGATAAATAATAACATATAATTGAGACAAATTACTCATATCGACAATAGTGCACAAATATGAATAAAATGACACATTCCTACCATCATAAAATGAAACTAGTATTTAAAATAATAATATTAAAAATATCAATTTATTGAATCCATTTATCTCGCTCTAGTCCCCAACAGTCCTCTACAATCTTTGAACTTGTGTTGTTATAACAAGAGTTATAGTAGTGCAAGCTCTTCCCGTCATACATAATTCAGAATGCAAAAGAAAAATCCTCAATAATCCCCAGATCTGAGATTTTTTCTCCTCTCACCTACAACTCTAAATCCCTATTACAGTAGTGCTTTTAGAATTCTAGAATTGCAGAGGAGAGAAGCCCCTAATACATTCTACAATCTGTTATTTATAATATTTACAAAAGAATTCTCAACAAGAAAGTTTGTTGAAGAATAAATATGTTCCATCAATTTTCATTGGCTCAAAATCTCATTCTTCTCTTGCTGAAGCATTCTCATTGATTGAGATCTTGTTCTCCTCATCTCTTCAACTGTTTTCCTACAAAAACAAATCAAAACTAAATTAGAATGGAAAAATAAAATCAAAATACCAAATCTGGAATTAAAACAAATCTAATAAAAACTTAATTACATAATTAAGATAAAAGAAATTTGATCTTTCTATTGTTGCCTGTGAATATTTAATTGGTCAAGGAGATCATTGACGAATGAAGTTGCACTCAGAAGAAGTCGTGGGCAAATGAGGATGCAAAAAATTAAACTTAGAAAAATTATTTTTATTAAAAAATTTGAGTTTGATCTTCTGCTAGATTTTAGACCCAATAAATTATCAAATATGGAAATGAAACTACTTTATAAATATTCTCAATAGTTTTATCTTTCCAATGAGCCTTATTTAGCCAAGTAAAACTCCATTTATGAGCCTCTAAAGTTGGAGAATTAAAATTTCCAAAGTGCTGGAAATTTTATTGCCTAGACTAAAAATCAGAATTTTAAATTAAATTCTAATCCTAAATTAGATTAAAATTATTATTTAATTAATGCTAATTTAATTATAACTATATTATTAATATCAATTATTCACAAAATTAATTATAAACCAAACTTAATTAAAAAAATATGATTTAAAAATCAATCAAAATATAATTGTATTATATTAAGATTATAATTAAATTATATTAAAATTATAATACTAAATTATCATTCTAATGTAATTCTATTATAATATAAATATGACATATAATTATTATTTTTTAAAACCACATCATTGGAATCAACCAAAAACCAAACATCGTAATAACTAAAACAAAACCAAGCTACGTGAGGAGGAGTATGGTGGAGGGTGATGTGGAGAGATAAGTAGGGTGATATGAGGCTCATATAGGCGGAGGGATAAGGTGAACCGGGAGTCATAAGGAGGTCAACATAAGCTATATGTTAAATAAAATTAGCCATCGCATAAAAATCAAATCACAAATCGCAAGATTTTAATTGAGTTGCTTGAGGTTTTTGCAATATGTGATATTGCATCGCACTTTTTATTTCGGTGATTTTTTAAATCAATTTTAATTTCAAGATTTTTGGAAGGGAGGATTCGATGAGAATTGGGGCCCACGTGAATTAACAATCCTACAAATTCGACTATAGCCACTTTTCAATTTTGGGGTTTTGGGTTTGGCAATTTGTTTTAAAATAACAAATTGGAGTAAATTACGAAGATCTCGAAATGTGTTTTCATCCATTGTACAATTTAACTAGGTCATTTTGTAGGACCATTAGTGAAAAATGAGATAATTAGTAAAAATTAACTTAGAGTTAATATTCAAAATGAATGAATATTTTAATTGCAAAATTTAAAATATCATATATTTATTAACAATTTTTAGTTCGGGCGAGAAAATGATTAAACTTCAAAGGAGTGTTATTTACAAACCGGTTGACCAAATGAGGCAAAACAAGTATCTATGGAAAGCTAATGAAAAGTCGAATTCAATGAAACAATCAAAATAGAAATCCAATGAAAAATTAAAAATGACAAAATTGTACGACAATCATCTTTTATGAAAAGCATAAAAGATGCTTAGCCAAAAGTTAATATAGAGGGTCCCCATTATTTGAGTCCATAATTCAAAAATGGGGGGGTGTTGGGTTTTCCCTACAACAGGTTGGTATAGAAAGGAGGAGTAGGAATGTTATTTTCATCCTCAGGGGATACTTTTCACTTAATTTTTGTTCTTTGTTCTTTCCTATTTACATCTATTCCAATTCCTTATGATGTATATGGCTAGGATTTACTACTTTCTTTTAACTAGAATTTGACCTTCGTTTAAGATCATACTTATTTCTTAACTCTATTTGTATAGCATCACCAACAAATTGTATTTAGCAGGCCATAGATATTGAAATTCTTCATGTGGATTCTTAAAGAACTGATTATTAATGCCTAATGACTCTTGCTAATCCTCTTGGATGAAATGTGGATATGCCCCTTCTCATTCCAACTAATTCATATCTACTAGTTGAGCTTGATCTTCAAAAACATCATTCTCGTTATCCTTCTTGAGGTTAAATGTTAGATTTTTGTAGCATCAGACAGGTGTTCTAGTCTCAATTTGTGTCTAAGAGACTAAGGAACATGAGATCTCCAAAACCTATAAAAGGTTTCACAAGATAAGCTTCTAAAACGCCTTAATTAAATTAATTGATTAATAATTTAAAAAATGCCTAAGTCTAACTTAGGAGAATTGATTAATTAATGGGAAATCATTAAGGATGATCGAGAATTCTCCAGAGACTTGCACAGATTGATTCTAAGATGATCTTAGCCATTGATGAGGATCTAATCATGGTCGTTGAAGCTCCAACGAGAGATTATAAGAGCAAGTTGTTGGGATAGAGATAGATATATTTGTGAGAGATAGAGTTAGGCAAATTGAAATACCTAGTGCACAAAGATTCAGGGAGGGAAGAGTTTGAGCTAGAAGGATAGCATTGAAGAGAGGGAGAAACAGATATATTTTCGAAGGATTTCCCCAACAATTTTCTAGTGTTGAAGAGGAAAGAAAAGGGAGGTTGAAATCTTCTGCAAAGAAAGTCGTCCAAGCAGTACAAGTTAGCCAGTCCAAGTGAGAAAGTTGATAGGAAGGGTTTGTTTCAGCTGTCCGAGGTCGAAAGTATTATTCGGAAGTCAGAGCAAATTTTTCCAGAGGTTGGATGAAGCTAGATGGCCCAGTTGGAGACAGTTTCAGGGGCCATCCAGACTTGCGCAGGCCAGTAGTGCGAGCAGGCATGAGGTAGTGCAAGCGGACCAAAGGGAGGCCAAGTTATTTTGTAGAGGGAGAATTTTTATCCTAATTATTTTTGGCCGGATAAATTGCCGAAGGATTGCTAGTTGGGCATCTAGATATTTTACTCTCCATTTTTTTGCATAGTAAAAAGAATACCTCAACTGTTGCACTGGTTTTCCCTTTGAGGTTTTTCTGAGGACTATTATTCTAAAAAATATTGTGTCAATTTTTATGTGTGTGCATCTATTTCTCAATTCCTGATTTTTTTATTTTCCACAACATATTTTATGGTGAATATTTCACGTGTGAATTATTCATTAATTGTCGTAAACAATTAAGTTGCTAACAATTAGGAGAATAATATCCAGTAATTGCAATCAAGGAATTTTCCCATGACATCAGAGCATTGAAGATCAGATCAAAGGCTTAGAAGCAAGAGGAGAATAATTGTGTAGTTTCAAAGGGAGATCTAAGAATATTTTCTCTAGACCTATGCAGGTCATCTAGGAATTGTGAATTGTTACAAAAAAATCGATTTCCAAAGACAGAGTGTAGGAAAAGTGTGATTTTCCCATAGCAAAATTCCAACAGATAGTGGATTTTCTAGATAGAGGATTTCAGTGAGCATATTAGTTGATTAGATGAGCATATCTCAGCGCAAAAGTTTTACAGCAAGGGTTTTAGTTGTAGATCTATGCAGGGACGGGAAGAGAAAAGTACAGTGACGGATATTTCCATTTTTCTTAGAGGGTTTCCAATTTCCAATTTTCAGGAGGAGATCTGTAATTTCCTGTTGCAATAGGTTGTAGCATTTTTTCTAGTCAGCTAATGCGAGCTTCAGGAGTAGAAGTACGTTTGCCAGTTTCTAGAGAAGGACTTCTAGAAGGTAGAGAGATTTGTCTAGTTGAGGTAGCAGGCAATGCGAATACCAGAAAAGGACATCTAGAGGCAAGCAATATCAGATTTCAGTTCATTTCACAATTTTTTAGTTTTCACAAGGAGAACGTAGCCCTTGCTAGTAAATGGAAGGCAAGGAAAGGTACCAATTAGGGAAAAAGATCAAAGGGAGGCGAAAAGAAGAAGAAGGACCTGTTGATGGAAAAATGCTTTAGTTATGATGATTTTGGTCACTATGTCACCCATTGTCCAAAAAGGAAGAAGGAAAAGAAGGGGCAACAGCAGACAACAACTTCGGCAGAGATAGATGAGTTGACCTCCAGGTTGGAGGAGTTTTCATTGATAACAATTGTACCTCTAGATGGAGGAGGAGCATGAGGCTTCAGAGTTGCAGATTTGGGAAGGATATGAGGAGGCACAACATTGGATACGTGTTTGCTTATGGATCATTAGCTTTGCTATAGGGGCCCATAATATTTAGTAGCAGGAGGATCGAGATGTCAGCAAGGTGCAATTAGATGTTGAGAGGTAATGTAGAGTTAGTTGCAGTTAGATACTAGAGAGGCGTAGAGACAGTTGCACACAGTCAGATAGTAGACAGAGCAGAGCTAGTTGTAATAAGAGAGTCAAGGGATAGTTGTAGGGAAAATATATCAGTTCTTAGTTGCAGTAGTTACAACAACAATAGAAACATGAGATCAGATGCAGCGTAGGCAATGTTGGCAATAATGGAGAGAGTCACAGTGTAGTGTCAGCAGCAACGTGGATGCAAGGTGGTTCAGCTACAATATTAGGAGTTGAATCAAAGTATGCATAGTGTCATGGTGGACAATGACATATTGTTGAAAATGTCAGACACTAGCAGCGTGGTCCAACTAAAAAGGTGAGTTGTTTATGAGAGAACACCTTCCTCGCGAAGAGGGAGTGTTAGATTTTGGTAGCATCAGACAGGTGTTCTATTCTTGATTTGTGTCCAAGAGACTAAGGAACATGAGATATCTAAAACCCATAAAAGGTTTCGCAAGGTAATCTTGTGAAGCACCTTAATTAAATTAACTAATCAATAATTAAAAAAATCCTAAGTCTAACTTAGCAAAATTGATTAATTAATGGAATTAATTAAGGATGGATGAGAATGCTCTAGAGACTCACATGAATAGAATCTAAGATTATCTGAGTCATTGATGAGGATCTAATCATGGTTGTTTAAGCTCCAGTGAGATATTATAAGAGTAATTCAATGGGATGGAGATGAATAAAGTTGTGAGCGAGAGAGTTAGGCATATCGAGCTACCTAGTGCACAAATCTTCAGCGAAGGAAGAATTCGAGCCAAAGGGAGAGCATCGAAGAGAGGGAGCTGAAGACAAATTTTCAGAGGAGTTTCCCAACATTTCAATTGTCAGAGAGGTAGGAAAAGGTAGGTTTAATTCTTCTAAAGAGAGAGTCGTCAAATTAGTGTGAGTTAGTTATTCCAGTTGAGCGAGTTGACAAGAAGGGTTTATTTCAATTGTCGGAGGCCAAAAATATTATCTGAAAATCAGAGAGAGTTTTTCCAGAGGCAGGAGAAGGCTAGACGACCAGTTTACAAACAATTTCAAGGGTCCTCCAGATCTTTGAAGGCCAACATCCACGAGGCAGTGTGAGCAGGCTAGAGGGAGGTCGAATTATTGTGCAGAGGGAGAATTTTTCTCCTAATTATTTTTTGTCGGATTCTTTTCCGAAGGATTTCCAGTTAGGAATTTGGATATTGTACTCTGCATTTTTTTTGCATGATAAAAATAAACTTTCCTCTGTTGCATTGGTTTTCCCTTCAAGATTTTTGTGGGAATATTAGTCCAAAAATTATTGTGTCAGTTTTTATGTGTGTGCATATATTTCTCTATTCCTAGTTTTTTTTTTTTACACAACGTATTTTATGGTGAAGATTGAAATTGTGGATTATTTCTTAAGTGAGGTTGAACTAGAGGATATTTATTTCTTCTCTCTTGGGAAAGTGATTTAGGAGTGAAAATCACTTGTATAAACTTAGTTTGTAACTAGAAATTCTGATTTCTTCGACCAATATTTTGAACACCCTAACCCACATTTTTGTTTCCCATTTCTAATATTTTTATTTTATTTCAAATTTCTCTAATCAACTTTGCCATTTCATTACCTTTAGTATCTTAAGGATTCGAGTATGAGGGTTGAGAAGACAAATCCTCCTTCTGTTTTTTATTCTTCCCACTATCAAAATTTATTTTAGTATTCCCCAAACAACCATATTACCTTCTTTGTCCACTACATCATTTTGTATGTTATCCAAGATCGTGGACCTCCTTTTCCTTAACATCATAACAAATTTGAGGTTATCAACGTCTTCAAAAGTCACCTTTATAGATGCTTGAGAAGATTTAACATCCATAGGGAGTCCAATTATACAATTTATTAAACCTTATATTACACTTTGGGACAATTTCTCTAGTTTTCTTCTCTAATGATGAAAATTTACTTAGCTAGTATTGCTAGTCTCCTTTCTCTCACCATTAATTCATAAAAGTTGTATATAATATGTGCCAATAATTTACTAAATTTACAAGGATATTCTAAAACCATTTTCTTACATCATCTTTGGGACGTTGAATAGAAATCCTCATGTGCATTTCTTCATGCACAATGGCCAAGCGATATGTGCAGTCTTGAAAGTCAACATTATGCTCCTTTATTGATATGTCTCTTTCCCTTTTAAATTTAGGAAAAATCTTAAGATAATTGTGAGGCGTGTCATGCAAACTTTGAGGAAGTCTAAGAGATCCATGTCTAGTAGCCACATAAGCATTTATCCTTTGTGGGGGTGGGTTTGGGTTGCACATAAATGTTAAATAATATCATTCTAAGCTTCAGGTGTTATAGGTGTATGGAAAGGGGAAGTGAAGGTAAGATGTGGCTTTAAATTCCCATACTCAAGGAAAAACAACCCAAATCAGATTAAATCTATCAATGGTTTATTTTTCCCCATAAGACGATCTATCAAGCACTTTCCAGGGGTTTGGAAAACAAATTGGTTTTCAAAGTAATGATATTTTAGAATAATAATTTCTTCAAAAATAGGACTACTTGTAGATGAAGCATCCACATTTTGACATTTGTTATCTTCAAAAATTAACTTTTCTAGATCAAAAAAGAATTGAAATATATTCAGGAATTTGAAAAAGACCTAGTACATCTTCTTCTCTCCTCCAACTTGAATTTGAGTCGCTAAGTGAAACTTCTTCTAACGATCTTAAAAATAATCAATAATATATATTTTTTCTTCTCTTATTCACCACCAAGATAATTTAATCACTGCCATTTACCCAAGGAAATATTTCAAATATTTGATCCCAACAACAACACAAAAATAGATGTTGTTTCTTGAGATGTTCCTCGATAAGAAATAGTGCTAAGGCACCTTATGGAGATTTAAACCTTCACACTTTAGGCTAGTTTTAAATAGTTCAGTAGCTAGAGGGTGTAACCCTCGATCTTAATGATATTCAATTCAAAATAATTTCCAATGGAATTCCAGATAGAATGATGTGCGTGAGTTATTTGAGTCAAATGGGAACTAAGGACACAGTTTATTTAGATTTAGAGGGCATCTTTAATTTTACTAGACATAAAAATAGCAATAATGGGAGATATTGAAGACTTGTTTTACAATTAATTTGAAACATCCACAAGTAATATTGACATAGTAATATAAGTGTAATGAACATCAAAGAGAGTACGAAGTCACAAGACATAAATTTATCACGAGATGAAAGTACAATAGACATTGTGAAATAATTCTAGTGGCTCAAAGTTACTCACTAAATTGTAAAACACAATCAAAAGTTTTAAGTGTAGATCCAATCACAAAATGATGAATAACAAATAAAAAAACACTATATAATATGTTCAAGGCATATCCAGCCCTATAAACTAATTTAGGTTTCAAGAATTCTACATGGCATGACACAAAATGATATTAAAAAATATCTACTACATTGTATCTTTTTCTTTTCTTTTCTTTTTCTTTTTTCCAAAGAAAAATCTAACTTTTTATTAAGGAAATAAAAATTTACATACGCACATGTTGAAGCATTTATGTTTTTAAAACATATAGTTCTGAACATTATCCAAAAAAGACAAAAATGGACCTCTCCTTATGGAGAAAACAACCCTCTGTATTGAGACATAACAAGTATTTGTGTCCACTTGAAGAAAAGGAAAAAACATACTATTGGCTAGCACCATATAAATATAAACTAACCGGAAGCATATAGATATAAGGCACAAAAAAATAGTAATAAATTGACTGCAACACTAACAGAATATGACAAAGTTCTATCAAAACCATCATATGTATATGACTATAGATAAACTATCAGTATATAAACGACTTATGAAGATAATATTGGGTCGTCCCTGTTAGTGTCAGTCTTTCCAGACTTCCTCCAGTGATCAAATATGCTCTTACAAAGTGGCCTCAGAGTGTCAAGGTCAAATTTTGTCATTTCAATGAGTCTTCAAGCAAAATTTGGTCACTAGGCATTAGGTCTAGGGTTTGCTTTCACTCCTTCTAAAGTTGTCCAAATGTCAGTCCATGTCATCATTCACCTGAGTCTATCATCATTCATAGGGTTTTCATTATCATCTCAGTGTCTAATGAGTCATTGTACACCTTGTTCATGCTTCAGTTGCGCCTAGGTAAGGTCATTGCCCTCTCCTAGGGTTTTGAAGGCAATTTCTCTTGGACGGTCAAATCATCGGCAAAACTTGTATCCAGATGTTCATACACCTTCCCTTATCCTTCATATACCTTATCAAATGCTTCTTGTCACTGAGATCCCCCAAAATCCTCATTTTTGCACAAACCCTAGTTTCTAGCTACAACCTGGCAATTTTCTAGGTTGGGCCTGTGTTTTGCCCTTTTGGACCCCTTCCCCTTACTCAATCTCTGAGATTCCACTTTCCCCTGCTTCCTAACATCCCTCCCTACTTCCAAAAATTTCCCCAAGAATTTAGAAGCCCCTTATCCCCTTCATTTCGCTTCATTTCGACAAAATCCCTTGTTCCACACATCGGGATAAGTTTCACTCAAAAGCCGTTTCAGAGCAATAAAAGATGAATTTTGGAAAACTGAGAGATTTTTTTGTCCATAACATGCCAAAGAAGAAAAACCTCCTTCACTTTTTGCACAGGTGTCATGGTTTTAGAGAAATGTCAAAATTGCAATCGCCAAATCCAAGGAGGTTGCCCAAGGCACTAAAACAAAGGAAAAGGCCCGATCCCTTCCACATCTTGGCTGAGGCTTATTTGAAGGAGCATGGTGTTAAATAACTCACTTCCAACACAAAATTCTAAAAAATTTGAGCATTTTTGGTCATTTGTGATTTTTTTTGGCAAAAAACAGGTTTTCTCCACCAATGGGTCGCGCGCCGCGCGCGACCCTTTCGTTTGGCAACTCCATTTTGGGAAAACTCAGCATTTCTAGATTTTTCATGAAAAGTTACACTTTCTCAGCCATTTCCAAGAAATTTCACCAAGTTTTGGGCCTCTAGAAAGTCAAAAAAACAAGCAAAAAATGACTTTCTGCCACATTTTTGACTCACAGGAAGCAGTCTTGGTATATTGCAATTTTGGAGGGGCAAATGACCACCAAATTCAGAAATTCCACTTGAGTTGGAATGTAGACATCCAGACCTTTCCAACAAGCCCACTTTTTCCTCATTTGGACACCTGGAAGTGCCTCAAAAGTGCCTCCAAAGGCGCGCGACCCATCAGGCAGTTTGCACAGGAATTCAACCTACAGCTCAGCAAAACGCAGTTTTGACTGGATTTGACTTTTTGGAGTTGATTTTCATCCTCCTTGTTGTAAATGATGTAATTTTATTATATTTTGACACTTATTTATCTCTTCTAGAAGATTCATTCATAAGATAGGCAAAAATTTAATGAATGAATTGGTTTCCTAGCTTATAGAGGCAAGTTGTTTTGATTGCCTAGTTTTCAGTGCTCAGTTTAGAATTGGTTGAAACAGCTCCTAGAAGGATGAGCTCGACCCCTAGAGGCAAGGGAAGAGGTTGGCTTTCCTATATTATGTATTTTCTCAATCATTTTGAGGGGTTGGAGAGGTTGGACTCTTGAGGGATAAGCTCTATTGTATTACTCATTGTATCTCTGCAATTTTTGGCAAAGGAAGACCAGGGTTTTGCAGTCCTTTTTTGGATTCTTGTGGTCACATGTATTGATGGTGTGTTTCTCTTTGTACTTGTAAGTGTGTTATGTGAATCATTTCCTTACTTTTCCTTCTGCAAATTAGGCAAATGAAGTGTTAAAGTAGAATTCATGACTGTCATGCTCTGCTTTTAATTTTGCTTAATATCAATGTTTTCAATTGTTTAAGGGGAATTCAAGGTTATTGATTGCTCTCCTTAACTCCTCACCGGTCATTCTCATCCATCCACCTCTATCAAAGGCATCAATACTGTCTCCTACCTTTCCCCAAAGAACCCCCTGCAAAAATTGTGTCCAATCCCCGCACCCAAAATTGCCTTTCCCCAACTTTCCACCAAAATCTTAAAACTTCCAATTCAAACCTTTTTATCAGTTTACTAGCCTAAAATCATTGTTTCCTTATTGGTTATCTCGCCCATTGAAGATCTTTACCGAGATATACCGGAGAGAGCCCTCTCCTGCCCCGTAGGGCTAGCTACGAGGCTAAGTGGTTTGATGTTGCCTTGGAGTTTTCCTTTCTCAGCCTGAGGTGAAATTTCAAGCGCTAACATATTGGTGACCATACTGGGGAGAACAAACTTGTTTGTTGATTGATGTGTTGGTTTCATAAGTCTTAGACGGAGCCTGAAGTTATGCCAGGTAGCCTTCGAAACGCTTTTGCTTTGCATAAGCAGAAGTGGATAAACGCTGCTTCAGTACATCTCCGTGAGCTTGTGGATATAGCACTTCATTTGCATTTTACCCCAGTACATGTATCAAGTTCAGATCTGATTGTTGATAGTGGACAACGATCAGACACTTACAAGGTTGAAATCATTCGCTGGCGACTCCTTCACTGAAAACTCCAAAGATCAATGCTTCATGGTGACTTCACTGCAGAGAGATCAGTAGCTGTGAGATTTCAAGATGGATTGGATTGCAAGAAGATACGCTCCCTTGAGCCGAGATCACATCCCTGGTTTTCCAAATAAAATTCCAAAGGTAGATTGGTCAAGGAATCTGCCTATATTTAATGATGATGGTAAGAAGGATGCTGCTTTACATCTAGTTAGATTTCATATGCATATTCGCAAGTTGAAGGTGGATTTTCCTGAAGATTGCTTGATGAAGATATTCCTGGCCACTCTGGAAGGTGAAGCCCAATCTTGGTATGAAATTTTGCCGCCTGCCTGTATTTACTGTTTAAATGATTTTCATGCCTTGTTTATTGAAAGATATAAGGACTCTTATCCATCATTAAATTTAGTTCAAGACTGTTGCAAGCATGCTTATACTTTTATTGAAAGCCTTGAGAAGTTTTATGAAGATGATAATTTTATGGATGTTGAGATCATGGAGGCTCTGTATGAGAATCCATTTCAGCAGCACATAGAAATCTTAGAGGATACTTGTCAAGATCAGCAGGCTGAAGATTTCCATATGGTTGAAAATGAGGAAAGAGCAAATGTTGTTTCAGATCTGTCCACAGAAGAAGACAGCGTGCAGGGTGGTCAAGATTCAATTTCAGAATGTGATGCAGTCAAGTCAGCTATTTCAGATCAACATTCAGATCATGATGACCAAGAATACCTTGTGCTGAATCCTGAAAAGGAGAATTTTGTTGTTGAGATCATAGACAGCGGTATGGATTCAAATGTTCTCAGTCGTGCTGCCAGTCTGTCATTAGAACCGAGTCTTCATGAGGAGGTCATTCAGTCTGCTCATGAACAGCAAGGTGAGATCTTTGCTCAAGCAAGTGATAAAGTTTCTTTGAGTGAATTTGTGGTAGACAATGTAAATGATAATATTGTGCTTGATAATATTGAAGAATGTAATAAGGAACTTGATAATTTGGTTGTGATATCATATGAAGATGACCTACCATATTGTCAGACTACAGAAGATCAGAGCATACAGGATTACCTTTCAGATTCTTCATATGTTTCATGTGCTCATCCATTTGTTTGGAGTTTTTTGAAGCTTATGAGCATACTTTCACCGAAGCACATGAGGAAGGCAAATCAGAAATTGAAACAAAGGACACCTTGATCTTTCAACAGGAGGTGGCAATGGCGAATCTTCATGTTTTTTACGATCCTCTAGCAAGTTTGTTGCAACCAGCAGTGAAAGTGTTTTTTACAGTGTTTTGTTGCAGCCATGGTCAACTATGTTTTTGGATGCCCAGTTACCAGTATCTATTGTTGATCATGAGATCTGATCGGGAGAATCAATCAAGAAGGCATCTGCTTGATTGGTTGCATTGGCATTTTGATATAGTTTGATGTATATTATCTTGTAAGAAGCACAGGTGGTTGTCATCATGATTTCAAATCTTGATGAACTGCTGCCCTTCAATAAGCTTTGTAAGTTTTTTTTTTAGTTAAGTCAGTCATGAGTCATTTGTGAGTCAGTTTTCAATCATGTAGGTTTCATAATTGTGTCGGCTTGAGTCAGGTTTCAGTCAATAAATCAGTCAAAGTCTTGTATTGTTTGTCAAATAATGACTCCATTGCCCAATGATTGAAAGGCACTGGTCTACTCTCCCAGAGGTCTGCGGTTCTTGGCACCTCCAAGGAGCTACCATCCCCATTGGAGCCAATGTTAGTGTCAGCCTTTCCAGCCTTCCTCCAGTGATCAAATATGCTCTTACAAAGTGGTCTCGGAGTGTCAAGGTCAAATTTTGTCATTTCAGTGAGTCTTCAAGCAAAATTTGGTCACTAGGCATTAGGTCTAGGGTTTGCTTTCACTCCTTCTAAAGTTGTCCAAATGTCAGTCCATGTCATCATTCAGCTGAGTATATCATCATTCATAGGGTTGTCATTATCATCTCAGTGTCTAATGAGTCATTGTACACCTTGTTCATGCTTCAGTTGCGCCTAGGTAAGGTCATTTCCCTCTCCTAGGGTTTTGAAGGCAATTTCTCTTGGACGGTCAAATCATCGACAAAACTTGTATCCAGATGTTCATACACCTTCCCCTATCCTTCATATACCTTATCAAATGCTTCCCATCACTGAGATCCCCCAAAATTCTCATTTTTGCACAAACCCTAGTTTCTAGCTACAACCTGGCAATTTTCTAGGTTGGGCCTGTGTTTTTCCCTTTTGGACCCCTTCCCCTCACTCAATCTCTGAGATTCCACTTTCCCCTGCTTCCTAACATCCCTTCCTACTTCCAAAAATTTCCCCAAGAATTTAGAAGCCCCTTATCCCCTTCATTTCGCTTCATTTCGACAAAATCCCTTGTTCCACACATCGGGATAAGTTTCACTCAAAAGTCTTTTCAGAGCAATCAAAGATGAATTTTGGAAAACTGAGAGAGTTTTTTGTCCATAACATGCCAAAGAAGAAAAACCTCCTTCACTTTTTTCACAGGTGTCATGGTTTTAGAGAAATGTCAAAATTGCAATCGCCAGATCCAAGGAGGTTGGCCAAGGCACTAAAACAAAGGAAAAGGCCCGATCCCCTCCACATCTTGGATGAGGCTTCTTTGAAGGAGAATGGTGTTAAATAACTCACTTCCAACACAAAATTCTAAAAATTTTGAGCATTTTTGGTCATTTGTGATTTTTTTTGGCAAAAAACAGGTTTTCTTCACCAATGGGTCGTGCGCCGCGCGCGACCCTTTCGTTTGGTAACTCCATTTTGGGAAAACTCATTATTTCTAGATTTTTCATGAAAATTCACACTTGCTCAGCCATTGCCAAGAAATTTCACCAAGTTTTGGACCTCCAGAAAGTCAAAAAACAAGCAAAAAATGACTTTATGCCACATTTTTGACACACAGGAAGCAGTCTTGGGATATTGCCATTTTGGAGGGGCAAATAACCACCAAATTCAGAAATTACACTTGGGTTGGAAAGTAGACATCCAGAACTTTCCAACAAGCCCACTTTTTCCTCATTTGGACACCTGGAAGTGCCTCAAAAGTGCCTCCAAAGGCGCGTGACCCATTCAGGAATTGCGCGCGACCCATCAAGCAGTTTGCACAGGAATTCAACCTACAACTCAGCAAAACGCAGTTTTGACTGGATTTGACTTTTTGGAGTTGATTTTCATCCTCCTTGTTGTAAATGATGTAATTTTATGATATTTTTACACTTATTTATCTCTTCTAGAAGATTCATTCATAAGATAGGCAAAAATTTAATGAATGAATTGGTTTCCTAGCTTATAGAGGCAAGTTGTTTTGATTGCCTAGTTTTCAGTGCTCAGTTTAGAATTGGTTGAAACAGCTCCTAGAAGGATGAGCTCGACCCCTAGAGGCAAGGGAAGAGGTTGGCTTTCCTATATTATGTATTTTCTCAATCATTTTCAGGGGTTGGAGAGGTTGGACTCTTGAGGGATAAGCTCTATTGTATTACTCATTGTATCTCTGCAATTTTTGGCAAAGGAAGACCAGGGTTTTGCAGTCCTTTTTGGGATTCTTGTGGTCAAATGTATTGATGGTGTGTTTCTCTTTGTACTTGTAAGTGTGTTATGTGAATCATTTCCTTACTTTTCCTTCTGCAAATTAGGCAAATGAAGTGTTAAAGTAGAATTCATGACTATCATGCTCTGCTTTTAAGTTTGCTTAATATCAATGTTTTCAACTGTTTAAGGGGAATTCAAGGTTATTGCTTGCTCTCCTTAACTCCTCACCGGTCATTCTCATCCATCCACCTCTATCAAAGGCATCAATATTGTCTCCTACCTTGCCCCAAAGAACCCCCTGCAAAAACTGTGTCCAATCCCCGCACCCAAAATTGCCTTTCCCCAACTTTCCACCAAAATCTTAAAACTTCAAATTCAAACCTTTTTATCAGTTTACTAGCCTAAAATCAGTGTTTCCTTATTGGTTATCTCACCCATTGAAGATCTTTACCGAGATATACCGGAGATAGCCCTCTCCTGCCCCATAGGGCTAGCTACGAGGCTAAGTGGTTTGATGTTGCCATGGAGTTTGCCTTTCTCAGCCTGAGGTGAAATTTCAAGCGCTAACAGTCCCCTCTAGTTGCTCCCTGACCTTCCAGATGCCCAAACCCTGTCCTACACCCTCCTTATATAGGATATCTACCTCAATGTTGTGTTCCTTGCAAATATGGCAGCATGAAATATAATAAAAATAATATTTAATGAATTGTATTTCTTCTAAAAATAGGCAATAAAACATGGTTTTGACATCTCTGAATAGAATTGAACCAATTGATGACAATTAAGGAATCCCTGAAGATTTGAAGAGATCTGACTTCCAATTCCATGGCTCATTATAGAAAAAGTTTTAAGGACAAGAGTTTTTCATAGTTTTGGTTCCTCTTAACAAACCTATTTTGGATTTTAAACAACGTTGATGATTTAGGTGAATTACCAAACTACATCTGCATCTTCCTTGTGCATCTGGCACCCCATCAAAATATGACCAAGGGATTTATGTATTAATCTCCTCCTACCTTATGACTTTAGGATCTTGGATTGATTGATTTGAGATAATTAGAGAGTAAATTACAACAACTTCAAAAGTGATGAGAGCTTGGGCTGAGGGTTGGTCTCTTAAGATGCCTTTTTTTCTCGTGAGCTAGATTCGCCATCAGAATAAGGGTTGAATATTTCTAAGTTTTTCATCACACGATCCATCTCTCTAAGATTCCATGTTTCCCCGAAGTTGTGCCCTCTCCACTCTAGATTGAATCCCAGTAGTCTCCTAGATGACTCTAGGACACTAGTTGTAAAGGGGAAAACAAGAAATAAATGATTGACTTATTCGTCCTCATTTTTACATAAGACACAATATCGAGGACCTTGTTTTTATCTTTTATGTAAATTGTCCCAAGTCATTATTTTATTCCTAAGTAAACACCAAAGAAAAAGGCGAGCCTTTATTGGACATTCTAGCTTCCATATAAGCTTCCACCACTAGATTTTTTTATTTTTCATGCTGGATTCAATTTGATAGTTGTACATGAATTTAAGTGAGTAAATACCTAACGGGGCATGTCCCCATATGAGGGAAAATTTCATTTCCCTGATTCGAATTTGAGACCTTTGAAGACCTATTATATATTCCTACCAATGCACCACAAAATCCTCATTCAAGTGTAAATGTTCAACAATCTTCCAACCCTGATGCCAGAAGGAAGATCTTTCTTCGTCCACCACTTGATTAAGGAAAGTAATTCCTTGTTCATTTAGGGTCAAAACCATCTCCCATGGAAGCATATAGTTTGTTGTACAACCAACCCAAGGATTGATACTAACTTTGACTTTTTCTCCATTACCAACATGCCACGTCGTACCCGCTCCTACAACTCTATAAGATTCCACTCTATGTCTCCAAATGAATGAAGAATTTGGAGCTCTCTTGTTTGGCTTTTGCACCCATTCATCCATGGAGAGAGGGAAGACGTATTTCCGAGTTACCATGGTCATCCAAAGGTTTTCAACATACATAAGATGCCATCATGAGTTGGCCACCAACGAATTTGAAAATATTTTATCCACAACCCCACCCCAAGTTTTAGGTAATGTTATCTTCTCCCAAGCAACCCATGGTATGACCTCCTCATCCTTATCTCTTTCCCATAGAAATCACCCAGACATCTTACTAATAGCATGAATAATCCCCTTCGAGATCCAAGTGAGATCAATCTAGTATACTGGGATTGCCACTTGGACCGATTTAATCAAAACCAGCCTTCCTACTCTCAAAATCCATTTTAAGCTCCAATCTTTAATATGTTTCTCGATCTTTTCCAAAAGCCCCTTCTAGTCATCCTTTTTATAGGAGTTGGGCTTTAAATAAAAACCTACATATTTGAGACTTTCCTTCATAGGCTTTGCTTCGAAGGACAAATAGGATTGGGCCCTGATTATTTCTACCTGAGATAGTCCTTCATAGGCCAAATAATATGTATGCTCGTTAATGATCATAACAGTAGCTACCTTAAAAAAAATGTGTTATAAAGAAATTTTTTGCTACCTTAATCCCCTTAACTTCACCTCTTTGCTATGCTTCCATAATCAACGTGCTTAAGCCTTCTGCTATTAAAAGGAACGGGATGGGAGGTAGAGGGAATCCTTGCCTTGGGCCTCTCTAATAATGGAAAAAATGGGAGGCATCCCCATTAATCAAAACTACAAATTTCACATTAGTAATACAACCCATAATCCAATTGATGAAAGGTATTTCAAAATCCAGATGAGTGAGAAGCATGCACAAATAAATCCAACTAATTATATCATATACCTTGCATAAATCAATTTTAGTAGTTATACATTTCATGTTGCAACTCCTGAGATTGTGCATCCCTTCTTGAGCTACCCCTATAGCCTCATGAATTTGTTGACAATCCAGGAAACCAAATGTTTCTCTAGATATATTTATGGACAAGATTGGCTTGAGATGGATAGCTATAATTTTTGCTATAATCTTGTAGATGAAGTGACATAGGGAAATAGGTCTGAAGTCCTCAAATCATTGGGACTCATCTATATTGGGAATTAAGGCTAGGAAGGTTGTATTGAATGGCTCATAAATCTTTCCCCTGAGTCTCGAGTCTTCCACCACCAAAAGCAAGTCATCTCCTATAAGATTTTAAAAATGTTGAAAAAAATTCCAATGTCTAACCATCTAAGCTTGGACTCTTGTCCTTTTGCATTGTTTTAATGATTGCTTCCACCTCACGTTTAGTGACCCGGGCCATCAAGTGTTGATTTTCCTCCTCCTCCAAGAATCTTGGGAATAATTGGGTGACCAGGATCACTTCTGCAATTGTCACCTCCTCCAAAGCTTTGTATAGGGTTTTTAAGTAATCCTTCCCCATTGCAGCTAATTCCTTAAATATACTTACTTTCCTACCATTTTATCTCAGCATCTCCCAAATGTTGTTTATATTTTTCTTGCCCATTTTCATCACCACTTGCTAACCATATCGCTCTACTTTTCAATCTCCCCTGCTCCTCTTTATCCCTCATGATATTTTCTTTTTATGCTTCTACCTGAATTATGCTTTCCTTTTCCTCCTACGACACATATCCATTACCATTCATACCTTCCAATCTCTTGAGTTGTTCCGCAATAGACTTGAGATTCACTTCCTCCCTACTATTTTTTTGCAACGCCCATTGAATCATGACTTGTTTGGATCTTTTTAGGTTATCTATGAACTATTGGGATGTGGAAGTACCCAAGTTTGGATTATAGGGTGTCAGGTCTCCTTTACAATGTTAGCATAGCTCTCCTTCTACAACCAGGAAGAATTAAACTTAGGGATTGCTTGGTTTCCAACTACTCCCCTTTAGTTCAACGAAATCATATGATGGTCGGAATTTCCACCTGATCTTACCTACTGGTGAAATAAGGAGATTCTATTTACTAAACACTCTACCAACAGAAATCTATCAAGTCTTTTGCCCACCCTGGAGATCCTCAAATGTCTATTCTGCTATGTTGGCTTATATTTGATTAAATTAACATCAATCAGTTTACTTTCCATCAACTTACTGGTGAAGTAATCTGCCAATGGGTGTTCTTGGGCTTGAAGACCCCAAACTTCTGTTGTCCCCTAGGATAAATTAAAATCACCGCCTACCACTAGATTCTGCAATTGCATAAAATAGTTTTCCAGTAAAGAGTTCCAAATAGTGATGCTATCCTAACAAGTACCATAAAAATTAAAAATAGTAAGATCCAGGCTTAGACTAGCTGGGAAAACTTTAGCCCCAAAAATCATCTCAAAACCCCCAAGTGTTTAAAACCCTAAATTTACTCATCTTGAATCTTGTTGCAAGAGTGCCTGATCTACGACTACAAGACTGCCTGATCTGCGACTAGCATTAGAGGTTTGAAATAACCACCTTGGGAACATCTTGTTAAGAAATTCAAAAATTGTTTCTCCAATCCCTAAGGTTTCATGTAGCATCATGATATCCAGAATGGTATCTTGAATGAGTCTTTTAAGAGCTAGTTTTTTTCTAGGCACTAGTTAATGCTCTATAATTGAAATATATAGTTATGATTTAGAGACCTCTAGAGGGGCATGTTTTGCTCTAAGTTCCCCTTCTAGAGAAAGTTGTTTTGCATCACTATATCTAGTTGAGATTTCAATTGGGATTTTGATATGTTTGACTTACGACCTCTGGTTTTAATAGGACCATAATTTTCCAACACCTCCCCAAGACCCCCTACTAGAACACTAGGAATCCCCTTTGTCGACCTAGGTCGCGGGTTATAGTGAGGAGGAGGAAAAGGTGTAATGTAAGTATTAGGAATATACTTATAGGAGGGATTAACCTTGGGAATGGAGATTACAATGTTGTCCAGAGGATCGGAAAAGGGATCACAAAATAAAGAGGCTTGGAAGGACGAGGCCCAATATCTGATGTAAGCAAAGAAGACATAAGAGATATAAGACAGGAGGTCAAGGGGAATACTATACCCGCAAGTTGGGTGGGGTGGGTGCTATCTAGGATCAATTTGACCTTCTTGTGCTTTCAACAGATTCTAAGAGTCAGCTTCCTCTGCCACTTGTTGAGGCTTTTCCTGACTTTGCTCCGAATCCACTTCCATATGGACTGGGGGCGGATCCCGCTGATCACTCGCATCCTATACCTAAGGGTCATGTTCTTGCATACCCTCATCATCCCTAACCTCCTTCACCATATTATTGTGCCTCTTTTTTCTTCCAAACCCCAACGAACAGTATCATGCAAGGTGGCAATGTTTGTGGCAGTAGCAGTAACGAAAGGGAAGCTCTTCATAATCGAGCTTTTGTACATGGTTGTATCCTTCAATGCACAGCTCCAACTTTTCAAAGATGCATTCCCTTGGATCTAATTTTACAAGTATTTTCTCCATTGTCCTAGTTTTTGAAGAGATAAATGACATATAAGCCTCTAAGAACTCACCTGCTTTGTTACCGATTGCCTTGAAAACATCCTTTGCCCCAAATTGAGGGGGAAAAGTAGGTAAACGAACCCATACTGGAATGTATTTGAGCTTCTCCCTCCTCACGTTGAAAACAGGGGTTCATATTTTAAATAAAATCAGGAAGGATCCAATACTTTAGTTTCAACCAAGAGCCCACTGGAAAGCTTCAAGGTTTTTAAAAATGAAGCATAAATCATCCTTGCACTAGAACTATAATTTCAACTTCTTATTCTGAAGAGTCACCCCATGAATTTGATATCCATACATTTATTGTGTTTGTCAAAAAATATTTGCCTCTTTCCCTCCGCAAGAGAATGTGCCTTGACATTGTGATGGTTGTGTCAAGACGAATATCCACACCAAGGACTAGCTTGTAGTCTTCTGAATTTTTCCTATTACATTTTCTTGTCTTCCTCTTGGAGACCGACCTTGGATTATCTCCTCCTTCTGTTGTAGAAATCTGCCCATTTACATCTTGACTTTGTAACTGAGGAGTCAGAATCTCTTCTTGCACAAAACCTTCTTTTAAAATTTCTGGACTTTGGAGCCCTTCATTCCTCCTAAAATCTCATTGGGTCCATGCATTATCTTGAACCCCCTAACACACAAGGCAAGGCTCATGGACTAAAAATCCCAAAGCCTCTAGATCCTACATTTATCCATTATCCTTTACAGCTACACCATTTGGGTCGACTTCCACTGGGGTTTCACCAGCATTTCATAATCCTACAAATACAATGTTTTCCTTTTGTATTGGTACTTCTTTTACACCCTCACCTCCTAAGCCCTCCCCAAACTTGCCCTTCTTAATAACCCTAAGGGGATATGAAAACGGGATTTGGATATCCTTCGATGAAAGGGGGAAGTCCTTCTTACTACAGTTCCATTGAAATTCGAGTTCAAAACCCCAGTGATACATTGGTTAAGACCCTCATTGCCTCAAAACCCACAACTTCTAAAAATGTCCTCAAGGCCTCCTGTAAGCCCATTATTTTGAGAAATAGAGAAAACAATATCTAAGGGAAAAGTTAAACTTATCGTAACTTTCACCGATAATTTGTTTAATTCTATAACTACTGCTAAAAACTCATGACCTTCCTGCTGAGGCCTAACCACTTTCCATAAAACTAATTGCTTGAGGAAACCCTTCCCAGTCTCAAACCCACCAAATAAGTCACCATGTAACAGAACTGCCCAAGATACAACCATAGAGACAAGTGGATATCTAGCCCAAGGCCTTACCTTTCCTAAAGTTTGCTTAGTGGGCTCAAGTCCCAAAACCGTAAAGATGTCCTCAAGTTCTTGCTCCAACTCAACATATTCCTTTGGACTTACCATTTTACCACATATGAGAAAATTCATTTACCCTCCAAACCTCGAATAGCCACCTCCTGGAAACCCTAGTCGCATGGTGTGTAGAGGGTAACAACACTTCACAGAGATGAAAGTGAAGCCTCAACAGGGAAAAGGCCTCGATAACACTAAATCGTCCATTGTCTTAATCCAAAATGTAGTCTTCAGTTATCTTGACCCAATCTGACAGTTGTGTGCTCCTCCAATCGAAATTGCATCAAACCTAGGAGGCATAGTAGAGCCTCCATCTCTCTCTAACTTCCTTTTAGTAC
This sequence comes from Pinus tabuliformis, assembly GCA_031772625.1. NCBI lineage: Eukaryota > Viridiplantae > Streptophyta > Pinopsida > Pinales > Pinaceae > Pinus > Pinus tabuliformis. The sequence goes on along the minus strand of CM062808.1, from coordinate 512,889,942 downwards.
ATTGTATCTAATGTGCTAAACTTTAAAATATTTTTATTTGACCACATAAAACAAATAAAGATCAAGTTCCATACTTGATCTAAGTAATTGTGACTAAAAATATTTTTCCACGTAACTATTAAATGACATAATTAAATATTCAACAAAATACAAGATGGCTTACACAAAAACAAAAGATGTACAAATTGATAAAATAGAAGAATGAATCCTCTCAAACTTTGTGAAACTGTGTCTTTATTCATTTAGAAATATTCAAAAAAAACATTAATTCCCTAGCAATCAAACAAATAAAGTTCAAGTAATCAACACTTCTCAGTCCAAACTATTAACCCCACTAAAGTCTCTCACTTACGGCCATATAGCCCTACCACTAAAATTGTCTCTTTATTCCCCAACTATAACTCAAGAAAATAGACAATGTGTGTAATATGGGAATGTCAAGCCTTAGAAATAATCACTTTCTATTAATGACAAAAGCATAAGAACATAGTGCCAATTATTTTCATTCTTGCATTATTTTTCTTCTTTGGTTGTTGGTTCCCTAGGAGTGCAACTTTCTTCTTTATTCTGATTAGTTATTAATGCAACTTCTTTGACAAGTAGCATTGAATTATTAACGTTATTCAAACTATTTTTCTTCAAGTTTTTGTTTATGGGAAATGAAAATCCACACAATTTCCTGTGTGTAATGCCTTATTTAGTATACAGATAGGAGCATATTACATGCTAAGCCTTACATACATTTTGAGCAATAACTAATATACTAAAAATAGTGAGTAATTCATCAATAATTTGTTTTCCTAAAAGGACTCCCAAACCTTCTTCTAATATTCCCACATTATTTGATCAAGTCATGAGGTCTCCTTTATACATGTGCTCCCATTAATCTTAGTTCCATTTCCAAGGAAAGGGAATGCCCATTTACACAAAGAAGATAATTGACTATTGAAAGCATTTAAAGTTTACCCATTAAACTGTATTTATCCTTACTGTGAATCAAATCCTTTTTTACATTCACATTCTTAGTATTCATAATTGTAGTTCTTCTATCTTTGACCCCAACATTAGTCAAAGATTCCTAGGACAAGTTGTTGATAAATTGAACTACTTGTCTTACAATTTCAAATTTTTGAAATATATTAGGCCATATTTTTATTTATATCTAACGGCACATTCTTGATGAGGGATTCAAATTTGATGGAAAAGCTCAAAATATGGTCTAGATTCATTCATTTGATAAATTATTTGGTCCCAAATTTCATACTTTGTAATAATTAAGTACTACCTTCTTGGTATCTTTTTTAAAGAATCATGTAATGACTTATTTAAAATCTCATAAGATTTAGTTAGCGCTTTGAAATATGACTCCTTCTATGTTACCCAATGTTGTAAATTTTGAATAAATAGTTTTTTTTACATTGTGGTAACATTCAAATTTTTTATTTTGCCTTCCTCTAATTCCCTATTCATTTCCAAATTTGGAATCGCCTGTGAAATATCTAAGGCCTTATCTTTGTAGGAAATTATCTATTCTAGCATATCATCCAGATTATCCTCATTGGTGGAAATGCCCATTATCCTATCATCATTATTTAGATCCTGAAAGGGTTATGATAGAAATATAGGTTTATAATATTTTTCAAACATTTTCCTTTGTAATTGTTTAACCTCGACCAAGTGTTCTTTTACAATTTCACTCTTCTCTTTAGCTAATTCAACAATCTTATATGCAAGTGGCATTTTGGTCCCTTAATTTTTTATTTTATAAGATATTAGCCTCTTTCTCTTCATGGGATATTATCAACTCCTCTGGCTACACATGTTTATCTTGAAACATTTTAAATTTTGATCTCATAATCTTAATTTTTGTGTCCTTTTGTTTTAACAAACTTTTGATGGTGTATGATTCTTTGGACTAGGTTGCTAACACATCAATATTCCCCTCTAACTCAATTGTTTCAGTTAATTTGGGCCTATTAATTGTCATTTTATTCTTTAATTTCTTATCTAACTTGTTGACCATTTGTTGGAGCTTCTTCGCATTAACTACTAACTAGACTAGCATGTTGGAAACTATCTCCTAGTCTACCATTGACACTCTATCATGTCAAATACGTTAATCTTATTTAAATATTCTTAAATAGTGGTATCATTTATCCAACTTTGTCAACATCAACTTATTTTCTCTTGCAAACAGGCCAATGAGATACCATGTTAAATTACCTCTCCTCGCGATCTATGGAGATCAAGAGTCTTAAGACTATTGAATTTTTTGGAAGAAATTGTGAACGCTATTGTAACTCAAATTATATTGAACCCTCCTTCAATCCCTTGACTTGTCAAAACATTTTACCCTCTACTTTTGATTATCACAAGATCAATTGCATATATATCTCCTAAAAGTCCTTTCCCTTTGATATAATCCTAAGCTACCAAGACTACAAAAGCACTAACCATCGCCATAGGAAAAGTTGGTACTAAAAGATACAAGTTTTCTCAAAGAGTTTTTACCTCTCCAGGTATTCCTTCTTTGCATATCACTTCAAGATATTTATCTATGATTTTTTAAACAAGCTTTTCCATTCCTATCTCTTAACTGAGTGTTTTAAACTTTTTTGGATCAGGCTTGCTTGATTGGATTTTTTTTCCACCAAAAAAATCAAAATTTTGTTATCATTGGAAAACAAAATTACATTTTTCTAATACATGTCTTACATGTAATTGTTTTATGGTTTATAATATTGCTGAAAGAAGAACTTCTGATAGTGCTAATGATTATAAATCTGATTGCAAAAAGCAAAAAATACAAACTGAAAAAGCGTTGAAAGATAACATCATAGAGCATGCTTCTAATGTAGTTACATAATATAAAAATTGGGTTGTGTGGGCAGGCCCTTTGACTATTTTGTAGCTGAGAATATTAAATTAGAAGTAAAGCCAAAGAAAAAATTGTTGTTCCAAGTTCTCAATATGCGTTGTCATCCATAATGAAGGGCCTATGATAGAACTCATAGGCCTCATCTTCAATGTGCTCTATTATATCCCACGTCCCATGAGCCAATGGAATACCCTATTTAGAGAGGTTGTTTGTAGATGTGTTGTGTTCCCTATAAATGTGACAGATAGAGAATGTTGATTTTAGGTGGTAAATTTCATATAACAGTGGAAGTAGCCTAAGGTTATAACATATGTTCAATCCATTTGTCTAGTTTATGATGAGCTGGGAGCCCCCGAAAATTTGTAGAGGTGTGATGTTTTATTCCAGAGGAAAAAATGATAATAGCTTGAGGGAAATGAGTTCAACATAGTTGTTTATCCCTTTTCCCAACCCCATTTTCATATGAAAAGAGTGGTTGTCGTCAATATGTAGGAAAACGTTGCTTCCACATAATGTAGGATCACCCTGTGTTGCCCCATCAAAAAAGCCTCAGGTGTTGATTTTTTTTATTTGTGGGTGGGGAACCATTTTGGTATGAAAAATAAGAGATGGTTTAGGTAGAAGGTTTAGTATGGCAAGAGCTTGAGTAGCTAAGGTTTCTAGAGGAATCAAACATTTCTTAAAAATAGCCTTATTCCTAGCTAGCTAGATACCCCAACTTGATAGGAGAGGGAGAAAAATGAAATATCTTATTCTTCCAATAGAGTTCCATGCTTTCCATGCTTCCATAAGATTTTGACCCTCCATTTACAGGGTTGACCAAGATTTAAAGAAAATAAATGCCATTGGGATTTAGAATATGAACATTTGATCAATACGTGGTTAACATATTCCTCCATTATTCTGCACAGATTGCATCAGCTTGGCCATTTTTTTTTTATCTTTTATGCAAGAAGTCCCATCTAGGAATTTTATTTTCCAATGTGCACCACATAAATAGTCTAGATTTGGCTAGACATTTGAGTTCCATAGGTGATGCCACCAATTCTCCTTTGAGTCCGGGGCTCGATCTGAGATGAGGGTTAGGTAGCCTTCTTTTGGAGTGTATATCCCTGAGGAGGAGAGAGTCAAAACTACTTCATCAAGGTCCTCTATAATGTGGATATGGGCCTCTCTTAAGGCATGGGTGAAAGTTGACCAAGTTCTTCTGAAGTCTCTTAGCAAATTAAATGTCTATTCGATAGCCATTTTTTATCTCTTAGAGGATTCATACGGGGGACTACATCCTGGTTGAGTGTATATATACCCTTAGTATCAAGGAGAGAAATAATATCTGTTGGGAGGCTATAGGCATTATTGTTTCCAACCTAACGATCACTACCCAATCCTAGGCAAGAGCCTTCTCCTACTTTCCATCCAAGACCATTTTCATTGCGGGGGAAGGAGTTGATGATGGCTCTCTAGCTAATAAAGGCATTTAGAATGTTTTTATTGGTGCTCTTAATCCAGTACTCAAGGGATAGAGGAAAAATGTATTTCCTATAAACGGTATAATTCCACATACTTTGAGAGGAGAGAAGCCTCCAACTTAATTTCGTTGTCAATGCTTGAGAGAAATAAGGTATTTGTTTCAATCCCCAACCCCCCCATGCCTTGGGCATGGATATTTTGGTCCATTTGATCCAAGTAAAAGAGTATTGTTATGAGATGCTAGCCCTTCGGGTGAATTCACTGCTCTAAGTGCCCCATCGATTGAGATTTGATGCCCGAATGCCCTGTTGAACTAGTTTGGATCGTCGACCTCTACCTTTACCAAATGAGATATCAAGGAGGTTATGGCCTAGGCCTCTCGAGGGTAAGGAGGGATTAGGAAGATGAAGGCAGAAGAAATAATGAGGTTCAAATGACCTTGATAGATAGGAGGAGTCTTTAGTGAAGGGTGGGGCTAAAAGTTTATTGAGGGGGGTCGAAACAAGGAAAGAACAATCAACCTAACTCAAAATCGGGTGGTTAACAGAAGGTGCAACAGTTGTATCCTAACAGACGGCAGGGTTGGTATTTCCATAAGTAAAGCTTGATCCAACGGCAACAGTGACCACATATGTCGAGCTTGTTGATGGGTCCCATAAATAGGTATATTTTGAGGCCCATTGTGCTAACCTCCAACCCTTAAAACTCTCATATTCTCACATTAATTTGAATTTTTAACCATAATATGCCTAATAGGAATACCAAAGGGTTCTTGTGTCCCATAAATAGGTATATTTTGAGGCCCATTGTGCTAACCTCCAACCCTTAAAACTCTCATATTCTCACATTAATTTGAATTTTTAACCATAATATGCCTAATAGGAATACCAAAGGGTTCTTGTCGTATTTCATGGCCTAATGTGATTAATATGCAAGAAAAAGGAGCATTTTTGGAGATATTTACTATGCATGGGCTAATTGGAGACATCTGGAGAGAATATAGGGGGCTTGTACATTGCATTAACTCCCCAACTCGGCTTTAGATCAAAGATTCCTCACCAACAACTCGAATTCTCTAGCAGCGGAGGAACTCAAGTGCATGTGAAGATCCAAGGGAACTAAATCCACCTATCTCGAGATTTTGAAGGGAATCACTCCTCCTTTCAAGGGAGCTTCCCCTCAGCTACTTTTTGTATAAATAAACCAACTAAAAGACTCATTAGGATTGGAATCTTTGTTGCATATAGGAGTAGCAACTGAGAGCCTAGTGCTTGAAATCATTGTTATCATCCTTCATATGATGTATATGACTCTTATCTTTTGTTAATGAGAATTTCATTATTGGTCTACATATAAGTTAGTTTCAGAGCTCTGAACCCCTTGGGTTTGGGCCTAACCCAAAGGCTTTAGCCCCTCTCTTGTATTTCTTCCTTGTTCTTGTTCAATTCATTGCAATTTTTTTCTTGTTTCAATAGGTATTATATCATAAAACTTGTAGTTGTAGGATTTACTATCACCTCTCTTGTGGGAAGAGTGATTGGAAAATCTACAATAACAACCCAAAAATATGTGTTTATGATTTCTTGGAAATTGTTAAGTATTAGATTGTAATCCTTATGCATGTTTAGTTTCTGCAACTTAGAAGTTAGTAGCATTGGTTTTGAAATTATAGTTGTGTTGTAGGGTAGACTAGATTTTAATAAAATTCAACTCATCTTTTCCATGTTAGTTTACTTTGTTTTAATAGTGATCATCTGATGCCTATGTTTGACTAGTTTGTAGGGATTTTGTTGACCTACAGGGGTGGTAACACCTTTCTACATCCACCTAGACCATTCCATATCCCTCCTAGACACCTCACATTGCCTCCAAACTCTGCCACTGAGATCACTCTGCTAGGGTAAATGGAGGACACCGTGGGCACAAAATTTTGTGCAAGATAGACCTTTGAGGGGTACTAGGCTTGGATAAGGGGATCCCACACCCTTCATTCACCTTCTTCTACCTTCATCCACCTTATTCTACCTTCAAGACACCATTATTGTCCTCAAAAATCTCTCAAACCCCTTCCCGTAACAAAACAGGGCCTCTTGTAGCAATACAGAGCCTATTGTGGCACTTTTTGAAGCAGACCTATAGCATTGTTTTCTTCAACCAAATTTACTCCAAATTATTACCCTTGAATATTGAAGTTTAATAATGGCCCACAAGCCTTGAAATTGTGATCAGGGAATATTCTAAGACCACTCCAACCCCATCCTCTCCTCACTGCAAACATAAGACAACAAATATAATTAGAATTGGCATTTTTTTCATAATTGTGTTGAAGGTTGAATTTCTCATTTTCAAGCAAGTTGCAAATAGATAGATGATTCATGCAAATAGGTTGTTAATTTTATTAAGTATGCAAATAGACTAGAATGGTTTACTTCTGCAACTAGACTAACCTTTTTCGTTTCATGCAATTTCAATTCAACATTTACATTAAATGAATGGAATTTTCACTTATGTAGTTAGAATCATGTTCATCTCCTTTGAAATTAATACATGGTTTTCTCTTTGTAGTTATCTAAAGGAGTAGTCTTTGAGTACCTTGATTTGATCTCATGACTGAGGGTGACATGAGTAGAAACTAACCTATTGTGCATATAGCATTGTCACCTTTAAGTTTCTACGAAACCCGAGTTGATAATTTAAGTTGAGAATCCCTTGCGAGTTGCAACATCCTTGGTGCAATACCAGGGTTCATTAATTTTTGGTGTCATTACCGAAGAGGTGTCTATGTAGGTGTTGTTTCGGCCTAGGAGTTACTTGTTTTTTTTTGCATCAGTCTTATTGTTTTTTAAAAAGTGAAAAAAAAAAAAAAAAACAAACAAACAAACAAACAAACAAAGATAGTTCTTTCATGCCTCGTAGGAGTAGGGATAGTCAAGGGAAATTCTTACCAAAAACCCCCACCCCTTCAAGAAATCAACCTTCATTCTTCTTTGGTGGTTGAGAACTTCCCTCTCTAACAACATCGGAGTTAGAAGACCCTTTAGGTAAACAACCTCAATTTTGAGGAACCCATAGGGGAAGAAGAAATTATCTCACCTACCCAAATCATGGCTGAAAACGGGCACAATGAGATTTTCCCTGTCATAGAAACTAATGGGGAGGAAAAAATGAATAATATAATCCATACTTCCCTTCCACATTTCCATGGCCTAACCTCGAAGGATCCTGACACCTTTATGTTTGAATTTGGTGTTTCCTGTAGGACCTATGACTATCCCTCGAATGAAGAGAAGTTGAAGTTGTTTCCGTCAACACTTAAAGATGCAGCCTTGTGTTGGTTTATGAGTTTACCTAGAGGAAGCATCACTACCTGGGCCCAAATGTAACAAGCCTTCAATTCCAAGTACAAGGATTATTGTAGTTCCAAAGAAACTAAGGAAGAGAATTTTAGGATGACCCTTGGACATGATGAATCCTTAGAAGACTATGAGGAAATATTCCAACTCCATTATAGGAGGGATAATTGTACCCTTGATCCTAAGTCACTCAAGGTAGTTATTCTCTGTGGAATCAACGAGGATTTAATTGAAACCATCAACATGCTTTCAGGAGGAGATATCTACCAATTTCCTTATTATGACATTAAAATTGTATTAAGAAATCACTCTAGGGCTACTAGGGAAAAGGGTAGGTCTAGTCAAAGCTTCGTCAGTTCCTCTCCCTCCACAATAACCATCAATCATGAGAGAGGAAGTACGTTGGAGAATTTTTAAGAGTGAAATGTCACATACCATTTCCCTGCAAATGGATACTATGCAAATCAAAAGGAAGCAAGAGGAAGCAAAAAGGGCACCAGCTATCTTCTGCCATAGATGCACTAAGAGACATCCCAGGAATGAGTGCCCATTAAAATTCATAGAAGATTTCTCAATCTGTGAAGAAAACCATGCAATAGACAAATGTCCCTCTCTACCAGACCTAAAGGTTATATACCAAGGGGTATAAGGTGGTTCAGAGCAACTCTGCTTCATTAACCAAAGGAGGCCTCATGATCTGAATGGGAAAATTATTTTTGTTGTGCTAAATTCCTCTTCAAATATGTAAAAATGCTTAAGGATTCATGAGGTTAATTGCAAGTTTTAACATGAGTTTTTGAATGTTTTTATGTAAATTTCATGTACAAATTAACATAAAAAAATGACTGAACATCAACATATAACAGACATGAACATCACCAAAACAGTATCACAACAACACATGATGAAGGAGTTCACCCCGCCCGGGCTATGTCTCCTTGGTCCAGCTTCCAATGGCTCAACCCTCTCTTTTATACTCAAAAATGTGAATACATCAGTTTACAATGCTTAAACTTCTCTAAAACTTGTTCCAATGCCTCCAGAATGCCCAAAAATGCATGTCTAGCCTCTTTCTGCTCCTAATTTGGTCAAAAATTGAAGAAATTATGGCTTCCCCAAGTCTTTCTACTAACCGCACCTCAATTTCCCCAAAATCTGGCACCATCCTGAAAATTCACCGCCAATTCGGCTATCTGAGCGCCGATTTCACCTAATTTCGGGCGAATTTTTTGGACGGATTAAATGCCCAATGAGGCCTTAATCTTGAAAATCATGCCACATGGGGGGGCCACTTGCCCAGGACTAAGGCCAATGGCCCACCCCTGTCGGTTGAGCCCCCACTCTACTTCACCTGTGGTTCCTTTAGGTTGCACACACCCAGGGGTTAGCCCCCATGGTTGGCCCCTTTTCCAGATGGCACCAGACTTAACTTTAAATCTGTGTCGACAACAATAGTTAATAAGAAGTATTGTGCAGCATGTTGGTAATGTCTTGGACTTATCACTTGGAGGTCGCAAGTTCAACCCCTACTCGTTGTTGCTCAGACCTTACCCAATTTTTGGTGTCCCTCGGGCTGCCATGTGGTGGCCCCTAGCTAGGCCACGTGGCAGCCTGTGGTTGGCCACCAACCAACCAATGAAATTTGTCCAAATCTACACCAATGAAATCGTGCCACTTGGAACCATCTAATTTGTTAGAGGTAAACAGTCACACGCATAGTCACCCTACCACGTAGGCATGCCCAGTCATCGCCACGTCAGCAGTACGAATTGCTAACTGGGCTACCTAAATTTTTTTGAAATTCATCTATTTAGGAAAACAAACAGAACATGTTTTTGGGAGCATACAGATTCTATTTCGCATGAAATGAGTTGCACCATATTTAGGATGACAACCACTACATGATCATTCAAGTTCCACACAGATCTAAAAACTTTCAATTTTGAGCAAATTTTTTAGCACTTGATTATTACTCCCCACTGGAAGCTTTTGGACCCCAAAAGATCACTTTTACTTTTTCAACAGGTGAGGGTACAATTCCCTCACCTTTCCAATCTCGATCCATTTGGCCTTGGAATGATTTGTTCCTTTGAGCCCCACTCGAAGGTAGTCCACACTCCTTCGTTTTGCAGACCTTGTTCTTATGTCAAGAATTGTCTCTTGTTGCAGTTCATCAAGATATTCAGGAGAGAAATATTCAATGGATGGAATTTGGACATTCTCTCCTTGATCTTCAATCGAAGGAGGCTCACACAACCTTAAATTTTCCACATTAACAACAACATAAATTTTCATATATGAAGGCAAATCCAACCTGAAGGCATTGTCACCAATATTTTCCAGTATTCTGAATGGACCATATCGAATTGGTTTCAACTTTTTACCTTCTCTTTGGAGCCTCTATTTGCTAATGTGAAGCCAAACTTCATCACCGACTTGGAACTTGTAATCTACACGATGCTTGGTGTGCCTTTCTTTGTACTTGCCTTGGCTCTTTTCAATTTGACCTTGAATTGTTTCAGGTACCATTTAGAATCTTTCAATGAAATTCTTGGCTTTTTCCATGTCACCATCAATAGCAACATCCTTCTTACCAAGAAGGTACAACAACTTATGACACAAATGGTAATTAAATTCCCCTACTTGGTTCTCTTTACTCAAGCTTAAATGTACATTTTGAAAGTATGCATATTGTTGAACATAACTTTCATGCAAAACAAAATTGTGCTTGAGCAAAGTAGTTACACTAACAATAGGCCTAGAAATCATATCACTAACCTTCTTGTATATACCTTTCTTATACCTGTTGACCAAGTGGAATTGTTGTAAGGATCCCATCCGTCAAAAGTGCCTTGATTGTTGCAACTTTTCACTGCACCATTGAAAATTTATGAATGACATGAAATGGAATTACCATATTGCATGAGGACTGCGCCCATGGCATAGTCGCCTGCAAGTACATGAGCTGAACCGATCTTTTCTTTCGAGGCATCAAATTCCTTTTGTTGCTTGCCTCCCCACTGGAAGACCCTTTCCACACTAGTCAATGCATGCAAATGAGTGGTGATAGAAGAAAAGTTAGTAATAAACTTTCTCCAATATTGGGTTGCTCCCAAAAAACTTCCTACTCCAGTGACTGTATTGGGTGTTAGCCAATTCATCATGACATCGACCTTGGAGGGGCCTATCTTCAATTCATCTCCTCCAACAATATGCCTCAAGAACACCAAAGAAGTTTTACCGAATTCAGACCTTCACATATTCAAAACAATTGTTCTTTCTTCAATACATCAAGTACTTTTCTCACATGCATGACATGTTCATCAAGAGATTTTCTAAAAACTAAGTTGTCATCTAAATAGACTATCTCATCTAGAATTGGCTCCAATACATCATTCAGCATACACAGGAAAGTAGTAGGAGCATGGAAAAGACCAAAAAGCATAACTAACCATTCAAACAAACCTTGCTTTGTTTTGAATGTCATATTCTATGTGTCTCCTTCAACAATTCTACTTTTATGATAACCACTCCTTAAGTTCCACTTAGTGACATGCTTTCCATTTGTTGGCCCTCAATTTTGGTCATTTTTTTCCTATCCTAAACCCATCCATTTACCACCATATTCCATCCTATTTCATTACATATACTTGATTTTACTCGTATTTTTCATATTTAGGTAACTAAATTAAGTTTTTCAATTTTTAGATTTTTTGTAAAAATTGAGCTTTAAGAGTAAATTTGGACTGCATTAAAAATTCCTGTAATAGCTCTGTTAAAGTCATATGTGTAGGACACATGGGAAAGAGATGAGCGCATATTTGGAAAGCTTGGAAACCACGAATGGAGGAACACCTATTGGTTCAGTCAAATTGAGCAAACACAGGCCTGGTCAATGTTGGTCAAATTTGACCTGTCATTCTGAAATCCCTATTAAAAAGGGGCAGAATATCATTTTTGGGGATTTTTCCTAATTTTGTGAACCATACTTGATGAGTTTGACCTAGATGGATGGATTAGGATAGATAAGATTGTTAGAGCCATTGTACAAAAGTTTGTTGATGATTTGCTTATTTAAACTGAGTTTATGAACCATTCATGTACGTAATTTGTATTCAAACTATTGGAGACTTTTTTATAATTTGAAGAATACTCTCTATTGTTCTAGTTGTTGTTCATGCTGTGGATATTTTCGTAATTTAGCTATAGTTGAGAGTTCCTTAGGTGTACAAGGCAAGGTTGGAGGCCCCCCATACCAAGCTAAGTACACTTTGATTAAATTAGTATAATTTTAATTTTAGTATTTCTTGTTTCAAATTTATGATTCAGTTATTTAGATATGTGATGTTTTTTGTGTGATTTTTGGATTATGATTAGTTTAAAGTCAAATTTGCATATGAAAGTACAAACAATAATTTAAGCTAAATTCTCTTTCTATCAAGTTATGAATCATAGCTAAAATCATCTTTTTTGCATTTCATGTATTATTTCTTGAATCCTAGTTTTTATTTGATGCAATGATTATGTTATTGGAGTAGAACTATGAGGAAGGACAACCAGGACCTCCTAAGTTAGGAATCTCTTCTCTTGCTATCTACACATTACAAACACTGCTCTTTAGTTTCTCTTCTTGGGGACAGTACTATGAGGAAGGACAACAATGACCTCCTAAGTTAGGAGTCTATTCTCTTACTTGTTGCATCTTGAACCAGAAACTTTTTAGTATTTTAAAACTTAGAATATATTTGTAATATGCACTTCCTTTAATCTTGTATTCTTGCCTTCCTAAATTGACTTCACCTGAAATCCATATACTTTGGAGATGCTTCCAAGTCTACAAACCCGCATTGACAAGTAAAACACGTGTTAGTTTACTTAGTAAATTGATCTTAAATTTTTAACGTCGTTGTTGTGAAAGCATATTCATAATTAATCAAAATAGGAAGCTTTAAAAATAAAAATAAAAAATAAAAAACAAAAAACAAAAAAAAGTAAATAGGATTTTTCATTATGGTCATTTATGCCTGGACAAAGAGATGAAAAGGGTAGATACACAAAACAAGACCGCCCTATTTTTAAACCATTGGTAGAAGTAGGACTACCTCCATTTGAATTAACTACATCAATTGATGAAAAACCACCTTTGGAAGAGTTAGAGGAAAAACAATGTTCAAGACAAAGGTTAACTCTTGTTGAAAGACAAACTTTGTTAGCTTATGAAATGAACATAAAACAGAAACACATAGGAACATCTTCCATAGGAAAACAAATTGATCGACCTATTCTTGAACAAATAGATCAGCCTATTTTTGAACAAATAAAACAAGTTGTATCTCAAGTTTTTACTGAAGCATTTGAAGCTGCTGAAAAAGATATGGCAGAAGAAGGGCAAGGACCTAACATCCTCACTCCAGAACAAAGGTTACAATATGAAAAGCAACAAAAAGAATGGCAAAGAAGAAGAGAAGAAGAGGCAAGAAGAGAAGCAGACATGAAAAGAGAAGAAGATGCCAAAAGAGAATATGATCATAAGAGAAGACAAGATGTAGAAATAAAAAATGATGAAAATGCTACTTTTGGATTTCCAGTTGTAGATACTAGATAAATTCTAGGAGAAGAGGTAAAAATCAAGAATATGCCACCTTCAATTTTACCAAATTTCTATGGAATGTCTTCTGAAGATCATGATTCAATCATGTTTGAATTTGATATCTTATGTAGAACTTATGGTTATACTGATGATACACATAAGATTCATATTTTTCCTACTACTCTTAAAGTAGCTGCATTAAAATGGTTTATGGGATTGCGAGAACACTCTATTACTTCTTGGGAAGAAATGAAGAAATTTTTTCTTAAGAAATATCAAGCCTACTGTAGGCTTAGAGATTCAAAAGAAGATATTTTTCAAACGTCCCAACAAGAAAATAAGAGTTTGGAAGAATATTTAGAATGATTTCTTTACAACCTACAAAAATCCAAACAACATTCTCTAAATCTTGATACCATTAGAACAGTTTTTCTCAAAGGAATACGAGATGAGAATCTTGATATTCTCAATGTGATGGGTAAATGAGATATTTCATACTTACCATTTGATGAAATTGAGGAATTATGTCAAAAGTACTCTAGAGGTAGAGCCAAAACACGAAAAAGAGATATAACTTCTAAAGCTTCTAAATCAGCAACAGGAGGAGTGAAAGGAGCAAAAATAAGAAGCTTGTTAGAAAACTTTAAAACAGATCTTTTGAGCACCTTAGGGACACAAGGTGATGTATTAAAAGAAAATAAGAAACAACAAGAAGAAGAACAAACAATGTCAATCTTTTATCCTAAGTGTAGGAAGAATCATCTTTTACGAGAATGTCCTTTGGATAATATACATGTTTGTGGACTTTGTACAGAAAATCACATTACAGATGATTGTCCAACATTAAAAGAGTTGCAAGCAGGTCAATTAGAAGAAACTCGAGGATTTTATTATATGGCACCAAGAAGAGCTTGGCAACCACATTTTGCAAATACATCTCGGCAGTTTCCTCAACAATTTCCCCAAAATTTTCAGTATCAGAATTCATGGAATACTCCTATGCCATGGCAGGTTTGGCCTCCTCAACAAAACAAAAACCAACTTTCATAAAGTTGGTGAGGATATGCTTATGGAGCCCAACCTCCCCAACAATTTTACCCTCAACAACATCAATCTTATCCCAGCCAGTCATATCAACAACCATATCCTCAACAATCATTTCAATATCAGCAATTCTAGCAATCCCCTCAATCAAATCCATTCACACAACAATCAATGCCTACACTAATTCAACCTCAGTAGCTTCAGCTGCCTTCTAACCAACCACCACCTAGACCAACTCAATTAATAGCTCGATCAGTAGCAAATATGAGTAACAAAGTGGAGAGGCCAACCTATAATGTGGAAGAAACAACATTATTTCCTACATATTATATTCTTCCTATTCAAGATATCCAATAGAGGTCACGAAAAGTTATACAAAAATTTTATCCCCCAATCATAGAAGCAAATATTAAAGAAGGAGAACAATCTGACAAGTCTAATCCAAGGAATCAAATTCGAAAAAAACAAAATTATTATGACTCAAACACCACCTTTCGCAGAAAGGTTAGTTTATCAGAAAACTTCAATTTCTCTTCCTGAATTTGATATCATAGATGAATTAAATAATTTTTATGTCACGATTCCTTTGTTGCAAACTATCAAAGATATTCCAATTGATACAAAAACAATAAAGGAATTATGTATTAAGAAAACTGGCAGAAATAAAAGAGATCCACCCACAATCTATGTCATCGGCAAACTAGCTAGTCTCATGTCTGCAAAAACAACAATTGAAAAATATATTCATCCAGGGATACCTATGGTTACCATTTCAATCAATAATTTTTCAGTTCCTAAAACTTTAATTGATCTAGGAGCTTCTATAAATATCATAACAATAGATACTATGAAGTATTTAAAATTGTCAAATATTCAACCTACTACCACAATTTTAGAACTAACAGATAGATCTAAAGTTGTACGGAAGGAATACTCGAAGACATCATTGTTTCTTTGGGTTCATGGGAATATCATGTAGACTTTCTAATCTTGCAAGCAAAAACTAATCTAGGAGGCCCTCCTTTAATTCTTAGCAGACCATGGTTAGCCACAGCATATGCCTTCATTAGATGCAGATCAGGAAACATGATCATAGCACATGGAGATGAAAGGAAACATATCACACTCTATCCTCCTGCTCAATCACCTTCTTTACTATCATGGCCTGATGATCAACAGGAAGAAACTCTACCTGTTTTAAACATTAATCAAGCCTTTAATTTTAGAGAATAAGAAGAAAATGATGATTTAATAGACCTTTTTATCTCAGAACTTGATATTTTTGAGTGTTAGAGTCGGTCTGGTCATCCCTCCATCAGAGTGTTAGCCTCCTATTGCAACAGGTGTTCATGTTTCATGATTGACATTTTTACATGCCAAATATGTCATCTTTCATGCTGCAAGGTTCCATATTTCCAAAATAGGTCAAAGAAGATGCTATGAAAGGGTGCCACTCCAAATGGCACTGCTGAATTCCAATTTTGATAACTTAACCATTTTTAAAAGAATGTTCTATAAAAGGGAGGGCCAAACAACTTAATCTTGGTCTCCCTAGGTTTCAATTTCCTGTTTTAAAATATAGAGAAAGATATCTGTCCAAACAGCTTAATCTTGGCAGATTTGTAGATAGGTAGAGAATCAAAGGAGCGCAACTGCTTAATCTGGGTCCTTGGCAGAAATAAGTATAGGCTTAGATAGGAGAACACAAAAAAGAAAAAATTGTAAAGCTGGGTCTGCAAGTCTAAGTGCACCCAATCCAAAAAGAAGAAAAAATGCTAGGAAAGTAGGTTGGGTAGGTAGTTTTTGAGGTTGCAGAATGTTCATGCATGATCAATTTTGTATTTATAAAGTGTTATATCCTTCCAGATCATAGTCATGATGCAATTTTTCATCTGGAGGAACTCAAACTGGACATAACTAACTCCCCCTTCCTCTTATTCCCCAAATCACTCACTAACTTCCTTGAAGAGATCAAGATATGCTTGAGCCTCTTAGTTTCATCATCTTCTATAACATTGGCCTTGGTGAAGATCTGCCTCACTCAAGGATTTCCATTCTTCTGTTACAAAGTTCTATTCCCCCAAAATAGCCCAAGGTTCCTTACCTTAGCGCTTCCTCATCATCTCCATATTGACTACTAATTCTATTATCTAACTCCCTAGATTCTTCCCCTTCCCCTACTAAAACTATGTATAAAAATCCCCAAAAAATCTATTAAATATCCCCTCCCTGGCACTATAGCCCTAATCTCCTAAATCTGGGAGAAAACAATCCATCTGGGGCCGTTTTTAACCCATCCGTGTCCTAGTAGGAGTTACTCTGACACCTGATCATAATAACAACCTTCACCGCCCCTTTACCTCTTAAAACCCCACATTTTACCCCTCCGCGGTCTTTTTCTAAAGATTAAAGTTCAAAAGCTTGATTAGATGTTAAGTTATGCCCCCACCCGCCTAAACTAACCCATGAAAACCCGCATTTCCTAAGTTTTTACCCTCACCGCCGTGCTATATCAAAATCCGAATATTCGTGCGCCCATCCATTATTCCCCCACCGATTCACCTATTCCGTCCACCGTCGGATCGATCCCTCCCCATCCGGCGGCTATCGGCAATTTCGGAGGTGCCCCGCTGCTCGGTCGTTAGCTTCAGATGGCGAGGCAGTTTCTCCGCCGTACCAAAGACACTTGTCCGCCTTCTATTGCATCGGAAGGGCTCTGACAGATACCGCTCCCGTACAGAAAGCGGTCCGATGAAACTGCTTTCCGACTTCTGTGCGCGCGCCCCATGTCACTTGTCCTGTTCTACGTGTATGCCTCATCACCGCGCCACGTCGTCTGCACAGCATCGGCCTCCTGCCGAGTCACCCTTGCCATGTCACTGCCACCGTGTCACTGCCACGTCACCCGCCGTACATGTTGACGTCATCATGCTGATGTAATCCGCCGTACTGGGTCCCACCCGCTGACGTCATGCTGACATCATCATCAATTTTTGGAGTGAAAGGCGAAAATCGTGCTTAGGAAGCCCAAATTCAAAATCCGGGGCACTTTTTCATGTGCGATTAGCGCCTAGCGTTAATCACGCATGGCTACGAGAAAAGGGCCGAAATGGAAAACCCCTCATTGCGCAGCCCCCAGCAAGCCCAAAAGGCGTCGAATGACCCATTTTTCTTCGCGAGGCATGCAGAAAGGATCAAAAGACAGTTCTAAAGGAAACAGAGGGCCGAACAACGGCCATTAACTTTTGATTTGACCCACAGCGAAGAAGAGAACTGGCCTGATTCATTTGTCAAAGAGTATCACAGGAAAGATGAAGCGGCAAAGAGTATCAATTGAATTTTTAATAGAAATCTTCAGTTCCCAAAGCAAGTCAGCATTGAATGACCTCCAGCAAAGTCAAATCAGATGGTGCAAGCGCATCCCAGCTCTCAAATCACAGTTAAAGCACTTAAAGCCACCGAACTACAATGGAGCAGAAGTCCATGCACAGTCATTGCAGAGGCACTGCACCAAGCCAGCGAGGACAACGCATTTAATTCAGTTTTGATATGGCTGCCCTCAGCGCAGCCCATAGATATTTTCTTGCATTTATTCCTGATAGGTTTAGGTTAAAGTAATCTTTTACTTTCAGACCTGCTTAGGTCACAGCTGTAATAAACAATTTTGGAGAATTTTTCCTATATATACCACCCTCTGCATTGTTTCAAGGGTTGGTCGATTGATAACTTTTCATTAGAGACTCGCACTGTATGTCTGATACTTTTTCTTTAATCAAAGATTGCTGAAGAGATTGGAGGAATGACTGTCTAATGTGTTGTTAATGGTCTCTGTAGATTGAATGATGGAATTCTTGTGCTGCAACATGAATCAATAAGTTCCTCTTACCTCTGTTTTTTATTTTTCACCCTCTAAATAACAGAAAGAATGATTAGCTTAGAATTTGTTTAACTGCACTCTAGGCTCAATTTCTGTTGTTTCTTTATATTTTCATCTAAAATTAATTGGACATGAATATGAATTCCCCTTGGCTCATAGTTACCCTAATTAAAATGTGTTTGACAGTTATCTAGGGATTCTTTACTGCCCTTAGATAGAGCTCATCCACCCTTCTCTATTAAGATGACTGAGAGATTCTTAATTGCCTCTCCTCTCTTAGCATTCTTTCCATCCTATAAACTTGAAAAATTGTTCCATGTGCAGCTACCTTGCTCCTTATTCCTCCTGTGACCAAGAAAACGCACCAGCAGTCTTACTCCTTGACTCCATGCCCAATGGTTTGAAACTTACCAAAATATATATTGCCTCTTTACCTGAAAACATTAATCTTCTCACCAAAACACAAACAAAACCCCCGAGCTCAATAGCTAGCCTAAAATCATCATCAACAAAGCTAAATCAGAAAGAGAGAGCCCTCTCTGACTGCAGGTGGGCTAGAACCTGCAGTCCAAAGTTGGTTTGTGGTTACCTCGGTCGTATCCCTTTACTCCAACCTGAGGGACAACTTGAGTGGTAACATAATGGGTACTCCACTGGGGACCTCCTCAGTTAAATTCACGAAACAGGTTGAAAGAATCCACTGAGAAATCAATTTTCTAATTGCTGCATATTCCTTAAAACTACAGATGAAGCCTGAATGTCAGCCAGGTAGCCTTTGAAACTGTCTTTACTTTGCATTGACAGAAGTAAATAAAAGTTGCTTCAGTCAATCTTCATGCTAGTTTTAAGCTATAGGTAGCAGTTCCAAAATTTGATCAGTTCCGTGCTAATTCTCAAAACATTCCCAGAAAAATACTAAAACATTTCGGAAGCTGGCTCCCAAGAAGAATCCACGATACACAAGGTCAAATCCTGACCCAACCCCCCCAGCTGCTTTTGAAAATCTGAACTTAATCCCAAAGAACCTTTAGAAGCAAGAGCAAAGAGAAGATTTTGTTGATTTGAGTCCTAAAGCAGCTTTTCCAAGCTGTGTTCCAACTCCTGTTAAGGTTCTATTTCGTTCAACTCCTTCTTCCCCTTGTTCATCATCCACATCTCAAAGCACTCCATCCACACCTCCATTCACTGCACATACTACAAATACCACTACTGTTGTTCCAGTTACTTCTGTTATCCCAGTTATCCCTGTTGTTCCACTTATCCCTGCCAATATGGCTAATAGATATGCACCCCTGCAATTACCTGCTAATCCTGGGGCTTTACCTCAGGAGTACCAATCTAAAATTACCTATTTTGACAGTACCGGTCCTTTCACAGCCCTTCAGCATACCAAAAAGATGCAAGACTATTTTGAAAACTATGAGATAGATGATGATAGCGTGAGAATGAGAATTTTTGTTCAAAGTTTAACGGTGATGTAAGAACTTGGTTTAGATCACTTGTTGCAAATTCCATAACTACTCCGGATGAGCTTTACCAATCCTTTACCAACAGATGGGAGAAAAAGAAAGACCCCTTGCACATACTAGCTGAATATGATACAATTAAAAGAGGTCCTCAGGAGACTGTTTTGGAGTACTGTGCAAGATTCAATAATGTCTATAATGCAGTACCACAGAACTTAAGACTCCCACCTGACCTTGCCTTGTATAAATTCCCTGATGGATTCGACCCGGATATAGCATACCAGTTAAAAGAAAGAGCTCCTCAGACCCTTGCAGACATGAAAAATGTTGTTGTTAGCGTAGAGGCCAACCTAATTGCCAAAAGAAACAGAGCCAGAATGGAAAGAATAACCACCTTTAAGGAAGAACCTTCAGCCTTTGATCAAAAGCTTGATGCTATTATCAATGGCCTACAAAGGCTGGGAGAAAGAGTAGAAAGCGTTGAGAGGAAATCATCATGGGAAGGACAACAGTCCAATACCATAAGAAACCCAAATTTTAGGAAAATGCAGAACACAAATGCTGGCAGGTCTAGCCCAGACCATGACATAAGACCCCCTTTTCAAGATAATTATGTTGAAGGATCTACATCCAATGAGCAAACAGAAGACACTCACATGAATCTGATGGATCTAAAGGGTGAGCATCAAACTTTTCTGAGCCAAGAAGACCAAGATGAGCCTAACTTTAGTCAATTTCAGACTAAGTCTGGTGAGTCTTTTGATTTTAAACAAGGTTATGATACTGCTGTGTATGAGGTCCACAAACAATATAAGCTGAGAACTAGGACCATTGATATTTCTGAACCTAGCAAAACAAAGGATGACAAACAACCCAACGAGATTAAGAGCAAGGCTGTCATAACAGAACCAGCTGATACAATCATCCCAAACTCGCATCAAGTGATTGTAGAATACATAACAGAAGCGCAGCCTTCTGTAGATCAACTTTTACCACCTTCTTCCTCTGAGCAGAACTCGAACAGCGTTCCAAAAAGCCCTCCTGAAGTTGAAAAACCGCCAGCAATCAATTCCCATAACGCTGATAAACAAGAGCAGGTAGTAGATAATTCAAATGAAACAGAAAAAAACTGCCATTACCAACACTAAGACTCCATTGAAAAAGCCATTTAATTTAGAGGCATAAATAGCTAAGTTGAAGATATCCATCCCCCTCTCAGAACTTGCCAAACATGATATATACAGGCAAGAGATTCAAAGATCACTTCAAATACCAGAGAATAAGGACGATGTAAATGTTCTGGATGATACCCCTGAACTGTCGTTTGGCCCAAAAGGTAATGGAAAATCAACATACGGACCTATTCCACCCTTTTATGTCAGTTTGCATATACATGACAAAGTTTTGCACAACGGTATGTTTGATTCAGGAGCATCGCACAATCTTATGCCCAAAGCAGTTATGGAAAAACTGAACCTCGATATTACCAGACCCTACAAAGATATGTTTTCCTTTGACTCAAGCCAGGTCAAGTGTTTAGGCCTCATCAAAGACTTGTGTGTCTCCCTAGTCCAATATCCCAATAAAACCATCCTCATGGATGTGGTGGTGGTTGACATCCCACCAAAGTATGGTATGCTCCTGTCAAGATCATGGGGAGCAAAGCTCCAAGGATCCCTTCAACTAGACCTCTCCTATGCTACTATTTCAGTCTTTGGGCAACCAAAGAGACTGTACAGAGAAACACTCATGAAATATGTGGTAAGTAGTGAGAGCAAGCCTGAAAATTTTCCCATTTACTCAATCCATTCTGATATGGATTCCTTTATTCTGTTTAATGATGATACAAATTCTCCAACTGATGATGAGCCTTTGGCTCTAGAACAACAAGCACACATCAATGAAGAATCGGTTACACATACCCATGAGACTGTCACAACAATTAATGCAACCAGCATGCTAGAAGAAACTCCCCAAACAGAAATTTCAAATCTGCCCAATCCTAACATAGCTGAAACCCTTAGCACAAACCACAAGCAAGAAATCACATGGTATTTAGAGTTTGATGGCTCGGTCAACAAGTTAGGAGCAGGGGCAGGTGTATGGATTCACAACACATTTAACAACCACGCGGAGGGTCATGCCTACAGACTGAATTTCAAATGCACAAACAACATGGCAGAGTATGAGGCTCTGCTTTTAGGCCTTAAACTGCTCAAAGCTTTAGGAGCTGCAAAAGTGTCTATTTTAGGTGACTCTGATTTAATCATACAACAGATGAAAGGTAATTTTGTAACCAATGACAATAGAATGAGGGCCTATAGGACTGCTGCCACTAATATACTCAATGCATTCACTGAATTCAGCCTGGCCAAGATTTCAAGAGAGCATAACATTCATGCACACAGCCTAGCCACCTTTGCTAGTACATGCAAGCTTCCCTTTGAGCCAAACCATCACTTTACTGCTGAAATAAAACATAGGCCCTCTGTCCCAAATAACGTTAAAGATTGGCAAGTGTTTGAAAATGACGCCCAGATCAACAATTTCCTCACCCTTGAGCATGAGTTTTCAAATATTAACATTGACACGGATGTTATGAAGGATCCCCAACAGCAAACAACTGAAAACCAGCAGGCTGTAACAGCTGCAACAGCCAAACAAATCCTAAACCCGACTGTTTTTAACAAAACAAACATAGAACAACTGAAACAAATGCATTTGGAAGAAATTTCCAAAACAGAGGCAGAGATCATTGACCTAAAAGATACTTTTCTGCCTGTTGGCCTAACCCCATTAGAAGACATGTTTGACGCCAATGATTTTCCCAGAAAGCCAAAATTACAACCATTGAACACTACTATAGAAGAACACAACATTGGGACAACAGAGAATCCCAAAATGATCAAATTGTCCAAAAATTTACCACCTGATCAGAAGCCCAAGTACATTGATTTATTTAAAGAGTTCCAAGATGTATTTGCTTGGAGTTATGAGGACTTGAAGTCCTATGACACTTCAATAATTCAACACACCATTCCCTTAAAACCAAACCAGAAACCTTTCAAATAGAAACTTAGGAGAATTAACCCTATGTTGCTTCCCATGATTGAGAAGGAAGTAAAGAGGATGTTTGAAGCAGGTATAATAGCACCCATCAGATTTTCTGAATGGGTATCCAACCTCGTTCCTACAAGAAAAAAGACAGGTGAAATTAGACTTTGTGTAGATCTGAGAAATTTAAACCAAGTCTCCCTAAAAGACCACTATCCTTTGCCCAAGATGGATCACATCCTACAAAGAGTAGTGGGGTCATCTAGAATCTCTTTGCTAGATGGCTTTTCAGGTTTCAATCAAATACTTGTTCACCTGGATGACCAAGACAAGACATCCTTTACCACACCGTGGGGAACATTTAAGTATGTTAAGATGCCATTCGGACTTAAAAACGCTAGTGCTACCTTTCAAAGAGCAATGGATATTGTTTTTGCCAAAGAAATACATGACTTCCTAGTTGTCTATCTTGATGACCTTACCCCATTTTCCAAATCTGATCAGGAACACCTCAAGCATCTTAGGCAAATATTCATGACATGTAGGAAATATGGCATTTCCTTGAATCCCAAGAAGTCCCTGTTTGGCCTTGAAGAAGGCAAACTACTCGGCCACATCATATCAAAAGATAGGATTAGAATAGATCCTGAAAGAATCCAAGCCATCCTCCAAATCCCATATCCCATAAACATAAAAGAGCTACAAGCATTCCTTGGAAAAATCAATTTCCTAAGGAGATTCATTCCAAATCTAGCCGAGCTGATAAGATTGTTAAGCAACATGCTAAAGAAAGATGCCAAGGTAAAGTGGTCTCTCGAAACCAAAAAAGCATTTGAGAGTATCAAAACGGCCTTAACCCAAACCCCTGCCCTCACCAGCCCACAATTTGACAAAGATTTTATCATTTTTTCCTTTGCATCTGATCATACAATAGCTACGGTCCTTTTACAAAAAAATGAACAGGGAGCTGAAAAGCCAATTGCATTTTTCAGCCAAGCCTTAAGAGATGCCCCTTTGAAGTACCCAATCATGGAAAAGCAGGCTTATGCACTCGTTAAGGCCATCAAGGATTTCATAGTGTACATTTTATATTCACATGTGATTGCCTATGTCCCACACACTGTTGTAAAAGACATATTGAGCCAAGAGGGATTAGAAGGCAAAAGAGGCAAGTGGATAGCAAACATCCTTGAGTATGACATAGAAATAAAACCAACCAAGCTGATAAAGGGACAAGGTTTAGCCAAACTGATGTCCGAAACAAACTTTCAAGCCTTAGACATTAACCAACTGGACAATGAACAGGAGCTGGCGACTCCACAGATCAGTGAGACCTTTTTGCAATCTCTGTGGTATGCTGATATATGTTTTGTACTGTTAAACCTGTTTTCTCCCCCAGGATTGTCCAGAACCAAGAAAGGATTTTTGAAAATGAAGGCTTTAAAATTTTGTGTCATAGATGGTGCATTATTTTGGAGAAATCATGAAGGTATATTGCTTAATTGTTTAACAATGAATGAAACTAACAATGTCATGAAAGAATTCCATGCAGGTGACTGTGGAGGACATCTATATTGGAAGTCCACTGCTGATAAAATTTTAAGAGCTGGTTTTTACTGGCCCTCTCTTTTTGCATATGTAAATAAGTTTGCCATGTCATGTCACAAATGCCAAATCTTTGAAGGCAAGAGAAAGTTGTTACCTTTGCCCCTGAAGCCCATCTCAACTGAAAAACCTTTTCAACAATGGGGTCTTGACTTCATTAGAGAAATCCATCCCTCTTCCTCAGGCCAGCACAAATGGATCCTAACAGCCACCGACTATTTCACTAAGTGGGTTGAAGCCATCCCCTGCAGGCAAGCCAATGACACCATCATTATCCAATTCCTTGAGTGCAATATCCTTTCTAGATTTGGCTACCCTAAGAAAATCATCACTGACAATGCCGCTGCCTTCAAATCCAAAAAGATGATCAATTTTTGCCACCAATTCCATATTACCTTGGGCCACTCTATAGCCTATTACCCTCAAGGTAATGGCTTGGACGAATCCTCCAACAAGAGCCTCATCAACATCATAAAGAAAGTGTTGGAAGAAAACAAGAAGAACTGGCACAAAAAGCTGGCAAATGCCCATGGGCAGACAGACTTTCAACAAAGAAATCCATTGGGATGAGCCCTTATTAGCTAGTATATGGTATGGAGGCTAGATTTCCTTCATCCTTGGGCATCCCTACTATCAAACTGTTACAGGAAATTCAGGCTGAACCAAATGATATTCAAAGGAGAATTAATCAGACCATTCATCTTCAGCAAACCAGAGAGCAAGTTTATCATAGAGCTCAAATTTTGCAAGAAAAACTCAAAAAGATGTTTGATAAGAGAGTTAAGGTTGAGGATTTCTATATTGGTGACAAAGTTCTAAGGTGGGACTCAAGAAGAGAAGACAAGGGCAAACATGCAAAGTTTGATTTTTTATGGAGAGGGCCAT
Source organism: Pinus tabuliformis (assembly GCA_031772625.1). Classification (NCBI taxonomy): domain Eukaryota; kingdom Viridiplantae; phylum Streptophyta; class Pinopsida; order Pinales; family Pinaceae; genus Pinus; species Pinus tabuliformis. Next base: position 512,864,720 of record CM062808.1, on the reverse strand, counting down.
TCGTTATTTCTGTTGTTCAGGGAAATAACACTTATTTTCTCAAATCCGTAGAGGACAACACTGCTGAGGAAGGCCCTGTGAATGGTCGTATGCTGAAACATTACCATGATCCCTTTTAGGGGATACAGTGCAGCTTTGTATATATCTTTTGTACAGTGATATTTGTATATATCAGCACTTTGTTTTCATTTTTATATAAGCAAACCAAGTGTCAAGGGAACAACAGTAAATTTTGTGAAGACACAGCCAATACAAGTGTTCCAGTTTTAAAAGCTCTGTCTCTGCACTAACCTCAACAAAACAGCAAAGAGTAGCACAGTCACATCACAGCAATTCATGGTAAAGGGAAGCCGTTTGCAGTCTTTAGTCTAAAATATCAAAACAGAGCAGTATTTTCAGTTCATATCAGCACCCTTGCTCAAAGCAAAAACAAGGCAAACATATCAGTTTTGATCCATGTTTTGAGAATGTTTCAAAGGTACAAAGCTCAAGCAACATTTTACATAATAGCAAGCACGCAGAAGAAAGCAGGCAGTGCTATGCATTTCACAATATTTCAGTTGAGGAGAAGGTTGTTCATATTACAAAGTTTCAATTATCTAATAGCCAGCACAAAGAAGTTTTTTCAATCTACAGCAACAACAGAAGATCAGGCATTCTGGCCTGCTATTCTTGGCTTTTCACAAGGAAAATCCATCCCAAAGTGGAGCCACTATTAGCCTCCTCTTGCAACAGGTGTTCATGTTTCATGATTGACATTTTTACATGCCAAATATGTCATCTTTCATGCTGCAAGGTTCCATATTTCCAAAAGAGGTCAAAGAAGATGCTATGAAAGGGTGCCAGTCCAAATGCCACTACTGAATTCCAATTTTGATAACTTAACCATTTTTTAAAAAATTTTCTATAAAAGGGAGGGCCAAACAGCTTAATCTTGGTCTCCCTAGGTTTCAATTTCCTGTTTTAAAATATAGAGAAAGATATCTGTCCAAACAGCTTAATCTTGGCAGATTTGTAGATAGGTAGAGAATCAAAGGAGCCCAACTGCTTAATCTGGGTCCTTGGCAGAAATAAGTGTAGGCTTAGATAGGAGAACACAAAAAAGAAAAAATTGTAAAGCTGGGTCTGCAAGTCTAAGTGCACCCAATCCAAAAAGAAGAAAAAATGCTAGGAAAGTAGGTTGGGTAGGTAGTTTTTGAGGTTGCAGAATGTTCATGCATGATCAATTTTGTATTTCTAAAGTGTTATATCCTTTCAGATCATAGTCATGATGCAGTTTTTCATCTGGAGGAACTCAAACTGGACATAACTAACTCCCCCTTCCTCTTATTCCCCAAATCACTCACTAACTTCCTTGAAGAGATCAAGATATGCTTGAGCCTCTTAGTTTCATCATCTTCTATAACATTGGCCTTGGTGAAGATCTGCCTCACTCAAGGATTTCCATTCTTCTGTTACAAAGTTCTATTCCCCCAAAATGGCCCAAGGTTACTTACCTTAGCGCTTTCTCATCATCTCCATATTGACTACTAATTCTATTATATAACTCCCTAGATTCTTCCCCTTCCCCTACTAAAACTATGTATAAAAATCCCCAAAAAATATATTAAATATCCCCTCCCTGGCACTATAGCCCTATTCTCCTAAATCTGGGAGAAAACGGTCCATCTGGGGCCGTTTTTAACCCATCTGTGTCCTAGCAAGAGTTACTCTGACACCTGGTCAGAATAACAACCTTCACCGCCCCTTTACCCCTTAAAACCCCACATTTTACCCCTTCACAGTCTTTTTCTAAAGATTAAAGTTCAAAAGCTTGATTAGATGTTAAGTTATGCCCCCACCCGCTTAAACTAACCCACGAAAACCTGCATTTCCTAAGTTTTTACCCTCCCCGCCACGCGATATCAAAATCTGAATATTTGCGCGCCCATCCATTATTCCCCCGCCGATTCACCTGTTCCGTCCACTGTCGGATCGGGCCCTCCCCATCCGATGGCTATTGGCTATTTCGGAGGTGCCCCGCTGCTCGGCCGTTAGCTTCCGATGGCGAGGCGGTTTCTCTGCCATACCAAAGACACCTATCTGCCTTCTATTGCATCGGAAGGGCTCTGACAGATACTGCTCTCGTACAGAAAGCGGTCCGATGAAACCGCTTTCCGCCTTCTGTGCGTGCGCCCCATGTCACTTGTCCTATTCTAAGTGTATGCCTCGTCACCACGCCATGTCGTCTGCACACCATCGGCCTCCTGTCGAGTCACCCTTGCCACGTCACTACCACCGTGTCACTGCCACGTCACCCGTCGTACATGCTGACGTAATCCGTCGTACTGGGTCCCACCCACTGACGTCATCATCAATTTTTGGAGCGAAAGGCGAAAATCATGCTTAGGAAGCCCGGATTCAAATTCCGAGGCAGTTTTTCATGCGCGATTAGTGCCTAGCGCTAATCGTGCATGGCTACGGGAAAAGGGCCGAAATGGAAAACCCCTCATTGTGCAGCCCCCAGTAAGCCCAAAAGGCGTCGAATGACCCATTTTTCTTCACGAGGCATGCAGAAAGGATCAAAAGACAGTTCTAAAGGAAACAGAGGGCCGAACAGTAGCCATTAAATTTTGATTTGACCCACAGCGAAGAAGAGAACCGGCTCGATTCATTTGTCAAAGAGTATCAGAGGAAAGATGAAGCGACAAAGAGTATCAATTGAATTTTTAATAGAAATCTTCAGTTCCCAAAGCAAGTCAGCATTGAATGGCCTCCAGCAAAGTCAAATCAGATGGTGCAAGCCCATCCCAGCTCTCAAATCATAGTTAAATCACTTAAAGCCACCAAACTACAATGGAGCAGAAGTCCATGCACAGTTATTGCAGAGGCACTGCACCAAGCCAGCGAGGACAACGCATTTAATTCAGTTTTGATACGGCTGCCCTCAGCGCAGCCCATAGATATTTTCTTGCATTTATTCCTGATAGGTTTAGGTTAAAGTAATCTTTTACTTTCAGACCTGTTTAGGTCACAGCTGTAATAAACAATTTTGGAGAATTTTTCCTATATATACCACCCTCTGCATTGTTTCAAGGGTTGGTCGATTGATAACTTTTCATTAGAGACTCGCACTGTATGTCTGATACTTTTTCTTTAATCAAAGATTGCTGAAGAGATTGGAGGAATGACTGTCTGATGTGTTGTTAATGGTCTCTGGAGACTGAATGATGGAATTCTTGTGCTGCAACATGAATCAATAAGTGCCTCTTACCTCTGTTTTCATTTTTCACCCTCTAAATAACAGAAAGAATGATTAGCTTAGAATTTGTTTAATTGCACTCTAGGCTCAATTTCTGTTGTTTCTTTATATTTTCATCTAAAATGAATTGGACATGAATATGAATTCCCCTTGGCTCATAGTTACCCTAATTCACATGTGTTTGACAGTTATCTAGGAATTCTTTACTGCCCTTAGATAGAGCTCATTCACCCTTCTCTGTTAAGATGACTGAGAGATTCTTAATTGCCTCTCCACTCTTAGCATTCTTTCCATCCTATAAACTTGAAAAATTGTTCCATGTGCAGCTACCTTGCTCCTTATTCCTCCTGTGACCAAGAAAACGCACCAGCAGTCTTACTCCTTGACTCCATGCCCAATGGTTTGAAACTTACTAGAATATGCATTGCCTCTTTACCTGAAAACATTAATATTCTCACCAAAACACAAACAAAACCCCCGAGCTCAATAGCTAGCCTAAAATCATCATCAACAAAGCTAAATCCAAAAGAGAGAGCCCTCTCTGATTGCAGGTGGGCTAGAACCTGCAGTCCAAAGTTGGTTTGTGGTTACCTCGGCTGTATCCCTTTACTCCAACCTGAGTGATAACACAGAGATCAAAACTCTTTTTGCATTTCATGTTTAGGTGTCCCATCTCTCTCGATTAGTTGCATTTCGTTAGGAGCATGCCATAAATCTGACAGAAGGGCTTTTGTCATTCATCCCCCTCATGCTTTGCACTATTGGCTCAGGTCTGTCCATCAAAATCAAATTTTAAAAAGTCATTTGCAGCCTTGTTGTAGTTTTTAGGTCATAACAGTCATTTTAGTCATTAGGTCTAGGGTTAGTCAATTTGGTCTTCGACAAAGTCTAATAAAGCCAGCAGGCCAAAGGGAGGTCCTTGATAAGTTGTTATCTCAAGAGATTCTTATCGTCATATGGATGGATTATGACTTCTCTTCAAAACTCTGTTTTGAAGATAAGTCGACATTTCATTTTTTGTAATAATTTTTCAAAATTTTCAGTTCTTGAATTCTCGAGGCGCAGCCCTGGTCTCCTTAGCCAAATTCCATGTCAGCTATCCCTACAAAAAATTACCAAGAAATTCATTATTTCAACCAAAAGTCAAGAAGGAAACAAAAAGGTCAAAGTTCTATTAATTGTGAAAAAGTGTCAGTTGCAAAACATTACAAAGTGGGCTTTTGGAGAGACAAAAATCAAATTGATGTCTATATAAAGTTTTTCCAATGAAGATGAAAGTCATTTTGCATGCCAAGGTTGGAGAAAAACGTTTCAAGGCGAATTTGTGAGAGCAGTGTGTGTTTTGGAGAGAACTGGCCCGCAGCTAACCGGCGCGGCGCATATAACAGGTGGCGCGGCGCACTGGGGATTTCCGCCCATTGTAAATTCTAACGGGCGTGATGCACACAGAGAGCGCGGCGCACTGGGTTTTGAGCGCGGCGCATATAGCCACAAGCCCGAAAACTGTTGGAAACTTCACCGAATTGCCAATGCTTTGCCTAGATTTGCCAGGTAGGCTTGCTATCCTGCCATTGCATCAAATTTTATGGTAAAAGACGGTGGTTTATGGGTGATAGTGGTCGCAATAAAAATGTTCAAAACCTACTTCTAAGATCCTCAAGCCAATTGCAGCCAGGTTTACAATTCACTGTTTTTCCACCAAGACTTTGTCTCCCTCCCATTGTTCCCTTATTTTCACTAATCCCTAAAACCCTATCACCAAAATTCATTACTCCCTCCCCTACATACTCTATCCCAAATCCCCTAACCTCACACCTCAAAACCTATACAACTAATCCCAAACCCTAAACCCTATTCCCATGCATCAAATCCCTCAACTCCCTCCCATATTTCCCTATTAAACTTCTCCCGACAATTCCCATTCCTCAATATTGTTTCCCCGTCCTAACAATCCCTAACAGTCCACGTTGCATTTCTTTTTCCCTTGGTGGTAGAATTTGAATACAACATCCAAAAGAGCAGTTCAAGCACAGTTTATACACAGCAATCATTTTGTCTTTGAGGTAGTTTGTCCAGCAGTCATGGCATCTGAGCATTCGTCGGACTATGAGGTAGAAACCCAAAGTGACTCTCCCTTGGAAGAATAGGCACCTCGGAGACCGCATAAGAGTGGTAGACATGTTAGGGAAGAGCCAATCACCCTCACAGAATTGCAAGCCTGCTCTCTTGCTATGCAGTGTTTTCAGCATCAGTCATGCTATGATTTTTGTCAAAAGGTGGCAAGTGTCCAATTTCATCATGAGTTGGTTCGTCTTTTTGTGCTGCACTTGCACGGAGATCAAGCTATCTTGGTTGGTGTCACCTTCACACTTACACCAGAATCTGTCTCATTTTCAACCAATATACCGAACATTGGGGAACCATGGCACAAGAAACAAAAGATTGATCGACAGCATTATGAGCCATACATTAAAACCAGTTGCTTGAGGCAGCTCAAGAGAGTGTTCCCTTTCTGGTATCTGAAAGATGAATATGCTCCACTAATGAGATTGATCATGAAATATTTCAGCTGTGAGGGACGGTTCTCTCGTCTTTATGCTTATCATATCAAGTTTCTCATGCATTTCACCAGGGTACGGATAATGAACATTTTGTATTTCATTTGCTGGGACATTGAGAGGATGACCACCTTTATACAGTGTAAAACCCCTCAGTAGCGACTTAACAGTGTATATCATTTTTCTCTTATAAAGATTTTGGTGGTTCATCAGCTTGGATTGCAGGGCATCACTTGTGATGATTTTATCTCTCGTGACTTCTTCAGGGCTTCACGGGGAGTATCAAAGGTTAAGCATGAGGGTGAACCTTCTCATCAGTATGAGCGCCATGAGACTGCTAGTGTGTCGGTTTTTATCACATATCAGAGAGGCACCAGACATTTGTTTGCAGCGGCAAAGCGAGTGTTATCTCCACCTGAGGTGGAAGGGGCCTCGCTTCCTCCATCAGCATCACAGGTACATGACAAAGGCAAGGAGCCAATGCAGGATGAGGGGCCTTCAGGTGAGCCATCAGGTGAACGAGAGACCGAGTTCATTCTCCTTCATGATGATGATACAGATACGGGTCCACAAAGCGCCAAACTTAGAGAGATCATCCAGGAGCAGCAATCAGAGATCGAAGCCTTATCCCTTGACTTGGAGAGGGCTAAGTGGACCATGAAATACTTGGAGCAGAGGAACAAGCAACTTGAGGATCAACAAGCGATCATGGAGCTACAAAACATTCGTGAGCATCGCCAAGCTGCACAAAGGAGAAGAGTTGAGCTCACATCATTGGAGCAAGAAATTAATGAGGATCGAGAGGCCAATCTTGAGAGAGTGAACATGCACTTAGAGAGGTTGTTGGACAAGGCCGACAAAGACCATGCACTGCTGAGACACATGGCTTTTCATTACATGGTGCGCAACAAAGTGCACAAGGCCCGAATTAGGAATTTGAAGGTGAAATTGAGGAAGGCAATCAAGAAGCAAAAGAGGCAAAGGGAGCTCGATTGTCTTCAGATATTGGCCAAGACCTCTTTAGCCCAGCATAACACTTGATAAAGAAGCTCCAACCCAAATTTCAAGAAATTTGGGACATTTTTGGTCATTTTGTAAATTTTTGTGGAAAAAACAGGGTTTTTCTCCCTGTGCGTCGAGCCACGTGGCGCGCGCTTACAATAGGAGGCTCAAAATGCAAAAAAGTTTATAGTTTTGGTTTTTTCATGGAAAATCATGACTATTGGTACTTGGACAAGAAATTTCGGCAAGTTTTGAGTCCTCAGGAGGTCAAAAACACACTAAAAAAGACCTCTTTGCCCCTAATTTCACACACAGGAAGCAGTCTTGGGAGATTGAGTTTTTGGAGGGGCAAATGGGCACCAAAATCAGAAATTCCACTTGGGTTGGAAAGTAGATAGGCAAGGATTTCCAACAAGCACATTTGGGCTCAATTTTGACTTCAGGAAGTACCTCAAACTCAGCATCAAAGTGGTGTGATGCATAGAGAAATTGGTGCGGCGCACAAAGAAGTTTGGCTTGTCTTTCACTTTTCAGCTCAGCAATTCGCCCGGTTTTGACCAGTTTTGCTTCTTGAAGTTATTATTGACTTTTCATGATGTAATTTGACAACCATGATGCAATATTGGCACATGTTTACTTGTTCTATAATATTCATTCACCAAAAGGTGAAATGTGAGTGAATGAATCAGTTTCCTAGCATATAGGGGTAAGTTGTTTGACTACCTAGTTTTCAATTCCTTGTTTAGAATTGGTTCAAACAACTCCTAGAATGATGAGCTCGACCCCTAGAGGCAAGGGAATGGGTTGGGCTAGTCTATATCATGTATTTTCTAAGTCATTTTCAGGGTTGGACTCTTGGGAAAAGTTTGGCACTCTATTGTACATCCATTTCTGCATTTTTGGCTAAGGAAAGACCAGGGTTTTGCAACACTGTTTGGGATCCATGTGGCTTTATGTTTTGATGGTGTGATTCTCTGAGTAATTGTAAGTTCATTAGTGTTATGTTATCATTTTCTTGCCTCTTCTTCTGAATTGGAACAAATGAGTGATTAAGGTAGAATTCATAACTGTTATGCTCTGCCTTTGAATTTGTTTAAATTTTCATGTTTTCATCTATTTAAGGAGAATTATTGAGACTCTCTCACTCTCCTTAGCTCCTCACCGGTTCGATCTATCCATATCACTCACTTTAAAGCATCAAAACGATTGCCTTCCTTGCCCCAATCAGACCTCTGCAGAAACTGTGCCTCATCCCCGAGCCCAAAATTCCCTTTCCCATTTTTTCAACAAAACCATAAAAACTCAAATCAAATCCTCTGCACTTAATACCTAGCCTAAGATCAGGTGCAAATTTAGTCATCTCGAGCCTCATTTATTACCTTTTGCCGAGATTGACCCGGAGAGAGCCCTCTCCTGTCCTCGTAGGGCTAGCTACAAGGCTGAGCGTGGTTTGATGTGGACCTACAACCTTGTCTTTTCAGCCTGAGACAAATCTAGGCTCTAACACTGAGCAGCTACGAATAACACAACATGAAGCTGCAAATCATCTTCTAAATCAATGTTTTCAAGAAAATTGTACTATTCAATCATTACAAAATTCATTTAAATTATTTTTCCTCTCAACTCAATTACCAATTCTCAAAGCAAAATCATTGAAATCAGTCGTAGAAAGAATTTAAATATTGGTAATAATCTACAATCATCACAAGAACAACAGGTAATTGCATTATTACAGAAATATTAAAAAGCCTTTTCCTGGGACTATACAGACATGCAAGGAATCCATCCAAAAACATGTATTTGTCGCATTTACACAAATGAAAAAATCAAACCAATAAGACAACCACAAAGAAGAATGAATCCAATGATGAAGGAGATAGTGAAAGAGGAGCTGCAGAAACTATTACAGGTAGGATTTATCTACCCTATCTTTGATAGTCAATAGGTTTCTCCCTTAGTTATAGTGCTAAAGAAAAATGGCAAATGTAAAATATGTGTAGACTATAGGGAACTGAACAAAGCAACATTGAAAGATCATTTCCCACTACCATTCATTAATCAATTTATAGACTCATTAGCAAGGAAAAAGTTTTTTTCCTTTCTTGATGGATTTAGTATATACAATCAGATCAAGATAGCATTAGGAGATCGGGATAGAATTACATTTACTTTTCCATGGGGAACATATGCTTATAATGTTTTACCTTTTAGACTATGTAATGCACCTGCTACATTTCAAAGAGCAGTCTTAGCTATCTTTGCAGATCTTATACATGAATGTGTTGAAGTCTACATGGATGATTTTACTATTTATGGAAGTATATTTGATGATTGTTTAAACAATCTTGAAAAAGTTCGAAAAGATGCATAGAGACAAACTTATCCCTCAGCAATGAAAAATGTTTTATGATGTTAACTTAAGGGATAATGTTGGGACACCACATTTCTTCTTTTGGAAATAAGGTAAACCCAACAAAGATACAAGTCATTGTAAACTTAATGCCACCAAAAACACAAAAATAAGTAAGAAGTTTCTTGAGATATGCAGGCTACTATAGAAGATTCATTGAAAACTTCAGCAAAATAGCTTTACCCTTGTTCAAATTACTTGCAAAAGACAATGAGTCTCAATGGACTACAAATTGTCAAAATGCATTTGAAAAACTGAAAGAGAAATTGTATATAGCACCCATTCTCAGAGGACCAAATTGGTCATTTCCATTCCACATATCTACTAATGCATCAGACACAGCTATAGGAGCATCTCTAGGACAAAAATAAAATTAGTTTAACTGTCATTTATTTCATAAGCAAAAATTTAACTCCGGCAGAATTAAACTATACAGTAACTGAAAAAGAAATGTTAGTTGTTATGCATGCAGTCAATAAATTTAGGCATTACATAACAAGATATCAATTATTTATTCATATAGATCATTCAGCCATTAAATATTTAATGAAGAAAACAATTACTAATGGCAGGATTACTAGATGGTTGTTACTAATGCAATAATTTAATGTCATTGTTCTAGACCAACCAGGAAAAGATAATCAAGTGGCAGATTTCTTGTCAAGGCTTAATTCTCCTGATGATCTTATGCCTATTTCAAACAAATTCCCTAGTGAGCATCTATTTTCCATAACAACTAAAACCCCATGGTTTGTAGATATATCAAATTATTTATCATCTGGAATATTACCATCCCATTTCACTAGCAAGCAGAAAAAGAAAATAATTAAACAGAGTGCTAGATATACTTGGGTCAATGGTGACCTCTTTTATACTATTCTTGATCTTTTGATAAGAAAATGTGTAAGAGAAGATGAAATTCTTGATATTCTAAAAGCATGTCATGATGAGCCATGTGGTGGCCATTTTGCAGATAAACAGACAACATACAAGGTGCTCAAACTTGGCTACTACTAGCCAACAATTTTCAAAGAGTCAAAGACCTATTGCAAGAGATGTAATAGTTGTAAAAGAACTGGAAGTCCTGTAGTATCATATGAGATGTCATTGAAACCACAAGTACTTATAGAACCATTTGAACAATGGACTCTACACTTTGTGAGACCTATTAACCAGCCTTCAAATGGAAAGAAGCACATCTTAATATGTACAAACTATGTTACAAAATAGGTTGAGGCACAAGCAACAGAAGAAACAATGGTTTCTTTCCTCTTTGAAGAAATCTTTGTAATATTTGGAGTTCCAAGACAGATTGTTACAGACCAGGAAACACAATTCACTTCTAAACTTGTCTGATATCTTAAAGAAAAATACAAAATCAAGCATAAAAAGTCTACTCTGTATCATCCACAAGCAAATGGACAAGTGGAATCTAGTAATAAGGTTCTGGAAAACATCATGAAAAATAAAGTATAAATGAACATAACAGATTGGTTAGATAAATTAAAAGATGCATTATCGGCGTACAAAATTACATGGAAAAACACTAATGGATTCAATCCATTTCAACTGGTATATGGTAAAGAAGTTTTGTTACTAATCAAATTTCAAATTCATGCATTCAAACATGCAACATAATTGGGATTGGACCTATCAGAAGGTCAACAGTAGAGACTTATGCAACTGAATCAACTAGAAGCGATCAGACAACAGGTAGTTGAGCATGCATCGCTAGTACCGCAATCGAGAATCAAATGGCATGAAATATTTATCAAAAATAAAAAAATTCATAAGGGAGACTATACACTTCTTTTTTACTCCAAGTACAAAGATTTCAAAGCTAAGTTCACTACTCATTGGCTTGGGCCATATGAAATAGAATAAATCTTTGACAATGGAGTAGTAAAAACAAACAAACAAAAAATTGATGAAGCAACAATTTCATCAATTTCATTTTTAGTTAATGGTCATAGACTCAAAGTTTATAACAAACCTATCAATAAGAAAGACTTTTTAAATAGAGTCTCAGCAGAAAACAATATGAAAATATTGGCACAACATAGTAATATGCCTTCCCTATTTCCAAAAGAACAAAATAAATAAATAAATAACAAAGGAGTTTGGTTTTGAAAATTTAGGATACTGGCACAATACAAACTCGAATTCATATCGGAAAACCAACTTGTTTGGCCAATATGAATTCTCTTTTATGTTTCTCATTTTTATTTTTGAAGGATCATCCTCCAAAATTTAAAGACCTAAGGACAAGTCTTAAGATCAACAAAGGGGGAGATTCATAATAAATCAACAAACCATGCAATGGTTTAATATCAAGCAGTTGTACTACAGAAGGGACCTAAGACATCATAATCAACATTTATCAGTAAGGGACCTGAACAAGATCAATATCATATACAGAAGGGACATGTTTCATATCAACATCAAAGGGATCTGAGAAGCAACTACAAGCATCTATCTACAATCCAATATTGACAAGAATTCATTTTGAAAAGGTCAAGTATTGACAAAAGAGTTAAAGCATTGACAATTAGCTATCAAGTAAAAGGAAAGTATTGTAAGTTTAAAGCATTCTTAAAGCCTTTGATTTTGAAATTTTTTCTAAGATTGATAACGTAGTTTAAAATTTGAATATGCAATATTCCTGGGCGAGATTTGAGCACATATTTGGAAAGCTTGGGAACCACAGATCGAGGAACGCCTATTGGTTCGGTCAAACTTAGAAAACACAGGCCCGGTCAACACTGGTCAAACTTGACTTGTCATTCAGAAATCCCTATTAAAAAGGGGCAAAATATTATTTTTTGGGATTTTTCCTAATTTTTTGAACCAGACTTGATGATTTCGACTTGGATGGATGGATTAGAATAGATAGGATTGTTAGAGCCATTGTAGCAAAGTTTGTTGATGATTTTCTTATTTAAACTAAGTTTATGAACCATTCATGTATGTAATTTGTATTCAAACTATTGGAGACTTTTTGATAGTTTGAAGAATACTTTCTGCTATTCTAGTTGTTGTTCATGCTATGGATATTTTCATAAGTTAGTTGGAGCTGAGAGTTCCTTAGGTGTACAAGGCAACGTTGGAGGGCCACCATACCAAGCTAAGTACACTTTGATTAAATTAGTGTAATTTTAATTTCAGTATTTCTTGTTTCATATTTATGATTCAGTTATTTAGATGTGTAATGTTTTTTGTGTGATTTTTGGATGATGATTAGTTTCAAGTCAAATTTGCATATGAAAGGACAAACAAGAATTTAAGTTAAATTCTCTTTCTATCAAGATATGAATCATAGCTAAAATCATCCTTTTTGCATTTCCTATATTATTTCTTGAATTCCAGTTTTTATTTGATGCAACGGTAACATTATTGGAGTAGAACTGTGAGGAAGGACAACTAGGACCTCCTAAATTAGGAGCCTCTTCTATTGCTATCTACAGATTACAAACCACTACTCTTTATTTTCTCTTCTTCGGGACAATACTGTGAGGAAGGGCAACCATGACCTCCTAAGTTAGGAGCCTCTTCTCTTGCTTTCTGCATCTTGAACCATAAACTTTTTAATCTTTTAAAACTTGGAATATATTTGTAATATGCACTTCCTTTAACCTTGTAGTCTTGCCTTCCTAAATTGACTTCACCTGAAATCCATATACTTTAGACATGCTTCCAAGTCTACAAACCCGGATTAACAAGTAAAACACGTGTTAGTTTACTTAGTAAATTGACCTTACACCATTCTTCTTGGGCACCAAAACAATAGGTGACCTGTATGGCGAAGGAGATGGTCGGACGATCCCTTTGTTCAATAACCCTTGGGTTTGATTTTGTATTTGTGCATTTTCCATTACTGACATCATGTACATGCCAATGTTAGAAAGATGACAATATTATTGGCAATGGTACTTCATGTTGGATTCCCCCCTTGGGAGGTAATCCCTTTGGTTCCTGAAACATGTCATAATTTTCATTAATCACCTCAATCAAATCAAATTTCAATTTTGTATCACAACCTTCAAACACTTTATAACCAACATCATTCTTTGGTTTGATCATAAGAAGCACTAAATTCTTGCTTGAATTCATTAGTCTTTTCATTTGCCCTGCATTAACTAATGAGATATTTACTTTCTTACAAAGAGCTCTCACAATATACTCCACACCATCTTTGAACAAGTGGTACTTGTTTTCATGGCGATAGAATATCTATTTTCTATCATAGAGGTAAGGACTACTGAAAGCAATTCTTGAAATATCAAGCGGTACAACATCTAATTCAACTTCGTCAATGAATTTTGTTGTGATTGCAAATCGAAGAATACATTTTATTGTAACATGTGAGTTTGTGTCCTTGGATATCCAAACCAATGGATATGGCCTGGGATGTAGAAAGGTTTCAAGATTAATTTTATTGGATAATTCCTTAGATATCAAGTTGGCTTGAGACCCACTATCAAATAGTGTGTCGATTTATGTATGTTTTGCAATAACCTTCACATGAAATAATTCAATCCTTGTTTCTTCATTTGGAGTGGTAGTGTGACAATTTGATGGACTAGTGCTAGCAATGGATTCTTTTTTATACCCTTGTTTGTAATTTTAGTTTCATCACCCGAATCGGATCCCAAATCCTCTTGAATGATTGCAGTTTTCTTTTCTTTTCCTTTGTTATTGAGTTTATTAGGCCTCATCTCTAGATAAATCTTCCAACAATGGTCTTCATCGTGACCGTATTTGGAAAAATGTTTACATATTGTTTACTCTCCTTCCTTTTTAATGGATGCATTTATCTTTCCTTTCCCTTTGAAACCCTTTTCTTTTTCTTTACCCTTAAATGGATCTTTGCTACCCTCTTCTTGAATATTTTTCCCTCTTGCCTCAAGATGAGTGGCTTGCACACAAACCTCATCTAGACTATTGGGATTAAACATAAGCATCATATGCCTAAGGTAACTGTGTAACTCCCCTATATACTTCAACAACGTGTCTTGTGATTTCAAATCTACACCTAACATTAGAGACCTTCTTCTAAATTCTTGGGTGTAATCTTGCACATTTTGACCTTTAAGTTGTTTAAAGTTTTACCAATTCATGATGGATTTCTACATATATGCTAGAGGGTAGATTTGTCTTTTAATTGCAGTAATGAAATTAGACCAAGAAATTGAGATCTTACCATTTTTTTATCTCTTCTTGTGTTTTAGCTTCCCACTATATTAGTGATGCACCCTCTAGTATCGAGGAAGATATTTGAATCTTTGTATCATCATCTTGAAGGTTTTGAATTCCGTAATAGACCTCCATTGGAGAAAACCCAATTGTCAAGCTTCTCTGCATTCACTTCACCATTATACATGGCCAGTTCAAATGTAACATCAAGTTTTAACATGGGTGTTTTACCAATTCCTTTTGAGGTATGTTCATGAGTATGAGTAAGGGTTGTATTAGCGGAAGAGGGTGAAGATGCTTGTGAAAATGAAGATGATGGTGGAGGTTTACCTCCTCCTCCTGAAGAACCTTCTCCTTTTGGAGGCTTGGAGCTTTCACCCTGTAGTCTTGTATTCTTCTCTTCATAGAGGATTTTCACCATCTCTGTCATGTCAAAGAAAGTCTTCCTAAAAACCTTCTCATCCTCTGACATATTTGCAGGCTCTCCTTCATGTGACATGCTTTCTAAAGCTTCAACTGCAATTTGAGGTAGAACTGGTCATGGATATTGTGGCAATCTTGCACTCCTTTTCCTTGACCTAACTTTAGGACCTTCAACCAACTTTCCTTCTCCTCTCTTGAGCTTCAACCTTGTAAGCATCACATTCACTTCCAAACAGTTAAATCCTCCTTGCACAAAGAAAACCAAGAGCTTTCATACCAAACTTGATCGAAATGGGAAAAATAGTTTTGTTATGTTAAATTCCTCTTCAAAATATGTAAAAGTGCTTAAGGATTCATGAGGTTAATTGCAAGTTTTAACACGAGTTTTTGAATGTTTTTATGTAAATTTCATGTATAAATTAACATAAGCAAATGACTAAACAACAACATATAACAGGCATGAACATCACCAAAACAGTATCACAATAGCACGATGAAGGAGTTCACCCGCTTGAGCTACGTCTCCTTGGTCCAACTTCAAATGGCTTAGCCCTCTCTATTATGCTCAAAAATGTGAATACATCGTATATAATGCTCAAACAGCTCTGAAACTATTCCAATGGCTCCAGAATGCCCAAAAATGCCTGTCTAGCCTCTTTTTGCTCCTGATTTGGTCAAAAACTGAAGAAGTTATGGCTTCCCCAAGTCTTTTTGCTAATCACACCTCAATTTCCCCAAAATTCGGCACCATCCTGTAAATTCGCCTCCAATTCTACTAACCAAGTGTCGATTTTGCCTAATTCTGGGTGAATTCGTTTGATGTATTAAATGCCCAATGAGGCGTTAATCCCGAAAATCAGCCACATGGAAGGGGTCCATGTGCCCGGGGCTAAGGCCAACGGCCCACCCCCGCCGTTCGGGCCCCCACTCCACTCCGCCCGGGGTTTCGTTGGGTGGCACATGCCCAGGGGTTGTCCCCTTTTCCGGATAGCACCAGATTTAACTTTAAATATGTGCCAACAACAATAGTTAATAAGAATTATTGTGTGGTATGTTGGTAATGGCTTGTACTTGTCACATAGAGGTCGCGAGTTAGACCCTTGCCCATTGTTGCTCATACCTTACCCAATTTTTGGTGGCCCTCGAGCTGTCATGTGGTGGCCCCTCGCTAGACCACGTGGTAGCCTGTGGTTGGCCACCAACCAACCAATGAAATTTGTCCAAAATTGCACCAATGAAATCATGCCACTTGGCACCATATAATTTGTCGAAGGTAAATAGTCACATGCACAGTCACCCTTCCACATAGGCATGCCCAGTTAGTGCCACGTTAGCAGTACGAACTGCTAACTGGGCTGCCTGCATTTTTTTTTTTAAATTCATCTGTTTAGGAAAATGAACAGAACATGTTTCGAGAGCAGACAGAGTCTGTTTTGCACGAAATGAGTTGTGCCAGATTCAGGATGACAAGCACTACGCGGTCATTTAGGTTCCACACCAATCTGACAACTATGAATTTTGAGCAAATTTTTGAGCACCTAATCACCTCAAGGCCCTTGTCCATATCAACAGGGCATGCAAGGTGTGCACTATCCTTATTAGCCCATCCAGAACTCTAAAGATCAATTCCTCTCTCTCTCAGCCGAACAGGAGGAGCAATTATGCAGTGTGCTAAGGCAACACCTGGATGCTTTTGCTTGGGATTATAAGGAGACGAAGGGTGTGCATCCCTCAATTTGTACTCATCATATCTACATCAAAGAGGGATGCAAGCCCATGCACCAACCCCATTGAAGGATGAACCCAACCCTTAAGGACATTATGAAAGAGGAATTACAAAACTACTGTATGTAGGGTTCATATATCCCATTTTAGATAGTGGGTGGATGTCCCCTCTTGTTTTGGTCCCCAAGAAAAATGGGAAGTGGAGGATCTGTAGTTACTACTAATAACTTAACAAGGCTACAAAGAAGGACCATTTTCCTTTGCCCTTCATTGACCAAGTCCTAGATGGTTTCACAAGGAAGAAATTATTCTCCTTCCCGAATGGATTTAGTGGGTACAACCAAATACAAATCAACCCTGAAGACCAAGATAAGACCACATTCACATGTTCTTGGGGTAACTTTACCTATATAGTCCTTCCACTCGATCTGTGCAATGCCCTTGCTACTTTCCAGAGGGAGGTTTTAAGTATCTTTATTAAACTTGTTCATGACATTGTTGAGATATACAAGGATGACTTCACTCCTTATGGATGTGACTTCCAGGAAGCTCTTTCTAACATATGAAAAGTCTTAAAGAAATGCATTGAAATGAATCTTTCATTGAGTCCTGAGAAATGTGATTTTTTTATGAATGTAGGGATTGTCCTTGGCCATTCCATATCCAAGGAAGGGATACAAGTTGACCCAAACAAAATTGCCATCAATAAAAGGGTCCCTGTCCCTCAGAAACAAAGAGATGTATGAAACTTCCTTGGATCATATGGGTATTACAAAAGGTTCATTAAAGACTTTAGTAAAATGGATTCACCTTTGTTTAGACTATTGGCTAAAGATTCAGACATTTGTTGGACACACCATTGTCAGGAAGCCTTCGAAGTGCTAAAAGAAAAACATACCACTACACCCATCCTTAGGGGTCCCGATTGGGAATTACCTTTCCATATACACACATATGCCTCAGATAAAGTTGTAGGGGCTGCCTTAGGACAAGTGGAAAACAAATTGCCTTATGTTATATATTTCATTAGTAAGAACCTTTCTAAATCTGAGTTAAATTATACAGTCATTGAAAAGGAACTCTTGGTTATGGTACATTCTTTGAACAAGTTTAGGCATTACATCACTGGTTATCAAACTTTTGTTCACACTAACCATGTAGCCATTAAGTATTTAGTGAATAAACATGATGTCAATGTTAGGATAATTATATGGTTGTTATTATTGTAGGAATTTGATTTGACTATTATTGACAAACGAGGAAAAGAGAATGTGGTTGCAGATTTCTTGTCAAGACTAACCTTGCCTACAGAACAAGAAGAGATAGTAGATGATCAACTCCCAGATGAGCACCTCTTTGCCATCTCGACACTCTCTCCTTGGTTTGTTGATATAGACAACTACTTGGTTACTGGAAGGCTCCCTCTAATCTATCCTCCAAGGAGAAAAGAGAGATTGTTAGGAAAAGTGCCCCATTCACTTGGATTGGGGAAAATCTCTTCAATTTGGGGCCAGATCAGATCTTGAGGAGATGTGTGAGGGAAGAGGAGGTCTTTAACATCCTCTCAGCATGCCATGGTGGACCTTTGTGGAGGCCAGTTTGTTGCTAAAAGGACACAACCTTCAAATTTTTACAAGCAGGTTACTACTGGCCCACTTTGCATCATGATGCAAGGAGGTACACCAATAGATGTGATCAATGCCAAAGGATGGGTAAGCCCACACCTAAGGATGAAAATCCCTTAAAAACTCAAGTGACCCTAGAGCCATTTAATAAGTGGTGCATGGATTTCATTGGACCCATTAATCCCCCATCAGGACAGAAGAAGCATATCATTGTGTGCACTAATTACCTGACTAAATGGGCTGAAACAAAAGAAGTAAAGGCAACAACTGAGAAAAATGTGGTTGAGTTTCTAAGACATAACATATTCTACAAGTTTAGTTTCCAAGAGATTTAATCATTGATTAAGGAGCACATTTCACATCAAATCTGATTGAAAATCACATGAGGCAACACCACATCAAGCACAGGACATCCACTATGTAACACCCTCAGGAAAATGCGTAAGTGGAGGTCACAAATAGAGCATAAGAGAACATTCTAACCAAGGTTGTTAGCAGCAGCAGAAAATATTAGGCATATAGACTTGTAGAATCCACTTGGGCCTACAACACAACTTGGAAAACCACCACTAAATTCACTCCATTTGAACTAGTCTATGGGAAGAAGGCTCGGTTGTCCATTGAATTTGAATACAAAACCTTAAGGATGGTAACCCAGTTAACCTTGTACCTCACTACAACACAACAAGAGAAGTTGATCCAACTCAATGGATTAGATGGACTTAGGGTGCAAGCTCTCCTGAACACTAAGGTAATCCATCTACAAAGGAAGATTTTACATGACAAACACATTAGGGAGAATACTTTTCAGGAAGGTGATTGGGACCTGCTGTATGATTCCAGATTCAAGGATTTCAAGGGAAATTTAATGGCAAGATGGTTGGGCCCTTATATAGTGGAAATATGTCATGAAAATGGGTCTGTCCAAAGCAAAACAATTGATGAGGAGGGAATTCCCTTATTTGTCAATGGTTACGGGTTGAAGTTGTATAAAAGGTCTCTATCAAAGTAAGAGTTTATTATTTCAATCAACAGAGAATTGAATGTGATTGGGAGGCTCATAACCCTCGGTCCACAAATCTTCTAAAAAGAGAAAAAATAAAAATAAAGGGCCTAAATGGAAACCTCGATGAGGCATCTCAGGCAACCTCTAGGGTTGAAAACCTCTATGAGGTAGCCCAAAAAAAATAAAAAATAAAAATAAAATAATGAGAAGATCCCCAAGTCAAAACCTCCTTTAAGGCGCCTAGGGCAGGCATGCGAGTTGAAAACCTCTATAGAGGCAATCTGCATGTTTCAAATAAAATAAAATAAAAAGAGAGAAAAAGAAATAATACCCAAGGAGTCATCCTTACACCAATTTGGCTAACATCTCTCTTTTGCAGGACTCCAAGTAGTCAGAAGAATAGTGGCTATAGAATAGGTTCTACGTATTCATTTCTCCATTTTTTCCAACTATCCATTGCATTTTCATCCTCTTCATTCAATTCCCTACCTCCATCATCTAGACAGTAATTGAACCATGTTTTGCATCCTTTTTGAAGTGCTATAGGACTATCCTAAACTGCTACAAGAGCAACCTGAAATGCTACAGGAGGCGGATCCAATTGAGAAAAGGGGCCAAAAAGGTCATGTTTTACTTAGAAAATATTGAGATAGGTCCACCAAAATTTATTCATCACTCATCCACTCCATCTAGCCAAAGTTCATCCTCAAAAAATTCCACTCCACCATACGTAAAAAAAACTTAGAAAAAGAATTATGCCTTCAACTTTTTCACCACATACACCACCCTCTTATGGTTATAATCATGTCCCTATAACTCCTATGATTTTTCTTAGTTTTTGAATGCAATCTAAATCCTTGAGGAGGACCGAAGTGACTGCTATCACCCTAAGGAATCATGAGGCCATCTCTGAAGCTAATTTACACACCATCCCATTTCAACGGCAGCAGAATGAGCACTGAAAAGAGGCTTGCACAAAAAAAAGGGATTCATAAATCGAGAATCATCGTGCTATGAAGACAAGTGCAAAAGCAAACAAAGGAAATCAACACCTTCAAAATCATGATATTGTGAAGCCTAGCAACAGCATTCACACATCTCCAACAATTTGACATCACAAGTAGTCTCAGGTATGACACCCCTCACCACTTCCCTATGCACATAATGGAAAAAATGTGTTTAATGATCAAGAATGGAATTTTATGGGTTGGAGGTGGCTAATAAACTTGGCCACCTTTGATTAGTTAACTATAGTTTACTCAACCACCATGCAACGTGGAAAAATCAATTTAAGTGGGGTGATGATTACAAGGAGTGGGGACAACGATTCAAAAAAAGAAACTCGTTCAAGAGCCAAGTCACCAAAGTGCTCTGAGCCTTTACCCCAAAAAGGAATAAAAAGTATAAGGCTCGACTCCTTTTGCACAATCACTCATTTCAAGAAAACAATTGGAGAATGACAAGCTAGATGCTACCAAAGACTACCTAGGGTGCCACCGAGTTCCTACAAACTAAGTTTGCAATTTTACAAGAACTGCTACAAGAGGGTCTGAATTGATATAGAAAGCACGAAGAGGAAGCTACAGGGAGAATTAAGGGGAGAAAATGAGAAAAAAAACACCAGAGATTGTCTTCAAACCCTAATGCACATAAGAGATTCATCTTGAAAGAGTAAGTGGCCCCCTCCCTCTCTAATTCCCATACACCTGCATGAGGAATTATGCTTGAATCGAGTATCTTATAGCAAACAATTATGGAGTAGTTTCCCTTGAAAGTTATTATATGAGAAGGCAAGATAGGGACAGAGAAAAGTTTGTTTTTTTTTATAAAAACTAGCATCCTTCTCCTCCTTTGTTAAAAAAGAAGAAGGAAAATTTGACACTATCTCTACACCTGAGACTGCTCTAAGGCCAAGAATGAGAATACAACCAAAATAACATTGAGAAGGAGCAATAAGAACAATGGGGGGAGGTTTCAACGAAATAGAACGCACAAACACAAAAAGAATCCATCAAAATCCCCTTGTTCTAGACATTTTCCTAAGACAGCAGTGGATGGGATTATTTGAGCAATTAAAGGGATATGATGATGAGATAACTCAAGAATTTTCCATGGCCCTTAACTCTCAAGGAGAAAATAGTGCCACTATTATTGTTAGAGGACTTGCAAAGAGCAAAAATTATAAGTAGAGTGACCAACATACACTTAGTAGTTTAATGCAGCAAGGAAGATAAGGCAATAAGTGTTACAGCCGGGAAAAACTTCTTCCTCCATAGATAAAATCCTATGGAAGACAAAAATGGGGTAAGGAGGGAGAGACTCCCTTACCCTTGGCATGAAGTGGCCTATCACATCCTCAAATACATATTCTATGAGAGGAGGTTGAGCATTGTGTATGCCTATCAATTTAGGTTGCTCTATGAGCTGAGGTTCCAAACATAGTTACCCGTTCCAAACAGACTCAGTATCTCATATATTCTCTTACATTTCATCATTGAAATGAGCCAAAAGGTGAGGGAAGGGAAGCACCAACACATTGCCCATCATGATCTCATCAAGCTAATTTCATGAATGCCTCGAGCCACATAAGGAACCCTATGCTATGGACTAACTTCGTAGACATGGACAAGATGATTTTCATTAAAACACAAGCCCTTACCTCCATACAACAAGAAGAAACACCAGCCTCTACTATTAGGGGTAGGGAAGAAAAGGAACAAGAGAAGGAAGAAGCAAAAACAAAGGAAAAAGAGGAAGAGGAACAAAAAGTAGAGGAAGAGGACCCTGAGGAGCCCTCCAAACCTCAAGGGACAGAGAGACAAGGGGAACAAATGAGCCTCTCACCAGGAAATACAGAGCAAGAGGTGGTTGCAACATTGGGAACACCAGTCAAGCCCAAAAGGAGGAAACCAAGACAAGGCCGCTTGTACTTTAAAACAAGGAAGAGCACTAGGATAAGGCAAGGGAAATCCCAACCTCCTTCAAAATCCCTATCGCCATTGATGAATCAGCAAGAAGAATGGAAGAAGTGAGACCTATTGAGGAAAAGATTGAAGAAGTTACCTCTCCTAAGGCCAAGACTAAGCAACCTGTGCAACCCATAAGGAGGCCCACCACTAAAGAAATCACATTTAAGAGGCTCAATACACAAATTTCCCTGTTACAAGAGGAAACATAGGAGCTAGAAGTGAATAATGGGCTGCTACATGAGAAAATAGAGGAGCTACAGGTGAAACATTCGCTGCTACAGGGGAAACAGGGGTTGCTACAAGAGAAACAAGGGCTACTACAGGAGCAACATGAGATGTTATAGGAAGAGGTAGCCACACCAAAAGACGAGGAAAAAGGTCTCCAAGAACTCCAGGAGCCTGATCCACAACCCAGTCTAGAATCCCACTATAAATTTGGTGAGGGAGGTAAGATTATACCTAAAAAAATTTCTATACCACTCTTGTTGAGCTAAATTTCAGAATATCCATGGTAGTGATCATATTTCGTCGACATTTTGAATCCCAAAGGGGATCCATCACCACGACTTCTTGAATATCCACTGAACTTCTTGAAGGGGATCCATCATTCTTTTAAGAAGCCCTGATGATGGATCCCCTTTGGGATTCTAAACGTCGATGAAATATGATCACTACTATGGATATTCGAAAATTTAGCTCAACAAAAACTAACCACAAAGGTTTAAACATACCAGTCTTCTTTGAGTTGGAGAAGGAAAGAGGCAGAACAAATAGATGGATACAAATTGCAAAATCCAAAAAGGTATAAGATGTTGACTTCATGGAGAAAAAAAGAAAATGAAATGAGAAAGGAATTAAACAACATAAGGTTGAGAGAGTCAATCATGAGGGAGCAGCTTCATGCAAAAACATAAGGCTAAAAGAGAAGCTGCAAGAAAAATAGGTACAACTTACCACTATGGAAAGTCTATCCATGGAATCCATACAATGCAGGTAGCCATCCAAATCCTATGTTATCTTCCTCAAGGAGCAATGGTTGCAATTTCAGATAAATCCCTTAGCACAGTATGGCTCTCTACCTTTTCAAGATTACAAAAAGTTCATTGACTTCTGTAAAAAGGAAAGTATTGAGGATAAGCCCAAACTGGTTGAGTTCTACATGCACAATATGATCCTCATAGACATGAAATTCTAGGACACCAACTCAAGGTTCAAGGACATGGAACTAATGGCATTAGCCTCTTGATTGACTTATGAGGAGACAAGAGTTGAGGAAGTAAAGAGTGTGATGGCCAAAGAAGAGAGGGATCCCGTGTACATCAGAGCAGAATTAGTGAGCCCCAAGGCTCTCATATGTAATCACAACCTCATCTCCACAGATCCTGAATTGGCATTGCAGTATATGGAAGCCCAAGAACAAACTACCCTCCATTTTGAAGACACCTTTAGGATGTTGGGGACAGAAATTTTGCAAGTTGTCAAAGAATATGACATGCCCTACCTCACATTTTTCAAATCAGAGAGTATCACTCTCCTCAAACACTAAGGAATTCCTTGGAGAGAACCCCACTATAAAATAGAATCATGCAAAGGTTGAAGATCCAGTGGATAGGACTCAAACTCAGTCCTCCCTTATTTTTGGGCCTATAGGACGGAAGAAACCAGACAGAAGAAAAAAAGCAATGGAAAAACATAAAGGAAAGTGTAGGTTTCTGTCCCCAGGAAGGCATACCATCTGAGATGCCTTGGGATGTCAGAGTGGCCACTAGGGCCATGAATGAGATTCATATTAACGGCTGAGTTGCTAAGAGGGTGAGCAACACCTTCAGCGGGGGGGGGGTGATGATGGGTCCCATGAACCGGTATATTTTGAGGCCCATTGTGCTATCCTCCAACCCTCAAAACTATCCTTTTCTCACATTAATTTGCATTTTTAACCATAATATATCTAATAGGGAGACTAAAGGGTGCATGTCATATTTCATGGCCTAATGTGATTAATATCATGAAAAAGGAACATTTTTGGAGACATTTACAATGCAGGGGATAATTGGAGACATCTAGAGATAATATAGGGGCGCCTGTCCACTGCATTAACTCCCTAACTCAGATTTAGATCAAATATTCCTCACCAACAACTTGAATTCACTAGTAGCCGAGGAACTCAAGTGCATGTGAAGATCCAAGGGAACTAGAGCCACCTATCTCGATATTTTGGAGGGATCACTCCTCTTTTCACGGGAATTACCCATCAGATACTTTTTGTATAAATAAACCAGCCAAAAGGCTCACTAGGATTGGAATTTTTGTTTCAACTATGAGTAGCTACTGAGATCCTAATTCTTTCCATTGTTATTCTCATCCTTCATACGATGTATGTGACTCTTATTTTCTGTTAATGAGAAGCTCACTATTGGTCTGCATTTGAGTTAGTTTTGGAGTGATGAAACCCTTGGGTTTCGGCCCAACCCAGAGGCTTTAGTCCCTCTCTTGCAATTATTTTATTTTTTTAGTAGGCATTATATAATAAAACTTTTAGTTGTAGGTTTGGCTATCACCTCTCTTATGGGAAGAGTGAATGGAAGATCTACAATAACAACCCAAAAACATGTGATTATGATTTTTTGGAAATTTTTAAGTATTGGACTGTAATCCTTTTGCATGTTTAGTTTCTGCAACTTAGAAGTTAGTAGCATTGGTTTGGTAATTAGAGTTGTGTTGTAGGGTAGAGTAGATTTTAATAAAATTCAACTCATCACTTCCATGTCAATTTACTTTGTTGTAATAGTGACCATTTGATGCTTGTGTTTGACTAGTTTGCAAGGATTTTCTTGACTTGTATAGGTGGGCACACCTTTCTACATCCACCTAGACCATTCCATCACCCTCTTATACACCTCACATTGCCTCCAAACTATGCCACCAAGATCACTCTACTAGGGTAAATGGAGGACACCGTGGGCACAAACTTTGGTGCAAGATAAACCTCTAAGGGCTACTAGGCTTGGCTAAGGGGCAGCCACACCCTTAATTCACCTTCTTCTACCTTCATCCACCTTCTTATACCTTCAAGACACCATTGTTGTCTTCAAAAATCTCTTGGACCCCCTACTATAGCAAAACAGGGCCTCCTGTAGCACTTCCTATAGTAGACCTGTAGCATTGTTTTCTTCAATCAAATTTACTCGAGATTCTGACCCTTGGATATTGAAGTCAAATAATGGCCCTCAAGCCTTGATTTCATTATCAAAGAAGATTCTAAGAACACTCCAACCACATCCTCTCCTCAATGCAAACATAACACAACAAATATAATTAGAATTGGCATTCTTTTTATAATTATGTTGAAGGTTGAATTTATCATTTTCAAGCAAGTTGAAAATAGATAGATGATTCATGCAAGTAGGTTCTTAATTTGATTAAGTATGCAAATATAATAGCATGGTTTACTTCTACAACTAGACTATTTTTTTTCCTTTCATGCAATTTCAATTCAACATTTACATTGAATGAATGGCATTTTCACTTATGTAGTTAGAATCATGTTCATCTCCTTTGCAATTATGACATGATTTTCTCTTTGTAGTTAGTTGAAGGAGTGGTCTATGAACACCTTGATTTGATATCATGACTGAGGGTCACATGGGTAGAACCTAACCTGCTGTGCATATAACATTGTCACCTCTAAGTTTGTATGAACCCCAGGTTGATAATTTAATTTCAAAAGCCCTTAGGAGTTGCAACATCCTTGGCGCAATACCAAGTATCATCACATGTTCCCCTTCCTAGTTGACAGTTAATCTCGTTGTAATAAAAGGGGAGATGCGCTTTCATAAGATCCATGCCTTCCAAACGTTGAGGGTTTGTTGCCTGTTCTAAGGACTAGGAGGCAGTGAAGTAAAAATGGCTATACCCTTGAGAGGATACTCAGAATAATCGAGTGAAATTTCCTCCATGGTTAAAAGGGATTACCCTAGATGTTGTTACCCTCACAAAGCCTTGGGAGTGTTGTGATCACATGCATGGATTGAAAAAGCAATTATATAAACATCTGCATACGCGAGAGGTTTAGTGCTTAACTTAAGTTGTCGCAGGGGTAGAGTGAATGCATGATTAATAGGGAGGGCCTACATGGAGTCGTGGGGATCCTTGTTGTATATCTCATGTTTGAGTTGTGTTATAAGGGGTCAGAGGAGAGCATTGTTGGTGTCAGAGCTACTTGCAATCCCTCCTCAATCCCCAGCTCCTTCGAAGCCCCCGCTTGCATTCCCCATCTCTCATCCCCATATATAGCCTCGAGTTAATTTATCTCAACATTCTAGAGTATAGGCTCACTTGATTAGATAACTTTAGGCTTACTTGATATGGTCTCTCTCTTCCTTTTATTTCACATCCCCCATTTTTTTGGGATATGAATTAACATGATTGTTTTATTTTGACATTGCTCTTGATTCATTTTTTTTTTCTGAATAAAGACTAATTCTATTAAGAAAAGAAATATGGTACAATCAGAGCTTTTTGAGAAGCGAAGCTAAAGAGCAAGGGAGCCGGAAATGATATGATATCAACCTCGGTCCCATAGAGCAACCACGGCATAAGCAAAAGATGACAGAGAGGACAAGAGGAACAAGCTGGTCTAGGGAGTCTACCCAGCATGGGTAGAATCTTCCAATCTACATTTTTTACCTTTCTTTTTACTGACTTTGACCCAACCATTTTGATCTGGCTGGACCGAAACTACTTGCAGATTGTTCTGTGCTAAAGGAGGAGACTCCTTGTCTGAATCAGAAGGCGAACATTGCTCTTGATTCATTATTCCACTATTACTTATATCAATAACCACGATGATTGTTGACTCTACCACTTATTTCACTTGCTTTAGACATCCCTTGTATTTATCTCAATGACTTCTAGGTCAATATCTTACAACTCCCCCAATGTCAAAAAAATCAGTTTTGTTCCTTTCATAAAAGAAGTCCTTGGATTATGTTGTGCACTTTAACCCTATGTTGAGAATTGAATAGCTTCCCACATATATATGTTTGCTAAAATTTCCAATTTAGAATTATTAGGATGAATATCAGAGGAAAATGTAAGGGCAACTCTTTGATCTGAAATTACATGGTGAGGATCATAATGCCACAAAGATCCCAAGATGAAACCAAATGAATTCATCAATTTGTTGACAACCTTTTATACTACTTTTTTTTAACAATGAAAGGGCACTCTTCAAAAAACAAAGTGAAGGTTGACCTTTGATTTTTGGATGAAAAATAAAGTTCATTGGAAGGCTCTCTTTTCCTAATGTACTTTAAAGCAAAAGTCTAAAGTTTGAGGTACATTGGAAGTAAGTAGAGATGCACTTCAAAGCCAAATATTCTAAGGATTGTATGATCTCTAAAAAGAAACCTATATCCCACCCTTCAAGATTTGATAGGAGTTCTCTCCAAACTCAATAGGAATTCTAGGAGGAGGATCTCCATGAAAACTATATGGACATAAAGGAGAAAATTATTAATAAAGATCTTAATATTTTATTTGCTTCATGTTTTGTAACCACTAAAGTCCATCCAATGATTGGGAAAAGGTTACCCAACTCATATAACTTCATCAAGATCAAATTATTAAAATATGAAAAATGGAAGTACAATAGTAAACAAATCATACATGATTGGTACTAGGATAGTCTAAAGGTATGAAAATCACACAACTATTATTGAATGGACTTGAAAAGATATATTTTGCATTGGTACTCAACACATGACAATCCACAAGAAGCAAAAATCCCATCCATAAAACCTAGTATGGCCTTGTCAATAGAGCTATCACAGTCATAAGTTAGAACTAGATATATCAAATATATTAACTCCCTTAAATACCCAACAAAAATATATGCTCAGAGGGGTACTTTGAGGTCAAGGATAGGGATATTGATAGGTAAATAATGTTGGAGGACAACCTACTTAAACTATAGTGACATACTAAATCTTGATTGATTTGTACTTGAAATAGAATATGCATTTTTTATTTGTTGTAATTTGAGCTCACTAGATCTTTTTAGGCTTGCACTTTATGTGTACCTACAGATATAAAGTTTGGGCTTTGATATTATTTATCTTTAATTAATGAATTACTTTTTTTATTTTTTAAATTATACTTATTCCCTTTCCACATTAATGGATCCAAAACACTATCTTGGTTTAAACATTTCTCACTCTAGGGTGAGACACAAATTTGATTACAATGACAACAATGCAGAATCTAGTGAACCCAATGCTAAGGAAACATCATTTACCTAGGTTTAAATGTATAAATAATGGATGATAAAGAGATAATCACCTAAATGAATCAAATAATACTAAAACTAAAGGGAGAAGAGATACAAACATCTATGCATCCTTTCCGATGAGCCAAGCAACATTATGACTACCAATATGGCTTTGGGACTAGTAGTGGATAGAAATAACCAACTAAAGAGGCATCAACACTGAAATAAATATGCCTCAAAACCTCACTTGGAAGACATGAAGGAAAATAACCCACCTAAAAAAATTAAAAGAAACATCAATTATATCCTCCATAAACACTGAGGAAGAAGAAATGAAGATATGGACACTTTTTAATATCAAAACAGAGAGAGTGACAAGGCAGATTTACAACCAATGGTTTCATCAACAATCATCATAACTCGTACTAGTTCATTGGATTTACCTGTGGACCACCAAACCACACTTGTTGCAATCATTGAACTTACTTTCAATGTTGAGTATGGATGAGAGATGATGACTCTCCATCAACAAAATTTTGACATTATGCAACACATCATAGTTGATACACAAGAGAAAACAGAAAAGACCACTCTCAAATTAGTAATTGGTACAAAATTAAGCCATGCCAAACAATATGTTTGCAATGTTTAATCCTTGGAAAGAATCAATCTAATGCCTTCATCGCATTCCCAAGTGTAAGAAATAATGGAAATACACCAAGTCCATATAACAATCTAATTTACATTTTTGGATGATAAGGGAGGAAGTAGGGCACAAATTGTTTAAATCAAAACAAGATTATTTAAAGGTTTTTTAAGAAAATTGAGAGCTTCACATACGAGTGGATTATCTACAAGAAAAATGAGACACTCTTGTGTCCTTATAAAAATTCCCCCATCTATTACGTTGAGGTTGTTATATAAAAGTTTGAACATATGTGGATGTTAGCATGGGAAGAAGCTCTTACACCAAAGAAATAATTGAGGATGAGAAAATCATGGTGATCATTGAGAAACTTCATGATTGTTTGCAATACTTCAAATAAGAGTAATAAACCTTAAACTAACTACTAACAACCTAATACACCTATGGAGATTCAAATCCAATAGGACTAATGGGCGCCATTGATCCCCTTATCAATCAGTAGAACAATGCAAGGTGCAACTACAAGTTGTGATAGATCAAACTTGGAATGTTTACAAATTCATGTAGAAATTGGAAGAATATACTTGATTTAAGAGAAAAGCCAACATAGAGTCTCCAAATACACATACAACTCCAGAATGAGGTTGATTACCTAATTGATCGAACACACAAGGAATCAAGTCTTTAACTTTATGACATCTTATTCATTTATTCTAACTACAATGGATCTACCACTAGACAATTCATCACAACATATCTATTAAAATAAAGTGAAATCTATATTGTGAAGGGTTAATTGCTTTTAGATTCTATATTTGTTATTATTGATTTTTGTTGTTTATGCATGCAATGCAGAAAATAGAGAATAATAAAACACATTCACATGCCAACCATAATGAACACCAAGATATGATATGGGAAATCCTTAAGGGAGAAAGCGTTAGAAGGTCCAATGCTTAAAGATAAGAATTTTTACCCCCAAAAAATGTCATTTAAGTCCTCAAATTGGCCCCAAAAGGTTTCAGACCCAAATTCTCCAAACTAGGTCCCATCGATAAAACTGCTCCTGCAAGTTGATTCCTTCAAATTTTCCACCCAAAAAGAATCGAGATGGATGAAAATTATATAGTGATCCAATTTGAATCGTATTTGCTTAGACATTTGGTTGTATGAGAGGACTAGATCCAATCATGGGAAGATTTCATCCTTGTGGACTCATAGTTTCAACTTGGAGGTGCCTCTATTGCAAAAAAATTGTAGGTAATAGGAAAACTATGATTGGGTGGAATGTCCTACATCCATTGCCAATTAGTGTCCTATTTCCACAAAGGCAAGTGTTATGGTTTATTATATTTATGTTGAGTTGATATTGTGTATGTTACATACTTAAATGTTTTTATGTTGCATAATTTGCATTTGTAACTGTGAATGTTTTAATCATATTTGCATAATCCTACTTGTCATATTGCATGCATTAATTCATTAAAAGTAGGACAAAGGGGATTATGGTATTAGAGTAAGAGAAATGGATGGAAAATCGTAGTTTTCTAAAAGTACCTTGTAATGCCCCACTTAATCTTATCATGCAAATTTTATTAATGTTTACATTACCTGAAAATATTGAGAAATATTGGTGAATACCTTCATTTGAGAAAACTGTAAATTTTATTTACAGAGGTAAAATTTATTATTGCTATTAATCAAATTTCCAACTTGTCTTCTCAAAATTAATCTTGGATAGGATATAGTCTCCTACCATTATTCCAATTTAAATATTCATCTCACATTCCCAAATGTACTCTCACATTTACTTGGGAGAAGACATGGTCCTCTCCAACTAAATTACCAATTTATATATTCATCTCACATTCCCAAATGTACTCTCACATTTACTTGGGAGAAGACATGGTCCTCTCCAATTAATTACCCAATTTTATATTCATACCTCACATTCCCAAATGTACTCTCACATTTACTTGGGAGAAGACATGGTCCTCTCCAACTAATTACCAATATATATATTCATCTCACATTCCCAAATGTACTCTCAGATTTACTTGGGAGAAGACATGGTCCTCTCCCATTAATTTCCCAATTTTATATTCATATCACATTTCCAAATGTACTCTCAGATTTACTTGGGAGAAGAGAAGTCAACTGTAAGGATGAAGGAGAAGTTAATGACATTAATGAGAGGTGGTTGAGGGGGAGAGGAGAGGAGAGGCATAAAAGAGTGAGGAGGAAGAGAGAAAGGGGGATGCTATGTCTTGCTTTTGGTTTTGAGTTGGTTGTGATTTTGGGAGAACTAAGGGAACCTGTGGACGTTTCTTGGGCTTGAGGTTTGGAGGGATTATTGTTTATCTTGGTCTGAATTATTCATCTTGGACACACTCTACATCTGGTTGGACTTGGGCTCAGAGGGCTAGGGAACCTGTGGAGGTTTCTTGGGCTAGGAATTATTTCCTAGTTGGCTAGGAGGTAAATCCAGTCGGTAGTCGAGAGGAGAATTTTAGCAAGAGCAGTAGCTCAAGGGAATCTCCAGCGACCGATACAGGTATTCCTCTATGCATAGGTTACTCATGTAAATTATTGAAATGAAATGTTCACTACTAGTTGTAAGGATTAGAATGTAAATGGTAAATTTTCATTGTTTAAATGTCTTGTAAGAAAGTAAACTATTGCTGCTTATTGTATTTAATTTCCAGAGAAAATAGATCTGTTAGAAGACCCTAGGATAGGGCCTTACACATGGTATCAGAGCTTTGGTTTGAAATCTAGACCCAAGACCCATTAGACACAAATCTCCACTAAATTAAATATATATATATGTGTGTGTGTGTGTGTGTGTGTGTGTGTGTGGAAATGATTTCTCCACCTTACTCTCAATAAGTCATTGTTTCAATATATTCAATGCATTGGCTTCTCACGGTCTGCTATCCTTAACTACCAATTCAAACAAAATCAATTATTTAGAAAAGACTTTCAACCACTCCATTGTTGGAGGAGATAGGCAGCTCAAAATATACTTTGCGGATGTGGCGCTAATGGTGATAGATCAGGATATCTTTTATCTTTTCAACTGGAACAGTGGTCATGGACAAACACCAGGGCGGAGATCTGGGATCTATGGGGTCAATTATATTGTGCTCGCTAGTTAAATATTGAGAATATTTTGGGGACTACACATTTTCTATCAACTAGATCAACAAAGGGAGGTGTTCTGACAGACAATTTGGATCTCGAAAGAAGACTAACAAACAGCTATACATTTTATCATTTGTTCATCAGAATATTCAGTTGTGCAAGTTTGAATCTATAAATATTGTTGTCAATAGAGCTTTCGTGCTCATTCATCGCTGTGATTGCTCGAGAACTGTCATAAATCTTTTCAATCTGTGCATAGTTTTGTGCCCCGGGGAATCCTAACCAGTTAAGATTTTCCATTTTCTTGATTGAAAACACAACATGTAATCCAAGTGTTTATTGCCATTTAATAGCGTTATTTGTCATATTTGGGGTAAAATCGTCGCGCTCAAGCAAATGCGTAGTTCTCTTTTATCAGAGTTGTCGTTTCGCTGAAGTTGTGCATATGAGCTTTAAAAATCAGTTACATTTAATATTCATGAAATGGCATATTCATTCTCCTTGTCGTAAATGCTGCAATTCTTAAAATGAGGAATACATTGGCCAATATTTTGTCTGCAAAATAACTTAAATTGGAGCCATTGTGAGGTTTCCTCTAATACCTAGCAATCCATTGTACTGTTAGCATCTGCGTAGATATATTACAGTAAGCATGTAAACTTTTAAAGAAGGAAATCCAAGTCTTTGTTCATTAAGTATGTAGTTTAAAACTCTCGCCTTAGGCTGCTTCCTTGTCAACGTTGCAAACATTTATGGATTTCAATATATCCATTCCATTTTCTTCAAGTCCATAGACAATACAATGTTTTTAAAGGATTGTACTCGTTAACATCCCCCCCCCACCAACTATTTCCGGGATCCAGCTATGGGGTTCAAGTAGTGAGTCAATTGTTGCCAACTCAAGCTGGAACTCTAGTTAGTAATTTTATATTTTTCGTTTTCTTTGGCTCCAATGGGCTGTATTGCATTTTTTTGTTTCAAATTATCAGGTTTGCAGGCAAATACAAGTATTTTTCCTTGTTCGAGTAAAAAAAATTCTATGCTAAGAATTGGGAGATATATTTTGTTAAACAAAATAAATCATCGCAAGTTAGATCTGCCATCGGAAGAGCTTGACTTCTATAATTCTTTGTTTAGGTTAAGCATTCTATAAATTGGGAATAATTTAGCCCTATCATTCCAATTCTCGACTCTAGTCTTTTCCCTCTTTTTTTTTCTTTTCTTTCCTCTGAGTTGCTCATCGTGGAAATTCAGATCTGTTACAATGAATAGTGGAGGTCCATACTTTATCCATTTAATCCAACATTAAGTCGTGCAAATGTAAATGGCTCATTCCTCCTTCCCCTGTTCCAGAGCTGCCGAGCATAATATTTTGTGTCAATAACAAGCCACCGTCACGGCAAGTAAGATGCCAAGCACAAGATTTTGTGTCAATAACTGGCCACGGTCTAAGGGCTAGAGTAAATAAAAATATTCTCATAGGCAATGTCAAGCTGATGTTAGGTTCTGAAATCACTATTTCTGAAGATGCTTATGACATTTTGAAGGAGATTAAAGGGATGGCTCAAACTAGATTTTTGGTGTCTATCACCAGAGAGATTGCAGGAATATTTGCAAAGTCAAATTCAGTTAAGCCAGACTCACAAGATGTGATGTCCATTTTCAAAATCGATGAGTTAAAAGTATTATAGTCATAAGAGACAATTGACAAGCAGGTTGGAATTGTCATGGTCATGGAAGAAATTCTCCCTGGGAAAAAAAGGAGAGAATGAAAGAGTTAGAGGTACTTACATTTCAGTTTCCTTTTGCCCCTAAGCCTCAAGCGTTTGTTCCTCCCAATATTTTGATCCTGGTCATGTGCATTTTAATATGATTGTTGAAAAGATTAGAAAGGTTTACAGATCTCTAAACATTTGTAGAGCTCAAAAACATTTCACTGTATAAAAGTATTCAGCTTTGTACAAAGAGCACTTGTTTCCTTGTGCTTTTGGTTCTACATATGTTTGGGATGATAGTTGCAATGCTGGGCTATGGTATCAACGATTCTCCAACACTAGTGGCTGCTGATGTGGTTGTAATTCTTGCTGGTACAAATATACCCATGCAGCTACTAGCATAGTACTGATGAAAAGCAGTTTGGAAGATGTCATTACTGCCATTGACCTTTCAAGGAGCACATTCACACAAATCAGACTTAACCATTCTTAGGCTATGGATTATAATGTAATAATGGGTATCCCCATAGCAGTTGGATTATTGTTTCCATTTACTGGACTCTATCTTCCTCCAGGGATTGTTGGGGCTACCATGGAAGCTTCTTCTGTGAGTATTGTATGTTTCTCACTGTTATTAACATATCATAAACAGCCAAGAAAGTTATGTCAAGGTTTGCTTTTAGTTTCTTTGCAATTGTAATTGGATGACTATTTTAGAATACCACCCTGAGATTTTATTATCTTTTACAAGTCCCATGCACATACACCATTACTGAGTTGTGCATCCCAAGTTTTTTGTGAAAATGATCCCTAAAATGTAGGCATATGGACTGTCCATCTTGCCAACACAGATCTTTGCAGAATTAAAATTTATTATCTCTGCATATCACAATCACAATCTGAGATCAAACTTTACATTGTGAATTCATGACATGGGGTGAATGGCTTTCTGCAAATCTAGTTTCAATGGCTTGACTGCTTGTTTTACCTGCTTATGGTGCCAAGGCGAATGCTTAACCAGGGATGTAAGTCAAATTTTGTTGTGTTAAAAATAAACAATGCCCTCTTTTGTGTTGAATGTGCAATCACAGTACTTCATTCAACCATTTCTTTGCTCATTAAAATCATATAAGCATATTCTCATTGATATCACTGTAATCAGGGTGCAATTGGTCAATTATATATCTATCATGCTAGCTAATTTTCTCCACGTGTTTGGAGAGTGAGGGTTGTAGTTAATTGATCAACGTACACAGGCTGTAATTAATCAACAAAGAACAAAAGAACAACTTGTATGCATTTATAAAAAGTATTTTAAACGGTTGTATGAAGTCCCTTTCCTTCCAACCAATGTTGCCCAATTGCAAGACCGTTATAAAATATTTAAATCAGCATGTGGTGGATATAATGAATGCCAAAGTGCACTGGCTTGAGAATATATGGTTGTAGCCTATACCATGCTAGTACACTGCATTCAAACCCATATAGTAGTCTTGCAAAAGCCATAAATGAATAATTACTGTTGTAGGTTGACCAGTCGTGTGTTTAGGGAGAAATTTAGTTGTAGCAGTTTACATGGCAAACACTAAACCCAGCAAACATAAATGAGGTGTTGGTAGGTAGGTAAAATGCACACAACACTTAAACAGAGCACCAACAGTGTTTTTAACCAGTGATCTAGCCTATGATAACATGTTCTAAAGTTTAAATTTGTGGCTAAGAAGTAACTTGGCATAACTTGAATTGATTAGGGAGCTATTGGTGAGTAAGTTCATGTATTTCTATTATTGTTGTTAGCTAAGCTGAGTTGTTTTGGCCACTGATGTTGTTGGAAGAATAAATGAGCTATATTGCTAACCTCATTGGATTTGTTGTTGTGTAGAGCATAGATAAGCTCTTTTTATAGTCGAGATGGCCATTGTTGCTGCTTGAGCACAGATGAGTAATTTAAGTGGCATTGGCCATCAGTGTTATTGAGACCCCAAATGAGTCCTATCAGAATCCTTTTGACCATGGGCCCTGTTGAGAGCATAGATGGACCAAATTGGTAGCCATGTTAGGCAGTGGTGCTACTGTGTGCACAACTCAGCTGTTTTGGTAGCCATGCTTGTGCTTGGGTGAGAGCAAGATGGAAGTTGGCACACTTCAATTGTGGGGAGACAAGACTTGCTTGTTTATATAGCCAAGGATGTTTGCATTACACATATCGAACATGGAACCATAGATGTGTTTGTTTGGTGTTTTATGGCATTGAAGCAAAAGTCTGTTTCTTAACATATATGATGGGGTGGGAGCAAGATGCAATTAGGTATCCTTCAGTTGTGTGGACTGATAAGCCCAAGATTTTGTTGCACTTACTAAACCCATATGACATCTAGGTCAATGGTTCTAAAGCAAAGGTGAGTTTCTTAGGTAGTTGTGACTATGTTGGGGTGGAAGCAAGATGGAAGTGGTAGTGATTCAGTTTTGGACACATTGGATATGCACTTATATGTGTTAATGAACTCAAGATGTGTTGGCTACTGTAGAAATAAGATGGAACTTGGCTGATTTGATCCTACTTGAGGTATAGGACTTGCCATCAGATTAGATGTGGGTACAAACACTGTTTGTTGCTTCAAAGATGTGATTGTGAATCTGGAACCTAGATCCAGAGGCTGAAGTTCCTTTCCTTCGTGATCATTGTATTGAAAATCTATTGTGTTGGCAAGGGCATGAGAAAGAGGGCAAGTAA
The DNA here is from genome assembly GCA_031772625.1 of Pinus tabuliformis. Classification (NCBI taxonomy): domain Eukaryota; kingdom Viridiplantae; phylum Streptophyta; class Pinopsida; order Pinales; family Pinaceae; genus Pinus; species Pinus tabuliformis. The sequence continues at coordinate 512,828,061 of CM062808.1, read as the reverse complement.
AAGATCCAACTCGGTGTTATAGATGGTGACATTTTTCAATTGGAAATTTGTTTTGTCGCTGCATAGATTTTTGTTGAGTTTCCTCTCTGCTAAGAATATTGCCTATGGTGAACTGGGAGGTATATGACTGATCCATGAGAGGTTGTTGGGCATTGGAAGGAGAAGGTGCTAAACATAAAGCCTCCTCTTTGAGAGGATCTGGAGGTTCACAGAGAATTGTTAGACTGGATTTTGTTCTTCATTCTGCAGCTGAGGTACTGGTGTCTGTATCTCATCTCTTTTCTATGTGGATAGTTGGTTGATTACTTCTGCAAGCAGTAGTGAACTTAGAAAACCAAGTGAATGTTGGGGAGGTCCCCTGTCATTGTCTGGATTTGGAATGTCGTGGTGCTCTTGAGGATTTATTTGAAATTTGTACCATTGGTATTTTGTTACCATTTGTTGCACAGGGTCACGATTTGGATCAAAACTGGATCCTTTTCTCTATGGCTGTCTTGCAGATGAAAGGTTTGATGGATATTAACGGATCAATGAAGCTTTTAAGAACTACTTAGGGTTTGAGATGTGATTAGTTGAAAATGTTGGAGAAATTTAGACGAGATATAATCAGCAAAGGGTGATAAATCTCTATGTTGTTTTAAGGATTAAGTTCAGAATTAAGCTATGATGGCTGAATAGTTGAATCTGTAATGTCTTGACTTTCCAAAGACAATGTCATGCAGTTGATGAATTGCAAATTCAAGTGTGGAATGACACTCCCAATAATGGGTGCATGTGGAGGCCATCAGCTTAACTGACAATGCCAGCCTAGGTATTGCACTCTACAAATGGTTTCAAGATAAGAAGGTTCAGTTAATTTTCATCAGCCTAGGCCTTGCAAATCCTTTTTCATACCTTCCACTACTCAAGATAGAAGATTCACTCCTTGGAGCACTGGGAATTTGATAATTTTGCAAATTTGGCATCAATATTGAGGAGATGATACCTTTATTGTGGACCAAAGGTAGAGAAAGATGAGAAAAGTTGAATAGATTTTCTAGCTGAGCTAAAGAAACCCAAAACTTGATCTTGGAACATGAAGATTATTAACTTCTCAATCAATTTTAGTTAATTGTGCAATGGAAGAAAAGTTCCCTTGAGTAGAAAAGGTAGCTTCTGAATTCAGCTGCATCTTAGAAATTTAAATGAATATAGCTTCTCCTTGTATAGAATAATAATTTTACACACACTCAGTTACACATTAGAATTCACCATCGACTCTATTCATTCCCTAATTATAGGCATGATGCGTATATGCATACGCATTTTACATGATACAAACACATATAAAGAAGATGTAAATTTTTTATAGTTAATTGTATTTAGTAATATGTATTACCTACTCATCATAAGGTCCAGTTTTAGCCATTGTTTCTGTTCTTGCATAGTCAAGGCATTTCCCTTGAACCATGGATCATTTGGAATAACCTACCTATTTTGTTTAATGACCTTCATTGTCTTGACTGAAGCCAATTGAAGACCCCGTTAACATTTTTAGGCTTTTGGGATGATTCTTAAAAGCTTACATTGTCAGTTTGGAGAACATGCATTTTCTTCTTGCCGAACTTTGTTTAGGTCTATGGCAATGCCATGCAATGTTTTTAACTAGCCTATATGGAAAGCTTTGCTTTTTATCGTGGTTGGCAACAAAATGTGAAGTCAGGTAAGAGTTCCATTAGGAAATCTCAAGCCTTATCCAGGGGATACAACATGATGAAAATACAATGAAGAACATACTTGTTTACAAGAGAGTCTTTGTGTAGGTTTCATACCTACCCTAGTGGTGTGATTCCTATATGATGGATTGTACAATCCTGCCTTACGTTCCACATGTCAAGTGCAAGATGTGACCACATTCTTCATAGGATTCTTTTTTTTGAAATTGTTTCGAGAAGCATGCCCCAAGGTCAGTGTTGCAATGCATAACATAGACTTCCTTTAGCTTAGGTGATAGGTTGCTGAGTTATCTATCAAAATTTTCCCAAACTTTCACCTAATCTGACCCCTTTTTCCTCAACATGCACAACAAGAACCATTAGCATCCATATATAGCTTTACAATGGAGCCAGTAATTTATACCCAAAATGTGTCCCAATCTAAAGAATGTAGTCAATTATATTTTACATACGAGGGTGGATTTTAATTCTGTTGATAGTAGATTATCATTATTCTTCTTTAAGATATAGTAGATTTTCCATTCGGATAGTAGGATTATCTTTCGGATAGTATATTTGTCATTCTTCATGGAGGAAGTCATAATAACAAATCTCGAGTTTGAGAAGTAAACGACTATGAAGCATGGGAATTCAGATTAGGATGTGTTGAAATATCCTATATGTCACGTTAATGATTATTCTATGGGTGGTGGAATTTTCTAGTGACAACATAGATTGAATACCATGGACTTGTGTAAGGCTTACTGTGATAGTTGTTTTAATGATCTTAAATTAAATGAGAAGATCAAATCGTAGAGAATTTGGGATTTTAGAATGGAAGCTTATTTAGTCAATAAAAGACCAGTGAAAATATTAGAATACACTCTTACCCTTATTCTAGTGTTGAATAAAAATGTCGTGAAAAATAATGTGTCTCTAGTTTTGGATAAAAGGACCCTCAACTTTCTTTGCAACTTATGCGGTCACTGGCCACTTGTGAAAGGAGTAGGCATCCATAGAGATGTGATGCCATTTAGAAGGGAAATACTAATAGCAGCAGGGCAAAGGCAATTGTTCCATTCGTTTAATTATTTCTCATTTGTCTAGTCATATTGTGAGCTGTAAAATATATCATGAAATTGTTTTAAACAATGATTAAATATATAATAAATTTGAACCTTTGACATTTAGAGGACATTTCTCTCAGTTTACAAAAAAAAAATAAAGTATGAAAATCATGCTGGAAACAGTTTCTGAAGTTTTGAGTCTTTTATTTTCAAGATTAACTAATTGGTTTGGAAGATGAAAAACCATCAAATTGGAAGAGTGCGATTTTTATATTCACTAAGGTAGTAAAGAAATTATATGCATGAAACTTATACTAGCACCTTCTAGTGGAATTGATAGTGCACTAATCCGTTGCTTACCACCTTATAGCATATCCAGGTTTAAATGGTATTTTCCATGACGGACATTTGAATCTGTTTCAACTCTAATTGTTATCGAGGGGTTCCACAAGGATGTCACACGAGTGTTTATGATGCCCATTTTGATGTAGATAGCTACCTATGTTAAGGGTCTATTTTGTAGTTCCATGTTGTTATTTATGAACACTATATCCATTTGGTTGGACACGTGAAAATCAATTGATGGATTTGGTATTGATGATGGAAATGTTGGATGTATGACCAAATTTATGACTTACTTGGTTACAATTTATCTAGTGCATGACTTGTCAGAGTTATTGTTGCATCGTATAGGGCTTAAGTAGATATGATTTATCTAATCAATGACTTAGTGAAATTATGATTTATCTAATGTAAGATTTATTTCCAGTATGAACAACAAAAATTGACACGTGGATACTGGACTTAATAAACATGATGTTTAAGATCATGTATCTATATCTATTTTGTGGTTATATATATGCATGGATGAGAACTAAACTATAGATTGGAAAGAACTGTATGATAACCAAGATCTACTATTCTGTTGGGGAAGGTCGAGACGACCAATGAGGAAAGGTACGATGTACATTGTTCTATTACATTTGGTATCTACTTGATATACACTCTTATGACACGGGTAAAATATAAATGACAGGTGGCAAGACTACCTGACTGGATTATTCGATGACAAGTCCAACCAGCGTTGTAGTGTGGTCCATATTAGGGTGTTGACCCTAGTTGTAAGGAGGGGTGGAGGCATTTCCCATCGTGTATCCTCCGAAACCTGGAATCGTGGGAGGGCTATGGTGGACACGCTCCCCTAGACGTGTGATGACGATTGCCAGTTGCCTATTGGGGAAGTTAGGTCGATGTATTCGACGCTTCCACCATGTCGGTTTTATCAGTGGTTAGTATGGTCGATGCCACTGGATAAAGCAGCAGAGGACAGATAGGGTGGGAACGGAAGTAGGTCATGATGGATAGGAGGATATAGATCAGTTGGAGACTCTTGGGGGAAAGTAATGTCATTGTCTGACTTATCAATTTTACTACTACAACTCTCTCTATTTTGTTATGCCTTCAAACTCCTTGTATCTTTTCACTCTAACTTCGGGACGAAGTTTTCTGGAGGGGTGTATGTAATGCCCCACTTAATCTTATCATGCAAATTTTATTAATGTTTACATTACCTGAAAATATTGAGAAATATTGGTGAATACCTTCATTTGAGAAAACTGTAAATTTTATTTACAGAGGTAAAATTTATTATTGCTATTAATCAAATTTCCAACTTGTCTTCTCAAAATTAATCTTGGATAGGATATAGTCTCCTACCATTATTCCAATTTAAATATTCATCTCACATTCCCAAATGTACTCTCACATTTACTTGGGAGAAGACATGGTCCTCTCCAATTAATTACCCAATTTTATATTCATACCTCACATTCTCAAATGTACTCTCACATTTACTTGGGAGAAGACATGGTCCTCTCCAACTAATTACCAATATATATATATATTCCTCTCACATTCCCAAACGTACTCTCAGATTTACTTGGGAGGAGACATGGTCCTCTCCCATTAATTTCCCAATTTTATATTCATATCACATTCCCAAATGTACTCTCATATTTACTTGGAAGAAGAGAAGTCAAATGTAACGATGAAGGATAATTTAATGACATTAATGAGAGGTGGTTGAGGGGAGAGGAGAGGAGAGGCATAAAAGGGGGAGGAGGAAGAGAGAAAGGGGGATGCTAGGTCTTGCTTTTGGTTTTGAGTTGGTTGTGATTTTGGGAGAGCTAAGGGAACCTGTGGAGGTTTCTTGGGCATGGAGTTTGGAGGGATTATTGTTTATCTTGGTCTGGATTATTCATCTTGGACACACACTACATCTGGTTGGACTTGGGCTTGGAGGGCTAGGGAGCCTGTGGAGGTTTCCCGGGCTAGGAATTATTTCCTAGTTGGTTGGGAGGTAAATCCAGTTGGTAGTCGAGAGGAGCGTTTCAGTAGGAGCGACAACTCAAGGGCATCTCCAGCCACCGATACAGGTATTCCTCTATGCATAGGTTACCCATGTAAATTATTGAAATGAAATGTTCAATACCAGTTGTAAGGATTAGAATGTAAATGGTAAATTTTCATTGTTTAAATGTCTTGTAAGAAAGCAAATTATTGCCTCTTATTGTATTTAATTTCCAGAGAAGATCTGTTAGAAGACCCTGGGATAGGGCCTTACATACCTTGTATCCTTAATAGTTAAAAGTTGTATTGGGTATGTTACATTAATGTTTAAGAAATGAGACCAACCAAACATAATTAAGGACATTCTCAAGCATTCATGGTGGGTACACATATTTTGATGACTAAGTGGATAATTATTTTCATGCCATATAGGATTTCAAACTTTAGACTCTCAAGTTAGCCACTCTGTTTGGAGAAACAATCTCGAGTTTTCTTGAGGGTGAGTTCATAGGTATGGTTGAAACTTATTTCCCCCTTCATTTTAATAATGGAGATAATGGCATTGGGTCAACAAATAAGTACTCAAAATTTGTGTTATCATTTTGGGAAATACGAGGATAGCTAGAAGTGGAAGAAATTATAAAAGAAGATATGTGGATAAGTAGTAGATTCTAAGGGACGAAGACAAAGCCATAAAACATTGCCAACACTTGCTTGGAACTATGAGAGATCAATAATAAGACATCAATGTTGCTAGTTACGGGACAATGGTTCCTAACTTTGAATGGGATCATGTTGCTTAAGAGAAAGCATGTATTAATGCATATGTTGTGAGTTAGGAAAGGGTTAATAGATATCTTGATGGTTATAGGTTGAGTATTTTATTGGAAAGAAACAATTATTTAGAAATTGATGAAGTCTATACTATTGTCGCAAGCATGTATTTGTTGGTACTAGAGCTGAATGGAATGAGACCCTCGTTTGAAATAATTTTTGTTGTATTAACGGTGTATACAATGATTTACTCTTTTCGGTTTTATGTTCTTCTACATTAATTCTTATTTGCGATGCTATGATTGGTTGTGTATTTGTTTTATTGTGATGCACCATGTAATGGTGAATCTAAGGGTTAGTACGTATTATTTGGGTTTCATCATTATGAGCTTAGATATGGTTGTCCTAGTCTTGTTTTTATCTTCTCCCACAAACTTAAGTCTTAGTAATGCAACTCAGTTGAGATCTTCCATCATCTCAAGAATTGATACGCAGGTACTAGACTACAACTCATTTGTTGAACACCCACTTGGATCCTAGTCTACTCCTTTGAGCCAAGACATGGGATAATGGAATGAGCCATGCCTCAAAGACAAGGAAATTTTAAGGATCCATACTTATCTTAAAGTGTAGAAACCTCGACAAATATTACTAATTCTTAAAATGGAAATCACAAAATATTTGATGATACTTTTGTAAAAGTATTAAAATTTCCAATGGTTCTACATAGTTTCCAAATTGTTTTGGTGCTTTTTAGAGTAAAATACTTTTATGCTATACAATCTGAATGAATGAAATGGAAATTAACAATTTTTTTTTTGAAAAATGGAAAATTTTCCTATGGAAAAAAATTTAGCCCCTAAAAGTTTCTTGGCTTAAGGACACCCTTGATCATATCATCATATTTACCATAACTCACTTCATAAAGATTTTCACAACCATAAATTCCTAAGGTTGTGCTTAGAGGAAAAGGTGGTTTTGTGCTGGGATGGGGTGGCCGGGGGGGTGTTGCGGGGCAGTTGTCGGAGGAGAGGAAGAGAAGTAAGGGCCAAATATTATCTTCCCACCTTTATGGTTCCCTAAAGTTCATTCAAACCTCAACCACCTTTAGGTTTTATTAACTTTCAAAATTTACCTATTAGCAAGCAAGTCGACAAGCTTGTAGGTTACTCCAATTAAGATGATTATAAGTTACATTCTTGTAGTTTAGCATGTGTTTTAATAAGCATATTATATTCTAAAGGAACTAATATTTTTTATTGACTTTGACTAGCAATAAGGAAATGATCACATTTGAGTTGAGCTCCACCTCAATTTGGAATCCATGATCGTGTAAAATTTCAATACCTTATATCGATTCCTTAATGTTTGCTTCATTTTTAGTGGTCACTCCAAGGAATCTACGCTACGTTTTTCAAACATTTCCTCCTTTTTCTCAAAATAATCTTCTAACGCTTGTAGACCCAAGGTTGTCTTTCACAACGACATCAAAAATTATTTCACATTTCATTAACTACTTTATGGTGTTGTCTAAGTTATATTTCCTTTAATGAGATTTATTTTTTCCAAAGAAAAATTTTGGGCATTAAGGACTGCTTGGGGAAAGAAATTGATCTCTCTCAACTAAAATGTAAGAGAGAAGTTTTTGGTACCTAGACAACCCATAATATATACTCACTTAAGAGCACAACATAGTTACTATATTCCATAGATTAAACATGTCAACTTACGAGACTTGAACCTAGGTGGAGAGGATCAAAATGATTCCACCCAACCACCCATGTTAAACGTATATGACACCTTTAATTCGATATATATATATATATATATATATATATATATATATATATATATATATATATATATATATATATATATTTTTTTTTTTTTTTTTTTTTTTTTTTTTTTTAATGTGGTTCACAGACCCTAGAGATTGATGACCACTATATCTACAAAATATTTGTACTAGCTAGATCCACTTGAAGGGATCACTTTTTGCCAACTCAACCATGGACCCTAAACTCGAGGGTGTCGAGAGAATTGAACCCATGATCTCTCAATAACAAACATGCTTTAACGATGGGGACTCGACCAATAGAGCTTGTTAGAAAATCAAAAAGGAAGAAAGATTTTCTTATGTTGATAATTACTCGTGATATCTTTCGGTTCTTATTAACTTTCTTATGTTCTTCTTTTAGCTTTGTTTCATCAAGCAATTATTGAAAGCAAAACATGAAGATCAAAGACACCAGATGTAGGCACTATGTGTGGGATAAAACCCCTCTATAGGGGAAACCCATTCAAACTCTTCCACTAATAAACTCAAGTTGAGATAGAACAAGACCCTAGACCAAAAGAAATTCCTCCTCCATCAAGTCAGCCTTCTCTTACAATTCAACTAACGTCATTAGTCTCTTCTTGTCCAACAACTTCAGCCCAACAATAACCCATTATTTCAACCCCTAGAAAATCCATAATTTTGACCTAGCTATATTACTGTAACTTTGAACCTTCTAGTATTTCAACGGCTTCACACGTGAGAGAGAGAGAGAGAGAATTTTGACTTCTTGTGCCTGATATAGAACTCCTTCTCCTTTTCTATCCCTTTCCACCTTCCTCCTTGAATTTCACACTTTTTACTGCCCTAACCACTACAGATTGAATTTGGTGAGTGAGTGCTCCAAATGAGGTCAAGTTGTTTTCTTTATATAGGAGATTATGCCCCTCAATTAGGTCGACTTGTTCCGTTTGAGGCTGACTTGGTGGAGGAGGCCTAGAAGACCAAATTTACATTAAAATAATTTTCTTATTCATCAATAATGCCCAAGTATGGTCTATTACATTATGACATGGACAAAGACACTTGTCATAAACCCTAGAAGTCTGTATTGGAGGCTTTGACCTATAAACAATTGACCCAAGCATGAAACTCATGCTTTAATAAGTCAATTCTTTAAATAATAAAATTCATTTTTATTTCTTTTGACAAATGCATTACATCATGACTCAAATATAATTATGAAGACCAACATTAGTTACATTATTGAACACTCCCTCTTAACTAGGGAGGTACTCATAATTACACATATATATAGGTACATGGAAGATCTCAATATGATATGCTCTATGAAGAGTCACAACACACATAGTGCTATAGATTAGATACCTGACTAGGGTACTCTAATCGGGTGGGACTAAAATGGACTCAATATTTAGCCACTATAAGTACCATCAAGCTTTCATGCTCTACCAACAACCCAGGGATCTAGGTGTGTATCCAAGTTCGGAGCTCCATGGCCAATGCCACCCTCCCTACTTCTGGATCTAGACAAAAACACATTAGCTGACTAGATTTCCTCCCAAGCATCTTGCCATAAGATGCTTCATCTCTCCTAATCAAATAAATTTGATATATCGACCAATCCAAGCATGCTTCAAATGTTCAAACTTTTATGGAGAGGTTCTACACAATCACAACCCCAATCAGTAATAAGCTTTCAAATGTATATACACAAGTAAACACAAACCTTCGAGGTCCTCAATCATTCTGATGTTGCTTATATCATCTTCCATTTTATTGGATGTTTTCATTATCCATTTCTTCAGCAGCACCAAATATAGTTTCAGTACTTCTCAAGTCTTTTGTTTATAACTTCATGAATTATGAACATTCATCTGTAGTACTTACATTCATTCAGATTCAGTCTTACTTCATGGTATTCATTATGATTGTCATAATATGCCCTCCCTCTCAGTTTGGGGAGTTCAACAACTCCATAACATTGGAGAAACTTCATTCTTTCAAGGCTTATACTTATAGCTTCCTTCATCATGCTCAACAATACCATCTTCAATTTATGAATATCTTGAAGATTATGTAACTGCAAATTTTCAACAACAAGTACAACCAAATACAAATATACAGTTGCATGAAGATAACTATAATATGTTTGTCATGTCATTATAATGAAAGAATCAAAACATTCAAACTTTAGACATCAAATGCCTAAACCTAGTTAGGTTCATAATCAACAAGAGACACATATTTTTATATACTAGACTTAAATTTCTTGCTAGGGTTTTTTCATAAACCCTAGACTCCATCTTTAAGAAATGAAGCCTTAAATATAAGCAATTCAACAACAATACAATCATAGTATTATACATTTAAGGTTTTCAACAATATGCTTTTATAATTTCATGCCAGACTCTACTAGGGTTTTGTTACAAACCCTAAATTTAACAAACTAAAACATCAACATGTACATATCTAAGGTTTCATAATCATGCCTTAGCATTTCAAAATAATATCTACTAGGTAAACGCAAGACATAAACATTAATACATCAAAGTTAGATATACAAAAATTTCATTCAGACTAGGGTTTTGATCATACATACGAATATACACTTAGGGTTTCATTCCTAGGATCTTGTTATAACAATTGCAAGAGATGTAACACCCTCCTCCCACATCTACCCAAGCAACCATCCAGTCGGGGTAAACATGTGATGAGAGGTCACTATGATATGATTCAACCTCCTAAGTCACATTAAGGAAGTGGAACTGATGGAAGCAAATGATCCAGGTGGATATTGGTGGCCACCTGCCAAGTCCACCTGGACCCCCACCATTGTCTTTCTCACCATTTTCAGTTTCCTTAATTGTAGCACAGTTTACTATTTTTAGCAGTTTTTCGGGTCCTGAACTTCCGGAGCCGTTTTGAGGCCCTAAACGACGTTTTTTTTGGGAATCTGGGGCAACATGGGTCCATGGACCGATGTTGCCTCCCAAAGTGGTAGTACTCGGATAGATCTTTCTAACGAGCTATTGTACGCGTCAAACGGAGATCATATGCCAAAGTTACGACCCCGGGAAGTTGATGTACCAATTTACCCCCAAACGGGGCCCACAGTTTGGCGTTTCATCTCCTAGGGTTAGGTTTTGGAATGTTAAGGGTTTTCCATTGTTTCTCAACAATAAATAGGCCTTCGAGCCTCATTGTAACACAGTTTAGAGGCATGTAGCCATCACATCTCTTCTCAGAGATAAGCTACCATCGCCCTAGCTAGTTTATTTCCATTTCTGTTTGTAAGCATATTTCAGTATTTTCCATTAATGAAATGAAGTATTATTTCCGCTGCATCTTTGTGTATATGGTTATCTCTGTAATTTGTTGCGTTCCTGTTTAAATCCGGATCAGTGGTATCAGAGCGGTCTGCTTTTTCTCTGTTTTTCTTTGCATGTCCCCAACAAGGTCGGGATATAAGGAGTTAGGGCTTGAACTGGTTGAACCTTTGCAAGACCAGCCTCGCAAATCCCGACGGCCTCCCATGGCGGACGAGAAGAAAGACGAGGGGGCAGGAGATCCCATCAAAATCTTGCTCGAAGAAGCGCTCGAGCGACAACGGAACGCGATGATGGACAGCTTTGCGCAGATCCTTCAGCGGCTACCCAGAAGCGGCGCATCGGCTTCCAGCAGCTCCTCTGGAAACGCCACACCCTTTAAGGTACAAGTTAATTTTGAAATCCCCATATTCGAGGGTCAGATAGACGCCGATGCCGTAGATAAATGGTTAAATCTGCTAGAGGGTTATTTTTCTGTTCATGAATTTTCGAGTCGGGAAAAGATTGTTTTTGCTCTTCTCAAAGCAGCCCCCCACGTCAAGGACTGGTGGGAAACCTACTGCGAGCAGAAGGATGAAAGTACTGGCTCACTATTTTCAGCCGCACCCACCTGGGATTCGTTCCGGGATGCCATCAAGGAGCAGTACTACCCTGTCGGAAGCTATGAGGATGAATACATAAAGTGGACCACGCTGCGGCAGGGAAGGGACCAAGACGTGCCGGAGTTCACCAATCTTTTCCATACCCTTCGCACAAAGTTGGGTATCAAGGATTCGGAGCAACATTTGATACTCAAATACCGTGGTTGCCTGCACAAGTACATCCAGGAAGAAATACAGTTCCTAAACATCCCCTCGCTCGGCGCAGCATACCGGTATGCCGTCAAGGTCGAGCAGAAGTTTAAACAAAAGAAGCGAGACTTTGGATCTGCGAATCCAAAGCAGGGGAAAGGTGCCCCTAAACCACAGAACAAAGGACAAAGCCAAGGCGGGACAGCCCAAGACAACCAGCCGAAGCTGCAAGCAAAGAGCAACGCCGCGAAGCCGAGAAAGGACACTGGAAAATGGTGCGAGTTCCATAAGAGCTCCACTCACAACACAAGTGAGTGTCGGGCCAAGCAGTCACTGGTGGCTGAGCTAAAGGTTTCAGAATCAGATGCATGTTCCGACTCTGAGTCAGAACCCGATAAGGGGTATGAAAAAGGGAAGCAGATCATTGATGCGGATCCCAGCGCCACTGTTGCTACCGCAAAGATCCAGAAAAATGAACCCGAAGATCCAGAGGAGGAGGAGCGTCTCTTCCACTCCCAGATGTGGGTAAAGGGCTCCCCGATACAGTTCATTGTTGATAGCGGGAGTCAAAAGAACCTCATTTCGGCAGAGGTCGTGAAGCGGTTGGGCTTACCGACCACAGCACATCCACAACCATACACCATTGGGTGGCTTCACCAAGGGCGAGATCTTCGCGTGAGCCAGCAGTGTCGCCTTCCATACAACATCAAGCCCTTCACGGATGAGGTATTGTGTGACATTGCTCCCCTTGAAGTTTGTGATGTATTACTAGGACAACCATACTTGTGGAAGCGACATGCTGTGTATGAATCAAGGCCCCGTGCTGTTATTATTACATTGGGAAATAAGTTGTTCAGGATACCAGAGGTAGCACCACCTGCCGCCATCTCTTTGATTACTGCAAAACAATGCAGTAAGATCATTTCCAAAACCAGGAAATTTGTTTTCCTGATGATACGCCCTCAAGGGAAGAAGAAGACAGTGGCCGCGGCCTCCAAACGGGGTCCCTCTGCACGGCAGCTACAGATGGACAAGATTGTGGAGGAGTACGAAGACATCTTCACCTCCCCGGCAGGGGTTCCTCTGCACTGTCAAGTCAAGCACTCCATCGATCTGACCCCAGGTGCGCCGCTACCCAATGGACCAATTTATCGGCGCTCCGTTCTGGAGAACAATGAAATCAAGAGGCAGATTCAGGAGCTCCTGCAGAAAGGTCACATCCGTCCGAGTTCTTCGCCCTGTGGGAGCCCGATAGTGTTGGTACAGAAGAAGGATGGGACGTGGAGACTCTGTATTGACTATCGGGCGCTGAACAAGATCACTGTCCGTAATAGGTACCCGATCCCGCGGATTGATGACCTCCTAGACCAACTAAAGGGGGCGAAATATTTCAGCAAGATCGATCTGAAGTCAGGATATCACCAGGTACCAATTGAACCCTCAGATGTGTGGAAGACTGCCTTCAAATCCAAGGAGGGCCTCTTCGAATGGTTGGTCATGCCTTTCGGATTGACGAATGCTCCTGCAACCTTTATGAGGCTAATGGATGACATCTTGCGGCCATTCACCAACTCCTTTGTAGTAGTATACTTGGATGACATTCTGATCTTCAGCCAGAGTTGGGAAGAGCACCTCCACCACATCCGACAGGTTCTCCAAACACTGCGGCAACACAAGCTATGTGCCAATTTGGAGAAATGCACTTTTGGCATGACCGAGGTTCAGTATCTGGGATACATCATTGATGAACAGGGGGTGCATGTCGATCCAGCCAAGGTCCAAGTCATTCGGGATTGGCCCTCTCCAACCACTCTAACAGAGCTCCGCAGCTTTCTAGGTCTTGCCAACTTCTACCGCAGGTTTGTGTTGGGATTTTCTCATATTTCTTGGCCCTTGAGTCAAGTCACCAAGGGCGGGGCGAAAGCAAAATTCTTTTGGTCTGAATCTCAACAGAAGGCATTCAGGGAGTTGAAGGATCGCCTCTGCACGGCACCAGTGCTCGCGTTACCAGATTTACAACAACCATTTGAGGTCGAGACAGATGCCTCTGACTATGCTATTGGGGCAGTCCTTACTCAACATGGACATCCAGTGGCATATCACAGTGAAACACTTTCAGACACAGTCCGGAAGTACCCCACTTATGATAAAGAGATGTATTCCATTGTACAGGCCTGCCGACAATGGAAGCATTACATTTTGGGGAAGGAAACGGTCATCCACACAGACCACCGACCTCTGCAGTTCATACAGACCCAAGGGAAATTGCAGAATGATCGCCATCAGAAGTGGTCTACATACCTGCAACAGTTTCACTTGAATATCAAGTATAAAAAGGGCAGCACCAATAATGTTGCAGATTGCCTCAGTCGACCACCGATCATGGCGCTAACCACCGTGCTCAACTCTTGCGGGCACGAGACTTCTGATTGGCCACTTCTCTACAAAAGCGACCCAGAATTCGGCCACACATACCAGACACTCTTGGAGGGTCGGCAGGTTGCAGATTTTCACCTCCAGGATGCCCTATTATGCCACCTCGGTCACCTTTGTGTTCCTTCAAGCGAGCGTGCCAAGATGATTTGGGAAGCACACTACAGTCGGGCTGCTGGGCATTTCGGGGTCGAGAAAACAGTGGCAGTACTGCAAAACTATTTCTATTGGCCGAATCTTCGACAGGATGTTGGGAAGTACATCCGATCATGTACTGCCTGTGCCATTGCCAAACCGACCATTAAGAAGCAAGGCCTCTATACCCCGTTGCCTACCCCTAGTCGACCTTGGGAATCCATCTCCATGGATTACATGTCAGGCCTTCCTTCCACTAAGCATGGAAATGACTGTGTTTTTGTGGTCGTCGACAGGTTCTCAAAGATGGCCATTATGATGGCCTGCAAGAAGAATATCACAGCAGAAGCCACTGCTAAACTCTTCTTTGAACGAGTGTGGGTGCACTTTGGGATCCCACAGTCTATCATCTCAGATCGGGACAGTCGGTTTCTCAGCACCTTTTGGTCCAGTCTCTGGTCAATGCTGGACACCAAACTCACGAAGTCCACAGCCTTCCATCCTCAAACTGATGGCCAGACAGAGGTTGTCAACAGGATGATTGTGCACATTCTGCGCATGTATAACTCAAAGCATCCACGCACATGGGACGAGAGCCTCCCCTATGTTCAGCACAGCTACAACCGAGCTCTTCACAGCTCCACTGGCCATAGCCCTTTTCAGGTGGGTTTGGGATTCCAGCCACTATGCCCCATTGATGTGGCCATGCCCCTTGCAGCTACTCACATGAATTCAGCTCATGTCCAGTCCGAAACAGATAAGGCCACCAGCTTCATTGAGCGCATCCAACATATTCGCCAGCAGGTCCATGACATTCTTGAGAAATCAAATGCCAAGTACAAGCAGCGACATGATCAACACCGGGTGCCACACAAGTTTCAGGTGGGCGACAAAGTCTGGTTGCATTTGCAAAAGGAACGCCTTACTGGAGCCTATCGGAAATTGAGACCACTCCGATATGGTCCTTACACCATTACTAAGGCTATGGGAGACAATGCATTTGAGCTCAGCATTCCCCCATTCCTTGGCCTGCACCCAGTGTTCAATGTGGACCGCCTTCGGCCATACTTTCCACCATTGCTAGACACATCCGACATTGCAGAACAGCTCAAACCCACAGAATTAAATCCAGATTGCATGGAACAAGCTGCAACTGATCGGATCATGGACACACAGATCAAGAACACTCGCCAACAGAATATCCAACTGTATCGAGTTGTCAAAGCAGGCCAACTCCTTCAGCAGGGCAAGTGGCTCACCAGGGAACAAGTTCAGCAGAAGTTTCCTCATCTCATGGAGGAGCTCAACGCAATGGGGACCATTGCTTCCTAAGGGGGGAGGAATGATCCAGGTGGATATTGGTGGCCACCTGCCAAGTCCACCTGGACCCCCACCATTGTCTTTCTCAGCATTTTCAGTTTCCTTAATTGTAGCACAGTTTACTATTTTTAGCAGTTTTTCGGGTCCTGAACTTCCGGAGCCGTTTTGAGGCCCTAAACGACGTTTTTTTGGGAATCTGGGGCAACATGGGTCCATGGACCGATGTTGCCTCCCAAAGTGGTAGTACTCGGATAGATCTTTCTAACGAGCTATTGTACGCGTCAAACGGAGATCATATGCCAAAGTTACGACCCCGGGAAGTTGATGTACCAATTTACCCCCAAACGGGGCCCACAGTTTGGCGTTTCATCTCCTAGGGTTAGGTTTTGGAATGTTAAGGGTTTTCCATTGTTTCTCAACAATAAATAGGCCTTCGAGCCTCATTGTAACACAGTTTAGAGGCATGTAGCCATCACATCTCTTCTCAGAGATAAGCTACCATCGCCCTAGCTAGTTTATTTCCATTTCTGTTTGTAAGCATATTTCAGTATTTTCCATTAATGAAATGAAGTATTATTTCCGCTGCATCTTTGTGTATATGGTTATCTTTGTAATTTGTTGCGTTCCTGTTTAAATCCGGATCAGCAAACCATACAAACATTCAATGTCGACATTAGGACCCTCAGGAACCAATCCAACCTTTTGGCCAACCAGCCCCTGGATCCCACTGAGATTTTGGACTACTTGACCTTTGGACGCTCTCATGCTATGGCATGCAAGTGTCCACGGACCTCTGGACGCTCTCACAAGCATACAAGCCAGCGTCCAGGGACTATTTTGCACAGTGTCGTGTTAGTGTCCCTGGGATTTGAGCCACTTTTTCAAGCCCAGAGCCCAGGTCACTGCCCAAAATTGAATGACATCTTCAATACAGTAAAATAACAAAGAAATAATAGCACAAATGCAATTTCTTAAATAATACCTTGACTAGACCCTTACTAGCCATGACAGGCATTTCATCAAACATATCACGAATATGTAATCTACAAGTGTAAATAACAGATCTAAGCATAGGGGTCTCATAATTGGTTGAGAATCACTAAGAAACATTGATGCCTCAACACATCAACTTCTATTTCATCCATTAGGTCAGATACATTGTTCATTCATTTACCAGTAAAAACATGATGAGAGCCATATATAGCTATTGTCATAAAATGTATATATAACCATCATAATAGCAACAGAAATACAAATGAAATCACTAGCATATAAACCACATATAACCAGTATAATACTCATAGAATTACAAGGACAAATAACCTCATATTTATGGTGCAAAATCCAAACCCGGGATGGCACTTCCACGCTTCCACGTTCCACCCGACCATAGAATTGTTAAGCCAAATCTCTCTTCATCCATTCACCCCTTTTCCATATTCCAAGCATGAATGTGGGATCTCACAGAACATATCAATCAAAGGCCATCCAGGGCTTCCAAGGGCCATCCACCTCAACCCATCAAACAATGATTCCACCTCATGGTCGGACATCACAAACCATCATCAAATTGGTCTCTATCCAAGCCTTCCAGGGCTTCAAGAGTGTTTGTCCAACCAAGGATTCCGGGACTAGTAACTCAACCCACAACTTTTACCAGGCTTCCAAAGTGTTTGTCCAACCAGGGCTTCGAGGACTAGTAACTCAACCCTCTAAGGGCTTCCAGAGTGTTTTTCCAACTAAAGCTTCTAGGACTAGTAACTTAACCCGAGCTATTATAGGGCTTCCTGAGCATTTATCCAACCAGGGCTTCCACGACTAATAACTCAACCCAAGCTAAGGAAACATGAGAACCAACCAAAACAAAAAAAGGAAAACAAATCCACAATCACCATGGCTATCCATAAGATGGAAAGGTTAGGCAATCCACTATCAATCCTGACCATCCTCCATGCCAATGACATATTACAACCAACAAACCACATGCATATGCCATGAATTCCAAAACTAGTGAGGAAAACATACATGCAACTAGGTACTTGCAAGAAAAATACATTGTAGCTATTGATCACAATGTCCTCTTTCACTTTCCAGCTCTTCCTTTGCCTTCTTGCTCCAAAAATCCAAATATGCCATGCCCTCCAAGGCTACTCCAAGAAAACTCTAAATATCCAAGAGTATGAGAGAGAGAGAACAATGACAGAGCTCCAAAACTGAACTAACAAAAGGTTATCAACTGATACTCAAGATCATTTTTATGAATGAGACTTCTATTTTCTTCATTTTCCATTATTTTCCTTCATTTTCCTCCTCACATGCAACTTGTGACCTTTCACCGCCCTTTTCCAATTTCTGTAGCCATTAATAACCAAATGAACACCCACTCTAGGATGTCTTGCCCAACATTTAGCTTGGAATAAGTGTACCATCAATCGTGGTTATAATTTTTGTCTTTATTAACTTTTATTACATGGAATTTTCCCCAAGGCTCTTACAGAACCCTCCCCCTTGGGGGAACACCATACTCGATATTTAACAACACCTATAACCACAAAACTGCTATAAGCAAAATATACTGTTGATGGAGCTTTATAACTTAGCTCGATGCAATATTTACAATTATCAACCTTCTCATAAGCAAACCAACATGAAAACATAACATCATAATGACATGACACCCATACCACTTATTGGAGCTTTATAACAGAGCTCATGGTGGTATTTACATCCATATACATATGTACATATACCAAACATCACCAAAACATAAACTAAAAACATATATAGAGTTCAGGCTTCTGTGATCCATATCAAGATTGTGAGAGATTTTCATATATTGCTTTGTATATTTTTATTTAGGCATTTAATTTTTTCATATATTATAAGGTCATTTATTTTATTTCTAACTAACTTATATTTTTAATAATATTTCTTGAATACCCTCGATAATATTTTATTTATTTTTATAGATACTGGTCCTAAATCTTACTAATTAAACTAATATAATAATTTTGACCCCGGTCCTAATGTCAAACTAGCCGTTGGTCTAGTTAGCTGTTGGAGGCTTCGCTCAGACTATTTAGCATGCTAAGCTGGATCTGTTTCTTCAACTTGTCCTGACGATGAACCACACTAGTTGGTTCGAAACGCGTCGACAAATGGTACTCCATGTGATTTTCGCTGAAAAATCTCTCACAATCTTAAAAACATATACTAAGACATATACCAAAACATCATACCAAAACTGCTTTGCCTCAACTGACAAATAATGAAGGATACATAGCCCACACCTGATTCGCCATCTCCCATGTAGCTTCATCGGGCCTAAAGTGCTTCCATTGCACTTTAACTTGCTAGATTGCTCAGTTCCAGAGCATGAGCACCTTTTTCTACAATATGCTCATAGGCTCTGGCTAGAATTCTCCATCTGCTTCCACCTGCAATACAAATCAGTCAATCACATGATCAACATCTCTAACATACTTCTTAAGCAATGACACATGGAAAACATCATCGAATTTCACTTTTGGAGGCAATGAAAGTCGATAGGAAACTGGCCCAATCCTCTCAATAATACTAAAGGGTCCACTAAACCGTGGTGCCAGCTCGGCACATGATCCAATCCGTAAGGATATCTTCTTCGGTCTGATGTGCAAGTACACCTATTCCCCAACCTAGAACTCCTCGAACAACCTGTTCCAATTTGCATAGCTCTTTTGCCTATCCTGTGCCGCCTTTATATTCTTCTTGATCACCTGTATTTCATGTTCCATGTCTGACAACATGTCTGGTCCAATCAATGCCATGTTGACTAGATCACTCCAACTAACAAGAGTATTGCACTTCTCCCATACAATGCCTCAAACAAACTCATCCTCAAAGATTCCTTATACTCATTGTTGTAAGCAAACTC
This sequence comes from Pinus tabuliformis, assembly GCA_031772625.1. Lineage (NCBI taxonomy): Eukaryota > Viridiplantae > Streptophyta > Pinopsida > Pinales > Pinaceae > Pinus > Pinus tabuliformis. The sequence continues at coordinate 512,808,458 of CM062808.1, read as the reverse complement.
TACCAATGGAAGGTACTCTTCCCACTTTCATTGTTTATGCATCACATACATACTCAACATGTCCTCCAACATCCTGTTGACCCTCTCTGTCTGTCCATATGTCTGCAGATGATATGATGTATTGAAGACCAACTCTGTGCCCAAACTTGCAAATAAATCCTTCCAAAACTTGGAACTGAACTTCGCATCTCTATCTAACACGATATTGTTCGAAACGCCATGCAATCTGACCACATCTCTAATGAATACATGTGCTACATTGCTAGCTGAGAATGTAGACTTCACTAGAATGAAATGTGCAACCTTTGTTAACCTGTCCACAATAACCATGATGGAATCATCATGTCTCACTGCCCTCAACAAACCTGTGATGAAGTCCATGGAAATGACTTCCCATTTCCACTCTAGAATCGCAATCGGCTGTAGCAGCCCACCTAGATGTTTACACTCTACCTTCACACACTGTCAATCAAAACACCTAGCCACAAACTCTGCTACATCCTCTTCAGGTTCTACCAATAATAAAATCTCTTCATTGTTGTTAGTGTCTTCTGATAACCTTGGTGACCTGAATATGGTTTCACATGAAACTCCTTTCAGATCACCTTCTTGAGCTCACTACTGTCTGGCACATATATCCTGTCTCTGAACCTAGCCAATCCATTTGATGTAAGGCAATAGCCCAAATCCTGTGCACCTGCACCTGTACATGTACTTGTACATGTACTTGTACCTGTACATGTACTTGTACTTCTACCTATACATGTACATGTACATTTACTTGTACACGTAAATGTACATGTACCTATACTATCACATGTACTATCAACTTTACCTGTACCTGTACTACCACCTGTACCTATACCAGTACTTTGTTGCAACCTGTGCATAATCTCCATATATCTGACATCCTGTTGACCTGCCTGCAAGATCCTATCTTGTAAGTCTGTCCCATAGGAGCTCATAGTTGCTAAGTGATTTACCTATATCTGCCTGCTAAGAGCATCTGCCACTCTGTTCTCTTTTCCTTTGATGTACCTGATCTCAAAATCAAACTCACTAATCATAGCCAACCACCAAGCCTGCCTACCATTCAGATTCGGTTGGTCAAATAGATACCACAAACCATTGTGATCACTCATCAATGTAAACCTCATGCCCATAAGATAATGTCTCCACATCTTCAACGCATGTATAATCACTGCCAACTCAAGATCATGTGTGGGGTAGTTCTACTCATGCTCATTCAGTTTTCGCAACTCATAGCATACCACCTGTCCATCCTGCATAAGGACTCCACCAAGTCCTTTCTTGCAAGCATATGTGCATACTACAAACTCTTTTTCCGAATTTGCAATCTTTCACACGGGTGCATGTGTCAACAAATGCTTAAGTTGCTCAAAACTAGCCTCACACTCCTCTGTCGATTCAAACTTCTTACCTTTCCTTTGTAATGACGTGATAAGATAAGCAATTTGTGAGAAGTTCCTGATGAACCTCCTATAATAGCCTGCCAACCCCATGAAACATCTCACCTCATTTACGTTCATGGGAGCTACCCCCTCCATGATGGCCCTTATCTTTTCTGGATCTACTGCAATGCCCTCCTTGGAGACAACATGCCCCAAGTAGTGTACCTCAGTTTGAAAGAAACTACAATTGTTGAACTTAGCATACAACTAATTCTTTCTCAACAACCTCAACACAGATGCTAAATGCTCGACATTCTCTTCTTCATTTTTAGAATATACCAATATGTCATCAATGAACACAATAACAGACTTATCCAAATACAGACACGACACACTATTCATCAAGTACATAAATGTAGCTATAGCATTATTTAAGCCAAATGGAACTACAACAAACTCATAATGCCCATACTTGGTCCGGAAGGTTGTCTTGTAAGTGTCCTCCTCTTTGATGCATACTTGATGATATCCAAATATCGGATCAATCTTTGAGAACATTGTTGCTCCCTTCAACTGATCGAACAAGTCATCAATCCTCGGTAACAGATACCTATTCTTGATGGTCACTTTGTTCAACTTCATGTAGTCAATGCACAATCTAAGAGTACCATCCTTTTTCTTCATAAACAATACCAATGTGCCCCACGGTGATACACTTGGCCTAATGTATCCCTTGTCCAACATTTCCTTCAACTGTAGCTTCAACTCTACCAACTTAGGTGTGCTCATCCTATAAGGTTCCTTTAATGTCGGAGCTGCCCCTGGCACCAACTCAATAGAAAAGTCTACCTCCCTATGAGGTAGAAACTATGAAATATCCTCAGGAAATAAATCCTTGAACCATTGTAGAACTAGGTACCTGCTCAAAACATCTACATCCTCAACTTCCTTACCCTTGTCACTATAAATGTGTACTGCAAATAACACACCCCCTTTTTTATGACTACGCTTTGCTTGCATAGTTGTCACCATCCTAACTGATGTGGCTTTCTTCTTTCCCTGTAAAACTCTTGCTTCCCCATTATCATCCAAGCACTCAATGGCCTTGTCATATCAATCCACCTTGGTTCTATGAAGGTACAACCAATCCATGCTCAACAACATATTGTATGATTCCAATGGTAATACATTCAAATGTGCTATGAAAAGCATACCATTCCAATCAAATGCACAAGCTCTTACCCAATGGTGAAATCACTTCTTTGTACTTTGATCCAGGTGGATATTGGTGGCCACCTGCCAAGTCCACCTGGACCCCCACCATTGTCTTTCTCAGCATTTTCAGTTTCCTTAATTGTAGCACAACTTACTATTTTTAGCACTTTTTTGGGTCCTAAACTTCCGGAGCCGTTTTGAGGCCCTAAACGACGTTTTTTGGGGAATCCGGGGGCAACACGAGTCCATGGAATGGACTGGTGTTGCCCGTTCCAACAATGATAGTGCTCGGATAGATCTTTCTAATGAGCTATTGTACGCGTCAAACGGAGATCATATGCCAAAGTTACGACCCCAGGAAGTTGATGTACCAACTTACCCCCAAACGAGGCCCACAGTTTGGCGTTTCATCTCCTAGGGTTAGGTTTTGGAATGTTAAGGGTTTTTCCATTGTTTCTCAACAATAAATAGGCCTTTGAGCCTCATTGTAACACAGTTCAGAGGCATGTAGCCATCACATCTCTTCTCAGAGATAAGCTACCATCGCCCTAGCTAGTTTATTGCCATTTCTGTTTGTAAGCATATTTCAGTATTTTCCATTAATGAAATGAAGTATTATTTCCGCTGCATCTTTGTGTATATGGTTATCTCTATAATTTGTTGCGTTCCTGTTTAAATCCGGATCAGTGGTATCAGAGCGGTCTGCTTTTTCTCTGTTTTTCTTTGCATGTCCCCAACAAGGTCGGGATATAAGGAGTTAGGGCTTGAACTAGTTGAACCTTTGCAAGACCAGCCTCGCAAATCCCGACGGCCTCCCATGGCGGACGAGAAGAAAGACGAGGGGGCAGGAGATCCCATCAAAAACTTGCTCGAAGAAGCGCTCGAGCGACAACGGAACGCGATGATGGACAGCTTTGCGCAGATCCTTCAGCGGCTACCCAGAAGCGGCGCATCGGCTTCCAGCAGCTCCTCTGGAAACGCCACACCCTTTAAGGTACAAGTTAATTTTGAAATCCCCATATTCGAGGGTCAGATAGACGCCGATGCCGTAGATAAATGGTTAAATCTGCTAGAGGGTTATTTTTCTGTTCATGAATTTTCGAGTCAGGAAAAGATTGTTTTTGCTCTTCTCAAAGCAGCCCCCCACGTCAAGGACTGGTGGGAAACCTACTGCGAGCAGAAGGATGAAAGTACTGGCTCACTATTTTCAGCCGCACCCACCTGGGATTCGTTCCGGGATGCCATCAAGGAGCAGTACTACCCTGTCGGAAGCTATGAGGATGAATACATAAAGTGGACCACGCTGCGGCAGGGAAGGGACCAAGACGTGCCAGAGTTCACCAATCTTTTCCATACCCTTCGCACAAAGTTGGGTATCAAGGATTCGGAGCAACATTTGATACTCAAATACCGTGGCTGACTGCACAAGTACATCCAGGAAGAAATACAGTTCCTAAACATCCCCTCGCTCGGCGCAGCATACCGGTATGCCGTCAAGGTCGAGCAGAAGTTTAAACAAAAGAAGCGAGACTTTGGATCTGCAAATCCAAAGCAGGGGAAAGGTGCCCCTAAACCACAGAACAAAGGACAAAGCCAAGGCGGGACAGCCCAAGACAACCAGCCGAAGCTGCAAGCAAAGAGCAACGCCGCGAAGCCGAGAAAGGACACTGGAAAATGGTGCGAGTTCCATAAGAGCTCCACTCACAACACAAGTGAGTGTCGGGCCAAGCAGTCACTGGTGGCTGAGCTAAAGGTTTCAGAATCAGATGCATGTTCCGACTCTGAGTCAGAACCCGATAAGGGGTATGAAAAATGGAAGCAAATCATTGATGCGGATCCCAGCGCCACTGTTGCTACCGCAAAGATCCAGAAAAATGAACCCGAAGATCCAGAGGAGGAGGAGCGTCTCTTCCACTCCCAGATGTGGGTAAAGGGCTCCCCGATACAGTTCATTGTTGATAGCGGGAGTCAAAAGAACCTCATTTCGGCAGAGGTCGTGAAGCGGTTGGGCTTACCGACCACAGCACATCCACAACCATACACCATTGGGTGGCTTCACCAAGGGCGAGATCTTCGCGTGAGCCAGCAGTGTCGCCTTCCATACAACATCAAGCCCTTCACGGATGAGGTATTGTGTGACATTGCTCCCCTTGAAGTTTGTGATGTATTACTAGGACAACCATACTTGTGGAAGCGACATGCTGTGTATGAATCAAGGCCCCGTGCTGTTATTATTACATTGGGAAATAAGTTGTTCAGGATACCAGAGGTAGCACCACCTGCCGCCATCGCTTTGATTACTGCAAAACAATGCAGTAAGATCATTTCCAAAACCAGGAAATTTGTTTTCCTGATGATACGCCCTCAAGGGAAGAAGAAGACAGTGGCCGCGGCCTCCAAACGGGGTCCCTCTGCACGGCAGCTACAGATGGACAAGATTGTGGAGGAGTACGAAGACATCTTCACCTCCATGGCAGGGGTTCCTCTGCACTGTCAAGTCAAGCACTCCATCGATCTGACCCCAGGTGCGCCGCTACCCAATGGACCAATTTATCAGCGCTCCATTCTGGAGAACAATGAAATCAAGAGGCAGATTCAGGAGCTCCTGCAGAAAGGTCACATCCGTCCGAGTTCTTCGCCCTGTGGGAGCCCGATAGTGTTGGTACAGAAGAAGGATGGGACGTGGAGACTCTGTATTGACTATCGGGCGCTGAACAAGATCACTGTCCGTAATAGGTACCCGATCCCGCGGATTGATGACCTCCTAGACCAACTAAAGGGGGCGAAATATTTCAGCAAGATCGATCTGAAGTCAGGATATCACCAGGTACCAATTGAACCCTCAGATGTGTGGAAGACTGCCTTCAAATCCAAGGAGGGCCTCTTCGAATGGTTGGTCATGCCTTTCGGATTGACGAATGCTCCTGCAAACATGGGAAGAGAGCCTCCCCTACGTTCAGCACAGCTACAACCGAGCTCTTCACAGCTCCACTGGCCATAGCCCTTTTCAGGTGGGTTTGGGATTCCAGCCACTATGCCCCATTGATGTGGCCATGCCACTTGCAGCTACTCACATGAATTCAGCTCATGTCCAGTCCGAAACAGATAAGGCCACCAGCTTCATTGAGCGCATCCAACATATTCGCCAGCAGGTCCATGACATTATTGAGAAATCAAATGCCAAGTACAAGCAGCGACATGATCAACATCGGGTGCCACACAAGTTTCAGGTGGGCGACAAAGTCTGGTTGCATTTGCAAAAGGAACGCCTTACTGGAGCCTATCGGAAATTGAGACCACTCCGATATGGTCCTTACACCATTACTAAGGCTATGGGAGACAATGCATTTGAGCTCAGCATTCCCCCATTCCTTGGCCTGCACCCAGTATTTAATGTGGACCGCCTTCGGCCATACTTTCCACCATTGCTAGACACATCCGACATTGCAGAACAGCTCAAACCCACAGAATTAAATCCAGATTGCATGGAACAAGTTGCAACTGATCGGATCATGGACACACAGATCAAGAACACTCGCCAACAGAATATCCAACTGTATTGAGTTGTCAAAGTGGGCCAACTCCTTCAGCAGGGCAAGTGGCTCACCAGGGAACAAGTTCAGCAGAAGTTTCCTCATCTCATGGAGGAGCTCAACGCAATGGGGACCATTGCTTCCTAAGGGGGGAGGAATGATCTAGGTGGATATTGGTGGCCACCTGCCAAGTCCACCTGGACCCCCACCATTGTCTTTCTCAGCATTTTCAGTTTCCTTAATTGTAGCACAACTTACTATTTTTAGCAGTTTTTCGGGTCCTGAACTTCCGGAGCCGTTTTGAGGCCCTAAACGACGTTTTTTGGGAATCTGGGGGCAACACGAGTCCATGGAATGGATTGGTGTTGCCCGTTCCAACAATGATAGTGCTCGGATAGATCTTTCTAATGAGCTATTGTACGCGTCAAACGGAGATCATATGCCAAAGTTACGACCCCGGGAAGTTGATGTACCAACTTACCCCCAAACGGGGCCCACAGTTTGGCGTTTCATCTCCTAGGGTTAGGTTTTGGAATGTTAAGGGTTTTTCCATTGTTTCTCAACAATAAATAGGCCTTCGAGCCTCATTGTAACACAGTTCAGAGGCATGTAGCCATCACATCTCTTCTCAGAGATAAGCTACCATCGCCCTAGCTAGTTTATTGCCATTTCTGTTTGTAAGCATATTTCAGTATTTTCCATTAATGAAATGAAGTATTATTTCCGCTGCATCTTTGTGTATATGGTTATCTCTGTAATTTGTTGCGTTCCTGTTTAAATCCGGATCATACTTGTAGCCAGCTGCACTAATCAAGATTTTGCATGCAATTCCTTACTCAAACCACACTTATCCACCAAGTCAGGACTAGCATAGCTATAATTAGATCTAGGGTCAATCAAAATAGAAATAACTTGATCACAAAGCTTACTATCCATCTCAATGATATGTTCATGATAGTCTGCGTGTTTGTTATCCAATGTCGCATAAATATGAGGAATGCTCTCACCAACTTCCCCAACAGTTTGTGCGTCCTGTGCACTATATATCTGAGGCCTACCACCCTAATTCTGCGGACAATCTCTCTTCCGATTATCTTTGCCACAAGTCCAACACTCTATAGGCTTCCAACCTACATCCTTATTTTACTCCTCAGATTGATGTCCATGTCCTTTGTTAGATGCTTTGAACCTCTTAGGTGGTGCAAAATTCTCCTTATTGCATGAAGCATGTGGTCTTACTCACTTCTTGTCCCATTTTGATTTTTTCTTTGCATTGCCTTTCTAGTCTGGCTTAGTCTCAGATCTGCGCTTCTATTGCTCATAGCAATGCTTTAAATTTTAGATGGCCTCCTCCAATGATCTAGGCTCATCGAACTCAATCCTATCTTTGAATGCCATTGGTAACCCACTAGTGAATCTATGAATCTTGGCGTGACAAGGCCTGATTGTAAACTAGCAGTGATGCAGATGGAGGATGAGAAGCGCATGGATGATGTGTGTAAGCGGTTGTCTACTACTGAGGCAAAGCTTACTGAACAGTCATTGGTTATCAGGACACTATCTGATAGTATCTTGGATTTGTCAAGAAGGCTAGAAGAAGTTGAGGATGATGATGACGACGATGTTTATGTGAGGCCAAATGTCTAGGAGGAGGATCGGGTTGCATATCTGTAGAGGATGGAGATAGAGGATCCTGACAGATGGATTGAGCTTATTAGTGAGGGTGAGCCTTCAGGCTCTACTCCCTCCACATCTTCTTAGATGACTTAGAAGATGGGGCTCATTGTTAGTTGCTCATGGCAGTGAGTCCTTAAAACAGGTTGAGCAGGTATGACAAATGATGCAGGAATGGTTTGGCATTAGCATCATGACATGTTGTAGATGGGATGGAGTTTCCATGGACCTGAGCATGGGAGAGACTCTTGGTGAGTCTAGGATGTGGCAGAGTCTGAGAAAAGACTGGTGTAGACATAAGGATGTGCATTCTTATGATTTGAGCATGACAGTTGGACTGATCACCTGACTAGTTCGAGTCATGAGGGCTAGCAGTGTACCAGAGAGATGTTGGCATTATGTTGGAGTATCTGACGACAGTTCACAGGATGGGATGACACATGGTGGAGACAGTCGTTTTGCATATGTTGCAGGGATGTTTGCAGTGTATGGACTGGTTGATATCATGGACCAAGGATGAGATGGTTATCTTGGATGAGATGATGATCTTGGTGGAAGATGGTTACCGGGATGGTATATTGTCGAGGACGATAATGACTTCAGGTGGAGGAGGATGTAAGGACCTGCGGTCCGAGGCCTTATCACCGTGCGAAGTGCAAGCGAGAAACTTAGGCGAAATGTGAAGGAAGGAAGTCTGATGACGAGTTTATAGGCGTTGTATGAGTTGAGCGGGTAATCCCACAAGTTAGGCAGGCCGACCCACCTCATGGGCGAGCTACAGGCAATAAATGAGTCTGCTGGGCGAGTTAGACATGTGTCGGCTAGGTGAGCCAACCTTGCTACTTCCTGTATATATTGTTGGATGGATGGACGAGTTGGAGGTATCATCGAACAACCATCACAACGAGTTCATACGAGTTGCGAGTTGGTGGAAGAGCAGGTGTAGGCTGGAAGTGCTTGGAGGGCACAAGTCTTATGTGCCCGCACTTCGGGCGAGCTGTCGGCCGGTGAAACGAGTTCAGAATTTGCAGGTATACCTTGTGAATGAAGGCGTGGTCGGGCAGGAGTCTTGAACGAGTTTAGGTGGAGGGCCGCACGAAGGTGTGCCTGCCCGTCGGTTGAACGAGTTCGGGTAGAGGGCTGCATGAAGGCATGCCCACCGGTCGGTTGAACGAGTTCGGGTGGAGGGCCGCACGAAGGCGTGCCCGCCCAAATGAGTCGTGCACGAGGTGGGTACCCGATGAGGGCACCCGTGCACACGAGTTGGCAAAAGCGAAGTGTGGATTGTAAGGTGACCACCATGCAAGGTGTGCACGAGGTGGAAGCCCGATGGCAAGGACACGAGTTGATATTTGTCTAAGTATGAAACTTGGGGTTTCCAAGGTAATACTTGTATTTTTATAAAAGTGGAAAATATATTGAAATCGGGCAGACTCATATCAGGGAGTTGCCCCTCCCTTTATACTGTTGCAATTGTGTATATGTGTTAATTGTTGTGGATAATGAATGTGTATGGGTGTTCATTAGTATAAAGGCTAATCTTAATACTTGGTAAAGAAAAATAAACTAAGTATTGAATGTTAAGGCGTAGTCCATGAACATAAGTATTGGTGAAAAGAAAGTGTTCGGTGGTGCCGCACCTCACTACAAGTGGTTGAAAGACTAATAGCTCCATACCTCAATAGTTCCAAGAACTTGTTAATTTTCTTGGGGTAAGGCACATACCTCAATAGCTCCAAGAACTTGTTAATGTACTCATCATCTATCATATATCCCATCTTTAGTTCATTGAATTCCTTTGCCCTGTCATCAAAGTATCTCTTTGATAGGTACTTCCTTTTGAATAGCCGCTCAAAATCATTCCAAGTCAAGTCCTCCTCCTGTATACATTTGACATTCTTCACATCTTCCCACCAAATGTCTACTTTACCTGAGACTGAATGTACCTACTCTGGCTTTCATGTTCTCTGAATAGTCATGCAACTTGAATAAATTCTTCATACCAAGCAACCATGCCTCTGCATCCTGCGATTTCTTCACCTCTCCATCAAATGTTGGTGACTTTTCTTTCTTAAACTCATTTGGAAAGTATCCCTATCACTCCTCTTGCTCATGGTTGATCCAAAGTGGTCCCTGTCACTGCAAATCTGACAAGCCCTAAAGTATCATTGCATTTACCTCTGCTAGCTTCTTCTGTGCATGTATGATTATGTCATTATCTGCCTTACAACTCCTTATTTCTTCCTTTAAGCTTCTCAGTGTATCTACCAAATTGGAAGAGTTCCCAACACCATATTGCTAATCTAATTCATAGGAAGAGTCTTTGTAGTATACCATCTTGTTAGTGATTTTATATTTCTTCATGCAAGGTATATCATCTCAGTTAAACCAAATCATAATAAACCAACGTACCTTAGTATAACTCGGGGAGGATACCTTGTCTGTCAGATCAACAAATCAGTATGATACATGTATAACATAATCATGACATCATATAGAAACATAACACATAAGTATCTAACCATGCAACCATCATTCTAGCTAGGGTCCAGTCATCAATTCATGACCTTATCAACAACGCACACCATGACCTCATGCATGACGGCAACCATTACATCACTTTGCACTTGATCACATGCAAACATCAACATGCATAAGCAATGCATAACCAACCACACACATGCATAAATACATGTAAGCAAGCATAAACGAACAATACTTGCAATAAAACCTACAAGAATGATACATGTAACCAAGCATGCAAGAATGTAACCAACACATGCGAGAATGTAACCAAGCATACAAAATGATACATGTAAGCGACATATAACAACATGTAACTAGTCATACACTTATGACGAGGCACTCCATGATAACAACATCAACCTCCACATGATGACATCACTACAACCACGATCAACATCATGCAAATGAACAAGGACATGGAATGCAAGCGTAAGAAACACACATGCAACTAACATGCATGCATGACCATCACACAACCCATCCAATCCGAGGGGTGAACCATGCTCTAATACCACTCTGTAACACCCTCTTCCCACATCTACCCAAATAACAAGCCAACTGGGGTAAACATGCAACGAGAGGCCACTATGATATGATTCGACCTCCTAAGTCACCTTAAGGAAGTGGAATCGAAGGAAACGCACCATACAAACATTCAACATTAGCATTAGGACCCTCAGGAACCAATCTAACCCTTCTTCCAACCAGCCCCAGGGTCATATTAAGATTTTGGACCACCTGACCTTTGGACGCTCTCATGCTATGGGCATTCCATCGTCCAGGGACCTCTAGATGCTCTCACAAGCCCGCAAGCTAGTGCCGAGGGACCTCTGGACGCTCTCACAGGCCTACTAGCTAGCATCTAGGGACTATTTTGCATAGTGTTGTGTCAGTGTCCCTGGGATTTGAGCCACTTTTTCAAGCCTATAACAAAGGTCACTACCCAAAATTGAATGACATCTTCAAAACAGTAAAATAACAAAGAAATGACAGTACAAATGCAATTTCTTGAATAATACCTTGACTGGACCCTTACTAGCCATGACAGGCATCTCATCAAACATATCATGGATATGTAATCTACAAGTGTAAATGACATATATGAGCATAGGGGTCTCATACTTAGTTGAGAATCGCTAAGAAACATTGATGCCTCAACACATCAACTGTTATTTCATCCATTAGGTCATAGATACATTGCTCATTCATTTACCAGTAAAAACATGATGAGAGAATTATATAGCTATGGTCATAAAACATATATATAACCATCATACTAGCAGCATAAATACCAATGAAATTACAGGCATATAAACCACATATAACCAGTATAATACTTATAGAATTACAAGGATAATTAACCTCATATTGATGATGCAAAATCCAAACTCGAGATGGGACTTCCATGTTCCACCCAACTGTAGAGTTGTTAAGCCAAATTTCTCTTCAGCCATTCACCCCCTTGCCATATTCCAAGCATGAATGTGGGATCTCAAAGAACACATCAATCAAAAGACATCCAGGGCTTCCAGGGGCCATCCACCTCAATCCATCAAACAATGATTCCACCTCACGGTCGGACATTACAAAACCATCATCAACTTGGTTTTTATCCAAGCCTTCCAGGACTAGTAACTCAACCCAAAATTTTTACTAGACTTCCACATATTAACCACATATAATCAGTATCATACTAAGAATTACAAGGAGAAATAACCTCATATTAATGATTTAAAATCCAAACTCGGGATGGGACTTCCACATTCCACCCGACCATAGAATGGCTGAGCCAAATCTCTCTTCAGCCATTCACCCCCTTGCCATATTCCAAGCATGAATGTAGGATCTCATAGAACACATAAATCAAAAACCATCAAGGGCTTCCAGAGGCCATCCACTTAAACCCATCAAACAATGATTCCACCTCATGGCTGGACATCACAAAACGATCATCAGAGTGGTCTCTATCCAAGCCTTCCAGGGATTCTAGAGCGTTTTTCCAACCAAGGCTTCCAGGAATAGTAACTCAACCCACAACTGTTACCGGGCTTCGAGAGCATTTGTTCAACCAGGGCTTCCAGGACTAGTAACTCAACCCACAAAGGGCTTCTAGAGCCTTTGTCCAACCAAGGCTTCTAGGACTAGTAACTCAACCCAAGCTCTTACAGGGCTTCCAGAGCATTGTTCTAACTAGGGCCTCTACGAGTAATAACTCAACCCAAGCTAAGGAAACATGAGAACCAACCAAAACAAAACAAGGAAAACAAATCCACAATCACCATGGCTATCAAGGAAATTTCAAGGCTAGGAAATCCACTGTCAATCCTGGCCATCCTCCATGTCAATGAAATATCACAACCAACAAACCACATGCATATGCCATGCATGCCAAAACTAGTGAGGCAAAGATACATGCAACTCAATACCTGCAAGCAAAATCTATTGTAGTTGTTGATCTCGATGTCCTCTTGCAATTTCTTGCTCTTCCTTTGCCTTCTTTCTCAAAAAATCCAAGTATGCCACTCCCTCCAAGAGTGCTCCAAAAAAATTCTAAGTATTCAAGAGTATGAGAGAGAGAGAATAATGAGATAGCTCCAAAACTGAACTGACAAAAGGTTACCAACTGATCACCATAAGCCTTTTTATGAATGAGGCCTCTATTTTCTTCATTTTCCATTATTTTCCTTCATTTTCCTCCTCACATGCAACCTGTGACCTTCCACCTCCCTTTTCTCCTAATTTCCATTATTTTCATAAATAAATGTGTCAAAAATAACACTTTTCCTTTCCAAAGCCTTAGCCATTGCCTTTTCCAAATTCCTTAGCCATTAATAACCGATTGAACACCCACACTAGGATGTCTTGGTCAACATTAAGCTTGGAATAAGTGTCCCATCAACCGTGGTTATTATTTTTGCCTTTATTAACTTTTATTACATGGAATTTTCACCAGGTTTGTTGTTAGGTCCCTATAATACTAGTGATTCCCCCATTACTATTGTCATTGTATCCCTTATTGTTATTGTTGTGCCCCATAGAATCCCACTATTGTTATTTTTGTGCCTTTATATTATTATTGTTAGGTCGGCTTGGTTATATTGTGACCCCTTAGACTCCTACATATAGAAAGGAGGATTTGTCATTTGTATGATCCAATAATTGTTCATTTGTGTAATGTAAAGGAGGTTGCCCCCTCGAAGAGGCTGAATTTTAAGGTGTTGATCTATCTTTTCTATCTTTTTGTGAGCTGGTTCCATAACATTTGGTATCAGAGCTTTGGATTCTGGGGTTTCGCTGCTCCAAACAGGTCATCGTGGAATTTTCACTATAATTTTTTTATGCGACGTTTCAGAAGCAAAAAAAAAACCCATTTGAGACGAAATCTTGTTGAACCTCGGGACTGAATTTCATATCTTGTCTCACTATATTTTCGAAGATATGATTTGAGGAATTTAGGATTCTTGCAAGCTCCAAAATTTCATCTAAAACAGGTCATCGTGGAATGTTCACTATAATGCTTTCTCTACGAAGTTTTAGAAACTAAAAAAAACCCATTTGAGAAGTAATTGGTCTGAATCTCGGCTTCAAATTTCAGATCTTGTATCACTATATTTTCGGAGATATAATCTGAGGAAGTTAGGGTTTTTGCAGACCCCTGAATTACATTCCAAACAGGTCACCTTGGGAAAATCGTCATAGCTTTCTCCCTGAGGATCAGATTAAATTTTCATCAGAAGTTGCAGAAAGAGGACGATTGTAGTTTTTTGGGTACCATTTTCAGAACCTAAGGTTCAAACAGTGACCTGTGGCACGTCGTACAAGTTTGATCTACTAAACAAGTCTATACTCAAGTCATCGTGGGAGATTTGGCATAACTCTTCATTGGAGAATCCAATCTTGATAAGACTTGCCAGGTTACAAATATTACTCAGAGGGTTACCGCAGGAAGCAATTTTAGACCTGGGAGATCCAAAATTACAGAGATACATCAAATTCAATATCAAGCTCCTACAAAGTGAAAAAAGGTGTGTAGTTTTTTAAATTTTTTTGCATAAGCTTGGTTTGAAAAATTAGTTTGAAGGAATTCAAAGGGATAGTGAAGCATTATTATCTCTAATTGATGCCCCGAAGAAAGAAAATGGAAACACCTAGTAAGCAACCTGAAAGCTCTAGCATGACTCATGAAGAAGAGGAAGAAATGCAACATGATATATTAAAATTACGAGACCAAGTGCAACAAATTTCACTCGCACAAAAAGTAATAGAAAATAAGATGGATGGTTTAAAGAAATACGTAGAAGCTAAGATGGATGGTTTAAAGAAAGGTGTGGACACTAAGATGGATGGTCTAAAGAAAGGTTTAGAAGCTAAGATGAATGACATGGAAGCTAAGATGGACGATTAGAAAATAGATTTGAAGACAGATTTGACAAAGTTTCTACAAGAAATGCTTACTAATGGCGAAAGGGTAGTAAAGGAAACTCATGATGAGAACAAAATAAATGTTAATCATAATTTCATAGACTCTAACGTTGGATCGAAGAACCACCATGTTCCAAATATCAATATGAGGAAGTTTGATGGCAAGGATCTAAGAACATGGATACTACAAATGGAGCAATTTTTCGATCTCCATAATGTGCAAAACACACCAAAGGTACGCATTGCAGCTTTATATTTGGAACCAAATCAGTTTGTATGGTATTGATGGCTTTGCTCTCGTAAACAAATTGTCACTTGAGCTATTTTTACTGATGAAATGATAACACATTATGAGGATACAAAAAGCAACACTTTTTTTATCCTATTGATAAATCTCAAACAAAAGGGTTCAATGATGGAGCACATTGAGGACTTCCAAAAATTGAATATAAGGGTAAAATATATTCTAGAGGATCATAGGATTGATGTGTCAATAGGGACTTTAAAAGATAACATCCAACATGAGGTTCGCCTACGGGAACCAGATTCATTGGAGAAGGCATTCAGGTTGGCAAGAAATATGGAAAGCAAAATTATGGCAACAAGGAAGCCTACCACTCACAATCATAAAGATGGAAGTGTTGTTTCCCCTAGCCATCCACAACCTACAAGGTTGACACCACAACGATTGGAAGAAAAAAGAGCAAAAGGGCTTTGTTACAGTTGTGATAGCAAATACACTAAAGGTCATAAGTGTGCCAAGAAGAAACTATTTTACATAGATTGTGAAGAGGAGGAATAAAAGGAACAAGAAACGTCAAAAGAAGAGGACATACACCAGGCTAGAAATGAATCCGACCATATCTTGTAATGTATTGGCTGGAATTACCACTCCTCAAACTATCAAGATAGAAGGGCATATCAAGAAGAAAAAGGTAATAATGTTGATTGATTCGAGAAGTACCCATAATTTTATTCATTGTAAGATAGCCAAGGAATTGAATTGCTTCCTATATCCAGCACCAGAGTATCAAGTGATGGTTGCAAGTGGAGGAACCATAAGTTGCTCATGAAAGTGCCATAATATCAAGCCATCCATGGGAGAATATGTATTTAATAGCCCAATGCTTTCCATTCCAATGGGTGGTGCTGATGTTGTACTAGGAGTCGAATGGCTACAATCCTTGGGTACAATAGCTTTTAATTTTCAAGAACTTTTCATGAAATTCTCTGCAGAAGGAAAGGAAGTTGAATTAAGGGGTATGGTAGGGAAACCGGGAAAGATAATCAGCTCTAGCTGAATGACAAAGCTTCTAAAGAAATAACAACGAGGCATAATTAGACAATTATGTTCACTAGAGGTTCCCACATCGAAATCATCCATTTCTCCAGATCTCCAAAAAGTCTTGGACAATCATTCCAAGGTATTTGAGACTCCCAAAGGCCTCCCACCTATTCGTGATCATGATCATGCTATCAATTTGATTCCAGGAAGTGTTCCTCCAAGCATCATACCTTACAGATATCCCTATGTCCAAAAGAGTGAAATTGAAAGTATGGTTGCAAAAATGCTAGAGGTTGGTATAATTCAACCTAGTCAAAGTTCTTTCTCTGCTCCAGTAGTATTGGTTCACAAGAAGGATGGATCATGGCGCATGTGTCGTGATTATAGGGAGCTTAACAAGCTCACTATTAAAGATAAATTTCCCATTCCTGTCATTGATGAATTATTGGATGAATTGCATGGATGAATTTACTTCACCAAGTTGGATCTTCATTCAGGATATCACCAAATCAGAATGAAGACTGAAGACATTGCAAAAACAACATTTAGAACTCATGAGGGTCATTATGAATTTTTGGTCTTGCCTTTTGGCCTTACTAATGCACCTTCTACATTTCAAGGTTTGATGAATTCCATTTTCAAACCCTTCCTTAGAAAATTTGTGTTAGTATTTTTTGATGATATATTAATCTACAACAAGTCTTGGAAGGATCATGTCCAGCATGTTAACATGGTGCTCAAACTATTGGAGGAGAAACAATTGTATGAAAAAATCTCCAAATGTTTCTTTGGAGTACAAGAGGTGGAATATTTATGTCATATTGTATCTCATGAAGGCGTTAAGGTAGACCCTAGCAAAATTAAAACCATTAAGGAATGGAAAATCCCCACATCCATAAAGCATCTACGAGGATTTCTCGGGTTGACAGGGTCTTATCGCAAGTTTGTTAAGAATTATGGGAGAATAGCAGCACCTCTAACAACATTATTAGAGAAAGATGCATTCTCATGGACTCCAAAAGAAATAAAGGCCTTTGAACATCTTAAAGAGGCAATGTGCCAAGCACCAGTCTTAGCTACATCGAACTTCACAAATATCTTTATTGTGGAATGTGATGCCTCAGGAAATGGAATTGGCTGTGTTTTAACGCAAGAAGAAAGACCCATTGCCTTCGAAAGTCGTCCAATCAACGGAAAGTATTTACACAAAGCTATTTATGAGAAGGAAATGCTGGCAATACTACATACACTTAAGAAATGGCGACCCTACCTAATGGGAAGACACTTCAAGGTAAAAACAGATCATGATAGTCTTAAATAATTTTTAGAACAAAGATTATCTTCAGAAGAGCAGCAAAAATGGGTCACAAATATGTTGGGCTATGACTTTGAAATCATCTAAAAAAAGGGAAGCAAAATGTTGTGGCAGATGCACTCTCAATAAAGGATGAGGATGTGGAAGCATTTCTTTGCGCCATTTCTATTATTCAACCAGATTGGATAAACGAAGCAAGGGATGAATGGAAGAATGACGAGGAAGTGTGGGCACTCATTCAAAAGATACAACAAGATCCCAGTACATTTGATACATTTAGCTGGAAAAATGATTCATTATGGTACAAGGATCGATTATACCTATGTAAGAATTCCCAACTCAAACAAAATATTCTTAGGGAATTGCACACCTCTCCCTTAGGAGGGCACTCAGGATTTCTAAAAACTTACCGCGAGGTTAAGAAGGACTTTTTTTGGGATGGCCTTAAATCGGATATTCAAAATTTTGGGGCGGAATGTTTGGTTTGCCAACAAAATAAAGTTGAAACAATTAAGACCCCAGGACTATTACAAGCTTTATCGATTCCAAGCCAGCGTTGGGAGGAGGTTTCAATGGATTTTATCACAGGTTTACCCAAGTCCGAAGGAAAGAGTGTTATCATGGTGGTAGTTGACAAACTTACCACGTATGCACACTTTTGTGCATTATCTCATCCATTTAAAGCGAGTACAGTTTCTACTGCATTTATGGAAACAATTCAAAAGCTACATGGAAACCCAAAGATTATTGTAAGCGACAGAGATCCCATTTTCACTGGAAATTTTTGGACAAAATTATTTTCTTGTCTTGGTACTTAGTTAGCTCATAGCTCATCTTATAATCCTCAAGCTGATGGGCAAACTGATATAGTAAACAAATGTTTGGAAGGATATCTTCGTTGCTTTGTATCTGATAAACAGACACAATGGATCAAATGGTTGCCTCTGGTTGAATGGTGGTATAACACTTCCTTCCATACTGCAACAAAAATGGCCCCATTTATGGCACTTTATGGATATCATCCACCATCCATCACATCATATGTAAGAGAAAATTCTAAGGTTCAAGTAGTGGAAGATCACATCGAGCATCAGCAACAAGTTCTACAACTCTTAAAGGACAACCTCACCTTGGCACAAAATAGAATGAAACAACAGGCAGATCAACATTGCATTGAAAGAAGTTTTGATGTAGGTGATTGGATATTCCTACAACTACAACCATATAAACAAATGTCCCTCAAGCAAGCTAAGAATGATAAGAAATTATCACCAAAGTATTATGGTCCATACAAGGTGTTGCAAAAGATAGGTACTATGGCATACAAATTGGAGCTTCCTGCAACTTCCTGAGTGCACTCAGTTTTCCATGTTTCATGCTTAAAGAAGGTTATAGGTGACAAGGTTCCAATTCAAACAATATTGCGAGAACTTAATGAGGAAGGAAAAATCATATTGGAACCTGAAGCAGTCAAATAAATAAGAACTCGACAGCTACGAAATCAATCAATTTCAGAGTATCTCATCAAGTGGAAGAACTTACCCGTTGAAGATTCCACACGGGAGGATGAGAATTTTATACAGAAGCATCCAGAACTACTCAAGCATTGACGACAACACTTTTTTGAAGGAGAGGGGCATGTTAGGTCCCTATAATACTAGTGATTCCCCCATTACTATTGTCATTTTATCCCTTATTGTTATTATTGTGCCCCATAGAATCCCACTATTGTTATTTTTGTGCCCTTATATTATTATTGTTCGGTCGGATTGGTTATATTGTGACCCCTTAGACTCCTATGTATAGAAAGGAGGTTTTGTCATTTTATCATCCAAGAATTGTTCATTTGTGTAATGTAAAGGAGGTTTCCCCCTCGAAGAGGCTGAATTCTAAGGCGTTGATCTACCTTTTATATCTTTTTGTGAGCTAGTTTCATAACATTTGTTACAAGAGATTTGTTCATAAAACCAAATTTACCAAACCCTAAGGTTTCAACAGCAAACCCTAAATTATCAAGATCTGAGGTTTTGGTTTATAACTTTGACAATAACAACAAACCCTAAAATACTACGGTTTTTACAATATTGTTAACACACCCTAAACACAAAAAGGCTAGGATTTTATAGTGAACCCTAAAGATTAGGTTTCACAAGAATGATCAAATGATAGTATAACAAAGGTAGATTCAATTTAATGATTAATCACCCTAACAATAATATTTAAAATTCAAAACCCTAGACATAACAATGTCAATAATGTAAAACAAATTTCAAAAGAGAATGAACATACCTCTTTCTATGAAGAGAACCTTGCAACAAAACTTGTAGTTTAAGACATATATTGAGTTGTTATTCAACAAACCTTGTAGTTTAAGACATATATTGAGTTGTTATTTAACAAACCTTGTAGTTTAAGACATATATTGAGTTGTTATTTAACAAACCTTGTAGGATATTGATTCTTGAAAGGTTTCCTTTGCAATAGAACTTCTTCCATGCTTCAAGTCTATCCTTTAAGTCTTCTCCATAACCTTTGTGTCTTATGCAATCTTTCCTACCAAGGAAAATACAAAGAAAAGCTTATTAGCACATAATTCAAACAAATCTTGATATGAAAGGGAAACCAAACATAAAAAGGAAATAAGGAACAATATACTTGTCTTTGGTAAAATGTTGAAGGCTCCCTCTTAATCCAATATTAAGGGATACCTACAACTTATCAAAAATAATTCAAAAATGTTCTAACAAGACATGTTAGATCTACAAAATCTGGAAATCAAAATATAAATAAAAACAATACAAGTCTAAGAATAATATGTAGGAGAGGACTTACTCGTATAAGTATTTGACTTCTGATTCGCTAGTGTTGTTCTTCTTATGTGGAGCTTCATCGGTAATATTTTCTTGTTCCCTATCTCTCTTCTTATTCCTTGGATTCTCATGTCATTGATTTTTGTAATGACCCATCTAAGGACAGTTGTAGCATTTAACCTTGGATATGTCAACTTTATTCTTTGGTCCTTTGAACTTCTTGAAGGCTCTCTTCTTCTTGTGATGAGCATAATAACCATTAGAGGTGTTTGTTTCTTCATCGTCCTTCTTGTCGCTTACTAATGATATTCGATCTTCTTCTTGACTATATGCATTACACATTTGTTCAAATGTTGGATTATCCTTCCAACTGCTAATTCCTGATGCAAGAGCACTCCAAGATTTTGGTAGTCCTAGAAGAGCAACAATTACAAGCTCCTTTTTTGGTACTACTCCCTCTATTGCTTGGAGTTCATCTCTTGTTCTAGATATCCTTACAAAATATGATGATACAATATCATCACTTGTCTTCTTTATTGTCCTTAGTTCATTCTTGAGGCTTTCTATTTGACCAATGTTCTTGATGGTGAATAATTCGGAGATAGCCTCATACATTTCTTGAGTAGAATCTATGTTGGATATGTATGGAATTAGCTTGTCCTTTACTCCATCCACTATTAGGTTCATGGCCAAGATTTTGGTTTTTCTGAACTTCTCTTTCTCTGCTTCCTCTGTTGGTTTCTTGACTTTTCCTTGAACAAGGTCCAAAATTTTGTGCTTTGTGAGGATACGATCTATCCTCTTTTTCCATGCCCTGTAGTTGGAGGCTCCTTCTAGTTTATTTTCTCCCTTCATTGTGTTTGTCATATTGCTATATTCTACTCCTTGTGACCCTTTTCTTAAAATCCTTATATCTCTCCTTTCAATAGTCTACCTTTTTCCTTCTTCTTCACCTTAGCTATGATACCATGTTAGAAAATCAGAAAGGGAAAAATATTATCTTATGTCAATAATTACTTGTGATATCTTTGAGTTCTTATTAACTTTCTTACATTATTATTTTATCTTTGTTTCATTAAGCAATTATTAAAAGCAAAACACGAAGATCATAGACACTAGATGTAGGCACTCTTCCAGGGAAAAAACCCCTCTATAAGGGAAAACACAGTCAAACTCTCCAACTAGCAAATTCAAGTTGAGATAGACCAATACCCTGACCAAAAGAACTTCTTCCTCCATCAAGTCATCCTTCCAATACGATTCAACAAACTTCAGGAGTCTCTTCTTGTCCAATAGATTCAACTTAATAATAACCCATAATTTCGACCTCCAGTAAATGCAAAAGTCTAGCCCAACCCCAACAGTTGTAGATCAAAATTGGTGAGTGAGTGCTCCAAATGAGGTCGAGTCACTGCCTTTATATAGGAGATTCTACTCCTCAGTTAGGCCGACTTGTCTAGTTTGAGGCCGACTTGGTGGAGGAGGCCTAAAAGACCTAATTTACTTCAAAATAAATTTGTTTCTTGATTGATAATGCCTAAGAAGGGCCTATTACATTATGACATGGACAAGGACACTTGACATAAGCCCTAAAATCCTACAATGGAGTTTTTGACCTATAAACAATTGACCTAAGCATGAAACCCATGCTTTAATAAGTCAATTCCTTAAATAATAAAATTGATTTTTCTTTATTTTGACAAATACATTACATCATGACTCAAATATAATTATGAAGACTAACACTAATTACATTCTTCAACAAAGTTAACCCTTAGGGCTAATCCTAATATTTTATTAGAATACAAAATGATGATAAATAAATAAAGTTATGAGAATTGATTTCAATTCGTGATCATGGTCTTCATGAGGGTTTGGATTTTCAAAAGAGTAACATGTTTAGATCTTGTGAGTCAACATGTTCTTTTCTTTTGGTAAAAGTGTTGTTGATTAGCAAAAAAAACATTATAATCGTTACTTTTATTAAAAATAATTAGTTAATGTTTAGATAAATCAATATTTAAATAAATCAATGTCAATGTTTAGATATGTGGAAAAATATTAATTTACTTGTGAATAGATAAATGTTTTGTATTTAAAAAATAAATAAATTATCTTTTAGATAAACAATTAATATTTAATTTGTATTTAAAAAAATATTTTACAATGTCTTTTTTAGGTCAAAAGTTTCTATTAATTTAGAAATATATTACATTGATGGGCTTGATTTACCAAAACTCTTTTGGCCTCACCCTTACCGGATTTTTTGGCCAAAAGTTGTGCAAACATCCAAAAAACCATAGTTAACCATCTATTACAAAAACTAGAGTAGATAGCACATTTAAACCAAAGGTGCCCAAAATCCACCTATAGAAGGAGTTCATCTAGGATTAGAGGAGTAGACCATAACAAGATATTTCGAAGTTGTACTAGGTGAAGGAGGAAGGCTAAAGTCGCAATGGACATGTTTTTCCATATGCGCTAAGTGGCCCTCCAATCGATCCATCTTTTAATAAAGCCATCACTGTCCACGTTGCAAAGTGGTCAACCTTTCATGCATCCTCCGCTAGTGTCTCTATATGTCATTTAAGAAGTCGATAACCACGTTTCTATCCTCTGGTCTATCAGTGGCCAGTTGTTCCAAGGGGGTAGCAATATCCTACAGACTAGCATGCAAGGAATCAAAGGGCAGTAATTCAACACGCCCAGGCGACTGACCTATAGTTGGGTTTACAACTTCACTAGGGTCCACCTCAAATTGCTCTAGGTGCCCCCCTTGAATGCAAGACCCCCTCGTGCCATATATGTCCACATTGCCTCAACATTTCATTAGGTAATTTCTCAAGTTGGTCGACATAATACTTTTTAACTGGACAACCACTTATCAGACCCTGCCATCGAGAATACTAAAAAACCCAACATACAAGTTTCCCAAAACAACCATAGTGGAAGCCGTCTAATGCCCCCTGAAGAAAGGGGCTCCACTCCTCCCAAAGAAAGAGGTCACAAACACCACAACCCTGGACCCAAGAAAGCACTTCTAGACTTCCCAGAAAAACCTTAACTATACTACAACCTCTGAACTAAATTAAGAACTGCAAAGACCACTGTAACTCACGAACCCCTTTAGCATCCCCACATTGGTAAAACTTTTTAGCCCAACGACTTAGCCAATTCTCGAGGAAAAAAGACAAAAAAACCTGATAACACTAAGAGGGTTGAAATCCTCTAAAGAAATGCTCTTAAGAGCAAACTAACATGAGAATCCTGCCGAAGCCAAACATAGATAGGGGCTACCATAATCAAATATTGAAACTTTTCAAACCGAATTGAGCATAGGAAGAAATCCAAATGGGTAAGTTATTACTTGAGCATTAGAGTCAACATCCTTAGACGCCCCATACCGCCTCTAGAATAAGAATGCATTTACGCCAACCTCGGGTGGAAGACCAATGCAACACCAAGTCATCAGTCGAGCACATACACTGAGGTCCCACATCCAGACCACACAAGAAATCCTACGCGTAGAATTGTTATGGCCATCAACAAGGCGAAAGTCCATTGCCAACAACCACCAACGAAGCTCCAGTGCTATCTTGCTCTAGTCACCACCCCAAAATATCAAGGCTCTAGGATCCCCTCCCCCATACACTCCCATCACCTCCAATGCAAAAACATACATCCTGTCTCAACACAGATATTTAACAACGAACGAAGTCTCTGGATTATGTGTATACGCCATTACGGCTCACGCATGCTGGCCACTTTCCAGGCGCATCACTCCCCTCCCATCAGTCATGACGGTCCCCTTCACTCCCATTAATACCATATCCATCCACTCCCATCTAGGTATTTAAAACAAGATTTTGCAATTTTTTATAAATGGATAAAATATTAATTTAAATATAATTAAAAAAATAACGAAAATAAAGATATTGGAAACAGGTAAAATAAATTCAAAGGGAGTATAACTTTTAGTGGTCAAAATTGATGAATGAAAGAGATTCTTCTCACATAAACAAGAGGTCTTACATACTAATGTAATGTTTAACTTAACCATAATCTTAAAATTAAATTATTTTTATTATATAAGGTAAAATAATTACATTGAATAAAATTAATTTACTATTATTATTATTTTTAAGTCGAATAGATTCTATTAAAAAAAACAGATTTACATCACACTATGCATACGTCGCCCCTACCTGGTTGGCTAGAAGAAAACAACAAAAATTATATTACAAATTGCTAGTGTAAACTTAGTGACCACACATTGAGAATGACCAATGGAACCAAAAAACACCTAATATCAAAATGCAACCCACAACCACCAACAAGTTGAAAAGTTGAACGTAGCCGGGTTCTCCGGTCTTATACTAGATGGAAAAAAAAGTCTGAAAATTAATTTATTATTATTACTATTATACATGAGATAAAATCATTCCATTAAGTAGAGTGAGTAATACTTGATATTGAAGATTATCTTTATTAATTAAGCATAAAACCTATGGCTATTTGATATTTTCATTAATCTTAAATTTACCATGTACAAAAATATATGAAATATCAATTTTATCTTCTTTGAAATTTATAATATCAAAATTATATCTATAAAAAAATTAAAATATATCAATTTTATAAATAATAAATTAACAAAAATATGATTTTTCAGTCACTAATACCATATACATTTTACATAACTTCTGAAATATAATTCAACATTTCATATTTTAAATATTAAATATATATTTGTTTTTTTTGTAAGTTAACATTTCTACATTATATTAACAGAGCAAAATTTACACTATGTACAGTCTGTGGCAGGGGAAACAAGAGTTTGAGTTTTTTTAAACAATTTGACATTGGAAACATATTATGTACAGTCCCTGGTAGGGGAAACCAGAGTTTGAGTTTTTTTTAAACAATTTGACATTGGAAACATATCACTGAGAAACAATAAAAAATGAAGAGTTGGGCCTCACGACGCCATGTTTGTTGATTGTGAATGAAAGATAGTGATAAATAAAAATGGAACTGGGAGCTCCTTGGCCCCAGACCAGGCGTACTTAGGCTGAGTGAAGAGAGCAAGGTTGTTTTGATTCCTTAGAGGCCAAATCAAATGACGATTACCAACTTATTGTTTTGCATGGACACTTGTGGTTAGCACATTCCGCACTGTATCCTCATCATCATCGAGTTGGTTCCTCCGTGCACCTGCGTATTGCCATTAACTTGCATGTTGCTGGAGTTCCCTAGGACATCTTCCAAGATGAAACAACCATAAGGGCTGGGGTGAGGGGAGGGAGCATTGGCCATTCAGGGGGAGGGGACATGGGAGCTCTATGGGGAGGCAAAGAGGACGAGTTGACAGGAGGTGAGCGCGAGGAGGACACAATAGGAGATGAGAGGTTAGGTGGGTAATTAATTTTAAGGTCTCTAGCTAAACACTTAAGGGAGGAGGTGGAGTGACTGAGGTGCACAGAGAGCTCAACGATCCAATTGGTGGCTTTAGATTTATCCTGCTCCCTCTCTTTAAGATGGCGAGCGAGGAGATTAGAGAGAGCCCAGAGGGACGAGTGCCCTTTGCAGGTTTCCTCCTCTTCCATGACTAGTACACTCTTGCAAATATGCTCATGAATGTTATAGTCAAACATGGTGGCTATGTAGGCATCATCCAGGGTGGTGGGGGGGGGGTGTTCGCGACCTCTTCCCCTGCTTGGGAGGTGCCCCCTGCCTCTTTTGCTGCTCATGATTGAACTACAAGGGTCGGGCATCATGGAGCTATGATAAGAAGGGGCATAGAAGGTCACGTGGATAAAAGACTGGGAGATAAGCAACCAGGAGGCTGTGTCATTGAGGGTTATAAAGCCAAAGAGGAGAGGTTGGAGGGCGCATTGCGAGGCTAAGGAATGAATATTAAAGCGAGCGATCCTCATGAGCGTCATTTGGTTAGTGTCTCCACTATGTACTGAGAACCATCAATGTTGGAAGAGTGCGTTGAACCTCTCCTAATCACCCAAATCCGGGATATATTTATTTTTATATGAATAGATTTTTAAATATTACTAATATAATTGCAATTAAAATAGAATAAAAGTATTCTTCTAAAAAGTAATTTTACTTATAAATTGAAAATTAATATTTAGTATTTTGAATATTAAATATATATTTTTGATATAGATGATTTTTTAAATATTACTAATAAAATTCAAAACAAATTTATAAAACTCGTCAAAAGGAAAAAGAATAAAAATATAACCATCTACATTATAAAATTAAAAGTTCCATCATTTTATTTCTCTTCCTCAAAAACTAACAAAAATTAAAAAAAGATAAAACATTCAGAATAAATTTAAATTTTCACAAGGGACTGCCTAAATTGCTCGACTACTTCATAGTATAACCACGAAGGTAGTGGAGTACTTTTCCCACGTTACCTCTTTGCCATCTAAGGTTAGACGAAGAGAACCCTTGAGATCTGCACGTATGTTGTTACTCAACTATAATTTCACCGTTTCAAATGAGAGACTGTCATATAAATGATCATATAAAGGAAACACTCAACTATAATTTCACCGTTTCAGATGAGAGATTGTCATATAAATGAGCATATGATTTCCTTTAGGTCGTATACTTCTCACATTTTAAATTGGTCTCTTGTTAGTTGTGCCTACTTTCTCTCCGTTTCCCTTTGGCCCCTCCAGATCAGTGGAAGCTTAAAACATCAGAAGGGGTCATCAGGTTCTGGTCTTTCGGTTATCAGCAAGGGGGTTGCCTCGTTTTTTAAAGGAATTGAGGCATTTCATCGTTATATTGCCTGCAGACTCGAGTTTTTTAAGTAGTCCGAGGTTGTTATTGAAGTATTAGGGAGCCAACTTGCTTTATTGCGGGAATGGAGCCATCCCTCAAAAAACCCAAGATGGAGGTCTCTGATGAGAGTAGCAGTGATAAAAGTGGAAAACAATCTACACAGGAAGATGTAGAAGCCATCAGAGCTTTGGTTGTGTACAGGCGTAAGGAGGTTGAACAATACACAAAAAAATATGAAGCCGCAAAGACCCAGGTTGTCCTTTTGCCACGACGAATTAAAGCTGTCTTGGCAATCTTTTTGTGGGAAAATTTAGCCATTTGTAGGATTAATAAATCTTGATTGTCTCCATTAGATAAGTTTTACAGATTCTTTCAAATGGGTTACAGATATGGATTTGCTACAGAATTTAAATTACAATGCAGATAAAAATTGGATGGGTGAACTGAAATATAGCATTTCAGACAGAAAATAGGCTTTTGCCCGATGCTCCTTCTAGAATTAAGTTTCTTGCGCTTTAGGAGGCCAATAGGTTAGTTCATTTTGGTCACAGTAGGACACCATTCTCGAACTCTAAACACCCTGCAATTTTTTAAATTAAAATTTCTCCTGGGATTATACCAGAACCATTGCTATAAATTTATCATTTTTGTTTTTTCGAGCTCTATAAATTCAATGTTCAGCTCGTTTGATCACCTCAAGAAAAGATTGAAAGAACTTAAAGAAACAAAAATGAAGAGCGAGATGTAGGGCTTATATCTCATGCACTTATCCTACTTGCATGATTATGCAACAGGAAGGCTATTTTGATATAATGATGATTTAGCATGTACATGTACATGTACTATTTCAAAAGATGACAATTGCATCTCTTTCCGTAATACAAGTACTGTTTTTGAAAACAATGATATTACACAATTCTCTGTCTTGCAGAACAAGTTACAGAAAATTACAGACATAACTAGCCTAATGGGTAGCTCAATTGATTAAACAGACCATTTCAAGGTGGAGTTCACCTTGAGATATCTCGAACTATCTGCCTGAGTCCCTGCGGCTTATCAACCGTTATTGTGTCTGGGAGTTGAGTCACCCTACATTCCAAAACCCTGGAGAAGAGAAGAGGGGGATCCTGCAAGCTTTTTGTTGGTATATATAACATTGTCCCATAGGCTAGAATTTCCATTAATCCCTCTTTCAAAATAAAAAATGGGCACTAAAACATTGTCTTAGAGACTAGAATTTCCATTAATTCCTCTTTCAAAATTAAAGATGGCTACTAATATAAAGTAGTATTAAATATGGAATACTCTGAGAGAAGACAGTTGAAAATTTTGATCTTTTGAGCTATTGTATGATGTTGCTTAGGGAAACTATCTTACATTGACATGTTCTGAAACTGCCGTCCAGGTGAATTAGTGATTTATAATGGCTATTTTTGTTTCAAGTTAATTGTTATAGACTTTGATCGATTGTTGTTAACATGGAGGCCTGCAGCTAGAGGAGGCTCGGACAAAATTATCTCATGCAGAAGCTCAATTACTTCGGATGGAAAATCAAGGTCAAAAGGGCCGAGATGTATCCGCAAATGTTAGTTCAGATGGTACACTAATAAAAGTAAAGACAGAACGTATGTCACCAAGCCCTCCTCAGGCAGAACAGAGTGGTTCTAGGGCAGCATCTCAGTCCAAACCTCAACTTCTGATCCCCTCAGCAACCCCAAAAGTGGGGTCATCAACGCGGCCAGTTGAAGGCAACAAGACATTGTCAACATCTGGTGTAAGGGCTGCTGCTTTGAGTCGGAGTCCATCCCAATTTGAAAATCCGTCATCCTCAAAAGGAGATATATCTGCTGCTAGATCTTTAAATCAGTTGGAAAGTAGAGATTTACAAGAGAAGAGACCGAAGAGGAAGTTAGGTATGTTGCTTGTCACTTACTGAAGCATTATACTATAAAAAACTGTCTCACAGGAATGATTATGACAAAAGATGACACACACATGGCCCAAGATTGTTTGCGTTTTCTAGTATAGAAAACAAATATGGCTCAATATTGTTTGTATTTTCTAGTATAGAAAACAATTATTCCTCTTTTCCTTCCTCCAATATTTGCTGTATTATGACAGGAGATATAAGTAACGGAAACCTCACATATGTTGGTTTTTGTGCTGCCCAAATTCTAAAGATTCTCTAACTATATTGAGATGGCTTTTCCTTTATAATCGTAGAATGACCTTATGCACCTCATCTTCTGTGTATTCTGCCAGACCATTTACTGTTTATGGTTTTTCAAAAGAATTGTTCTTTTCTTTAAGACTTTACCATTGTAAGTGTTAATCAATAAATGTTAGGTTTTGTTTGTTTTTCTTGGTTATTCAAGTTGTACAATGCTGATTTGGTGCTGCAGAGCAGAAGGAGCATGTGGATTTGATTTCAAGCGTACGTGGTGGCAGCAGTAATGCAAGACCATCACCATTACGTTTTCAGACAGGAACTCTCCTCTCTAGTCAGCACAAACGAAAACTTCGAAGTCTTGTTATGAATCCTGCCAGTGAGCAACTCTTTGCAACTAGGTATGAGTCAATGACCTACACATTAACCTGTTTACATTTTATATGGTTTATTGATTGTTAATATTCTAAAACATTTTCTTATGATGATGTTTTTTGTAATATAAAGCGCACCAAAGCTAGTATTGAGAAGTGTGCAATTTCACTCTGAAACGAAGCTAACAATTCTTTTTGGAGATTAGTGATGGGCTTTACACATGTTGTGTGTTCCATTAGTTACTCTATAGAGAAATATAAATTTGTAATCCCAACAAGTTACTATTTAGTATTACTACAAATTGCAACAATACACAAATTATAATGCTAATGCACAGTTAGGCATATCAGGAACACACAATGCGTTTCAGTCAAATTGGGAACATGTAACAGAATTCGGCCATATCCAGGGCACTAAACAAATTGTATTTAATTCCAAACAGCAAATAGGCTATGTTGTATGATACGGCGAAACAGCTACGCATTTCTGAAACGGAAATGCATTGGAAACGCGACTTCCCAAAAATTTGGAAGTGGGGCAACATGACACACACACACAATGTGCTATTTGATAAATAACACATTATATTGAAACTTGGAAAAAAAGCGTTATAAATAAATGAGCAAGAAGATTTACTAGCCATTGAGGCTAGTCCATTAATCTTGTCTATCAGATCTCCCTTAGTGATTGCTTTTCTCTCTCTTGCTTGGGCTTTGTCTTCACCTGTGCTCTCATACCAAGTTAATTTTAGTTAACAATGGTATGTTCTATGCTTAGCACAATTGCTTCAATATCCTTCAGCAGCCCAATGACAATTTCCAATTTAGTTTCCAATAGCAATCACATTAACCATTAATCACATTGACAGTAACTGTAGATAGAACATGAAATAACAAAATGTAGAAGACAAGATGACACCAGATTTGGCGGATGCCAGGGAAAAACCCCAATGTGGGGAAAACCATTTGATCAATTCTTCTTATTATTATATCAAATGTTCAATAGAGAGAGAGAGTACAAAAAGTCAAAGTTGACTTGCCAAATCAAAGTCAAAACAACCCTGTCAAATATGCAGTCAACTGCAGTCAAATTCAACCCTAACCAAAAAGTCAAAGATGGTCAACACAGCAGCAAAACTTCCCCTTTGAAGCTCGGTCAAAGGCAGTCAAACTCGGCCTCTTTAGCTGGTCAAATAGTAGTCAAAACAGTCCACAAAACAACAGTCAAACTCAGTCAACTGAAGTCAACTTCTGTGGTCAAACAGGCCTGCGGTCAATGCAGGTCAAAGTGCTCAGAATTTCTTGATTTTTGTGCCAATCTGTACAGCCTGTCAAAAACGATTTTTTCCCACAAAAATCGCAGTCAAATGATGAGTCAAAATGTTTGGTCAATGCTGGTCAAACCCTTGCAACAGTCCAGAAATTCGGCTCTACAATTTGCCCAGAAAATTCGTCCTCCTTGCCACACGTGTGAGAGAGAAGATCTACCCAATAGCTGTACGAACCAATGAGAGAAGGAGAGAGAAGAAAATGTGCGTGTGATGATGATGCCAAATGAGGTGAGAGGTCACTTGTATTTATACAAGTCATTGAGGGTGAAGTGACATGTCTCTTGGGCTTCATGACCCTACATGATGATGTGGCCGACCTGAACAATTTACATGTGTGGGCATAAATTCAAAAACACACTTCTGCTTATCCAAATTAGTTGATCTTTAGATCAATTTTGGTCCTCTAGAAAAAAGGAATTCAATGCAATCATCATTTCCATCACATGAGCTGTCCAAAGTGGAATTTGGCCCTAGTTGCCAATTTTTACAGGTCTGAGACCTGATATATGAAAACAAGCTTGCTGCCCTAGTCTAGAAACATATTCAAGCCTTAATACACAAGTATGAGACCTGAAACAATAAATACTGAGATCCTGTAAGAAATTAGGGAGCCAGGAGTTAGAAGAGGTCAACACAATAGGTTGTTTTGGTTTTTATGCCTTAGATAGCATAGAAGATCTACAACCAGAGACCTACTCTTGCACACAAGCAAGTACTCAATTAAAAATAATGAAGGACCTTTGTTTTGACTAGTACATGATGCCTAGAAAGATTTGTTGTTCAAAAGGAGACATCTAGTGAGACCGAGGTCTGAAATACATTTGAATGAGGGCAAAAAACAATACTTGCAGCTGTAATAGTGTCCTGAAATGAGGCCGAGGTACCAAGCTTGATGGCAACGGTAAAAAATAATGCTTCAAGCCTTAACCACTCCTGAAATGGATGCCCTAGTAAAGGGCCGAAAATCTGAAAATGTGCCCTAGTTCTGATCAATAAGACGCTTCTCTGCCTCAGAAAAGTCATGCCATAAGGCTTCAAAAATTTCGCTGATTTGGGGAGAGGATAAGTTCAGACTGTAGGAATTTACAGGGTAAGTTCCTCAGACAAAACACCAAAAGGACACCGCTCACAACCAGATCGCAGATCAATACACCAGTATTTTGACGTGGTTAAAACCCTCAAGGAGGGAAACAGTCCACGGCATGAGCCAACGCGGCCACTTCAGGAAATTTATTAATAAAAGAATGAAAATTTACATATGTTTCTCTCATGCACGGATTACCCTACAAATGACCCTCCATGCGCTTTAAATAGAATTCATGGACCAATCGAGTGTCAAGCCACGGATCAAGTGTCGGTAATACCGAGGAGAGAATGAACCGTCGGATCACTACCTATCGTGACCGTCAGATTGTAAGTTACAAAATGTACAACGGTAAAGAAACACACTTTACCTAACTCTATACCTAACTCTACACTAGACCAAGTTGTACTTAACTATTTCCTATGTGTCAGAATATCCTAACATCCCCCCTTAAGAACAACTTGGGATAGGATTGAAGGATTTACAAATATGACACAATAGGAGAAGGAAGGAGGCACTAGAGCCTATCCCCCCTTAGTGACAACTTCCTGAACTCCAACCATAAATCGAAGTTTAGTGAACTTCGCCTCTGTGAGAGCCTTTGCGAAGATGTCTGCAACTTGATCATCTGTTGAACAATATTGCACTTCAAGAACATGGTCGTGAATGAGCTTTCTGATGAAGTGCATGTGTAGTTCAATGTGTTTGCTGCGCTGATGTTGGACTGGATCTTTGCATAGCTGAATGGCACTTTGATTATCACACCAAAGTGTAGTCGGATGCTGCTGCTCAAAGCCAAACTCTGACAGGATCTGACGAAGCCACAAGGCTTCCTTACTAGCTTCTACGACACCACGATACTCTGCTTCTGCTGATGAAAGAGAAATTGCACCCTGTTTCTTGCAAGCCCATGTAATAGGTCCCGAACCAAGAGTGAACACATAACCGACAGCAGACTTCTGATCATCAGGGTCACCAGCCCAATCGGAATCAGTGAAACCAACCAATAGAGGAGATGCTTCGGCACTGTAATGAATCCCAAATTGAACTGTACCTCGAACATAACGAAGTATTCTTTTAGCTGCTTTCCAATGACTTTCACGGGGGTTTTGCATGAACCGAGCAACAAGGCCAACAACAAAGGAAAGGTCAGGACGAGTATGAGTTAGATACAAGAGTTTTCCTACAAGTTGACGGTATAATGTAGCATCAACTTCAGGAGAAGTACAAGTGACTGAGAGTTTGACTCCAAACTGAAAGGGAGAAGGGGCTGGCTTACAGTCTTCCATGTGAAAATGACGTAGAATATCACAAGCATACTTGGACTGGGAAAGGAAAATACCCTCCTTGGATTGCAAGACTTGAAGACCGAGAAAATAGTGTAAGTGTCCTAAGTCTGTCATTTCAAATTTCCTTTTGAGGCTAGACTTCACATGGTTTATAAGGTTGGGATCACTACCAGTAAGGATAAGATCATCAACATAAAGAACAAGGATGATAAGAGAGTTGCCCACTTTCTTGGTGTAGACAGTATTGTCAGAATGACACCTAGAAAAGCCAGATTCTAAAAGAAAGCTATCCATTTTGGCATACCAAGCTCGAGGAGCTTGCTTGAGACCATAAAGGGATTTCTTAAGTCGACAAACAAGGCTGGAGTCTGTTTGTATGAAGCCAATGGGTTGTTCCATATAGATTTCTTCATGCAAGTCCCCATGCAAGAACGCAGATTTAACATCCATCTGATGGACTTCCCATTTGAAAGAGGCAGCAAGGGAAAGAACAAGGCAGATAGAGTTCATTTTGGCAACAGGGGAGAAGGTTTCAGTGTAGTCAATGCCTTCAACCTGTGAAAAGCCCTTAGCAACAAGACGAGCTTTATGTTTATCAACTTTCCCATCTGGTCCATACTTGGTTCTGTAAACCCATTTGCATCTAACAAGTTTTCGTCCCTTTGGTAAAGGAACAAGATCCCATGTATCATTTGCCAATAATGAATGATATTCTTCATTCATAGCTGCTTCCTAATCTGGATGGCCTGAAGCTTCTGCAAAAGTGTCAGGATCATAATTTACTGGAGCTTGAGCCAGTAAAGAAGAGGCTCTCTCGAACTGAGAACGTGTGCGTCGCTGATCTGTAGGATCACCGGCAAGATCACCTGCTGCATCTCGAGTAGCACGAACCCATTTTGGAAGCTCAGGAGCTGAAGGAGGATCCTGAGATGGTGGGGGAGGATTGTCATCCTCACTTTCATCATCTGAAGAGGAAATGTTTTCAAAGGTAGAAGAGATAGGGAGAGGTGGCACATCTGCCGGACTAGGCTCGCAGGCCGATATATTTTCATCAAATTTTACATCTCTTCTAATGATAACATTTAAATGGAATAAGTCTATAGCCTTTGACATCTTCAGAATATCCAACAAAAGTACATTTTTCACTCTTAGGTTCTAAAGCTTTATGCTTTTCATCTGGAATATGGGCCCACGCTTCACTTCCAAAAACACGAAAGTGACTTACATCTGGTTTGATTGAGCTCCATGCTTCTTCTGGAGTGATATTCTTTAAATCCTTAGTAGGAGTGCGATTTATTATGTAATTTGCACAGTTAATTGCTTCTGCCCAAAAACTAAGACCAAGTCCTTTAGATTGTAGCATACAATTAGCCATTTCCTTTAAGGTGCGATTCTTCCTTTCAGCTACACCATTTTGTTGTGGAGTATATGGAACAGTATGTTGCATTTGAATTCCATTCTCAGTGCAATAGTTGATGAATGTGTTTTTAACATATTCTCCGCCATTATCAGATCTTAACTTAAGAATTTGATGTCCAGATTGTTTTTCAACAAAGGCCTTGAAGGCCAAAAAGGTGTTAAATACTTCACTCTTGAGTTTTAAGAAGTATACCCAAGTGCGTCTGGAGAAATCATCAATGAAAGTTAAGAAATACTTGCAACCAGAGAATGACACAACTGGAAGTGGACCACATAAATCACTATGCACAAGCTGTAAAGGGGCTGAGGCGTGCCAAGAGGCACGTTTTTCAAAACTGTCCCGATGATGTTTTCCGAGTACACATCCGGAACAAACACCATCTCTGCAAGATACCATAGGAAGACCTGTCACCATATTTTCTTTACATAGATGCTGAAGGGAGTGATAGTTAAGTGACCAAATCGCTCATGCCAAAGTTTGCTCACTTCATCGTTATGAGCAACAAATACCGAGGGAAGATTTGATGACCCAAAGTTGTGAAACTTATACAACCTTGTAGAATCATCAGCAATGCCAGTAGCCAAAATCTGTTTAGGATCTCTTAAGTCCTTGATTACAACATCATGAGGTGAAAATTCAACGATTTTACCTTCACCTGAATGAGTTATCTGATATACAGATAGAAGGTTGCAGGATAAGGTTGGAACACATAATACATCATTAAACTGACCATTGTCTAGATGAACAGTTCCAGTCCCTACAACATTAAGAGATCTATCATCACCAACATATATATTTTTGGTGTTACAATCATTTAAAGAAGAAAACATGGCTTTGTTTTTGGCCATGTGATAAGAAGCTCCAGAATCAATGAGCCACTCATGAGAATGAGAAGAAGAAGATACATTTAATGCATAGCCAGACCAAGATGCTTGACAACCACAAGCAGAAAGTGCCATTCCTGAAGATGAAGTTGAAGATTGCCCCAAATGGATGTTATGCTTCTTCATTGCTGCTTCCAAGGCTTCCATCTTCTTAAAGCATTTTGATTTCTAAGTGCCCATCTCGATTACAAAAATTGCAATGTCTATCAGTCTTCTTCCCTTTGTTTTTATTTGTCTTATCATTTTCGGGCTGAAATTGCTTAGGACCCTTGTTTGGTTTACGACCATTCTTTTTAGGATATGACTTCTTAGGATTCTTTGAATTTGGTTGCTGCTGGGCGGCTAACGCTTTCTTGGAAGAGTTTCCAAGATTAAGAAGACCAAGGTGTAAGAGTTTTTCTTGTTCTCTTATTAAAGAATCACAAAAAGAGTCAAAGGAAGGGGACTTGTAGTCTGTTCCTTGAGAAATGAAGGCTTCTCTTGTAGAATGGAAGGTGGAAACAAACACAGAGTAGGTTGGTCCCAACTTTGTAAGAATGGAATAGATAAGGTTACTATCTTCTTTCTTAACTTTAACACCTTCCAAAAGATATCTAAGGGTCTTGAACTTGGACAAGAAATCTTCAATGCAAGAAAAATTATTAGGGTCCAATGTAAGCAACTCATTTTCAACTTGATGGGCTCTAATTTCATTTTTAATCCCAAAAATTTTATTGATTTGTTTCATTGCTTCATCAGGAGAATCAATTTCTGCAATATGGAATCTAAAATCTGGAGAAATAGACATCCCTATCAATCCACGTGCTTGATCTTGCCTATTTTCCCATTTAGAAGCCTTATCTTCATCCTTCGGTTTCTTTTCTTGGCCTGAGGCTATTCTGAAGAGACCTTTACTTCTAAGTAAATCCTCAATGTAAGCCAACCATTGAAAGTAGTTGGTGCTGTCAAGGGTAACTTGGTATTGACTTTCCATTTCAATGGAAACTGAAGCTAAAGATGCTGAAAATAAGTGTTCCAATGGATAGATCTCGAAAAATTAGGCTGGTTTAAAAAAAACGGCTCTGAAAACGGCTTCCGGATGAAGAAGTTATGGCTTTTTGAAAAAAAGTTGTTGAAGTTGCCGACGAAGTGCGGGAATGTGCGGAAATGAAAAAGTCTGCCCCCACAAAATGGAGACTTGAACCCAAGACCTCTACTCTCTTAAAATAGCTTTGAACCAATTGATCTATACAAAAAATTTGAGAGAGAGAGAGAGAGAGGGGGGGGGGCTTTGGTTTGCGTGCTTGCTTTGAGAAAGCTCTTTTTCCCTACAAAACAAAAAACAAAAAACCCAACACGGACATGCAAAGAAAACGAACCTTACGGCTCGAAGTTAGCTTTACCCAAAAAACTAAATATTTTCAAAAATGAACCTTGCGGCTCAAAGTTAGCTTTAGCTGAAAAACTAAATATTTTTCTCAATGTTTCTGATTTTCCGAGATCACACTAAGGCGCAGGGAAAAGAGCATACGCATGAGAAAAATCCTTCCTTTCTGTTTCTGATTTGCCCAGATCGCACAGAGTCGCAGGGCAAAGAGCATACGCAGAAATGAAAGGTATAGATCCGGTAATAAAAAAGCTAAATAAACCGAAACCGAAATAAACAGAGAGAAAATAACAGTAAACTGCAAATAAACACTGTATACCTCCAGATCTTAAAAATGACGCAGCTGGGGCTACCGGAAACCTTTTCGCGTGAAACGAAAGGGGTTCCTCACTAGAACAGATGCTCCCAACACAGAGCAGTCCTCTCGGCCCGAAAGCAGTCAGAAACAGCAGATCTAGGAAACGGCAGTCGGATGCAGTTCTACCGGCTTCAGATTTGGATCACCAACGTACGCGACCCTCAAATAGCTCTGATACCATGTAGGAATTTACAGGGTAAGTTCCTCAGACAGAACACCAAAAGGACACCGCTCACAACCAGATCGCAGATCAATGCACCAGTAATTTGACGTGGTTAAAACCCTCAAGGAGGGAAACAGTCCACGGCCTGAGCCAACGCGGCCACTTCAGGCAATTTATTAATAAAAGAATGAAAATTTACATATGTTTCTCTCATGCACGGATTACCCTACAAATGACCCTCC
The DNA here is from genome assembly GCA_031772625.1 of Pinus tabuliformis. NCBI lineage: Eukaryota > Viridiplantae > Streptophyta > Pinopsida > Pinales > Pinaceae > Pinus > Pinus tabuliformis. The sequence goes on along the minus strand of CM062808.1, from coordinate 512,770,778 downwards.
ATGCGCTTTAAATAGAATTCATGGACCAATCGGGTGTCAAGCCACGGATCAAGTGTCGGTAATACCGAGGAGAGAATGAACCGTTGGATCACTACATATCGTGACCGTCAGATTGTAAGTTACAAAATGTACAACGATAAAGAAACACACTTTACCTAACTCTATACCTAACTCTACACTAGACCAAGTTGTACTTAACTATTTCCTATGTGTCGGAATATCCTAACACAGACTTGCTAGATCAATCTATCTAAGCGAATCGTAAAGAAGTTCAAAACCAAAAATAAAATAAAAAAGTAAAACCCTACCTTCTGCAATTCCTTAGGAAGGTCGAAAAGTTCTTCCACAGGCAGACCAACTTTCAGAGCCAAAATATGAGATCATGTGTTGAGTCTTGAGATCTAATGTGTTATGGGAGTGCATTAGGTCTCCTTTTTCTAGTTTAGTCCTTAGTTTAGGAGGAGCTTCATAAGGCTAGCCGTTGGTGAAGGATTTTCAGACTCATGATTAAATCTACTTACCTTGAAGCCTAAGCAAGAAGGCTGTAGCCCTTTAGGTGAGAGGATTAGTCTTCTAACTAATGAGGGACACTTCTTGGGGGTGGAAAATATTGTGAGGCCCTTCCTCCGGATGGCTTCTTCATGAAACAAAATAACTAACCCTTATGCTTGATATTTAATGACCTACAATCAATGAAATTATGCCAAGTCACCACCGCTTGGGGTTTTAGCCCAGAAACTGTTGTTATCAATTTCAAACTCAATTATCTCTCAAGCCAGGAGGAACTATGTGGTGTGCCACATACTACTGGAAACATCTTGATGAGGAGAATCCAATGACGTGGATCTCCGAGACGAATTCAATGATTAGCTACTTCAAAACCCTCGACAAGTTTGGGGTATGTTTTCAGTCCAGGGAACCCAAACCCTAGGACTAGGGTTTTCAACCATCCAACAGTGGAGCTTCCAACTTGATGTAATCCATACAATTATTAAGAACCGTTCTTTAATTGTTTGACATCAATGATAAGCATTTTAGTCAAAGTTAAGCCCCAGGGTTGACATCAATGAAAACACACCATCCAACAATCTCCCCCTTCGTCATTGTTGGCAACACATGTACTCTTGCGAGTACAACTCCCCCTCACTTCACGCTTCGATATCATTCTTGTGATTTTGATCTCCTTCTCATGATTTATCTCCCCCTTTGACATCAATGGCAAAGGGTGACTCCCCTTGACAATTTGCTTGCTTCCTATGGACCTATAATCTGCTTGTGCTCCCCTTGACGAAAAGCCTTCCTCTGTCTTCCTGCAAAGTACTTGTCTACTTTGAAATGCCTTTTTCAATACTTGCTGCAACAACCTGTCTTGCTATGCTTCATACAAATTGCTTCTGTTGAATATGGATAAACTTATCGTGAGCTTTTGCAATTCGGTACTACTAACCTGTTATTAATGCATATGAGTTTTTAACTTCTTCTAATAATCTGTCAATAGCAATTACTGTGGACTTATAATCCTTTAACTGTTCTTCTCCCCCTGAACCTGTTATGGATTTTGGCATATCTAACTTGAAGTTGCGATTCTGATCATAATGTTGCCTGTCTGTTAACTGTAGACCTGTTAATAGATAGACCTTCAAAACATGCCACATACTGCTGCATAGACTTCCCCTTTTCAATTTTCAGGGAGTCATCACGCTGACTTCTTCAAAATAATGCATCACCCAACTCTTTAGATGGACTTTCTTGATTTGTGTCATTGTGTGATGTTCCTGTTGATTCATCATGACCTTTTGCCATTACAAAACTTGAAAGCATGACTGCTGATACTTTCTTATCTGCTTGATCTTCTTGTACCTGTTTCCTTCTCCATAATTTCTTGTACCTGACATCAAGATTGTCATTCATGGTTGATTCCATCTTGTACCTACAGTCGCGAGCTATGTGCCCATAATTGTGGCAATTGTAACATCTAATGTTGGGGTTATCATTCATGGAAGGTTTCTTCTTGTATCTGCAATTACGAGCTATATGACCATAGTTGTTGCATATGAAATATTCAATATTTGGCCTAGTTGACATTAATTTCTGCTGACAAATTCATTGTGAAACATATCTCGTGATCCTGCAAACTTGCTTCTAGGGTTTTGATAATGCCCTTGATAATTGTACCTGTCAAAAACTTTACAATCCCTAGCCATATGTCCAAAGTTAGTACATGAAAAACAATAACCATTAAATGAATTAGCATACTTAGATGGTCTCCTATATTTGTTCTTCTTTGGAGGCGGTGGTGTAGTCTTTTGTTGCCCTTTGTCCTTGATCGCTTCACCATCATTCTTTGGAGCTGCAACATCCTTAATCTTCTTTGGTCCTTCACTTCGATCAATCTTCTACTCATTTTGTTTTTGTAAAGTCTTTTAGCTTGTGCCTTCGTCAGATGGGGCTTTACTTGCTTCTTCTACCTTCATCTTCAATTGAGCCAATTCTTGATCTTTCTTGTCAATAACTTGCAAGTGTTCTTTTTGCCAATCCTTGAACTTGTTGACTTCATTAAGAGCTGCGTCAAGTTATTCTTGCTTTTGAGCAAGGTCTTCTTGAAATCGACTTTTCAAGATTTTTCTTCTTCTTTTCGCTTCTTCTATTTGTAGCATTAGAAGAGTGACCTTTTCTGCTTCTCTGTTGAGAACTTGTACCTGTTCCATCTGTCTTCCATTTTCCTTCCCGAGCCTATCTATTTCTGTAACATCTGTATCGTGTTCCTTTTGCTTTTAATCAACTTTAGATACGTACCTTTTACCAGATTACTTTTGTTGGCTTATCAGTTCTTTCTCTTTCTTTTCTGTTTCTTGTACCTGTAGTTTCAGCAAAGCAACTTTGTCTTTGAGTGTGTGATTTTCCTTCTCTGTGTTCTTCCATTCTTTACTTTCTTCAAATTCTCTTCTAAGTGACTCTTCAACCTTTTTGGCTTTGTCCAATTGCACTTTAAGGTCGCTGATGATTTTCTCGGATTCTTCATTCTTCTTATTAAGTCTTCTGACATGTCCTTTTGCTATCTTTAGTTCATGTTTCAGAAATTTGACGTTTTCTTTTTCAAACTTAAGATCTTTTATAACTCTAATCATCTCGTTTGAAATATGATTTCATCCATCTCTTCATCTTCTTCTTCAGGAGCTTCCTTCCCGTTAGCAATGATAATAGAATGTAGAATTATTTTATTACTGGGAACTTCCTTTGAATGCTTGGCAACTTTCTTTGATTTTCCCATCTTTTTATTATGAGATATTCTGTCCAGCTATTAAGTTGCTACTAAAGGAACCTGCTTTGATAACAATTGTTGGAAACACTGAGAGGGCTGAACCAATATTTCTTAGCAATTAGCAATTTTTTCAAAGCATTAGTTAATCTTCAACAATATTATTATTATTCAGTATTAGATAGCAAAACCAATAAACAACACCATACAACAATGCAGAAAGATAGAGACAGTAGACACAAAGATTTTAGGTGGAAAACCCCCTCTTGGTCATAAACCACTGCACGCTTCTTAGTAATTGTTTTCTTCTCTTTAAAAGAAATAATTACATCAAGTTTTCAGCTACAACTGAAGGAGGGTCCAAACCCCCTGGTTTACAGGCACCAACCTGAAGGATGCAACAATGCCCAGCTGCAAGCTCCGACCTACCTTAGCACCACGCTGCTGCCTTGAAGTGTTCTCAGGCACCAACCTGAAGGTGACTCCAATCACATGCCTTGCACCACCTTACCACCTTGAAGAGCTGGTGGACCATGTTTCACAATTTTCAAACTGGATCCCTTGTGCTTTGAATCAATATAAGAAGGCTGTAAAGAAGATATTGCTGCAGTCTATGCGCTGCACAAAACTGCTCATATTGACCACTACGAAATCAAGCAACTGAACAAGCTGCTCATCAAATGCTGTCATATCAATTGACAACTGCTCAAATTGACCACTGCACACATCGCTACTCAAACTGACCACTGCACATCACTGCTCAAACTGATTACTGACCACTGCACATCACTGCTGAAACTGATCACTGCATATGCTATCATTGCACTACACTGCTCATGAATGAATAAGTGTTCAAATGCTTATGAGACAACCAAATACATCACTGTACCAAAATGCTTATACTTCTGCAAGTGCCGGGCACAATTGTCTGATGATGGCACAATCCTAAATGCCTAGGTCATCCCTATGACCTGCTTGTAATGCTCTCAAACTCTGTCCAATGAAGGTTACCAATACGTGTTTTATAGCTAGCTCAAATATGGCTATGAAACACCTTCCAGATTGTCATACAATGCTGCCAAGTCAAGTCAAAACATCATATTGGAATTGTCAAATCAAATCACTGCAACATTATTGCCATCACAACTGTAATTGCATCATTATCATATGAGGTGACTATCACTTGTCAAATCAAAGAGAGTCACTTATTAATGTAGCCAAGTCAAGTCAAACCAAAGGTCATTGTTGTACATATATCAATGAAGGGAACAAGTCACTGTTTCAACTCAAACCTAGAGTCGCTGTGACAACACTGTAAGATTGCCTACTTGTTAGTACTAAGCTCACAACCACTGTTTTCAAGAAGTTCTATCTCAAATCATTGCTATGAGCCACGTAAATACATTCGATGTTGCATCAAGTTAATGTCACACAAGATCACTCCATTTAGGTTGCTATTACTTATCAAGTCAAGTCAACATGAAGTCACAAGTGTCAATGCATCACTGTCAAGTCAACCTAGATGACTGCCATACATATCTAGGTCAATGTCCCACTGTTTTAATGTCAATCAAAACATAATCACAATGTTTCATTGTTCAACAATTGTTTCACCAAAAGGTCATCAATCAAGTACTACCATAAGTGTTTATAACAAATGTTACAGTGCTGCAACTCTAGCTTTGCCTCTTGAATATGAAAACCTTGCAAGATTAATATGAACCTATTGAAGCAAACAAAGTTCGTTCTTCACATTAAATACTCCAGAAGACTTGGAATATGTAGATCTCCATTAGGATACAAGAATATATATTAAATGTATGAATAAGATTGATTCAATTGAAGGTGAGGGGCCTGCTTATATATTAGGCAGGTGCCTTTTCATGGAGAGTCGTGTCCCATTAGACATGCCTCTTCAACCTAATTACTAATTAACTAATCATTATTACAATTATCCTCATTACTTATATTTATATTATTTATATATATTTTATTCGTAACATTGCCTTCTTCCTCAAAAAAACTTTGTCCTCAAACCTTGTTGATGAAAAAGGCTTGATTTCTTTTTCTGTTTCAAATGTCTTCTCGTCTCGGCACTGTCATCTTTGTTGATACAAGTTGATATGATCTTCTAAGTGACAAACAAAACTGTCGCACTGACAAAGGATCAGACCATCCTAGATTAATCTTATGTGGAATATTCTAATCGCTGGAATTTCGTAACGAATTGTCATAATAGGATTGGATTGAGGTTACATCAATATTCTTTGGAACATCAATTTGTTGTTTCTGTTCTGAATGGTCCTGATACGTAACTTGGTTGAGTCTACTCTCATGATTCGAATGTCGATAGGGAACTTTTTTGGTTTGACTTTGCCTTATTAGGTGTGTGGAATTTTTTTGACTTCCTTCTGGTACTGTGGTTGTTGAGTTAGGTTTACAATCTTCGTTTGGAATTTTCATCATCTAGATTGTAACATGTGGGTGTTTTTCCTTCAATTGATTGATCCTCTTCTTGAGTTCTGCTATTGACTGGTTTAGTGTTTGTTTCTTTATGTTCAACTGGGGATGTTACGACTAGCGACTTCGATACTTCCTCTTCGATACAATGTTCTAACTTGTCTTTTAACGACTTCTTGTCCTTCTTAAGCTTTTTAATCTGTGTTAGTAATTTTAGCTATGATCCTTAAGTTACAAAACTTCTTCATCTCTATCAGTAGTGATTTTGTCAATTTTATTTTGCATATTTTGTAGTACTTTTTTACATTCTTGAAAAATTACTTTTGAAATATCTTGGGCGTCTTTTGGTGTTACTAAATTTGGCTTCATGGTGACATCCTGTAGTGTTATTTTTTTCTTTTTGTAAGAAAATGTCAAAAACTTATTTTTCGTATTCAGGATGAAGGAACCAAGGGTTTCCATTCAGGGTGAACCCAAAATAATGTCACCTTGATCGCTCCATAGGGTTTGAACTGAGAAGTGCGATATAAATGTATAATCCTCAATGTTTAACTGTAAATTGGTTAGGTCATATTTTTGTTGCCAAAACAATCTAATTTTTCGATTATATTTGACTCCGGGATCACTAATTGGTTTGCAATTTTAGGCGTTATATAATTTTTATCTTTGGCAGGTGAGATAGCAATAGTGACATCTTTTCCCGCAATGGACCCTTTAATTCTAAATAGCACTGAAGCATAATTACGTGAAGTTTTCAGAAATCTTCCTTCCTTCAATTCCAAATTAGACTCCATTTTTCCTTTCGTTGACAATTTTATTGAATGATACTAGGTAACTTTGAATAATCCTTGGATGCTTCCAAACCTCCTTATAATTTTATAAGTAGGCACTTGGATATATATCGACTACTTAATAAATTTTTTTAGTATATATCACCACCTTTTTTCCAAATAATTATTTATAAAACTTTTAAGGTTTTTTGGCTATAACTTATTAATTTATTATTATTATTTTTTAAATAACTTGTCTCCTTTTTAATCCTTTTAAATATCACCTTGTTTTAATGCGTTTTTAACCTTAGTTTTGTTTTGATGGATTTTTAATCTTAGTTTTATTAAGGTCACGACTTGAATGTCAATAGTAATTATGTATGCTATTGAGCCAGTGTTTCCAAACGTCACGATGTATTCTGAACATTACAATCTTCCTTGACAGTGGCTTGAAGAAATTAGTAACCCCGACGCTCAATTTAATACAACAAACAACGGTGGCTATAGGGTTAATAATTAATGTCATAGGCTGGACGTGTGTGGCATAGGTGGACGATAACGGTCAAAAGACAACGGTGGGATGAGGCGGTTTGAGGGTGAAAGGTCGAGCGGTGGGAGTTGATAATTATGATTGGTTTGACGGCTACACTCGATGGAGCACAGGGTCGAGCGGAGTGCTTCGGGCTGCTGAATGATGGCGTAGGTGGGATTGTGTGCAATGGCGACTCTCAATGGAATGAATGAAGTGAACAATGGTATCTGTGCGATTGGTTATCGGTATGACGATGGTGGCTGTAAATCTAGATGACGAGACATGCAACAAGAGAGGCGACGAAGGTTACGACCCACGGTGGCAACTGTGGTGGTTAGGATAGCAGGCGCTACTGCAAATCGATGACATAAACGAGCGTAGTTATAGTGATGGTAGCGATCTAGTCAATGGAATGCAGATGTATGGCGGCGTGGACTTCTGTAGTAGTAGTGGGAGCATCAAAGAATGCCGACGGGCTGACTGTTATAATGGAAGACGGGTGGCAGTGTGATCTTTTGGGCGAATCAAACTTGGTGGAGTCAGCGAAGGTCTCGTTCGATGGCGACATTGTTCTGTGCAACGGTCCGTGCAGGAGGAACAACATGTGAACGAGGTAAGGGACAATTGTTCAATCTAAATGTGGCTCGATGGCCTGCGAGGCTGTGTGTGGGCAAGCCAAGTACGTTGGTCTTTTTTTTTTTTAATTATATTTCTATGTTTTTATTTTAAATTATATTTCTATGTTTTTTTTATATATAAAACTTTTTTGATCTTTTTTTTTTATTTGATATTTTTTTTAATATACAATGTTTTTTTGTTTTGTTTTGTTTTTGTTTTTTTAATATGGCCAAAGGTCTAAATGGCAATATGGAGAAACTCCAAATTTTGGTAGTGAAACGCTTCAACAACAATGATGTTTGACGAATTTTATGGCCAAGGACCTAGATTGGAGAACGTGCTCTGTGCAGCGGTTATGCAGCTAGAGGATAGAATTGCCTCTGATACCAAATGAAGCGAACAAAGCTCGTTCTTCACATTAAATACTCTAGAAGACTTGGAATATGTAGATCTCCATTAGGATACAAGAATATATATTAAATGTATGAATAAGATAGATTCAATTGAAGGTGAGGGGCCTCGTTATATATTAGGCATTTGTCTCTTCATGGAGAGTCATGTCCCATTAGACATGCCTCTTCAACCTAATTAATAATTAACTAATTACAATTATCCTCTTTAATTATATTTATATTATTTATACATATTTTATTCGTAACACCTCTACTACCGCAATGATGAAACAATGGGAGCCTTAATTATTACAACCCAACAGGTCCTCAATGAAGAATTGGTAATGGTTTCTAAGTTTGTTGCTCAACCTTTACTACACAAGTCTGAAATTTGAGATATGAAAACGAGCTTGCTGCCTTAGTCTAGAAACGGTGCCCAACCCCTAATACACAAGTATGAGACCTAAAACAATAAATACCGAGATCCTGTAAGAAATTACGGAGCCGAGAGTTAGAAGAGGTCAACACAATAGGTTGCTGTTTTGGCTTTTGTGCCTTAGGTAGGGGAAGATCTACAACTAGAAACCTACTCTTCTACACAAGCAATTACTTAATTAAAAACAATGGAGAACCTTTGTTTTGATTTGTACACAATGCCTAGAAAGCTTCGTTGTTCAAAAGGAGATATCTAGTGAGGCCGAGGTCTAAAATACATTTGAATGAGGGCAAAACACAATACTTGCAGATGTAATAGGGTCTTGAAATCAGGCCGAGGTACCAAGCTTGATGGCAATGGTAAAAAATAGTGCTTCAAGCCTTAACCACTCCTGAAATGGATGCCCTAGTAGAGGGCTAAAAATCTGAAAATGTGCCCTAGTTCTGGTCAATAAGACACTTCGCTGCCTCAAAAAAGTCATGCCATAGTGCTTTAAAAACTTTGCTGATTTGGGGATAAGTTCAAACTTGCCAGATCATTCTATCCAAGCAAATCCCAAAGAAGTTCAAAACCAGAAATAACATAAATAAAATAAAACCCTACCTTCTGCAATTCCTCAGGTATACCGAAAAGTTCTTCCACAGGTAGATCGAATTTCAGAGCCAAAATATGGGACCCTGTGTTGAGATTTGTTGTGTTATGGGAGTGTATTAGGTCTCCGTTTTATAGTTTAGTCTTTAGCTTAGGAGGGGCTTCATAAGGCTAGCTGTTGGAGAAGGACTTTCAAACTCATGTATTAAATCTACTTACCTTGAAGCCTAAGCAATAAGGCTGTTAGGCCTTTAGGTGAGAGGATTAGTCTTCTAATGTTAAATTTAGATAACTATGGTATGTTCTATACTTAGCACAATTACTTCAATGTACTTTTAAGCAGGCCAATGGCAATTTCCAAATTAGTTTCCAATAACAATCACATTAACCATAAATCACATTGACAACAACTGTAGATAGAACATAAATAAAAAATGCAGAATACAAGCTAAGATGAGAGACACTAAAATTGGCGGATGCTAGGGAAAAACCCTTTGATCAATTCTTCTTATTATTATATCAAATGTTCAGCAAAGAGAGAGTACAAAAGTCAAAATTGACTTGCCAAATCAAAGTCAAAACAACCTTGTCAAATCTGCAGTCAACTGCAGTCAAACTTAGCCCTAACCAGAAAGTTAAAGATGGTCAACGTAGCAGTCAAATAGTCCACTTGAAGCTCGGTTAGAGCCAGTGAAATTTGGCCTTCCTTGCTGGTCAAAGTCAACCCAAAACAGTTCTGAAAACTACGGTCAAACTTGGTCAACTCTGCGGTCAAAGTGCCAAAAAATTCTCGGACCCTGTGCCAAACTGTACGGCATGCAAAAAGATGAAATATTCCCACAAAAATTGCTGTCAAAGGATGAGTCAAAGTGCTCGGTCAACATTGGTCAAACTCCTGCAACAGTCCTGAAATTCAGCCTTGCAATTTGCCCAGAAAATGTGAAAATTTCATCTATTGCAATTTATTTGCTACGACAAACAATGAATAAAATGACAACTGCAATTTTTACCATAAAAATACCGTGGAAAATAAAATACAGAAAACCGAGAAATTCTAGCACACACAAAATTTTTAACACAGTTAGTTTTGGACAATTGTCCCTGGAAAAACCCAACTTGGGAAAGCCAGTGCAATAGTGAGGGTTTTATTATTTTTCTTTAGCAACATTTTTGAGTACAATATTTTAAATGCCCTGCTATGTTGGCTTGAGGGGACTTGGACTTAGGTTCAGAGTTAGCTGCGCTAACCAACAAAACCCTACACTACCGGCCCTTTTGGCAACAACTCGCGTAGCGCAGGCTGCAGTCTCACCCGAGGCAATATTGGGGGATGCTACAACCAGGCTTTTGCATCCAGAAGGCTATGTGATGTGGTTTAAGGTGTTTCTTGCAGTTCTAGTTTTGATTTGACCTTTGCGAACCCTTATTCATGGAACTCAAGTGATTCTCAGTTAGAGAGAGTTATAATCTTTGCGTAACCATCTAATCGTACATGAAATAACATCTAACAGTTGATCCAGATCTTCGCGGAGTAATTAAGATAAAATACAGATAAATATCATTCAGTTGCGCGTAAATACAGAAAATACACAAGTGCATAAAAATAGACACAGAATTGCTTCAAATATCTTTTTATTACTTCAGATCTTCCTTATACAACTTTCCAGACCCTGTGCACACAGTTGCAGGGGCCGTGCACTCAGCTGCCGACTTACCAAGGTCTCCGCGCACTCGGCTGATGGGGCCCGCACACTTAGCTGTAGACTTACCAAGGTCTCCACGCACTCAGTTGCAAGAGCCTTCCCCTTCGCCCAAAACAAAGAAAGATCTACAATTACAGACTCAAAGTTATTTCATCCATCAAGTACTTATCTAATTCCTTGCCTTAGACTCGCTAAGACACCCTTTTATATACTCTTTTTTATTACAATACCATGGGGCGCAAACCCTGGGCATATTTTGAAACATTACCAAAATGTAAGGGGTTTTGACCTTCCTAAAACCCCTTGACTCTTATTTGACCTGCGCTACTCGCGCTTCGCTCCTCAAAATGCGGAGACTTACAATATTTTAACAAAATTGACCCAGGGGACCTCGTGCCAACATGTTAGCAATATAATCTGAGGAAAAATATTGGCAAAATTATTGTGAAATTTTTCTTTAACCCCACAACTATTTTTTGCCCCCCGAAATTGCCCCCATAGCCTGACTGTAGATCCTTCTGTGTCAACCCCTGCGCAGTTCCTCTGGGAATTTCGGCCTTCCTCCTATTGCTTCTCTCGGAACTCGAACACTTCCTCCTAAAATGCTGTTGACCTCCTCTACCACCTGCTACTCACCCTTTGACTCTATCTTCTCTGATGAGTCTCTGCTACAGAGGAGCAAACTACTTGGGCAACTGAGTCTCTGCTCTGGTGTGTTCTCCATCACCACATCGATCCCTTCTTATATCTTCCTGTTGGAACCCCAACAACCAAGATTAAATCTTAATTGATGGCTCAGATCATTTCTGGATTGGTTTGTGTGAATTTCTAGAGAATTCTCACCTTGACTTAATTAATTACGATTGATTAACCATATTCCCTAAGTTTAGACTTATAAAATATTTAAAAACTAGTTAATAGTCTAATTATGTCATTTCTATGTGGAATTTTTTAGAAATGATTTTTGGGTTTTGGAGATCTCATGTATTCTAGCCTCTCCACCAAATTTTGTGGCTAGAACACATCCGATGATACAGAAACTAACAGAAAATTCATCCTTCTGCGACACGTGTGAGAGAGAGAAGATCTACCAAATAGCTGTACGAACCAATGAGAGAAGGAGAGAGAAGAAAAGTGTGTGATGATGATGCCAAATGACGTTAGAGGGCACTTGTATTTATACAAGTCGTTGAGGGTGAAGAGTCACGTCCATTGGGCTTCATGAGCCTACATGATGATGTGGCTGACTTGAACAATTTGCACATGTGTGGGCATAAATTCAAAAACACACTTCTGCTTGTCCAAATTGGATGATCTTTATATCAATTTTGGTCCTCTCGAAAAGAGGAATTTAATGCAATCATCATCTCTGTCAAATGAGCTGTCCCATGGTGGAATTTGGCTCTAGTTGCTAATTTTAACACTCCCTCTCAATTAGGGAGAATTCCACCTTCCAATCTATCCATCATCATCGATCATCATGCTATCCTGTCATCATGTACCATCTCTGTATCTCATCTCATCTCTGCTCTGCTAAACACTAATATGAATAATGAAGAAGAATTGATCGAGAGTGAGTCACAAAACCTTACCACTCTCCACTGAGAAAAGTTAGTCTAGAGGTAAAACCTCAATTAGACTTGATCCCAGATTAAGTTGTTGAACGCCATGCATCCTAGTCATAGGGAGTACGACAGTACACAATGCATCCATCCGTAGTGCTATGGTCCCTAAACAATTTTCCCTCATTGGCCAGATGAGAGGTACTTCCCATGAGTCTCAGACTACATGGGTAGGATGTAGGAGAAGGTGAACCACTCATCCTATGCATATGTCAATCGTAGGGGAAGGTGAACCATGCACTCTACACACATGTCAACCATCATGGGGTATCACATGGGAAGGTGAACCACTCGCCCTGTACAATATGTCAATCGTAGGGGGAAGGTGAACCACTCACTCTACACACATGTCAACCATCATGGGGTACCACATGGGAAGGTGAACCACTCGCTTTGTACATTTTGCACCAATAGGGGAAGGTGAACCACTCACCCTATGGTCGCTCATAGCTCCAAGAAGAACCCCAAGTCCCTAGGAGCTCCCAGAGCTCAATGTACAACTCAAGCGAGACCCTCATGAGAGGGTCTTTCCACGACTCCAAGTCTGTCTCGGAAGGTTAAAAATTTTACCTTCCTTAAGGGCTTTGTGAGGATGTTTGCGACTTGCTCATCAGTCCTGATGTGTTGGAGCCTTATTGCTCCCCGTTGTACCATATCTCGGATAAAGTGGTACATGATATCAATGTGCTTGGAGTGGTCGTGGAACACGAGATTCTTTGAAAGGCGAATCCCACTCTGGTTGTCGCAGTAAATCACGATGGTATTCAACACATGCTCAAATAGCTCACTAAAGAGCTTCCTCAACCAAACAACTTCACAATAGGCCATACTAGCAACAATGTATTCGGACTCGGCGGTGCTTAGAGCAACCTATTTTTGCTTCCTTCTCATCCAAGAGAATGACGTAGACCCTAATGAGAAGCAACATCCAGATGTTCTCTTTCGACCCACCACACTGCCAACCCAGTCAACATCAAATTCCCGACAGTGTATCTCAGTCCATAGTTGATTGTGCCACAAAGATATCTCAAAGAGATTCTTAGCAACAATCTAGTGTATATGATGAGGCTCAACCATAAATTGACTCAACGTATTTACAGCGAAGCATATGTCTAGACAGGAGTTTACCACGGACATCATGGCCCCCACAAGTTGTCGATACTCGGAAGGGTTTGCCAATTCAGCCCTAGCAACAATTCACACAGTTTCTTGAAGTTGAGTTCCATTGGAGTAGACACAGACAATGACGAAAGGAAAACCTCTCCACATCCCACATCTCTCGAGCAGCTTCATAATGTATTTTCCTTGTGAAAGGAAAACCTAACATGGCTTTTGCTAGACCTCCAGGCTTAGGAAGTAATGCATTAGACCTAGGTCCTTCATTTCGAATTCGGAAGCCAACTCCCTCTTGCATTGATAAATGAGAGGGCCTGCACTTGTTAGAAAGAGATCATCTACATAAAGGACCAAAATGAGAGGCATGTCCGTTTCAACCTTGAAGTATAGATAAGGATGAACATCGCCCCTTGTAAATCCCAACTTCACAAGATAGCTATCAATTCTCTCATACCAAGCCCTAGGGGCTTGCTTCAACCCATAGAGCTAAGAGGGCTTTCTTCAGCCTGCATACGTGTGTCCTTTGATCATGTACTTCGAACCCTTGAGGTTGTTCCAAGGAGACTTCCTCCTTGAGCGAGCCATGCAAGAAAGGAATCTTGACGTCCATTTGATGTAGGATCCATCCTTGAGTGGCAGCAAGAGCAATAATAGATTGGATAGTTGTATATCGAGCAACCGATGCAAATATCTCGTCATACTCCACTCCTTCCTTTTGAGAGAAGCCTTGAGCTTGGCCTTGTATTTCTCAACACTCCCATCTGCTCCATGTTTGATTTTGTATAGCCATTTTGAGGTGACTATGGACTTGTCCTTCGGTCTAGGCACTGCTACCCACCATTTTGTGGGTGATATCTCTAGGAGAGTTTTTTAATCCAAGGTGGTCTTCAGTCGGTAGCCAACAACACCTTGCAACCACCAACTAGCTCATTGTGCCATTTCTCCGCCACTTGAGCCAGCCATGCAGTCCCTTACCCATTTGCCATGATCATATGTTTGAAGATGGGCCTCCCGAACCTAAATGTATGCCTTGTCATTTGGTAATTGAGTATTGTAGTTTGCTTATCATGGACACTTCTGGGGATGGAGTAATGGGGGGATTCAGTGGAAAGAATGGGGTAGGTCTGTGCTCTTGTCCCCCAGACCCATTTTGGATATTGACCTTGTATTTTAGTCCAGTGGGATCTCTTTCACTGACCATTTGGCTTTAGGGATGGTATTTCACGGGAAACCTTGATTTTGGTTGCGTGGTCGTGCTCCCTCATCCACATATATTAGCCCCATTCCATTCATGATTACCCCATTCATCATTTCTCCCACTTGGGTCCACATTCCTCCACTAGGTCCACATAGAGCTAGTTCTCCCCTTCCCCTTTGCCCACACCTTGGGTCAGGCCTAGAATGATGCCTGGAGGTTGATGCAGCTAAAAAGAAAAGTAAAAGCATAATTGGCCACATTGAACAAGAAAATGCACCACAAAATGCAAAAGATGGTCGGGACAAGCACATTTGGTACGTGGAAAAAAGCCAATACATGAGCTCTACCCCATCATCATGGCCATAACCTTGGTTCCTACAGGTTCTATGAGCCTCCTTAATCATATAGGAACCCATGATTGTCCCAATCCCCGGTGGGCAATGAATTGTTCTATCTTAAAAGGGGGTATCCTCTGCCATGTCTCACACATCATGCTCTCACCCCTTGAGCCCTGATTAGTGAATTAAAGAAAAATCATGAAAAGACAAAAAGCATATAAACAAGGGTGGAAAAATCAAGGCCCGAGCACCTCATGAACCATGATTGTTCCCTCCTATACATTATATACCCAAGTGTGGGCTTCCCTTT
Organism: Pinus tabuliformis; assembly: GCA_031772625.1. Taxonomy (NCBI): domain Eukaryota; kingdom Viridiplantae; phylum Streptophyta; class Pinopsida; order Pinales; family Pinaceae; genus Pinus; species Pinus tabuliformis. The sequence continues at coordinate 512,755,433 of CM062808.1, read as the reverse complement.
TATTAGCTACCCTTGTACCTCAACATGTGGCCTAGGGTTGCCCCTCCTCATCCCCTACTCCATTCACCTCTTTATCACATACCACCACCTTTTAAAGGATGTACCTTGGACATATTATCCCCTTTAGAAGTAGAAATCACTTAATAGGATACTTGGTTAACCCCATCTAGAGTTTGGACTTTGGAGACATTAGCACATGCCAAAACCCATTATGGAAGGGCAGGCCATTATGAAGTCCCCACTTGTGGTCCATGGTTTGTAAGCTCTTTTACTCGATTTCCTTGATGACTTGTTGTACTGGAAGGCTAAGGGATGGATTGAATTTTATGCAGGATTGTAGGTGGTCTCCATCTTGGGTTTGGTCTCCCTATATGGGGTCCTAACCCTCCAGAGGGCTACATTGGCACATGTAGGGTGTGTGTTGAGAGCCATGGGCCTCCACAATAGTAGACCACACTCCATGGGTCCCCAGGGATGTTCAGAGATTGGCTCAAGATCCACCTATTGGACGAGGAAACCAAATATAAAAGACAATACAAGGAGTAAGATACTTATCTTTGGAAGTTGGTAAGGGCTCCTTCCAAGCTTGAGGGATAGTAGAAGGATATGCAAGGGATAGAGTCCCTAAGAGTTCCTGGAAAATAGGTCTTTGACTTCGGGTCCTTCCATCATGTTCTTCTTTGGTGAAACTTCTTTGGCAAAGTGATCCCTGTCCCTTCTTTCTTGGCCCTTTACACTTCTTGATTTCTATGTAAACTTCTTCACTTTTCCTTTTACTAGATCCAAGACTTCATTCTTTTTGGGGATGAGATCTATCCTCTTCTTCCAAGCATTGTAATTGGATGCTCCTTCTATTTTTTTCTCTCCCTTTATTGTGTTAGACATTGTCCTTTAAGATAGTAAGCTTCTTTCCTTGTAAGGTCTCCTTATATGATCCTCTAATCAACTTCTAGAGATTCCTTAAATTCCGTTCAATAGATTCTTAAACTGTCTTTTTCCTCCTCCTTAACCTTAGCTCCATTCTCCAGCTTCAATGATGTTGATCCTAGGCCTCTAATAACATAGCTTTTGTTGTCTCCCATTTCCATTGTATGAGAAGATGATTCCTTTGATAGAGTGTGAAGTCGTTTACTCTTCCTTGTTATATGCCTAGATGCCTTATTGTTAATAATCCTTGCATTATCATCATTAAGAGAACTTGTAAGAGAAACCAAGAACCCTTGACTTTTGACCTTGTTGAATAAGTAGTGGATGACCTTCTTGATCCAGCTCCAAGTAGTGCTGATAACCATTCTCATATAGTTTATCAAAGAGGGAGAATCCATGTCCATTCTTTTTAAGCCAACAAAGTGATCTTCAACCTTTCCTGACCTTAACTCGGATACCATGTTGAGAAATCAATGCAAGTAGATTAGGGTTTGATTCCTCTTTCTTGATAATTACTTGTGAGTTATGTTGGCTTCTTTTACTTCTTTATTATCTTATCTTTCATCAAGCAATTACCAGATTATGTGTGTATGAAGATCACAAAACACAAGACGCAAGATGTAGGCACTATTCGAGGGCAAAACGCTTCTCGAGGGGAAAACCCATTAAAAAATTCTCTTCCTTCAATAGTTTTCTCCGAGACTTTTCAACCTAGACATAGACCAAACCTTCCCTCCACACCAAGTCAACCCTTCCAGATTTTCGACCCCTTTGCAGCAACACTTCCACCCCAACAACTTCGACTATGTAGCAACTTACGACATCAGGCAGCAACTGGTAGCAACAACACTTGGAAGACTTCGATCTCCCAAACTAGGGCACGAAAGAGAGAGAGAGTAGCACCAAAACTTTGATTTCTTCCTTCTCTTTGACCTTGACCCAACTCACACTCCTTTTGGCTTCCTTGATCCACTTTGCACTTTTTCTAGCTTCTAGAGAGATATCGAACTAGCTTGAGATGAGATGCTCCAAATGAATTCGATCTCCTTCCTTTTATAGGCTCCAGGTGAGGTCGAATAGGTGTCCTTTAGGCCGACTTGGTGTGGAGGTTACATAAATCATATTTTACTCAATAATAAACCTTTTTACATGATTCCAAAGCCCAAGAAGGGTCTCTTTAATTGTAAATGACTCTATTGACTCAATATTAATCCTAGGAGTCCCCTTGAACTTGTGCAACTCCCCCTGAACTTGTGCTCCCTTTTCTGTCATCATCATACTGCTCAGTCACCTCTGTCATTTTGTTCTATAGTTCTCCAATGGTGCTATACTGATCTAGGTTTGTTTTACTTCATCTGTCAAGTATTATAATATTTGTTTGTATATTCTTCTTATTCAACTGCTGTCTGCTTCCACAAATGTCATTTCCAGATTTTAGCTCTGTTCAGAATCTTTTGAGATCAGTTTCAATTTTCTGTCTTTACCAAGCATCTATCAGTCCGATCTCAGCAACCCATAATTTTCCAACGTTAGTGACTGTCTACAATTCAATTGTAGATGATCAATCGGCTCCCTCTGCCTGCATAAACTCCTCTAGCTTTTTGTTTGCTTCAGACACGATAAATTGCTATAAGTGGAAGGTATCTTTAATCAATGGATGGTTTTCTTCAGTGGAGTTACTTTCAGGAGATTATCTATCGGGAGATATGCCTCATAGCACAATTGTCCATATGTGACTCATAGGGCTCTTCACAGATAGCTTTTGCAAGAATCACAAGCTCCCCCCTCTAGCTTTTTATTTTCTTCAGACACGATAAATTGTTGTAAGTGGAAGGTATCTTCAATCAATGGATGATTTTCTTCAATGGAGTTACTTTCGGGAGATTATCTATCGGGAGATATGCCTCATAGCACAATTGTCCATATGTGACTCATAGGGCTCTTCACAGATAGCTTTTGCAAGAATCACAAGCTCCCCCTACCTGTATGGATGGTCTCTTCTTGGCAGAATCTCATCATCAAAATCTGTCAAAGATGTATTCATCAGATCAACAACATGTGTTGTTGGCTTGAGTGTTCAAGAGGATTTCTGATCCAATCTGCTTCTTTCTCCAGACTTGTGTGACTTTCTTTTTTGGCTTAGTAGTTATGCTTTGAGCTTGTTCAGGAACCCAAGAAAAGTTACAATCACAAGCCACATGTCCAATGTTATGACATTTGAAGCACTCAGTCTTAAACATGAAAGAGAGAGCATAGTTTCTTTTTGTAAATCTTGTTCTGGAGAACTGATAGGGATCTTCATAGGCTCTGCAGTGTTTAGCCATGTGTCCAAAATTTGAGCAGGAATAACAATAACCATGAAATAAATTTTGGTACCTGGGAAATGATGATTGCCTTGATGCACTTCTGAAAGCATTCTGCCTCAGAATTCTTTGATGATATCCATTTCCTCTTGCATCCTTAACACTTTCTGCACAATTTTGTCTCGATGCACTTCTAAAGTTATTTTGTCTTGGAAGCCTTTGATCATATTTATTGCCTCTTGCAGTCTTGACACCATCTTCACATCTTCTTGGAGCAGGGTTTCTTCCAATGTCATCTTGACTCTTCTCTTTGCCTTTGTTGGAACTGAGGACATCAATGTTTCTTCCAGGTTTCTCCACATCTCTGCTGTTTGAAGCAATAAGAGTTGCTTCACTTCTGTTTGAGGATTCACTTGTATAACCAAGACCTATTTTATCAAATGGAGATCTCTAATGGCTGAGCAAGTCATCCAAGGCTTGAGAACTTTTCAAGCTTTTGTTTAGCAATTCAACTTCTTTCCTTAGTGAAACAATCTCTTCTTCCAATTTTCCACAGTCATCATTTTTCTTAGCTAGTTGTTTCTCAATTTCTTCCTTGACTCGTGTTGCTTCATTAGCTTTTACTTTAAGGGAGATGATATCTGATTTCATCTTGAAGATTTCTTCGTTCTCCTTTGCTAGACTAATCTCTATTTTTTCCTTCATCTTTGTTGTTTCACATGCTTCGTTCTTGAGAAAGTTGATATTTGATTTCAGTTTGAAGATCTCTTCATCCTTTTCTTATAGTTAGCATACCATGGTACTTCTTTCCTTTTCTTCATCATCAACTTGTTCTTTTGTTTAGCAATTCAACTTCTTTCCTTAGTGAAACAATCTCTTCTTCCAATTTTCCACAGTCATCATTTTTCTTAGCTAGTTGTTTCTCAATTTCTTCCTTGACTCGTGTTGCTTCATTAGCTTTTACTTTTAGGGAGATGATATCTGATTTCATCTTGAAGATTTCTTCGTTCTCCTTTGCTAGACTAATCTCTATTTTTTCCTTCATCTTTGTTGTTTCACATGCTTCGTTCTTGAGAAAGTTGATATTTGATTTCAGTTTGAAGATCTCTTCATCCTTTTCTTATAGTTAGCATACCATGGTACTTCTTTCCTTTTCTTCATCATCAACTTGTTCTTCTATGAGTGCCAAAGCTTCTATCACCTTCTCACCTCCTTGTGCTTGTTTCTTCTAGTTGAGAGCTAAAGGAGGAGACCTCTTCCTTGCAGTGACCAATTTTTGCTTCAAGTTTGTTCAAGATCTTGTGTCTTTGTTCAAGGTGGCTTGACAAAGATTCTTCCCTTTTCTTTGCCTTATCCAATTGATTTTTCATGGATATGACTTCTTCATGATGCTTTCTCTTGTTTTGATGAAATTCCTCCTTAAGCTTGGTGAGCTCCTCATCTCTTTCTTGAACTTGAAGCTTGAATAGGTTAACTTCCTTCCTTGTCTTGTCAAGGTCATGGTCACCATCTTGTGATTGCTTCTTGAGCTCCTCATTCTCCTTTTTCAAATTGCTTATCTCTTCTAGGGCAGCTACAAGCTTCGCCATGAGATCTTCTTCAAAGTCATCTTTACTCTCTTCATCTTCTAGGTCTTCCTTGGCCTTGATGTCTTCACTCATGTTTTCAACTTCCTTAATGGATTCTGGATTTCCTTCTTGCTTTCCATCATCTTCTTGACTAACAGTCATGGTCAATGCTCCTTTTGAGTGAAGATCATGAAGTTTGTCCCACATACCTTTTGCCAATGAACATTTCTCCACTTTGGTTTTTATAGCATCTGGTAGCCCATTCAAGATTGCCTTCATTGCTTTTGTATTATATTCCTTGGATTCTCCTTCCATCATGCTGTCAGTAATCACTGATTCCCATACTTCAACGCCTTGAGCCATTAAGAAATTTCTCATTCTTACCTTCCATACATCAAAGTTTCCATTGAACAATGGAACTTTCCCAATATGATTGTCTTCAGTTTTCATAGTTGAGGAAGAGACATCTTTAGAAGGATTGGAGGCTTTCTTCCTTGGCTTTGCCATTTGTGTTCTAAGGATCAACCTTCAAGCTGTTAGGCTTTGAGAGAAGGTACTGGCTCTGATACCAATTGTTGGAAATACTTGGGGGGGGTGAATTAGTGTTTCTTTTCAATTTTTATTTTTACCAGTTAAGATCATTTATAATTAGAACACAAAATGAGCATTGATAGAATAATAATTTTATTAATCAAGGACGAGGACTACAATCCTCTTTACAATAAATCAAATACAATAATGTGTAGGACTCCAACCCTAGATGAAGACACCAATCTTCAATCTCCCAGGCTCCAACCTGTATTTTTGCCAAGCATCGACTTAAACTTTACAAGGCTCCAACCTTGTCAACTTTGAGGCATCAACCTCTAGGGCTCCAACCCTTTCTCTGGTACAGGCTCCAACTTGGTCTCTTCAGGACTCGTATCCTCTAGGGCTCCAACCCTATCTTCCAAGGCACCAACCTTGTTTCTATGAGGCTCCAACCTCTAGGGCTCCAACCCTCAGCTGCAATTTGTCAGGATAAGTTTGATGATTCTCTATGGCTCCCAATATTTTTTGCAACGAGCCTTGTCTATCTTCAACAAAGTCTCCTCCAAATCACTTCATCAATGACAACCTTGTCTTCACATGAAGGTGTCTCCACAACTTTTCATGGTACCCAAACATAATCTCCAAGGTTACTCCATGAGGGCTTCAACACAACGTCATGTACATAGTCTTCAAGGTCTCTCTCCAATAACAGGATTTGTCCACTTCAAGTCTTTTCAAATCGCATTACGTAATGGATCGAGACACCAAAGAATCATTGTCCACAAGTCTGAGAATGTAGCTTGTCTTCACAACTCCGAAATGTATCGACAGTCTCCGAAGACGCAGTTACAGGATTGCAAGTTTGCCGAGCTACAAAAGATCCGGGCCTTCACAAATTTTCTATAGCTCTGAGCCTTCCACAGATGTCTGTTCCACTTAGTCCAAGCCTTTGTTCACAATGCTGAGGTGACTGCTTCAGGAGTTTGCAATATGCTTACTTCCAAGGAAAACTCACAAAACACTTCAATGTTGGTGTTGTCTTCAGCTCCCTTCAAATGATGATAGATGTAACCTTACTTCGCTGGTCCGAGGTCATACAGATCCAGGAATTAATCTTTTCAATAATCCGAGACAGAGATATAGAATTGAACCAAGCTACTAAACGAACCTCGACATGGCTGTCCTTAAGGTCGAGGTCTGCACTTCTTCTACATATTAATTCATCACGGGTCCTGTTGTCGCACAGAATGTCTAGGCACCACGACAACAGTTCAGATTGGGGGCTGTCACCCTAATCCCCAATCTCTCCGTTTAAGTTCTCTCTATAGCAGGCTAAGGGGGGTAGACCCTATGGAAAAATGGAATGAAGAAGAACTAGTTGGGAACCAACCAATTCGGGAGACACAATGAGGAGATCAAGTACTTGATTAAGATTTAGCAAGACATAAGATTTGACTAGATTTTAAACGATTGATACCAGTGTCTTATGGAGTCAACAATCTTACTAGGGAAATTAAGACCAAGTAATCGATTAGCAACTGCTGCTTAGATGAATGACTATCTTACATGAAATGCAGATCCTAAAACTAATGTGAGATGCAAGAATCTTGGTTAATTTTAGTTAAATGCCTATTTAGATGTGAATCCTTCAATCCTTTCTGTGTTGTGCCTGATTTCGTAGTAATTGACAAAGAGAAGATAAGGAGAAGGACACTAAGGTGTGACTAACGATACCTCTCGTGAAATTCTAACATACTCGGTGCCTCTGGCGCTGCAGAGAGCGGTGGCTCTGACGACTGTAAGGTCACCGTTTTAAGTACTATTAAAACAGGCTTCTCAAACAAAGATTGATGGATACCTATCTCTCTATTGACCAAACTTATGTTTGGAAGTAAATTTTATTTATGAAAAGTTAACTTATATGCGAATGCATTAGATGATGGGATGAAGTTAGACTCGAGGATAAGAAACATTTGTGTCACAAAATTCCTTGATTACCAAAATAAAAAGTTCGCTTTATGGATGAAAACTTAAAAAATAAACCCCTGAAGATATTACAATTAAAACACAAGCGTATTTCAAATCTCTCTGATACAATTATAGCTCATAGAGAACAAACAAATCTTCTTTGCAATCAATGTCAACAAATGCTCAAAAAATACTTAGTTTATGAAACAAAGATATGCATTTTATCACAATTCCATGACAAAGTACTTGATTTTCAGAAATTAGTTTTTAGGACAGCAGTAAGAAAAACTTTATGACAACAACAATATGACAATGAAAACAGTAAGCTATCAACGATATCTTTATGCCAAAAATTTACTGAATTTTTTCCAAACTTGTCCACATGAATTATAAAATTTTTTCAGCCTGTTATGATGTGATTTCCAGAATGATATCAGATCTGATATACTTATTACAGCCAACAATTAAAACATGAAATAAGCCTAATGATGAATGCCCAACTCAAGAAATTAATTCCTTAATGTATTAGACAATTTAGGAATTGATTTTAGACTAACCCACATGAAATTTTGCCACTGTTATATTTCAGACTTCAAAAACAGAATTATTCAGAGATAACACTCACCAAAAATGTAGATCTAGACCAAATTTTTGATACACATCAAACATAAATGACTTATTAATGTATTTAGCAATTTTTTTAGTTAATTTCAAACCACTTATGATGTGTTTTCCAGAATTATATTAGATCTGATATACTTATTACAGCCAACAATTAAAACATGAAATAAGCCTATTGATGAATGCCCAACTCAAGAAATTAATTCCTTAATGTATTAGAGAACTTAGGAACTGATTTTAGACTAACCCACATGAAATTTTGCCACTGTTATATTTTAGACTTCAAAAACAGAATTATTCAGAGATAACAGTCACAAAAAATGTAGATCTAGACCAAATTTTTGATACACATCAAACATAAATGACTTATTAATGTATTTAGCAATTTTTTTAGTTAATTTCAAACCACTTAGATGTGTTTTTCACTATTATTATAAAGGTATATGACTGCTGTAGCAAATAGTGACGAAAAATATGGTTTAGAGATCAAACCCTTTGGCCCTAGGCCTTGAAGATCACTTGCCCAAATTGCCAAAAAAAATTTCAATACCTGAAACACAATTTTTTACCAAATTTTCTGCAAAACCCACCAATGATTAGCTTCAAAAAATCAAATATTCAAATCAGAAATGGAGTAAGGGGAATCTAGGGCCAATGAGAGCTAGCACTAGGCCCAATAGAACTAGCGTTGGGCTAGGAGAAGGCAAATCTGGGCTTAGGAGCCCCAAAACTTGAAACCCTTGTTCTGAAAAAGTTATTTTGCTTCAGATCTTCAGATTTATTGCAAAATCTTTAACAGTTGGCTTTGCAAAAATATTTGGGACAAGATATTGCTCTTCAGGGCTTAGATCTGTTTCAAAATCCCCAGATCTGCTTGAAAAATCTCAGATCTGAAGATTTACTTGGCTGATTTCCTGGATCTATTTCTGCAAACAATCTTTGAGCCCAGATCTTGCCCTCCAAGGTCTAGATCTAGCTTAGATCTGAAGATTTTCTTGACTGATTTTTCAAATCTATTCCTGCAGAAGTGAAAAGAGAAAAACCCAATATCCAATATGTACAAAAATAGAGAAAATTTCAAAAACCCGAGTGTTAAAATTCAAAATTATGTTACAAAATTTCAGATCTACATAATCAAATAACAAATCTATACAAATAATTTACAGATCTATACAAATAATTTACAGATCTATCAGATCTGAGGAGTATGAGTCCAACTCCGATCCCAGATCTGATAATATAAGGCTCTTAATAGCCAGATCTATCAAAAGTTCCACAAAATATTTAAAAGATTTTGAAATTTTAGAGAGGTACTAGCCCAAAAACACCTTGCAGTAAAAAAGATTATCGTTAAATAAATCCTTAGGCTTATATGAAGTAGGCTCTTCAAAAAATATGTGTTGAGAGTTGGCTGGTCCAACCGAAGGCTATCCCCAAATGCTTAATGCGAACCTGAGAGATCTTCTGCAAACACTAGATCAACCATCAAATCAAGTAGAGAAATAGAACAACAATAAAATTATGAAGAAATAGAGATATCTGCTACTTCAATCAATATTAAAAATGTTACCCTAGATCCAACAAATTGAATAAGATACTTGTATTCAAATTATTCTAAGAGATCTATTGATTGATAGTTTTCACATAATATTAAGCAAAAATTAAAACAATGTTACCATAAATTCATGAAAAGGAACACTACAGCACGTTGAAACCCCAAAGACTTTTGCATTAATTCAAAAAAGTATACAAGAGAGCTTGAGAGCTTGGTACACGATCTAGAGATCGGATGGATCAACTGACAAATGACCTCCGATTTAAAGATAAATCTTCTAACGGCTAGTTCGAGTGATCCTTGTCAAAGCAATCTCGACCGTTGATGAGGATTAAAATTTCTTTTAATCTCATCCGTCGAAATTTTAAATTCTTGAGGAAATTTGAATTTTTCAATTAAATGCTTTTTAATTAACTCAAAAATAAAAATATTGAGTTAATTTCCTAAAAAATTTGACTGACTTAAACCCCAGGAACCAAAGGCTTAAAATTTAACAGAATAATTAATTTACCTTAGTTTCGGGACCTTTTAAAATTTGAATTTTAAGGACCAACGAATTTGCTTTTGGAAAATTTAAATTTACCTAAGATCTAGAATTAATTAAATTTTTGGCTTAGGATTTTAATTAATTTTTGGCCAGAAAATTTAGTTAATTAACCTGAGGGAATATATTATTTTTATAACCTTTAAGACACTTTACATCATAAGGGGGAAAACCCATCTGAAACAGACCCTCACAGACTACCCATTTCTACGACACAAATATAATTCAGTAAACTAAACAATTTGTAATAAAATAACCTAACCAAATAGTTAGGATGATTCCCAAATCACTTTTTACATAGACTCGATCTATAACACTAGGACTCGCCTAAGATCTCAGTGACAAAATACATTCCGGCTTTGGGGTAAGACTGAAGGAAAACTCTGCCGACTATCCGAGAATGGATCGGTGAGACAAAAAACTTCCCAGAATGTAGGTTGTCACAAAAAAATTAGGTTTACCTAGGCAATTACATACATGACACAGATCTGCTGAGATTATTTACATCATATACATGCAGAATGGGTTTACATTATAACATGAAGATCGGACTGATGATGATAGCTGGACGGCATGGACACATCGAACAGGGGGTGTACTGCTATGGGTTGTTGACATGTAGTGGTCAACAAGTCCGAGAGATTTTGTTTCATGAATTTAACCCAATCAAAATTCGCTTCTCCTTCTCTGCCTTATGCTTCCTTTCCTTTGTTTTTTCAAGTTCACGAGTTGTGAACTGTATCTTATTGTCTATATCAGATGACTGAGATCGATCATGGAAATGAGGTATTTGACTTGAATTTATACGAGTCTTGCCAATAAATGAAAAGACACGTTCATTGGAGGAGAGGCCGACTTGTGCATGAGGTGGCACATTAAAAATATATTGAAGGGGTTTTTGTTAATATTTGACCAAATATAACATAGTTTCATTGAACAGAAACCATATTATAATAGATGCCGAGAGGTCCCACATGCCACATTGTCACTTTACTCCGGCATATCACAACTGCATGAATATTGGAGATTTTTTAAGTTGTGCACATGCCAAAGTTCTGATATGTCAACAATGCCGATATTGCAATATCACATGTCGCTTTTACTTGCTCTGACCTTCCATGCAACAGATGCTATATTTCAATCAAACCGTTTTGATAAACCAATCGGGTCCACAACATATTGCAATCGGAACTTTGGTCTTATCGAAGGATCTTATCGGAGGTTTTAACATGACATGCCTTCAAAACTTGCGATAGGAAAGTTCCGATGCACAAACACGATATTACATTTTAAAACGTTATAATAAGGCTAGTCGGGTCCGCAAAGCATATCGCAATTGGAGATTAGGTCTCATTGGAGGATCTTATCGGAGGTCCCATTCCAAAAGCTTCGATAAAGGGTGGATGTGATTGAACAATTAAATTCGTTATTAGATCACATTGGTTCTGCATATTGGAGGTTGGAGCAAATCGCATATTGGAGATCGGAGTTTTTGGGTGGAGATACATAACAAAACTGCGATATGATTTTTCCGATTTGGTTATGGATGTTTTGCCGATATCGTTTCTCTTTGCTCCTCCGATATCACTGTTTCTACCCTTTGTCTCTTTCTCTTGGCCATATGTGGTCTTCTCTTTGGATCTTCTCCTCCTTGGCTTGTTGCTCCTGCTCCTGGCTTGCATATGCTTTCCTTTGGATCCAATGGCTTCTGAGGACTTCCCTCCGATGGCTTCTGATGACTTCCCTCCTCTTGCTTCTGATGGCTTTCCTCCGATGGCTTCCGATGGCTACTTGGGATTGCTCCTTGGGTCCGATGCTTCTATTTTGTCTGTATATATATTCAATCCATATGGTTCTCCATCTCATCATATGATCTCTAACTATGTCATCATATGTCATCAAGTCCTTCATCAAGGATATCGTAATATACATGAGGTTATGGCATCTTCATTAGAACTTTCATCACTATGATCATTGGGCAACATCACGGATCACAAGAATTTGCCATTACAAACAATGCCATATTGACATCAATGACAACCTTGACTAACAAAGGTTACATAAATCATATTTTACTCAATAATAAAGCTTTTTACATGATCCCGAAGCCCAAGAAGGGTCTCTTTAATTATACAATGACTCTATTGACTCAATATTAATCCTAGGAGTCCACAATGGGGACTTTGACTAATATAATGATGACCCAAGCATGGAACCCATGCTTTAATAAGTCATTGATACAATAATAATTTTTTTTTTCTTTATTCTTTTGACAAGTACATTACATAATGACTCAAATACATTTATGAAGACTGAACCTAGTTATAATCTTCAACAAGGTCCAATGTGGACAGATTTGTGAAGGACACTTGTGGACCGTTGGAGGGCAACGAGAAAGTGATCTTTGAATGTTGTAATTGTAGAACTAGGAAGGCATCTAGGTTTGCTAGGAGAGGCAAAATTGATGAGCTCATTGGATGATCTTTGAAGGACTAAAGAAGGAGGTCATAGAGGATAAATTTGTAGCCCAAGTTCATTGTTGGAGAAGGGCTTATAGCAGTGATAGGTGGTAGCGCTCTTGCCTTATGTTTGTCTTCATTGGAGCAGTACAGGAAGACAATACTGGGAAGAAGTCCCTAAGTAGTCGTGGAGCAACAATGGGCAAGAAGTCTCAAAGTGTTGTGTCCTTGAAGGACTAAGGAGCAACTAGTGAGCGTGGAGACCTTATCTGTTGGTTGTAGATGGACTTATGATCAACTAGAGGGCAGATTGGAGAGCCGAGTTCAGTGACCTAAAGGACTAGGGCCATTGATAGAGGCAGTGCTGTAGAACGAGAGCGGAATTGTAGAGAGTTCAGGGTACGAGAAAGCAACTATGATTTTTTAAGGGCTGATTTAATCTATGGTGCAGGCCGAGAAGGAGGAGGACACGTCTAGTTTATTTGTGCATGGTTTGGCAGATGTTTCTCTCTGTTTATAGGCCGAAGACTGTTGGGCTAATTGTAGAAGGGTCGAGCCTTTTTCAGTGCCATAGAAGGGTGTTGTGAGGCCTATTTTAGGGTTGGAAATTAGCGCAGGCACCAACGTGTGGGAGCAGGAAGTTAAGGAGGGAAGGTCACAAACATCTAGTGGACCGTTGGAGCAGAATTGGAGGGCTGGACAAGTTTTTTGGGTGCCCTAACTAGTGGATGGAAGCTACAACAATATGCACAGGTTCCAAGGTATGTGTAAGTGTGTTTGAGTTGTTGTTGTTGCAAAAGGATAGGTCCAGGGTGCACAAATTTGTGAAGGACACTTGTGGACTGTTGGAGGGCAGCGAGAAAGTGATCCTTGTGGGCCCTAAGTGTAGAACTAGGAAGGACTCTAGGTTTGCTAGGAGAGGCAGAATTGATGAGCTCATTGACTAATCTTTGAAGGACTAAAGGAGGTCATAGAGGAGCAATTTGTAGCCCAAGTTCATTGTTGGAGAAGGGCTTCTAACAGTGATAGGTGGCAACCCTCTTGCCCTATGTTTGTCTTCATTGGAGCAGCACAGGAAGACAATAGTGGGAAGAAGTCTCTAAGTAGTTGAGGAGCAGCAATGGGCAAGAAGTCTCAAAGTGTTGTGTCCTTGAAGGACTAAGGAGCAACTAGTGAGCATGAAGACCTTGTGTGTTGGTTGTAGATGGACTTATGATCGACTAGAGGGCAAATTGGAGAGCTGAGTTTAGTGACCTAAAGGACCAAGACCATTGATAGAGGCAGTGCTGTAGAATGAGAGCGAAGGACCCGCAGTGTATTCAGGGTATGATAAAGCAACTATGATTGTGCACTACATCAGCTAGACCGTTAATGTATCTTGTGACCATTAATGTATCTTGTTCTTATATTCTTGTAATAGTGGATGTGTGAGGGATGTTATCCCTGGTACGAGATCCCTAGACTGTTGTATTATCAGTTTGATTAATATAACAAAGTTAGGTTATTGTAAAATTTAAAAAATTGTCTATATTTTGTGCCCTAGTAGATTTACTGTTGTATATTATTCCGTCGTGCAAAGTAGTTTATTGTGATACTTGGATTGGTAGCATCAGTGATTGTAAGATTTTAACCTAGACTTAAAACAACACATATGGTACCATCACCTTGGTTAAGTCAAAGGTCAAAAGGAAATTGAATAAGTTTAATATAATGGTCAAAGGACAATCAAAATTATATATATCTATGATAAAGGCTTCATGGTTTAAAATAATAATAATAATAATAATAATAAATAAATAAACAAAATAAAAAAATAAAAATAAATGAGGACTTTATGACTAGTATGGATATAATCAACACTTAATGAAGCATAAGACATTTATGAAGGAGGGACTTGTTGCATTTATTTTTGTCAAAGTTCCGAGGAAGCAGATGTACCCATTTTTTTCAAAGGATCGAAATCGTTAGGACATCAGTTTATTGAGTCATTGTAAACCCATTTTGCAAATTTTTAATGTAAATGATGCTAGTAAGGCCATGTATGTATGTAATAACCTAGGTAAGCCTATTATTTTTGTGAAAATTTCATCCTATGAGGTTTTTCGTCTCACTGATTCATCTGTGTTTTTAAACACGGATGGTTGGCAAAGTTTTTCCCTCCAACCTTTCCCCAAAGCTAGGGTGGAATTTGTTGTCAAAGCTTTAGGTGAGTCCTAGTGTTTTAAGTAGAGTCTTATGTAAAAACGATTTGGAAATAATTTAAGCTAATTCGCTAAATTATTCTATTACAAATCACTTGGTCTACTAGATCATGTTGTGTCACAGAATTGGGTGTGTAATTTGAGGGTCTATACCGAATGGGTGTTCCCCCTTTGAGGGTTAAAAATGTAATCATCTTATGTAAAAATATTTTAGTGCATGGTCCCTCATACTTAGACACCATGGCTAAAATATTAGAGGGTGGAAAAAATAATTAATCCCTTCAAGTGTCAATTAATTATTTTTTTTGACAAAAATAAAATTAATCCTAAGCCAGAGAATTAATTAATTAGAGTCAAATTTAGAGTTTTAGAGAAATTAAATTTTCCAAGTGGAAAAATTCGTGGGTATGAAAGAAATTAATTTTTGAAGGTTCCCCACCAAGGGAATATTGGAAATTTCAAGAAAAATTGGACCCTTGGGCCTTGGTGGTTAAGTCAAAATCAAAATTTTGAGGAAATTAACTCAAAATAAGTAATTTTGAGCTAATAAGAAAATGGGTTAAATGAGAAATTAGAAAATTCCTCAAAAATAAATATTTTCAATAGTGGAGAGTAAAAGATAATCAAATATTTTTTGATCGCCGAGATTATTTTGACGGGGATCAAGTCAACTAGCTGTTATTTTTCCACTTGGAGGATTTATCTATAAATTGAGAGTCATGTGTTTTAAGCCATCTAGTTTTGGCTTATGTAACTTTGAAAAATTGATGTAAATTACTGTCCCGCTGGGAATGTTGGAATAATCATAATAGACTTTGGGGCGCAGTTCATGGTGTCTCTTATTTGATGATTTGTGGTAGGTGTTGGGTATGGGCATTCCTATATTGTGCTTTATAAATATTTTAATTGTTATTTCGTTGTAGGTGATAAGAACATTCTATTGGTAAGCTAAGGGCTTATCTTAGGTGATCCGATTCACTGGGTGTTCTAACGATTTGTTCTTCAAAAATATATAGTGTTTGTAGGTTCCCCAACCCTTGGACTCCAAGTTCACGAACTTTGGATAGAGGTTGACTATGTTTGGACTCTAATTATTTTTATGGTGTTCTAACTTCGCTAAGGCTGTAGTTTATTATTTATCTTTCTAAATACATTTAGCCACTACTAAAGATTTATAAAATTTCAAATTACTTTTTTGGGCATTTTACATGTATATTTGGTAAATATAATTTGTATAATACACTTGTAAATTATTTTATTTTTCTAATCTTGGTTTTGCAGTTGGGGTTTGAATTAATTTTGAATTTTTGTATATATTGGGGTTTTGTGTATTTTTATTTTCATTTGTGCAAGTGAGATCAAGTGAGAAGAGCTGGATTAGAGCTATATTTAGGCCCTTGAGGGTAAGATCTAGGCTCTAAATTTTTTTGCAGGGCCAACATCAAAGAATTTTGCAGTGAAATTGAGCAAATCTGAAGATCTGAGGCAAAATAAAATTTTCAAAGCAAGAGTTTCATGTTTTAGGGCTCTCAAGCTCGGATCTATCTATCTAAGCCTGGTGTCAACCTCTCTTGGCCCTGCATCATCCTCTTCTCCCTCTACGTCAGGGTTTTAGTCCTCGTAGAGGCTGGCTGCAAGCCCTAAGAAACCTCAACCTCCCCTTTTTGGCCTTGCGTCAAGCCTTTAAGGCGTTTTTAGGCCTGGTCGTGGGCTTTAGGCCACTCAGCCTCCCCTCCTTAGCCCTCCTTCCCTCTCGAGCCTCCTCCGTAGCCTCTCTTCCTCCCTCCGCTCTTCCTTCACCCCCTAGCTTGGCCCTTCGCCTTCCCTTCTCAGCCCTCCCTCATCTCCTTTTCCCTCTGTCCTCCAAGCGCAACCCCTAAGGACCTACGGTAGGCCTTCTAAGGCCCTCATCCCTTCAACCGAAGGCCTATTCGGCCTCCTCCCCTTAATGCAGACCTATCTAGACCTTTTTCCCCTCAACGCTATCCTTCTAGGGCTTAGCGTTACCCTCTCTTAGCCCTAATTTGCCCTCTTTTCCATCGCTGTGGGTGAGTTTGATTTTGAGACTGAATACTTGGTGTGTTTTGTGAGAAATTGGCTCAACATTTGTGTTTTAACTTTTTAGATGGCATAATCATTGGAATTTTTTTGGCATTTTGGGCAAGTGAGCTTGGGCCTAGGGTTTGACCTCTAAACCCTCATTATTTCACTGTTTTATTACAACTGTCATAAACTTCTCATAATAGTGACATAACACTCATTAAAGTGCCCTAAAATTAACTCAAAATTTGCCTAACATATTGAGGAATTAATTGCATGATTTGGGCATTTGTCATCAAGCTCTTTATATGTTTATTTGCTGACTGTCATAAGTGAAATCAGATCTGATATATTCTGAAGCTACATCATAAAAAGTGCTTGTTAGTTCATATTTTCACTTGGCAAGTTGTTAGGTGCCTCATTGCTCATTTTTGGTTCATATATGCTTGTCATTTCCTAGATCTAAAGTGATTTACTTACTATTGTCCTAAAGGCTAATTAGTGCTCATCTCATTAATGTTGCTAAGTGCTATTGTGAAGAAGATTGTCTTAGCATTGGTTATTTGAAGGCTAACATTTGTTTGTTTACTTGTAAGCTCATCCATAGTCTCTAAGGAATCATTAATTTTGCACTAAGTAACCACTCACACATCATAACTCTAATCTTGTTGAATTGTTTAAGTTACTTTGAGCATTGAAGTTTCATTGATCTAATTGGCTTAAGCATCTAATTGAACATTGCTAAGGAATCATTGATAATTGCTAAACACATTGTGTTGTCTATCTTAAGCAATTAACATCTTAAGTTTTATTCTAATTGCGCATCTTTCAATGCTGGGATTGTCTAAAGAACATAATCTTGGCGTTATTGTTGGCATATGATTGTTGATAATTATCATTAGAATATCTTGAGTAATTGGCATCTTGTGTTGATAATCATTGGCAAATTGTTAAGTGAATAATTGCTCTTAATTAAGCATCTTGTGGATTTGACATTGGCACTAATTAAATTGGCATTTTCTTGGTCATAAGATTGTTTCATAATTTATCGTTAAGTACTCTTGTCATTAGAGGCTAATTGTAATTTAAATTACTTAAACATTAATCCAATCTTAAACCAAGAATTCACTCATAACTTTTGCATAAGCATTCTAGGCCTAGTTGCATTAATAATTTACCTCCAAGCATAAGCTTGGTTGATAGACTTCTAGGGCCACCCTTTCTCACCTAGCTTGAGGGATTCAACACCTTTTTAGTGGTTAACATAGTGACCTTGCAGTTGTCAGAGCCATAGTCTTTGCAGTGCCGAAGGCATTGGGTGGTTGGAACATAGGGGGAGGTATCGTTAATCAAGCCTCTGCTTGCTTCCCATTGGCTTCCATCCCACAACCTACTCTAAAGATTGGTCTCAAAATAGTTAAGAGGGAGGTTCCATTTAGACTAGGCATATAACTTAAAAGTAACCAAGATCCTTGCATTACACTTAGATCTTAGGACTTGCATCTCATATAGGTTAGTGAAGCATTTAAGCAACAGTTGTCCATCTGGTTACTTGGTCTTAATTTAATAACAAGCAAGAGTTTTGACTCCATAAGGCACTGGTCTCATATTTAAATCTAATCTAATCCTTAAGATCTTGCTAAATTTAATTGAGAAGCTAGGCCACTCAACTGTGTCTCTCAGGCTTGTTGGTTGCCAACTTGCCTTCCACCTTCTTATTTCCATAGGGACTACCCCCTGTAGCTTGCTGTTGGGAGATAGCTAGAACAGAGTGGGTGGAGATCAGAGTGACAACCCTCGCCCTGAGCTATTGTCGCGGTGCCTGTACAATTTGAATGACAACATGACCCATTGACTTAATTAAATTGTCGACCCTAGCTTTGTTGAGATTTGTAGATTGTGAAGTACTCCAAACCCTAGGCTTGAGGGTTGTGGAGGAGTTGGCACACAAAAGTCTTTTGTGTGCTTGAAACCCAAGCTTGGGGTTTTGTACCCATCGATGTTGGGGCCAAAACCATGGAGAGAATTTGACATGTGATGGATGGAGATGATAGAGGATGTCGAGACGAACCGAACGCATCGAAAATCGTTGAAACCCGAGTTGTCAATCTTGAGATATGGATTTTTGAAGATTATTTGTGGGTCTTTGGCACAAAGAATAAGTCGGCCTTGGCTTGTAGAGATGCCCTTTAGGGCTAGACGTTGCCACATGGGATTAGTATAAAAAGATGTCGAGTGGAAGGCTATTCTACACTTCCAATGGGCATCTAACATCATAGATTATCTTTGAATTTTTGTGTGGATATGAGGCAGGATGTAGGGAGGCAAGAAGGATGAGTTTGGCACTTGTTTGGAGGGGTTTCTCTTGTGTTTTGGGTGTGAACTTCTTGTAGAGTTAGGTCGCACTTGTCTTAGGCGTGTTCCAACTAGCGTGAAGGCTTGGAAGGGCAACAAAAGGCAGCGAATCCCTAGTAGAGAAAGCCACAGGTTTGAGGTAAGTTATTATGTGCATAATTTGTGTGGTGTATCTCTGCCATAAGACCACAGGAAGAGGCTGCTACAACAATAGGTTAGGATGGCTGTTTGGAGGACATGAGGCTTGGAGAAAGTCCTCCCTCTAGGCTGCATATGCCCAGGTCTGAGCGCAGCTAAGACAAAGATTCTTCCTTGTGATTGGGACAGTATTATGTTGTTGGTTGGTACAGGTTGGCTGTAGGGTATGTTGAGGAGGAGCCTCATACCCTACAACAGATTTGGGTGCCTATCATTGAACAGCAAAAGGACCAACCTTTTGGGAGAAGTTCACACAAGTTTGGAGCAGTGGGTTAGGGCTAGTGATGTGCCCTAACCAGTCGTCTAGATTACACAGAAATCAAGGCAAGAGGGCATAAACAGTATGGTTGCAGATGGTCTCTCGGTGATGGATGGATGCTAGTGGATGGTGTCCTAGGAGAGGATAGATTGTAGATGACTGTAGCAACCAAGAGGTAGGGATGACATGGGATGTTAGATGCCCTAACCAGTGTGCAGATGCTACAATGGTGATTGGGTGCCTAGATTTGTGTAATAGCTCCTCTATTGCAGAACAAAGTGAAGATCTTTAGAGCTCTAGGTTGTTAATGTTTGAGTAGATTTGAAGGACATTATGTTTGGTGTTGTATTGGGCATTTGAGGTTTGTTGGAGGGCAGCGTGAGAGTGCCCAAGTGTGGAGCCCCATGTGCAGTGCCTTGATGGACTAAGGGCTGCTAGGAGAGGCAGTTTGTTGGAGCTCATAGGTCTGATCAACCAAAAGAGCAGTTTGTGCAACTCGTGTTCATTACGAGAGATGGACATCTTGCAGTGATAGGTGGCAACCCTCTGTGCCCTATGTTAGTCTTCATTGGAGCAGTGCAGGAAGACTATAGTGGGCTGAAGTAGCTGAGGAGCAGCAGTGGGTAGTTGTGAGTTGTTCACAAATGGAGTTTGAACAACTCAATAGGAGTCTCGATGTGTTGTGCCTTTGATAGACCAAGGCACTAGTGAGGAGGTTGGATAGCCGAGATTTAGTGGCTAGATGGACTTGGAGCATTGATAGACGTTGATGCTGCAAATCAGGAGTCGAAGGACCAGGTAGGTACAGGGTACGACCGAGAGGAGTTGAGAGAGTGCGCTACAACCAGATGATCAAAGTATCTTGTTGAGGGTAGATTGGTTGTCGATGGATTGACACCAAGCCCCAATTTTGTATTCTTGTACTTGTGGATGTATGAGGGCCATTATCCTTAGTACGAGAGCCCTAGATTGTTGTATTATTCAGTTTGATTAATATAACGAAGTTGGGTTGAAAATTTGTAAAAGCTTGTGTATATTTTGTGCACTAGTAGATTTATTGCTATCTATTTTCTGCTGTGCAAAGTAAACTTGTTGTGATACTTGGTTTGGTAGCGTTAATGATTTAAGATTCTATCCTAGACACCATTATTGTGGAAAAACAACACGCATCACGTGAGAGAATTCAAATATTAATGACTTCATATAATATAAATCGGCTCACCTAAAGAGACATGACCCTTTATACCTCCAAACAACTAAAATTAACATCAAGATTCTCCATTCAAAGGTCAAGTTCGTTGATTGTTCTATTATCCCTCCTAAGTTTAATATGCGAGGTTTATCTGAAACAGATGCGAGTCTTTCTGAAGAAAAGTACGTGGCTGTGAAGGGTTTAGCTTTTTGTTTTTGTTCTTTCTAGTTTGGGATTTGTTTAGATAAATCTTCTCTTGCAGGTAGACCGAGCACTTGGGTTTTAACAACACTATTATTTCGGCCTCCTTAGAGCATCCACTACAGGAAATCAACAAAATTCGTGGTAATCCTTCTCTCAAAACAACGAAGAAATTGAATATTTAGCTCTGCAACTTTTCAACATCCTTAGTCTGTGTTTGGAGACTTGTTAGGGCATCATTTGGGATACCTTAAATTGTTCAGTGGGCTATACCTCTAGTTGCTCTGAACATTTATTTTGATAGGCCTTCAGCTCCCTAAAATCCAGTGATTTTGGAACAATTTTAAAGAACAATGTCTCAGCCTTTTTAAAAATTTAAGTTTGTTTGAGATTGCAGGACTCTGAAGCAATGACCTTCGGCCCTCTTTAGGGTTTCATTGTTGTGCACAAGGCATTAGTCTCCTCAACCAAAGTGTCTCATGTGGGCTGCACTTTGAAGTTTGCATTTATGAATAAGTCCAAAACAAAAATCGGATTGACATTCTAAACACAAGCGTCTCTAATTACAATTGTGAATGAATTTTGAAGCAACGATATTTAAACAATTTCAGTTGTATTGTTTTAAATAAATCACTATTATCTCTTAGCGTATCTCATCTTAAAGCAGTAGGTAGTATTCCACAAAAAATTTAGACTTAGTCCATACCTACAATAACTCTAGTACAAAGAATCAATGATGAAAAGTTGTAATTGCTATTCCGACAAGCTATATATATATGTGTGTATATATATATGTATATGAATACTGTATAGAGTTAAACCTTGTAATAAATTGAACCCAAGTATTGCATATCTAACTGTGTGAAACATCCAATTGTAGTTTTTGTTTATAAGGGAAATAGAGTTTGTTACCGCTCAAACTAGCAGGGGTCTTAAAAGGGGATCCTTGAAGGGTTACTACTAGGCTAAGGGCAACAATGGAGCGATAGCCCACTGTCACCTCAACTAAGGCTCCCTACTCTTTACGGTCTTTCATCAATCGGAGGAGACCTATTATGATAAGGATCACGAAATGGGTGGACCAATGATAGGGTGAGGGGTGATCTTGGAAGCCTATTCACAAGAGAGGCTCAAATATGTGGCTTGCTTGTCTTGGAAGACAAGATGGAAGGCTCTCTAGGAAGGCCTTGGGGAATATTTCTAGGATTAGGTTTTTAGTATGTGTCTTATAAAAGAGATCCCTAAGCCTTAGAATTCTTGTGGAAACTTGGGTTTTAGGTGGTCTTTGAAGAATTAACCTTAATAGTGCATGGGACCACACAGGACCAAGTGGACTCGAGGTTCGGTTAAGGGGATATGATTTAGCAACCAATGATATGCTTGTAATTAGGGAGAGGAAAGGACTAGGGAATGAATTTTCAATGAAAGGCAATGCAAGTATCCCGGTGAGGTTTCTAGCCTAAGGGAAACCAAGGGCAAGAATTGGACTTCGAGCTAGGACTCGCGATATCTTAAGATCCCACCATTGGAATCTCATGAAATTTGGAGGGCTTCTTGAGGACACACCAACGCAGTTGTGGACCAAAAATCGAAGTATTTGGATGGCTAGATCGTGAGATAATTGATGCCCTAGGTGACCTAGAGAAGAGGAAAGGGGAGAAGGAAAATAGGTTTAAGGTGATCACCTTTGGGTGGACCAGTGCCTAATCCTTTGGGGAGATTGGAGTCAGGTAGAATTATGACTATGGACCTTTGAATTTTCTAGGTCAAGGAGACCTCAAAGACAACTTCTCTTAGCACTAGAGCAGTAGCAAAAGCAACTTCAAAGACGTTATACTTCGTTTTGCAAGATAAATGGCTTGTCAAGATGAATTTCAATAAAGAAACATCCCTAGGAACATTCATTCATTATACATAGCCCATACATGAAGCATTCACTATCCAAAAACAAATTTTCCACAACTTCGCATAATAGATGCGGCAAATAAGCCCTAGTATAGCGAAATCCCAGAAACAATGTATGTGACAAAGTTAGAAAGAAAGAATTGCATTAAAATGTACTTACATGTATAAGAATATATCCAACCATTCAAAAAACTTGCCATTAAGAAGCTCCAAGACATATGAAAATGATCCAAACATCAAAATACATTCCATGCTCCAAAAATTCGTCCTCCAAGAAGGATAGCGAAAATCTCTAAAGAGATACTAGTTCCAAATCCAAGTGATGATGCTAAAACGAATCCTTATCACTTCTATTTATAGACTTCTAATGAGTTCGATTTAGCTACTTGGGCCTACATTAGACCCTAAAATAAAATAATGTGCAAATCAATTAACTTTTGGTGACAAGCCCACCAAACTAGCTCATAAACAAAAGAATAAGCCTCTCAAGAGGTCGAATGATCAATAATACATGTCATTGGGCCTTCTAAGAAGCTTGATGAAGTCCATAAATGGCACAATGATGAATAAGACTCCCAAAAGTAGTGGACAAGGGGTTGGCCCCTTTTTCTCCAAATAATAAACCTGTGGTGCTCCCAATGGGTGTGAGAGCACACAAGTAACCTCATGCATCTCCAAGTTGGTTGAAGATGCCTGTAGACCATCTGCAAGGGCTTAGATGATGGTGTAAGTGATGTCAAATCAACATACAAGACCTGGGTCATCTTCCAAGTGTATGGTACAACTGTGGGGTCGGTTGGGCATGGTGAATCAGGTACATCTTCCTCATCCAATAGGTGAATCTCAAGCAATCTTTGAACATCTTTGGGGATCCATGGAGTACTGTCTACTGCTATGGAGGTCCATGGCTCTCAACACACACCCTACATGTGCCAATGTAGTCCTCTGGAGGGTTAGGACCTCATATAGGGAGACTAAATCCAAAATGGAGACCATCTGCAATCCTGCATAAGATCCAATGCATCCCCTAGCCCTCCAGTACAACAACTCATCAAAGGAAATCGAGTTAAAGAGCTTACAAACCTTGGACGACAGGTGGACACTTCATAATGGCATGCCCTTCCATAGTGGGCTTTGGCATGTGCTAATGTCTCTAAGCTTCAAATGGGGTTAACCAAGTATCCTATTAGGTGGTTTCTACTTTTAAAAGGGATAGTATGTCCAAGGTACATCTTTCAAAGGGCGGTGGCATGTGATAAAGAGATGAATGGAGCAGGGAATGAAAAGGGGCAACCCTGGGCCACACGCCGGGGTACTAGGGTAGCTAGCAAAAGGGAAGCCCACACTTGAGTATAGAATGTATAGGAGGGAGCAATCATGGTACATGAGGTGCCTTGAACTTGATTTTTCCACCCTTCTTTCTATGCCTTTTTCCTTTTATGATTTTTCTTTTATTAACTGCTTGGGGCTCATGGGATAAGAGCATGATGTGTAAGGTATAACAATGGATGCCCCCTTTAGGGTAGGGTGGTTCATTGCCCACCAGGGGTTGGGACAATCATGGGTTGCTGAATGATAAAGGAGGCTCATCTAGGGCCTATAGGAACTAGGGTGATGGCCATGATAATGGGGTAGAACTCATGTATTGGCTTTTGCCCACGTGCTAAATGTGTTTGTCTTGGCCATCTTTTGAATTTTGGGGTACATTTTCCTGTTGAATGTGGCCAATTATGCTTTTACTTTTCTTTTCAGTTGCATCACTGTGGCATCGTTCCAGGCCCAACCCAAGGTGTTGGCAAGGGGATGGGGAAGGCTATCCCTATGTGGATCCAGGTGGGAGGAATGATGAATGGGGTTGAGTGATATATGTGGATGAGGGAGCGAGACCATTCAACTAAAATCAGAGCTTCTCATGAAGTACCATTCCTAAAGCGTAAAGGTCAGTAAAAGAGATCCCATGGGACTAGGGTCCAAGGTTAACATCCAAAAGAGGTTTAGGGGACAAGAGCACAGACCTAGCCCACTCTTTCCGCTGAATCCCCCCATTAATCCATGCCCAAAAATTTCCATGATAAGTAAACTACAATACTCAATTACCAAATGACAAGGCATAACTTTAGGTTTGGGAGGCCCACCTTCAAACATATGACCATGACAGATGGGTGAGGGATCAAATGGCTGGCTCAGGTGGCGGAGGACCATCTTCTAGAAAAATAAATAAATTTGTAGGGATATCACCCACAAAATGGTGGGTAATAGAGTTAACCTTGTTAGGAGAGTGTTGTAGTGATAGCTCTAAGATACACATATGTCAGTTAATCTACTATGAGCAACAAGGGTTTGTTTTTATTTTGAAGACTGTTTAAGAGTCTTACGGTCGCTTCACTGTGAAGTATCTTTGTCACCTTGTGAAGATGGTTCAGTGACATATGTAGTAGTAATGGCCTCCTACAGATGTTATGAGTACCACACAATTGACATTAAAGACTTCATTATTGTATGGCAATGTTAGGCCTCAATACATTTGATATTGAAGGGTTGACGATAATCTTGATACAAACAGTAACCTACAATGACATGATCTTCCATGAGATATAGTGTACAACATTGCATGACAAGTTGTGGCAATACTTTAATAACTAAGCCTTGTTGATAGAGATCATAGCATTTCTGTGACATATAACAAAGACTTGGCATATGACAGCGACACCTAAAGTGATAATCTACAATATACCTCTTGATGACAGTGATGACCTTTATAGTTGTATGATAGAGACAAATTTGTTGTGATCTTTGACAATGCATAATTATATTGACTTTGTATGATAGTGATCTACATGAGAGTATACTTTGCATTTGACAGTGTATTTTGGTACTTGACGATGTTCCTTGTACATCACAGTTTCCTTGTGATGATAACAATTACCTAAGAACATGGTGTTGATGTTGGCTTGATGACATGACAATACTTCAAAGTTCAGTGACATAACAAAGTGATACTTGGTAGAGTGGGGTCTGGTATATCCGCAGTTGTGACGGTAGGCAGAATTGTGTTTGAGGTACGATTGTGGAGTGGTCAGATTGAGTAGAGTTGAGTGGTGAGGCTGTCGGGACTTGACAATTATATACATATCGAGCAGAGTAGCAGAACTTTCATTACAATTCCTTTATATTGATTCAGAGCACAGGGGGAGCCAGTCTGAAAATTGTGAAAGGTTGTCTGTCGGCTCGTCAGGGTGACAGGGTGGTGTAAGGTAAGGTGGTTGGAGTCACCTTCAGGTTGGAGCTTGAGAACACTTCAGGGTGGTAGGGTGGTTCTAGGGCAGGTTGGAGCCTGCACAACGCATTGGAGTGTCCTTCCGGTTGCAGTTGGTACACAGGGTGTTGGAGCATCCTTCAGGTTAGAGTCTGTAAACTAGGGTGTTGGAGCGTCCTCCCAGTTGCAGTTGGTAAACAGAGTGTTGGAACATCTTACAGGTTGGAGCCTCCTTTAGTTGGGGCTGAAAACTTGATGTAACTACTTTTGAAGACAACTATTAAGAAGCATTCGGTGGTTTTTGACATGGAGGAGGTTTTCCACCTAAAAATATCTGTGTCTACTATCTTGATTATTGTGCATTGTTGAATGGTGTTGTTCACTGTTGATAAATATTTACATTTATCTGATGCTAATGATAATTAATGCGCTGAAGGTTAAAATTAACTAATTGGAAAGAAATTTTGATACACCTCCTCAGTGTTTCCAACAAGTGGTATTAGAGCGACGGGTCTTGAGTTCAAAACTCACCTAGCTCGCGTTGGGGGGGGGGGCGGGGATTGTTGGACATTGGCTTCAACGCTCCCCATGTGTTTCGTGATATGGACTAACTGCTTATCATGGATCCTAACTCTGGCGATTGTAGTGGAGACTAACACCTGCAGGTTTTGGTCTAACGACAATCATGAATCCAACATTCAAGTCAAATCAAATGACCAAGTGAACAATCTAGGCTCATAGTTGCTACAATATCAACAATCCCATTAACCAAGGGAAACATTCTCAATCACTCCAAGCTTTTCCTAGAAGTACACCAACTTCATCCAGGGATAGAGGCTTTTTGAGAATGTCAGCAATCAACTTGATCATAGAAATACATAAGAGCCTCACTACTCCACATGCTTTGACCTGTCACCGTGGTCATCTTTGTATTTTATCAATTAATCCTAAAGCTACCCTGCTTCACAACATGCCAAACAAAACTCAAGACATGTGCCACATGCCTTGGCTCAACCACAAATTGACCAGCTTGAATCCATCATCAAAGCTGCTTTCCAGTCATTCTGATGCTGAAACTAATCCTGCTGAGACAATTCAGGCTGCTCCCTCTGCCACTTAGCTTCATCAGATTGGATACAATGAGAATGGGTATGGACTTCTTGTCCATCACCCAAATGCTTGATCTTGTAAATCCACCTTGAAGTCATCACTGATTTTCCATAGATTTGGGCACATTGATATTGTGCAAACTTGCTATCCTGCTTGCTTTTGGAGCCGTTCTGGTCAATAGAATTTTTCCGTCTTGAACACAAATCACTCTAGGGAGAATCTTGTTGCCACAAACTTTGATTCGTTCTTTTAATGCTTAGCCAAAGCCATGGAAGCCTTCACGACGTACCTGCAATCCTCACTAGGAGGGCCATATAAGAATGATTTCAATCCAGTAAAAGAGACAAATATAAGAGGCTAAGTAATAGTAAAACAACAACAATAATAATCAGGAAAAGAGATATAACATACTTCTCGTTTGAGGATTGAGGGGAATTTGTCAGCTCCTTCTTGATCCTTGCCATCTTACAAAAATGATCCATCTGCAAAACTCTTCATTGTTTTCATCATCAGAATGTTGCTTTCCTTTCCTTCCTTTACTAGGTTTTTTTCATGCAGTGGAATCATCGATCTAGGTCCAGCTCTAGGGTTTTATCTACAAATCCTAAGGCTTTCACATCCAAGACTTCCAGTGTTCTAGGATTTACAAACCCAGTTTTACAATTCTGTTTTTGCAAGTCCAACAGACTTTATCATATCCAATTTCTTTTTTCCATATCCAAATGTCCAAATTGAAGTCCATCATGTCATCAAGCAATCAAGGATGTTCCATCTCGATATCAACAAAAGTAAAGAAATAACATCCTCCGACAATTGTCAAGTATAAATATAGTAGGTAGAATCACAGATACAAATCTCCAAGGAGGGAATGGTATTCCAACTAGCTTCTTGCAAGAAAACTAACTTCGTCAAGAACAATCTTCAAGAGGCGTGAGCAAGATCCAGACTTCCTTTAGAGTCATTAGGAAATAATGTACATACAATTTGTTCACATAGATGATTGTTATTGGCCCTTTTTAAACTAAGTATCTCGGTCTCTTTAAAACAATTGTAACAGTAACAATTTGTTTGTCACAAAGACAATCTTCAGTTCAAAAAAAATGATTAGATCTTCACAAGAGGACTTCTGTCTGCAAGCTATGAGGAACCCGGCCTCTTTTTGAATGTAAACTAATGGACGCAAGATGGTATCCCAATGTTCATAGCTCCCTCTGATCAAATTGATGATATCTCAACAACTAGAATCGAGCAATGGTACCTTGGTTCATTCCCCTTTTTCAGGTCTTATCATGCCTTTGAACCATAATTCAAAAGCTATTACATCATACTAGTGGGTGAATAGGAGACCTCACAACATCTTTCTGAAGTGCACGGGTAGCAGGATAACAGTATGCAATCAAGACATGCCTTTCAGGTCTTCCATAGAAAGCAATCTTTAAAACTTACTTTACAAAAGAAGCATCAACAACTTTTGACTATAGATGGTTGATCTCGGTCCTTCCAGACAAGGTAACTCGGCCTCCTCTGTTCTGCAAAGTGCAAACAAATGAATGCCCTTTTTAATTATCATCAAATTTGAACTTTGTCCCACAATGATCTGCTTCAAAGTCTATTACAGAACTGATATTATAGGAAGCTATTTGTTTTTTCTTTATATATGGATTCTCAGCATATTGTACAGTGATCTCATTCTTCATTCTTTCTTAATGGAGTCTTGTTACTGTAAACAAATGAAAGCAAGATGGTATCCCAATGTTCATAGCTCTCTCTGGTCAAATTGATCCTATCTCAACAGCTAGAATTGAGCAATGGTACCTTCGTATCCAGTACAATGATGATCACAAATACAAAGCTTATTCTGTACAAGAGTCTTTATTCAGTCATACAAGATATTTTCACAAGGTATGTGGCGTTAGAAGCTTAGATCTAATGCAAAACTTCAATCCAATGCAAAATGTTCCCGATACAGGTGTATGGAACACATACTTGGTTTATTCCCCCTTTTCAGGTCTTATCATGCCTTTGAACCATAATTAAAAAACTATTACATCATACTAGCGGGTGAATAGGAGACCTCACAACATCTTTCTAAAGTGCACGAGTAGCAGGATAACAGTATGCAATCAAGACATACCTTTCAGGTCTTCCATAGAGAGCAATCTTTAAAACTTATTTTACAAAAGAATTATTAACAACTTTTGACTATAGATGGTTGATCTCAGTCCTTCCAGACAAGGTAACTCGGCCTCCTCTTTTCTGAAAACAAATGAATGCCTTTTTTAATTACCATCGAATTTGAACTTTGTCCCACATTTATCTACTTCAAGGTCTGTTATGGAACTGATATTATATGCAGCTACTTGTTTTTTCTTTATAGACGGATTCTCAATACTGTACAGTGATCTCATTCTTCATTCTGTCTTAATGGAGTCTTGTTAATGTATCTTTCAACAATCCTTGTAGCCAGAACAAGTCTTCAAAGAGAACTAAGCATGTGATGCCTGAAACATTTCTCAGTATAATTGTGAATCCAACAAGATTTAAATCAAGTCCCCCAACATGTGTTGTGAGAAAGGGAAAATCGATGGGCAAATAAGTTACTCTTTTCATTCAAGTTTGAAAGAGATCCTTTTCAAGCATGCCCCAAAAATGCTTTGTACTGAGCCAAGATAACGACATGACACTGATTACCTTCTGCAACAGCTATGCTTTCACTTTCTAAACCTGCTATACCTATTCCACATCCTCCAAGTATTTCTTGAAGAGCTACTGATTTTGGAGCATGATGCAAATCATGTAGACTTGATTTGATATCTTTACTATTAGGTCCATGTTCAAACAGATGTGATGCAACATAGTCAGGTGGCGTAACATCTATTGCAAGAATGAATGACTACACAATTTTTTGCAAGTATGGGGAGCCTAGGAACATGAAAGGATGCTTTGGATGTAGATGCAGCATTATTGATGAACCATAAGTCTCAATCAAGGCGAATGCTTTTTTCTTAACCTTTGCATGAGAAAATTGTCCATAAAGTTTTTAGCTGTAAATGAATCAAATTATAGTAACAATCCCGAATAATTTTTCTCGCAAATCAGCCAACACTTCATACTTGGTTCATTGGAGAAGAAAGTGTTGATTTTTGGGTAGCATTGTATTTGCTCTAGCCATGAAATTTGGTGGAGAGGCTAAGGCACATGAGATCTCCAAGACCCAGAAATCGTTTGGAGAAATTCCACCTGGATGAAGAGATATTAAACTAATTAATATTTTTAATGGTTCCCTAAGTCTAAACTTAGGAAAATAAAAATATTAATGTGTATTAATATAAAATGGGTGAGAAAGTTATAAGTGACGAGGATCAAGCCACTTCTAATCTTAGCCATTTATTAGGGACTTAATCTCGGCTATTGAATCGTCAACAAGAAATGTATAAGATGAGGCTTGAGGGTCAGTTGGAGATACACTAAGAGAGATCAAGAATTTGATTTTCTGAGGCGAGTTTTGCTGAGGAAATCGAATTAGTGATTAGTTGCAGTGAGGGGCAGTTCAGTAAGGGATTTCCATCCGATGTTGAAGAATACATCGCAGAGAGGCAGTGAAGTGCCAGGAGAGACAATGCAGGCCCTAGAAGGGTTGACGCAGAGGCCGTAGGAGTTGACGCAGAGGACGTAGAGGGCCGTAGACGCTGATGCAGAAGTCATAAATAGCTTCAGAGGTAGTGTTGGGAGATTCTATGGGGCTGACTGAGGAGCAGATCAATTGATTCTGAGCAGAGGAGGGTGACGTAGATCCTGAAGGAGTGACGTAGTTCCAGAGCAGTGCTTGGAGCAGCTTTCACTGTCTAGCATAGGGAACAACTGGAGTCACTGTGGGGTTTGATCATCCAGTTGCTGATTTGCCAGAATATCTGTTTTAGGATAGAGGTACTACCGCCCAGGATATTCTTTGTTGGGTGAAGTCATCTTTGGCACCCTAGTTGTATTTAAGAATTTGCTTAATAATATAGACCCTCTATATGTTGCACTAGTTTTCCCGAATTGGGTTTTTTTGGGGACGATTGTCCAAAAATAATGGTGTCCCTTGTGTTATTGTCTCAGTTTATTTCAGTGCATGATCGATATATTTGTGAAGGCTACAATAGTGTTTACTTCGATGTTTATGCAATTAATTAACTTGTTAATGTAAAGAACAAGTAGGAGATTGTAAACCAGTAATTGCAGTAGGGGTTTTTGATGTGTTAAATTTAGAATTTTCACATGGTATTAGAGTGATTGCAGATCATAGACGACTGAAGACACCAACCAAGAAATCCGGAGAATTTGCAGCAGAAAAATTGTCAGACCAGGAGACAACTCTTCAAAACAAATCATGATATTCATTCAGGTTGGTCATTATTATATACATGAGGGAGAGACTGTTCATTTCATCTCCCGGTGACTCTTCATCTTTTCTATTATTTATTTACATTAATTACAGTTGTTCACCCAATCCCTATGATTAGGTGTCAACATTCCCCCCTTAATCTGAAGGGATGTTGGTGAGTCCAAGCATCGTTCTGAATCTTTCAAGCCTTTCTCTTCCAAGCGCTTTCGTGAAGATGTCTGCAATTTGCTCATTAGTGGAACAATGACGGAGATGGATTGTTTTGGCCTTAACATGATGTCGAATCAGATGATATTTAGTATTGATGTGCTTCGTTCGATCATGGAACTTTGGGTTCTTGGCCAACTTTATTGCCGAGGTATTGCCAATCATGAGTGGAGTCGATTGTACTTGTTTTACATGCAAATCTTCAAGAATTTTCCTGAGCCACACAATTTCTTTTGTTGCTTCAGCTGTTGCCACATATTTTGCCTCTGTTGTGGAATCTGCTAGAACTGATTGTTTGCGTGATCTACAGGAGACAGCTCCTGATCCAAGACTCATAGCACAACCTAAAGTAGATACCCTAATTTCTTTGTCTCCTTCGAAGGCTGAATCAGAGTATCCAATCAAGTTGAAGTTGCCCCCCTGTGTATACTTGATTCCAAAGTCTTGAGTTCCCTTCAAGTACCTTAGAACTCTTTTTGCAGCAGACCAATGTCCCTTACAAGGCTTTTCCATAAACCTGGAGAGGATTCCAACAACAAACGAAATGTCTGGTCTGGTAGTAATTAGGTAGTTGAGACTTCCTACAAGTTGTCTATACTTTGTTGCATCCTCAAATTCTTTTCCTTCAATGGATGTGAGCTTTAAGTTTTGTTCCATTGGAGTAGTAAGAGGATTGCATTCTGTCATGCCAAACCTGTTCAACAGATCTCCAATGTACTTCTTTTGAGAAAGGAATATGGACTTCAGATGTTGAGTTACTTCAATACCAAGATAGTAATAAACATAGCCCAAATCAATCATTTGAAAACCTTTCCTCAATTCCTTCTTTATGGATGCAATGTAGCTTTCATTGTTCCCTGTCATCAAAAGATCATCGACATATACCGCAAGATATACAACTGTTTTGCCAACCTTCTTGACAAACAAAGTTGCATCATCAAGATCATAATGTTTGAAATTGAGTTTCAGAAGATGCTCAGTTAGTTTTTCATACCAGGCTCGTGGTGCTTGTTTGAGGCCATACAAGGATTTCACAAGTTAGCATACTTTATGTTCATGTCCTTCAACAACAAATCCTTCAGGCTAGGACATAAAAACATTCTCTTTTAGATCTCCATTCAAGAAAGCAGTTTTTACTTCCATTTGATGGACTTTCCAACCGTTCGGAACTGCTAGGGCAAAGAGTGTCCGGATGGTAGCCCATTTTGCTGTGGGGGCAAAAGTCTCCTCATAATCGACCCCTTCCTTCTGTGCAAAACCTTTTGCCACAAGCCTGGCTTTGTGCTTGTCTAGTGAGCCATCATCGTTATACTTGTTCTTGTCGACCCACTTGCAGCCAATTGGTTTGGTTCCTAATGGAGGATCAACCAGCTTCCAAGTGCCATTCTTTATCAGGGCATCATACTCTTTTTGCATTGCTTCTTTCCATACATCATGAGAAGCAGCTTCTTTGAAGGAAGTTGGTTCAAAATCTGTAGACAAATTCAATTCACAATCATAAGAAATATCCATATCAACAGGTGAATCAGAGTCATCTACATCACCTCCATTTTGCCAGTTTCAATTTCTAGTTCCTGTTTTTCCAACCTCATTAGGATGAACACTTTCAAGTGTCTTTGTTAGCCACTTTAGGGGACCTTTCTCAGATGGTCCAGGTTGCTCCGTTGATTGAGTTGGGACTGAATCAAGATCGAGTCTCCCAATTCTATCAATCAAATCACTTAAAGTATCATCCGTTGTTGGAGTTTCATGCGGGGGAGAGAGTGCTTCAGAAGAAGATTCCACAGGTTGATCTAGTATAGGAATCCCCCCTTCAAGATGTGGAATCTGATTATCAAATTCTTGAAATGATTTTGCATTTGCGAATCTATCCAAGCGATCAAGTTGTCGCTTAACAACATTGTCAGTTTTGGATGATTCAAGAAAGATTACGTCTCTAGATACAACAAACTTTTTATTGACTTCATCAAAGAGATGGTATGCTTTGGAGGTGTTTGAATACCCCAGGAAGATACGCTTACGACTTCTTGCACCAAGTTTGTTTCTATGTACCTTTGGTATTAAGGCATAACATGTGGAACCAAAGACCCTGAGATGCTTTACCAAAGGAATGTGCCCATACCACATTTTATAAGGAGTCTTGTTTCTAATAACATTAGATGGACATCTATTCTTTACATATACAACACATAGAGCTGCATCAGCCCAAAACATCAATTTTACATTTTTGAAAAACATCATGGAGCGTACCATATTTAAGATTGTCCTATTCATTCTTTCAGCTACTCTGTTCTTTTGGGGATTATAAGGCACAGTTGTTTGATGTTGGATCCCATGTTGGCGAAGATAGTTTTCAAATTCATTTGAAGTGTATTCTTTTCCATTGTCAGTTCGAATAGAGCCAATATGAGATTGTGCATCATTTTCAATCCATGTATGAAAGTTCTTGAATGTTTGAAAAGCATTAGATTTGTTCTTCAATAAATAAACCCAAATAAACCCAACACATTCTGTTGTAGTCATCAATAAATGTCATCATATATTTATTTCCATTTGCAGAAGGAACAGGCATTGGACCACATAAATCTGAATGAATGAGTTCAAGTTTTCTATGTGCTCTTGAATGTGAATCATGAAAACATTGTTTGCTATGCTTTCCTAGAATGCAAGCATCACATTGCTTAAGTTTCCTAGGAATTGTAGGCAACCCAGTAACACCATTTTTCTTTAACAAGCGGAGGCTGTCATAGTTCAAGTGTCCAAATTTGGCATGCCATAATAAACTTGATGGAAATGTACCTTCTTCATAATGAGAATTGTATGAGAAAAATTATGCACGAGCAGAGGTACCCTGCAACTTGAGAAGCCTTTCTTCTTCTATCCCCGTCATGACAAGTGAGTGGTCTGAAGCTTTTCTCACCTCATGCTTGCCATCAAATACATGAATGGATTGTCCTTGCTGGCGGATGTGGACCTAGGACGGCAAGTTTCTCCTCAGCTGTTGGAGATATAGAACATGATGCAGAGGAAAGTCTGGAAGACCAGGTAATTTAAGCCTGATTGTGCCAAGCTCTGATGGCTTGAGCTTTGATTTGTCTGCAAAGTATACTGCTCCATCAACATTGTTAGTAAATTCTTCAAAAGAATCTTTTCTAAAAGTCATGTGGCAAGTTGCTCCTGAATCAAGCAACCAATCATTTTTCGAAGAAGTAAGTGAAGCATTAAATAAGTCTTCATTTACTCCAATATTACATTGTGCCACAACATAATGAGCGGATTCAGGTGCTTTACCTTTGTCTGTGTCATTAGTTTTACCTTTGGGTTGGTTTCTTTGCTGCTCAATTTTGTCCCAAGGTAACTTGCATGTGGAGGCATCATGTGATCCATTTCTTTTGAAGCGTATGCAGTGCAAATATGACTTTTCTCCTTGAGAGTGTTTACCCCCCTACCTTTGAAATATCTTCCTCTTCCTCTGGAAGAATCTTGGGCAAGATTCTTTTTTTTATGAGCAAGGCACACAACCTCTTTAGAAAATTCAGGGGCCGTCTTCTTTCCAAAAGCTTTCTCTCTTTCAACAATTTTTTTTACAAGGGAGTCAAAGGTAATATCTTTGAGATTTCCATTTGCTTGCAATGACTCAAGATAATTGGAGTAAGTAGGATAAAGTGCCTTGAGAAAAGCGATCAGAGGAATATCCAATTCAACCTTAGTGGCTTTGATATCATGCATTATAGATTTTACTTCGGATGCAAGAGCAAGAGGATCATTATTTTGTAATTCAAGAGTGAAGAGTTTAATCATGAGTTGAACAACTTCAAGTGCAGAGTGTGAGTCATAGAGTTCCTTCAGTTTTTGTAAGGCTTCGAAAGCATTTGAAAATGGCGAAATATGGCGACTCACCTCTTCACTTACTGATGCTGCAATCAATGCATAGGCCTTGCTGTTCTTATTTTCCCAAATGGCGAACTCCTTGTCTGAGGTAGGTTGTTCTGGCTCTTTGTCTCTGTCTCCAACACACACTCCTTTCCACAACTCATTGAAAATGAGGGTGTGTTTTATTTTCCGGGACCACTCAGGATAGTTCTCCTTGCTAGTGAGAACTACTCCCACAATAGATATGATTGAATGCATTGTAAAATCTGTGTACTGTGGAAAAAAAATACTTCTGCTGCAAAATTTTACTCCTAAAAAAAATCTGATTCTGATATATGGAGACAGAGGTATCACTGTACAAAATGTAATACCATACACCGCAATATCATTCAACGTAATATCATTCACCATTCATCGACTCTAATATTCAATGCCATACACATATACAATGCAACAACAACACAACATTGCAACAATAACGATATATCCCACAATGATATATCAATCTTCACCTAATTTGAACCAAAAATACCATGCCAGAACACAACATTGCCAACAAAAGCCACAAAAATATATTCACTGTGTATACATCCAGAAAATCTCATCAACAACAACAACAATCACAAAAATACCGCTGCCAGAACACAGCATTGCAGCAACAACGATATATCATGGAGCGGTCGTAGTTCTGTCCCACTTACCACGATCCCACACAGCGTTATCATTCACCTTACGGAGGCCGTTCTCCTCATCGTGATTATGCTGGACCTCAAGCGAATTTGTATGTAGCTACCGCACCAATGTTCAACGTGGAGCAGCGCAACATGGGAGGAGGGTGTGTTTAGCTGCAAATCGAACTCGCGATCTCTGTTGAAATGAATGCCAAGAGATCATCAAGGAACGCAGCTGCAGTGATGGGAGCGTTCACTGTGGAGGAGGGTGTGAGATGGGGTATGGCCGAGGTGAGCAGCATAGCGTGGGAGGAGTGGCGTTCAAGGCAGCGTTGTGGTCCTTAAAGAATATTTCAACAGAGAGCAACATTGTGCTGTAGAAGGTAGCGTTTGCACTGACCATACATATTAGACCTTTCTTCAATATATAGGATAGAACCGTCGAAGATCAACCGACAATCCTCAGGAGGTAGCGTTGGATTCCACAAGGCATGCATGCAACAACGTTTAAATATATGGAGTAAGCTAATCGCGTTCAGAGTAGCGCAGCGTGGGAGGAGGAAGCGTCAACGCTGCCAGGCTAGCCAGAATCAGCAGAATAATAGTGAGAGAGATGTCATAGGATTCAGAACAGAGGCAGAATAGGAGTTACAAATTAAAGAGGGAAGCCAAAAATGGCGCTGGCGCTGATACCATGTCAGACCAGGAGGTAAATCCTCAAAACAAATCATGATATTCATTCAGGTTGGTCATTATTATATACATGAGGGAGAGACTGTTCATTTCATCTCCCGGTGACTTTTCATCTTTTCTATTATTTATTTACATTAATTACAGTTGTTCACCCAATCCCTATGATTAGGTGTCAACAAAAATAGTTGTCTCGAGTGACAGCACTATGCCAAAGCCAGAGACGCAGAAGGAGGATTGACACAGTGCAGAGAAGGTGACGCAGAGGCTCACGCAGTGCCTGCGCTAGCACTCTGAGCTAGGTGAAGGTGACGCAGTAGCTAGGAGGAGCACACGTAGTAGTTACGTCAGCTGTCTAGGCCGGTGCAGAGGTAGAGGGGAGCAGATCAGGCTTACGCAGTGCTAAGTCATCTTTCTGAGCCAGGAAGGATTGATGCAATGGCTAGGAGGACCTGATCCACCTCTCACTGTCATTGCGCAGAGCCAAAAGGGTTCAAATTCTTCAGCTGCTAGGGCTAAGGGAGCTGAGCAGATTTCGATTTGAGGAGCTATTGGG
Source organism: Pinus tabuliformis (assembly GCA_031772625.1). Classification (NCBI taxonomy): domain Eukaryota; kingdom Viridiplantae; phylum Streptophyta; class Pinopsida; order Pinales; family Pinaceae; genus Pinus; species Pinus tabuliformis. The sequence goes on along the minus strand of CM062808.1, from coordinate 512,717,856 downwards.
ACGGTGTTTCTGTCAGTGCAGAATAGTGTTTAAGGAGACTGAACCAAGATAGAGGGAAGCACTACCTTGACAGATTTCTAGCCAAGAAATCTAGATCCGTGTTGCAGCGACAAAGGAGGATTGGAGAGGAGTGATTTGACAATTGGTCAGAGGATTTCCGAGAGGGAAATCAGGACTTGGAGGGAGTCTAGAGAAAAGGCGCAGAGATGGCAGTGAACGGATTGAGGGATCGGGATAGATTGGACGGGGCTTCCAATTTTGTCATCTGGAAAGCCAAGATCCTGGCAATCTTGGATAAACATCGCATCAAGGACTATGCCTTGAGAACAATAGCTATCCCAGTTGACCCTGATGCAAATGAGAAGTATGAGGAGGCCCAGGCAAAGGCGAAATGCATGATCCTAGACGAGGTCAAGGATCATGTAATACCACATATTGCTGAGAAGAACACAAGAAGGGAGATGTGGTAGACCTTGACCATCTTATACCAGGGCTCGTCCGTGCAATGTGGAAAAAGTCTGCAAAAAATCGGGATTAAATCCTAAAATTGCGATTCTTTTAACAAAAAGATTTAATCCTCCGATTTTTTGTAGACTTTTTCAGAAACGAAAAAATCGTGATTTATTCGTTATATGCCCGATTTTATTGAGAGTCGATCGAAAAATTCGGTCATCTCTGTTGAATGTGGGATATGACAATGGTGTTTAAGGGCTATCATATAGTGATTTGATAATCTAAATTACTATGAGTTGCCACTACTGTTAGAGCTGTTATACAATGAATTTGACGAGGCAAATTTGCTGTGAGGAGGCTGAACAATAAGGGTTTTGGACAACTAGCATTGAGTGTCTTGGAAGGTCCAGATCATTGTGAGTTGATGATATACTTTGATGCTGATTGTACAGTGATTTGGTGGTCAAATCTACTTGAGAAGTAGATCTGGTTAGGGCGGAGTATATTGTGTATTTTGGAGCAGCAAATACTCAGTGAGCAATTGATGGCAAATGAGGCAAAGGACGTGCCAGGTGTCAAGGACAAAAAATGAAGAAAGGGTTGATCTAGATGGGCTACTTCAACAAGTAAGCTATATGTTTGTTCTTGTCTATTTCTCATTGGTTAGATTGTAGATCTGATGCTGCAGACTACAAGCCCTAATGGACTGTGGATACTCTAGATGTTAAAAAAAATAAAAAATAAAATGAATATTTTTGTGTTTTTTTAATTTTTCCGACTTTTTAAAAAAACATTGGACTTTAACGAGTTTTTCAACTTTTGGACCCTTGCCGATTTAATCCCGACTTCGACTTTTTCCACATTGCTTCCGTGCAGCGGGAGATGTTATTGGAGAATCAACTGAGGTCATATGAGATGTAGAAAGGAGAGGAGATAGATCCCTCCTTCTTAGGTTACAAGGAATTCGAGACTAGCTTACTTTCATGGGGTCTACACCGGATCCAAAGTTCATGGTTAGGACTGCCCTGAATGCAGTCTCCGAGGAGTGGGAGACACTTGTCCAAAGCATTTTGGGTAGTGCGACTCTCCCCAGTTGGGAGGAGATGCGGGCAGCTCTTCGACAGGAAGAGCTCAGGAAAATGACCAAGGCGGGGAGTAGCAGTAAGGGAGTTCGAATCAAGAAGGAGGAGGATGCAACTCTCGCATTAGCGGGACAACAAGGGGTTCAAAAGAGGAAGAAGAAAGACATCTCCAAGGTCAAGTGCTTCAACTGTGGGGAGCTAGGACATTATGCATCTCAGTGCCCCAGGAAGAAAGGCAGAAGCTTCCGACTCAAACGTTGTTGCTGCAAAGGCGAAGAAGGACGTCGAGACTGATGATGATTGTGCCATTAGTGCTCATGCGCCTGTAGAGAAGAGGTGGGGAGACATAGAGCTGTAGTCGAGAGGACTCCAAAAGAAGAGGCAGCATCCTTGAGGTGCCCAAACTCTGGTAGTGGTAGTGTCATGGGCAGCAGTACAGGAAGCAATAGTGCAGTGGATGTGGGGTAGTAGGCCTAGCATCAATGCAAAGGGCCGATACGGAGGACCAATGTGATGCTTCTATGGTGGAGCATTACTAGAGCACATTCCTCACTAAGAGGGAGTGTTGATTTTGGGTAGCATCAGATGTGATATAGCCATGAAATTTGGTGGAGAGGCTAAGGCACATGAGATCTCCAAGACCCATAAATCGTTTGGAGAAATTCCACCTGGATGAAGAGATATTAAAATAATTAATATTTTTAATGGGTCCCTAAGTCTAAACTTAGGAAAATAAAAATATTAATGTGTATTAATATAAAATGGGTGAGAAAGTTCTAAGTGACGAGGATCAAGCCAGTTCTAATCTTAGCCGTTGATTAGGGACTTAATCTCAGTCGTTGAATCGTCAACAGGAAAAGTATAAGAGGAGGCTTGAGGGTCAATTGGAGATACACTAAGAGAGATCAAGAATCTGATTGTCTGGGGTGAGGTTTGCTGAGGAAGTCGAGTTAGTGATCAGTTGTAGTGAGGGACAGTTCAACAAGGGATTTCCATTCGAGGCTGAAGATACATAGCAGAGAGGCAATGAAGTGCTGGGAGAAACAATGTAGGCCCTAGATGGGCTGACGCAGAGGCTGTAGGAGGTGACGCAGAGGACGCAAAGGGTAGTATAGGCTGACGCAGAAGTTGTAGAGGGCTTCAGAGGTAGCGCTGGGAGATTCTGTGGGGTAGACTGAGGAGAAGATCAATTGATTTTGAGCAGAGGAGGGTGATGCAGATCCTGAAGGAGTGACGCAGTTCCAGAGCAGTGCTTGGAGCAGCTTTCGTTGTCCAACATAGGGAACAACTGGAGTCACTGTGGGGTTTGATCATGTAGTGGCTGATTTGCTGGAATAGTTATCTCCGAATAGAGGTACTACTGTCGAGGATATTCTCTGTTGGGTGAAGCCATCTTTGGCACCCTAGTTGTATTCAAGAATCTGCTTAATAATACAAACGCTCTATACGCTGCACTGATTTTCCCGAATTGGGTTTTTCTGGGGACGATTGTCCAAAAATAATGGTGTCCCTTGTGTTATTGTCTCAGTTTATTTCAAGGCATGATTTGTATATTTGTGAAGGCTGCAATAATGTTTAGTTCGATGTTTATGCAATTAAATAATTTGTTAATGTAAAGAACAAGTAGGAGATTGTAAATTAGTAATTGCAGTAGGGGTTTCTGATGTGGTAGATTTAGGAGTTTTCATAGAAAGGGCATAACCTAAGTAACATGACATGTCCTCTCTCGCCTCGTGTCACATATTCCACGTGTCAGACACGACATGTGCGTGACATGTGTTTGACACGAGTTTGACTTGTGTCGTGTTTGCAGGACATGAGTTTGACTGGTGTCTTGAAATTTGGACACGTGTCAAGTGAAAAAGCATCATAAATTCGATTTATTGTCTCGTTCTCACACAATTCAGTCACAGGTTTGGATCTTTTAAAGGTTTCAGAGTGCAAATAAGGGTGCTTAAGGAATGTTAGAAGGGATTCCAAGTGTTAGGAAGTGGATTTGTCTAAGCCTTACTAATGCTATGCAATTAATGGTAATGTTAAATTCTTAAAAATGACATTTCCCTTTATCTTTCATTTTCATCTTTTTACTTAAATTTTTAACATTACCATTAATTGACTCGGGATGTTTGAGAGTGGTTTCAGCCTTGTTGGATTTCATATGGAGAAAGTAGAATTTTAGATCCCACTCAAAATCAAGCAGATTTAAAAGCTTTTAGGATTTCAGAATTGGGAAGATAGCAATGTTTCCATTGGAGTTTGTCATGTATGAGGGTATGGAACTAGTATTTAATTAATAAGGCCAAACCTTCTATGTACCTCGATGTTGGTGGCATTGATTGTTGAATTCCCCTATCATGAACCTAGTAAAAATGTACCTATCAGTCAAACAAAATCTCGATTTGACATGTTAGGCTTTTTCTATCTTATTTTAATGCTTAGAGGGTGATATTGAATCAATGAGGATCAAATACATGAACTGATTTTGATGATATGTAGTACCAGTTATTTGTTGTAGCATGATTTTTTTGGACTCTACAATCCATTTAGGGCCTATTTGTTGATGTATTTTTGGTTCAGACTCTAGAGATGGATTGCGCTCGTGCTACTTTGGTTATATGCATTAGTTGTATGACTGAATTTGTATCATCATCATGTAAATGTTTTACATATTCGATATTTTATGTATATTCACTAATTTGTTATATTTTTTAAAATATTATATATTTTAATATATAATATATAACGTGTCCTCCTTGTTATGTTCCAGTGTGTCACTGTGTTCGTGTCCTTTGTGCCCCGTGTCCTCCTGCCATGTGACTTCAGGCATATACTCTTTGTACAGTGCTTCCATAGCTAGGGCTCAAGCTTCTGCATCCTTAGCTGAACGTTTTGCATCAGTTAAAGTTAATATTGGTTTCCCACGAGTGGATTGAAATCACCAAGTGTCATATCAAATGATCTATTAGCATGGCAGCAAAACCTCCATCTCATCAATGTTAATGGAAATAAACAATTATGCTAACACCAAACAAAACTAGGGGTAACATGTACCTTTGGATACATGCAAACTCTTGGTTGCATGGCAGGCTGCAGCTGCCTTTTCTTATAACTCCCTATCTACCTTGTGGGTTGAGACTTGACATTGAACAGCAATTCGGCATGCTTTTGGCCTAAACCCTTGGATGGCAAAGTGCTTGCCATTCTATTGGTACTTATCTTATAACTCTGAGAAGTTCATTGTGATGCCTCCTAAGGTTTGGAGCCATTGGACACCAAGTATTCATTAGCCCCTTTAAGTGGTAATACAAAAGAACTGCTACAAAGTTTATTGTTGAATAACACAGTTTCTAATTATAACTTGGTATATCCCTGTCGAATTCATTGGAATCAATTAATTCATTGTTTTTTAGACCAAGAGACCTAAGTTACTATATCATTTGGACAGATGCTTAGATGGCCATTGGGAAAGAGAATTTTTTTGCTTCTATTAGAATGATTGTTCTTCACAGTTTTTCTCCCATAGTATAGGTGCAAACATTGATCTATAGAAATAACATTTATTGCCGAAACATGATTTCTAGCTACTTTATTATGTTTGAACATCCTTCATATCCTTTTGGTTGATTCATTACATATTTATTGTTAATGTTGATCTTTCTGGCTGCAGTGCATTGGATGGAACTGTAAACCTATGGCAACTTCAGGGAAAAGGGTGAGTATTTAATTCATTTGGTATGCTAGAGGAGCACATCCTTTCCATATATTTTCAATTCATATTGACTTGTTAAAAATGAGGAAAACTGTGGTTGTTATTTCTTTCTGATTTGTATTTCTTTTAAAAAATGCCCATGTTGCAGGTGAAAAAATGACAGTCTCACACCCTATTCAAAAGATCTCTATCTTGATTGATTGAATAATTAGATATTATGGATTTGGTCTTTATACTTTGATTCAGATGCATTGCTTTTAGTTGATTATTTGCAACATTTGTATACCAGCTTCCTGCTTCCAGTGTTTTTTGCTTGAGATTGATATTTGAAATCCCTCGTATACCCTTGTTGTGTGCCCCTGTAATATTTTTTATGGACTAGGGGAGCTAGTTCTGTTCACCATCCCATTCAATCATGTTAGAGTTGCCACTAATAATCCACTTTATCACTGGTAAAGACGGACATCCAATCCAACAATTGAGTTCTGTCAACAAGATCATTTGGACTCTTATCACAAAGCAATAAAATATTGTTCCATTTATCCAATTTTCCTTCTATCAACACTTGGAAGGTGTGTCTTTCTCACTGACTGTAGTGCTGGAAACTATGCAAGGGGCCACTCCTCATGTCACTCTTCCTCATCCATCCTTGTGTGTTGTTTATCTAAATTCACCTTTCCAACAACTGAATGATAACAGCTAGTCATTTTTTGTAACCAAGTGATGAAGTCCATAGAGATGCTTTCCTGTTTGTTATTGGGAGTAGGAGGTGGCATAAGACTCTATCACTGCATTGGGAATAGGAGGTGGCATAAGACTTGATCACTGCATTGTTTTCAACTGTGTACTTGGAAAATTTTCATATATTTTAATACACTTGTTTACATCTTTCTTTATGCTTTTCCAATAGACATGATATTTAGCTAATTAATATATTTTGAATGAACTTCGATGCTTGCTTAGGAGATAGAAGGTGTCTAGGGCTGCCGAAAGAGTATCTAGAAGGGGGTAGGCATTCAATAGAGAAGCAAATGCGCTAAAGTAACAAGGCGATCTAAGAAAACCAACATTTCCTTCGTCTTTAGGGACCTGTTGTCGCCTGGATTGTATAGGCACTGCGACAACCGCTTAGGGTGGGGGCTGTCACTCAAATCCCCGCCCACTCCGTTCTAGCTATCTTCCAGTAGCAGGCTATAGGGGGTAGTCCTTGTGGAATGAGGTGAAGGAAACAAGTTGGTTGGGAACCAACTTGTTTGGGAGACACAGATGAGTGGCCTAACTACTCAGTGGAATCTTAGCAAGATTAATGATTAGATCAAATTTTAAAGTATGAGACCAGTGCCTTATGGAGTCACAATTCTTGGTTAATGTAAATTAACACCAAGTAACTAGATGGACATCTGCTGCTTAATATGATAGACTATCCTATATGATATGCAAATCCTAGAATCTATGTATGATGCAATAATCTTGGTTATTCTTAATTATATGCCTAGTCTAAGTAGAACCTCTTCCTTAACTGTTTTGAGAAACAATCTTCAGAGTAGGTTGTGAAATGGAAGCTGTTATGAATATAATTTATAACAAGTAAATAAATAAAATAAATGTAAATATTAAATAATAAAAAATTGATTATGTTAAATAGTCATTAAGTTAAGTGAAAAGGCATGTCTAAAAGACATGCCTAATTATGAAAGGTCACTTGCTGAGGTATAAAAGCAGGGCCTCATTGTAACATTCAGATAACTTATACATTTTATATATATATTAAATTATTATTTCAAATACCTCTTGTGTATTTTTACATTCAAGTCTACAAGATATCAGTGTTTATACTTCAGTGGTATCAGAGCCATGGCACACAATATAGTCATGAGGGTCTTTGACATTGTTCGCTGCACAATGTGCAATTACGTTCACATCCTGAATGCGTTGAACAATTTAGTAAAATTCAAGAAGCATTTCAGCGTTTGGAAAAATCAATTGCAGAAGTTAAAGCATGTCGAGAGGAAAATGTGGAAGAAGAAAAAGAAGAAGAATTCGATCAAAATGTTGATCTTAATGGCAATGCAATGGAGGATGAAGATGATGATGGTGACATTATCGCTGCTTTGCAGGAAGTTGAGGAAGAAAATGAATTGATAACAAATGATGATATCCTAGGTGATGCAATTCCTTCAGCTCAACAAATAGATATGCAGAAGATTTGTTGTATGGTGCTTGGAGTAGAGTCCCATGGAAATTCTCATTTTTCAGGATCTCAGCCAATTTCATTGGACAAAGCACACCTACAACTCTTGAGGCAACAATATTATTATGCCACATGGAAAGCTGATGGAACTCGATATATGATGCTTATCACACGTGATGGATGTTACTTGATTGATAGGAAGTTCAACATTCGTAGGGTTCAACTCTGTTTACCTAAAAGAGGTGTGCCACAGGGTTCTTTTGAATCTCATCACCTTACCTTACTGGATGGCAAAATGATAATTGACACTGTACCTGAAATGCACGAGCAAAATAGACGATATTTGGTGTATGATTTGATGATGCTTAATCAACAATCTCAGATAAAGCTACCTTTTCACGAGAGGTGGAAACTAATAGAGAAGGAAATAATTGAACCTCAGACTCATGACATTAAAACGAATGCACTATATTGTTATGACATGGAAGCATTTCGGGGTTGGGACGATCCATATGTTCCTCGCACACATGATGGGCTTCTTAAATGGAAATATGCTCACATGAATTCAGTGGATTTCCTTTTTGAGGTAGGAGATGAGAATCGACAATCAATGTATTTTTTTGACAAGGGAAGGAAACGAAAGCTGGAAGGAGCTCGTGTCAATTTTCCAGATGATGAAGACCCATCAAGCTTTTTTGGGAAAATTATAGAGTGTTCTTGGAATGTAGATGAAGGCACAGGGCAGTATATGCGTGTTAGGCCAGATAAGCCTACTCCAAATGGATGGAATACATATTTAAAGGTGATGAGAAGCATAGAAGACAACATCAATCAAGATATTATATTAGAGGAAATTGCAGATATTATACTTCTACCATTGTATGCTGATCGAATAAAACAAGAAATGGCACGCATAAAGCATGATAAAGCAGTGGAATTGCTGCTCAAACAAACTGATGTTCCTTTAGAACTCATCTTATTGATGAAGGAAAAGGTGGTAAATTTTGCTTCAGTTTTAAGTGGATATGGTTCTAACTATTTTTTGTATGAAGGTATAAGTAGAAAGACTATGCGAAATTTAATAAAAAATGTAGGTAGTTCTGATCGAAAGAAGGCTGTTATGAATATAATTCATAACAATTAAATAAACAAAATAAATATAAATATTAAATAATCAAATATTAGTTAGGTTAAATAGTCATTAAGTTAAGTGAAAAGGCATGTCTAAAAGACATGCCCATTCACGAAAGGTCACCTGTTGAGGTATAAAAGTAGGGCCTCATTGTAAACATTCATATCATCTTATACAATTTTATATATTAATAAATATTTATTACAAATATATGTGTGTATTTTAACATATTAAGTTTTCAAGCTATCAGTTTTTGTGCTTCAGCATAGTTTTTATGCTACAGTGGTATCAGAGCCATGACACACGATATAATCATGCGGGCCTTTGAATGTAGTTCGCCGCACAATGTGCCATTACGTTCACATCTTGATTACGTTGAACAATTTAGTATTCAAGAAGCATTTCAGCGATTAGAAAAATCATTTGCAGAAGTTAAAGCATGTCAAAAGGAAATCGATAATAAGGAAGAGAATAGCGACAATGAAGAAACAAAACAAGGTGACGCAGAAGAAGAAGTTTATGTAGATACCAGAAGTCAACTTAAAGCAGGAGTCACTGAAAAATGTTTCGATTCAGAACTCCCCACTGTGGAGATTGCTGAAGTTAATTTGGAATTTGCAACAGATGAAGTGAGGAAACGCAGTGGCTGCGGTGCCACACAACCCACACTTTCAATCGATGGCTCGAAAATACAGGTGGAGTATAAACCTTCCAAGAAGAAGAAAGATGAGCAAGAGCAGCAACAAGAATTTAAGGAAAAGACAGCTGTTAATGCAGATACCATTCTGAATCTCCTGAAGAAATTAATGGATGAAGAGTGTGAAATGTTGGGTTTCGACCCTAGATACGCTCGTCCAGACTGGATGATTCTGCAGGTTCTCCCAGTTCCTCCTCCTGCTGTCCGACCTTCTATCAAGATGGACCCTACACTCCGGAGCGAGGACGATCTCACCCATGCGCTTGCCACGATCATTCGATACAACGATAGTCTAAAGTTGCAAGAAAAGAATGGGAGTGCGCCTCATGTTCTTGTTGAATTTATCAATATATTGCAGTTTTCTGTTGCTACTTATATGAATAATGACTTGCCTGGTATTTCCAGTGCAACACAGAAATCAGGTCGGCCCATCAAATCCATATATAGCAGACTGAAAGCCAAGGAGGGTCGTATCAGGGGAAATTTAATGGGAAAACGTGTAGACTTCAGTGCGCGTACTGTTATTTCCTGTGATCCAAGTCTGAACATTGATGAATTGGGGGTGCCTCGGAGTATTGCACTTAACATGACATTTCCAGAGAATACTATTGTTTTTCGATACATACAAGATAATCGCCAAGCCAATCGAGAACCAGATTTTCGATGTGGCCAAATTATATGGAATTCCAGATTCACTTGGCGTCAGATCAAACAACATCTGGAGGATAATACTTATAATTTTGATTTTAGAGATGAAGTTATCATGTTTGGTCGGAGTAACATTACAAAGGGGGTAGTAATTAGTAGTCGCATAGAGGAAGAAGTAGCTGTTAGCCTTTGTGCAGCTGTGGATGAAAACGCCAGAGAACTATGGAGAAACCCAAGCGTCCTGTCATCAATTCCGCAACTAACTTTGGTCAAAATTTGTATACCCATGCCCATTTCCGCTACCATGATTTCGGTCAGCTTCGTCTGATTTCTACGATCCGTCCCTACCATTTTTGCTACCATGATTTCCGTCAGCAACCCATCTTCTGGGTACTTCTCCATTGGCAACCCATTCTCCGGCAAACCCCATACCATTAACCACAAATCGCTGTCACAACCGGACACCCCGCCAATTGTTGCCGCGGGTCAACCATTTGCGTCGACCATGAACCTTGACACTGCGCAACCCTGTTTCGACAATATACGCTGTTTCGACATCCGATATGTTAAAAAAATGACTCCCCTGCCATCAAGTGGTGTGTGGTCGAAAGGTCAACCGGTTCAACAACGATTCGACGTGGAGTGGTGCTTGTACAACGGGTGGGCTCGATATATACATATGGATGTGCAACGAATTTTTTTGAACATATATATAACATATAAAAATTAATATATAAAGTTATATTTATAACTATTATATAAAGTTATATTTATAACAATTATATAGGATATAATAATTATATATATATATATATATATATATATATATATTTATTGAAAAAAAGAAAAAATTATATATTAAAATAGATTTATATATATATTTAAAAAAAATGTAGTACAAAAAAAGAAGGAGAGAAGGGAACAAAAGAAGACAACCTTGGACTCAAAAATAGAGTTATTAGTGAATTATAGACGCTGAGCCACCAGAGACCTTCCGCCTCCCATATGCCAAGATGACAACCACCGCAAAGACAATTGCCAACAATATAGCTTTGAGGACAAAGCTTCTGAAGGAAGGGGCTATGTTATGAATATAATTCATAACAATTAAATAAATAAAATAAATATAAATATTAAATAATCAAATATTAGTTAGGTTAAATAGTCATTAAGTTAAGTGAAAAGGCATGTCTAAAAGACATGCCCATTCACGAAAGGTCACCTGTTGAGGTATAAAAGCAGGGCCTCATTGTAAACATTCATATCATCTTATACAATTTTATATATTAATAAATTATTATTACAAATAGTTGTGTGTATTTTAACATATTAAGTTTCAAGCTATCAGTTTTTGTGCTTCAGCATAGTTTTTATGCTACAAAGGTTCCCAATTGCCTTGCTGTCGATGAGGCTATAAACAATAACTCTGTTGTCTGTCTACATCCAGACACCATGGAAAAATTACAGCTCTTCCGTAGAGATACAACTCTTATCAAGGGAAAGAAGAGAAAGGATACAATTTGTATCGCTCTCGTTGATGAGACATGCGCAGAGCCCAGGACTAGAATGAACAAAGTTGTATGTTCGAATATGAGGGTTCGATTCAACGATGTTGTTTCGGTTCACCAGTGCCCGGATGGAAAGTACAACAAGCATGTGCATATCTTGCCTATTGATGATACCATCGAGGGTGTTACTGGAAATCTGTGCGATGCATGTTTAAAACCCTATTTCATAGAGGTTTATTCCCCATTAAAGCCAAACCAAAAAAACATTCCATGTTCGCCATCCTGGATCACCTTCCGCTGTGACCCGTTCGGTGCTCCCAACAGTCCATCTGCCATAACCGTGCCGTTACAGTCCACTGATTGAGTGTCTGTTGGTGTGGGAGCGGGAGCATACAGGCCATCAAGCATCGAGGTTAGCCGTCGAACCATTCAGCAAGTTATCAACTTGAAACCCTATAACGAACCGTCGTGCCCTCTCACTGTCGGCAGTTGGACCACAATAATTCCTGGTTGTGTGTCAATCAAAGTCCGACATGTTCGGCGTCGATTTGATGGGAGCATTGCGTATAGTGATAGCTGATAAATATATGAATTGCATCATACACGTGGCCTTTATTATTTCGTGGTCAATATAGGTAATACAACGAAAAGCAGAAACAATGTGTACAATGTGGTGGGGTAGGTGGGTTCGGTATATATATAAAAATGGATACGCTGTGGGTGGGCTACGTATATACAACGAATCAACACCTATACACCGTTATAAGTTAATTAATTAATTTATAAATTATTTATATATATATATATATATATATATATATATATATATATGAAAAATTAAATAAATAAATATTATTATTTAAAAAAATATTATTTAATTTAAATAATAAAAAAATTGAGTTAATAAAAAAGAAAAAAGTTAGAGTTATAAAAATAAAAGAAAATAATTTAAACTTGTTAAAAAAATTTATTATTAAAAAATAAAAATAAAAAAATCCAAGGAAATATTTCTGATGAGCTGTAAGACGAGAGGATGGCTAGATTATACACATCGAGACGATAGACACTAAGTGAAGAAAATCCACAACATTAGAGCTTTGAGGACAAAGCTTCGAAAGGAAGGGGCTATGTTATGAATATAATTCATAACAAGTAAATAAATAAAATAGATGTAAATATTAAATAATAAAAAATTGATTATGTTAAATAGTCATTAAATTAAGTAAAAAGGCATATCTAAAAGACATGCCTAATCATGAAAGGTCACCTGCTGAGGTATAAAAGCAGGGCTTCATTGTAACGTTTAGATCACTTATATATTTTTTATATATGTTAAATTATTATTTCAAATACCTCTTGTGTATTTTTACATTCAAGTCTACAACTCTCAATTTTTATGCTTCAGAAGCCAACGGGAAGCAGACAACGACCTAATTAACGATACTTCACCTTGTGTTCAACCCACCTAGTGCTTCTGGCGCTGCAGAGACTTTGGCTCTGACGACTGCAAGGTCACTGTGTTAACCACTAAGAAGATTTGAATCCCTCAAGTTAATTGGAAAAGGGGTGCCCTAAGAGTCTATCAACCTAGCTTATGCTAGGAGGTAAGTTCTTAATGCAGGCTAGATCCTAGAATGCTTATGCAAGATAGATAGAGTGAACCTATCTTGAATTAAGATTGGTTTATGTTTTTCAAGTACTTAATGTGAATTATCTTATAACAAGAGTACTTAACAATGATGAGATAACAATTTTAAACAAGACAAATGCTTAGAGACACAAGTGAAAACTTCAACAAATTTCCACAAGATGCTTAACCAATTAGATCAACTTATCCACTTATCAATTAAAATGCCAATCACAATTATCAACGATGTAAAACAAGATTATGCGTGATCTAGATTCACAAGATGCCAATATTCCCAACAGACTTATCACCAAATTGATTTATAATCTAAGTGCTTTAGTGAGTGAGTCAATTTAGATGTGAAATTTGAATAAACTCACAAGAAGAACACAATATTAGCCCTTTCCACAATGTGAATGTTAGGAACAAAACATAGAGTTATGAAAACACTTATACACTTTATGTTCCAATGACCCTTTTATGAGCAATAAATGATTGTTATGGCGACAGTAAGAAACTTATGACAAGAACAAGTAAATATCAATTCCAAAGTGCATATGCTTTCCCAATGTCACAAGAAGTAACCCAATCACCAAGTAAACTTAACCAACTTAAGGATCAGATGTGTTAGCCTGCTTAAGATATAATATTAAAAAATATTTCATATATGATCTAGTTATTACAGCACTAGCAGTAAATAAACTAACAGATCAATAAGCTAATGATGCTATAATCAATGCCAAATATGCCCAAAAATAGGAAAATTTCACCGAAACTTGAAAAAATCAATATTTTGACCCCCTTAAATATGTGATTTAGAAATTGCAGATTTGATATGTTCAGTTATGCTGTAAATTCCAACAAGCAAAAAATTAGATCTAGGCTAGATCTAAGATGCCCAAGTGGCCAAAATTTAGGAAAATTAAGATTTTGCTATTTAGAATGGTTTTGACCAATGTTGCAGTAATCGTTATCGGGATAATATCGGCGAGGGAAAAAATTGGAAAAAATCGTAAAAATCAGGAAATAATCGGGAAAAAATCGTAAAATACAAAAATATTCATTTTTTTTTTCATTTTTTTAATATTTAAAGCATCTACAACATAAAATTAATACATTGACACATAAATATGATAAAAGAACTAATATATAAGATGTGTAATATCATTTCTAGTGCTACATCACACATAACAGTGAATCATGTCCTGAATAGTCAGCCCTGACTCTTGAGTCCCAACTCAGCCTCAAAATATCAAAAAAAATATAATAATGTATCTAATATCATGAGTCATAATGTCATATACAATGAAATGAACCAAATAACTAATACCACTGATTTCCTCTGCCCCTATTGCGAGAAAATGCAATAGCTTTCCCTCTAGATGTAGATGCTGGTGGAATTGGCAGTGGACTTTGCTGTGCTCTAGATGCTGAATAACTAGGAACTATAGGAGGTAGACCACGTCCTTTACTGGTGATAGGGGTAGCCTGGGTAGGTTGTGTCACCTCCTCCTCCTCCTCATCAAAAAATCGGCAAAATAAAAAAAAGCAATTCTTTTCGTAATAATCGTGATAATTTCAAGTTATTGTGATTATTTCGTGATTTTTTGCGAAAAAAATTCACGTAATAATCGGGCGATAATATCGCCATTTTCAAAAAACCGCAATTTTTCGATATTATCACGATTATATCGCGATTTTCGCAACACTGGTTTTGACCAAGTTACATGTGATTTTAGGGCCTAACTATCACTGCTATCACTGCTGTAATAAAAAAGAGCCAAAATGAGGGTTTAGAGGTCAAACCCTAGGCCCAAGGCCTTGTAGATGCACTTGCCAAAATTGCCCAAAAATTTGGGATGAAGATGCCACCTGAAAATCAAACTTTTGGAGCCCAAAAACTTGCAAAACCACCAAGGAATTAGTCTTGAAAATTTCAAAGGAGGGATTAGGGCAAACTAGGGCAAAAAAAGGCCAAGGAAAGGCAACGCTAGGCCAAGGAAGGCCAGCGTTGAAGGAATAGGAGCCTAGGAGGGCAGATCGGGGGACAAAGATGCAAGAGGAGGTCGAAAAGATGCAATGTTGAAGGAGAAAAGCCCTTGAAGGCTTGACATCAAGGCTAGAAGTGGCAAAAGACTAGGGTTTGAGGGATTAAAAGCCCACGACCTACCCTAAGGCAACCGTTTAGGGTTCTAGAGAGAGGTCAAGGCCTTTTTAGGACATGGCTACGACAAAATTGGCATAAAAACCCTGACGCAGGGCCCACAAGGGAGGCCGAAGCCCTAAAAGGTTGACGTTGGGACTAGAAGGGCCCAAAAAGGTGACACAGAGGCTGAAGAAGGTTGACACAAGCCAAGGAAGGGAGATGCTGGCCTTAAGAGGGCTGGATCTAGGCCCGGGAGGCTTGAAAAAGTGTGACCATTGTCTCAAAAAATTATTTCTCTTCTAGATCTGAATTTTGCTGCGAAATCTTTAGTGGATAGCCTTGCAAAATTTTTTGGAGACTAGATCTTACCCTCAAGGGTCTAGATCTAACTCTACTTTAACTTGATCTCTTGATACAACCTGCAAAAAATGAAAATAAAACACCCAAAGCCGAAATATATACAAAATACTTAAAACCCTGAAACCCAAGTTAGCAAAAATAATTTACAAAATTATTCACAAGATCTACAAATATACAAGGGTTTTTGAAAATTTTAAATTTTGAGAAAAATATTTTTATGATTTTTCTTTGATGACTGGCTAAAAATACTTTAGAAACCCTAATGTATACTATAGCCTTAGCAAAGATTTAATCCACCGTACAAATATTTGGGATCCAACCAACAGTGATTCCTGCCCCAAGTTTGTGAACTTGGAGGCCAAGGATTGAAGTACCTGCAAACACTATGTATTTATCTCAAAAAAAATATGTTAATCACATGGGGAATCAAACCACCTAAGATTAACCCAAAACTATCAATAGTGATTTTATCTTTATCTATTGAAAAAGCAGATCTTACCAATATTCAACACAACATAGAGATGCCCGTGGTTAGTACATACCACAAATCATTAAGAATGAACACTTTGAATTGCACCCCAAAGTCTTTATTATGATAGAAGAAATAATTCCCAGTGGGACAATAATGTTTTTTTTTTTGACAGAAACGGTTATATTGTGATTATATTCCTCCTGGCTTAAATGCCAAATGTTTGAATACAATGAGGATGTCTAAATCCTGAAAAGTCTCACTTATGGAAGTGAGTGTTATTCTGGCTTGAGATCTTTTTCCTAGCTTGGGATTCTATTGATTCTATATCCGCTATTTTCCCCCACTTGGATATACAGACAATTTTTTTTAAGATCAAGCAGTAAAACATGGTAGTCCGCGACTTATGGGATGGGTTCCCATGATTCTTTTCCGTCTTTCAACTTGACCTCGGCGGAGAGGAGGGCTGCTTTATTTGCTTTGCTGTCCGCTTCTTTGTTGTGGGCTCTCAAAACATGGTAGTAGTTCAGCTTCTGAAAAGCATTTTCTAGGCCCTTAATTCTGAAAATCATCCTGGCTAGTTTAAGATCTGCAGCAGGGGAATTAGAGACCATTGCACTTATAATGATCTGAGAGTCTCCTATAACTATTGCTTCCCTTATGTCTAGCTCCTTTAGTGTCTTGAGGCCTTGCAGGAGGGCCAAAGCCTCAGCTTGAGTGCTGGTCATGTGTCCAAGCCCCCAAGTGTATGAGTGAATTTTTTCTCCCATTGAGTTTAGGATGACACCTCCAGCGCCTGCTCTGCCCGGATTACCCTTAGCTGCCCCATCGAAAAATAGAAAGTACCTTGATTGCGATTTGAGCCAGTCTTGGAAGTCTGCTTCCGGTTTTCTTATTTGCCAATCTTTGAGAGGTAGTGCATTTCTGATTGCTGGGACAAATTGTAATCCAAGGAAAGAGCCCCAAACGATATCATGATGGGTGAGATTAGCATCGTCGTTTATTTGGGACAGACATTCCTTTATTTGGCACTTGATCTTAACTTTGATGGTCTTGTGGTGCTGTCTAGCATTCCTGAAGGTTCTTCTATTGCGTTCTAGCCATAACTGCCAGCAAATGACCTTTGGTAGAATGGCCCAAGCTGTTTTGATTACCCGATTTTGGGGAGGAGGACTAGGATATTTGGATGCCCAGCTAGAGAAGAGATCAACCATGGAGCGCGGAAGCAGGAAGGAGGGATCCAAGGAGTGGAGCAGGGCGCACCATATCTGTTTGGCGTAGCATCATTCCAGGAATAAATGTGCTGCTGTTTCTTCACTATTGCTGCACAGAAGGCAAATGGAGGGGCCGTTATATCCCAGTTTCTGTAGTCTGTCGAATGTAAGGATTCGACCATGGCAAAGGATCCAAGCGAATGTATCAATTTTGGGCCAAGCCTGACAGTGCCAGATCGCTTGCCAAGGCGCTGGATTTGAGGGGACGTGCGGTCTCTCACAGTGCTTGGCGTAGCCCTCGGCGACAGAGTAACCTTTAGTTTTTTTCCCCAGCCAATTGCGTCTTGATTATTCTTGTTCATGGGCGCAAGACCGTGGAGGAGGCCTGTCATCGTGGCCCAGTCATCGACCAGGCGTTCTAGCAGATCCACTGTCTTCCAGCCTGTCCAATCGCTGTCTTTCCAGAGGGAGATGTCCCAAAGAGTTCGCAACTTTTCTCTTTCCATCCACTCCCGTAGCTCTCCCATTTGCACTCTGTCGCTGATCGGATCTGTGGACAAGATTTTATCAGTCCATATTTTAATTTTCTTACCGTTTCCCGAGATCCAGTAAATGTGGTTTTTGGTCAGGGAGGCGGCCTTATCATAAAGCTTGAGGAAAGGCGAATTTGCAGACGGATTACTCTGTCTAAGCAGCTGGAGCGAGGGCCACAGAAATATTTTTTTCTGAGAGCTGTTTGGGCCCAGCCAGGATTGGGCGCGACAACTCTCCAGATGACCTTTGCAGCCATTGCTACATTCAGGTGGCCTAAATTTTTGAAATTAAGTCCTCCCTCGCACAGAGGCTTAGATATGACTTCCCAACTGATGAGGGGGATTTTTCTTTCGTTCTGCTTTCCTCCCTTCCAGAAGAATCTCCGGATATGCTCGTCCATTTTTTTTAGAGTGATTGATGGAGCTAGCATCCCTGCAAATTGAAAAATAGGAAGACTAGTGAGCACTGATTTGATAAGGACGGATTTGCCAGCATAGTTGAGCCAAGTGAAGCCCCAGGCTTGAATTTTTGATTGGAATTTTTCGAGCTGGGGTAGCCAATCTTTGCTTGAGATTCTTTTGTGGACAACAGCGAGGCCCAGATATTTGAAGGAGGTCCACGAAGCGGAGGCTGCAAATCCAAGGCACCTGGAGATAGCAGAGAGAAGTCTGGGCGAGGTATTCCAACTGAAAATGTGACACTTATTCTTGTTAACAACGCTGCCTGAGCCCATGCTGAATTCTTCCAGAGCAGCTTTGAATTTGGAGGCGGAGGAGAGAGAGGCAACACCCAGAAGCAAGGTGTCGTCCGCGAACAGAGCAGGATTAATGTTCTTGACTCCTCTTGCTATACGCAGTCCCGTAAGATCTTGGTCTTGCATTTTTTTTGTCCAGCAGAAAGCTGAGAGCTGAGGCTTGAATGACAAAAAGCAGAGGGGAGAGAGGGCACCCCTGCTTGAGCCATCTTGATGCTTTGAAGAAGTCCATGGCTGTTCCATTTATGAGTGGAGCAATCCATGGCTCCGAGATGCAAGCCCAGATCCAGTTAATGAAGTTTGATCCAAACCCAAACCTGTTCATAACTTTTAAGAGAAAACTGTGATTTACACGGTCAAAAGCATTTGCTAAATCAAGTTTAATTACCATACCTTGCTCTTTTCTATGAAGACTTGAGTGGATTGCCTCCTGAACAAGGGTGAAGTTGTCCACTATCTGCCTCCCTTGGATGAAGCCTCCTTGGTTCTCCGGGATTATTTTGGGAAGAATGTGCTTCAATCGATTTGCTATAACTTTTGTGATTAGCTTATACCCAATGTTACATAGAGAGATCGGCCGGAATCTACTGAAACTGCTGGCACCTTTTTCCTTGGGTATGAGGGCTAAGAAGGCAGAATTTGTGCTTCCGCCTATTTTCTGGGAGTTCTGAGATTTTCGAATCATTTTGGTCAGATCTTTTTCAATAATGGACCAACATATTTGGAGAAATCTGGCAGAGAAGCCATCCGGCCCAGGGACCTTGTCCGGATCCATGTCATATAAGGTTTTTTTGACTTCATCTTTGGTTATTTTGGCCTCCAAGATTTCATTCATACCAGGAGAAATTGTAGTTGGGATCAAGTCTAACAGATCTGAAGCTTGTTGCTAAATCTTTTCTTCGCTATACAACTTTAGGAAGTGGGCGTGGGCTGCCTTTTTTATGTCTGCAAACTCCTTGAAAGTTTCGCTGTCCACCTTGATCTCAGAAATGGTGTTATAACATTTTCTGCTTTGCGCTTGTTTATGGAAAAATGCAGTGTTTCTGTCCCCTGATTTGAGCCAGAGGTTTCTAGATTTTAATCTCCAGTATTCCTCTTCAACAAGACAGGCCTTGTTGTAGTGCTATTGCAGATGGGCTTCCTGATCAAGCAGATCTTTGGTGACTGAGGTGTCTTTCATATGAGATTGATGATTGACAAGGGCGGCTTTGATATTTTTCCTTTCTTTATCAGGTTTGGGTAGATTTTTGGCCCAATGTTTTAGAGCTCTTTTTACCCTTCTGAGCTTTTCTTCCCATATATAGAAGGGGGATCCTTTAACAGATTGGCTCCAGCATTCCTTAACTAGCTGCATGAAGTCTGGTTCCTTGATCCAGATTGGGCAGAATCTGAAGGGAATAGGGCCCAGATCAAGGTGGGCTAGGAATTCTAGCTTTATGGGTTATGATCCGAGATACTGTTAGGGAGAATGTGCATTCTTGGTTCTAATCCCAGCAACAAATATGAGCTTTGAATGAAGAATCTATCTAATCTAGCAGCAATATGGCCTTGGCCTATTCTTTTATTGGACCAAGAGTACTTACCAGAGGAGGGTTTGATGTCCAGCAAATCCTAGTCTTGCATGAGATCCTCCGCCCATTCTCTTGCCGGATCGCGAACAACACATCCACCTCTTTTTCAGTCGAGCTGAGGGTAAGATTGAGGTCTCCGACAATGATAGTATTTTCCAGATTCATAAGATCTTCTTGAAGCCTTATCGAATCCCAGCATGCTTTTTTTCCCCAGCGTTGACTGGAGAGTAGACATTGAAGATGCAATGTATTTCTTTAGTGTTCAGATTTTGCATTTTCAGCAGCAACCAGTGAATGTTGCTGGCCTCACTGATGGCTGCAAATTTGTTATCGTTCCAAAGAGTACCAATACCTCTCGAGGCTCCCCTAGCGGAGACTGCTCTTGCTTCAATTTTGAACCAAAGTTTCTTGCTTGTTTGAAGGAAGACTGAGTCTTCCAGCTTGGTCTCCTGGATGAGAAGTATATCTGGGGTTTCTGTTCTTATCAGACTTCGCATGGCTTCTTCCTTGACCTTGCTCCCCATACCTCTGCAATTCCAGGAGATGATCTTCATTATTTATGTTTCTGATGGGCTCCCTTGGAGCCTTGAGGCTGGCTTTTTGGCATCCTAGGCTTTGAGGCTAGCAATTTTTCCAGAGTGGGCCGGCTGCCTTGAAGTTTTTCCTTATACGTCTCCTCCTCTCTTTTTTCTCTGTCCGTTTTGCGGCCTCTCGTGGATCTTCTTACCGAGGCTTGGGACTCTCCTATTTCTCCTTCCTCCTCTAAATCATCTGTGATCTGCTCTTCTTCGTTGTCTTCGTCATTCTTGCCTTTGGGATTTTCAACTTTTGTGTCTTTAATGGAGGCTGAAGGAGTGCCTTTGCTTGAAGAATCTGGGTTTTGTTTTCCAGTCTCCTCTGTGGGTTCTATCTCCTTTTGAGTCTCTGCCTCCTGAGTTTTCTCTTTTTGTGAGCTGAGAGGATCAAACCTGTTTTCTGAGGATGGAGGAGTATGTTGAACTGGTGGCTGTCCTTTGCCGCTAGGTCCTCCCGTCTTCCTAGGTTTGTGGCGCTTGGTTTGGTTCCATCCGTCCTCCTTTCCCTGCGTGGCCTCGATGTTGGATGGGCAGCCTCTGGCGAAATGACCATACACGTGGCATTTCCGACATTTGAAGGGCAACTGCTCATAGTCCAGCTTTTGCAGATGCGTCCAGCTTTCGACATTTATCGTAATGGCCTCAGGAAGCCCTACCTCCAGATCTACTTCTACGCAGATTTGGGCGCAGTCGTATTGGTCCTTGTTGTTCGCTTGATCAATAAATTTCCCCAGAGCATTTCCAATGTGACGCAGAGAGTCCCAATTCCAACAATGGACCAGGAGGTTCGGGAGTCTAACCCACACTGGGACTGCGTTAAGAACATCGACTACTGGATCAAAGTTCGGGGTCCATTTGTTAAGGTACAGACCCCGAGGACCCATAAAGTAGGGTCCGTTTCGGAAGATCAGGTCTTTGTCTTCCTTTGCAGTGAATTCGAAGAGGAAGTATCCTCTCCCCAGAAAATAAGAAGTAACGTTTTCTCTGATCAGTGGCGCCCAGTTTCTAGAGACCCAGCTCTCCGTGGATTTTGGGGATGGCCAAAGCCCCGTAAACTGGCCAATGAGGGCTCGTTCGGATAGCGACAGAGCAACTTGCATCGGGGTTTCAGGCGAAAGGGAGATCGCTGGGATATCATCCAACTTTTTCACAAATTTCGAAGGTTCAGGGGTTTTCTTCTTAGGGAGCCCTGCCAGAAGCCGCTTGAAGGCCTCTGAAGGCGAAAGAGGCGGAGGAGCAGATGGGGAACCCTGGGGGGAGCCCAGAGTCTCCATGATCTCACGTATTAGAGAGAAGCTAGACATGATCCAGCCCAGATCTCCATAAAACAGCCCACCCTCAGGCTCAGATGGATCCGCCCTCAGGGAGAAGAGTCTGATCGCGCGCACAAGGGATGCAGTCTCCAATTCCGATAGCTTCCGGTCCTGCTCAGTCCCGCGTCATATCGGTGGGACAATAATGTTATAAAGATGCTTCAACAACAATTTTCTAGCCAAAGATCATTATGCTAGAGACTCAAATGACTCTAATTTATAGATCAATCCCCAGTTGGAAAAATAACAATTAGTTTCTTTGATCCTTGTCAAAATAATCTTGGCTGTTGAAAAATATTTGATCATCTTTTAATCTTGGCCCTTGATTTTTTATTTTTGAGGAATTTTCGAATTTATCATTTAATTCCATTTTTATTAGCTTAAAATTAATTATTTTGAGCTAATTTCCTCAAAAATTTGACTTTGACTTAACCACTAAGGTCCAAGGGTACACATTTTCTTGAAATATACAATATTCCCTTGGTGGAGGACCTTTAGAAATTGATTCCTTTAAGACCCACGAATATTTCCACTTGGAGAATTAATTTTCTTAAAAAAACTTAATTTGACTTTAATTAATTAATTTTCTGGCTTAGGATTTAATTTTATTTTGCTAGAAAATTTAATTAATTTACACATGAGGGGATTTAATATTTTTTCCACCCTCTAATACATAATATTTTTACATTTACAACCCTTAAAGGGGGAATACACATTTGGCTTAGACCCTCAAGACAAATACCCAATTCTGCGACACAACATAATCTAGTAGACCAAGTGATTTGTAATAAAATAATTTAGTCAACTAACTTAAATTATTCCCAAATCACTTTTAGATTAGATTCGACTAGAACACTAGACTTACTTAAGACCTTGACGAAGAATTCCACCCTAGCTTTGGGGTGAGGCTGGAGGGAAAAAATTTGCTGACCATTTGTGTTTAGAAACACACTTGAGTTAGTGAGACGGAGAACCTCCTAGGATGAAACTTTTCGCTAAAATAATAAGCTTACCTAGGTTGTTACATATACTCAAGGTCTTATTAGCATCATTTACATTACATGACTTGTAGAATGGGTTTACAATGACATGTAGATTGCTGATCGATGACCCAATCATGTTGAAAAAATTTAGTACTTCCGCCTCCTTGGAACTTTGACAAATTGAGTGCAACATCTGGCTCCATATGGGGACACATTGCTTGCATGAAGTAACGTGAGAATCCCAGAACCCTGCATCCAAGAAAATAGAAGTCTATCAAATAGATATCCATTCAACATAGAAATCATCATGCATATATAGAAAATACCACTGGAATAGAAAAATCTCTACTCTAATAAACTGAAATATAAAAGACATAATATAAATGCATGAAATAAAACTACCTAATGACATGAAATAAAAAGGAGTAGGGTTAGAGATACTATACAAAACGATGCCTTATGGCATTGGATGTCATCGCTGAGGCATAATCTCGGGCATCTGTCTACCCATTGATAGATCAATGGGTTGCTTCTCAGATGTCCTGTGCCAAAATTTGACCCTCTTAGGTTGGTGCACTTGCTAATTACTATGCTGCATATTTTTGTCCATCTGAAATCTTTCTCTTTTTCTGCTTGGTGGAGGGGATGAGCCGTGGAAAAAATGACATACTGGTTGGACGAACTCTGATTCAAAATGAGGCAGATGCTCGTGTGGCACAACCTGTTCACCATTGTCAAACTTCTTTGGAACTTCCATGTGGTACCTTCTTTCCACTTCTCTGTCTAATGTGACCATTCCACCTGCTGTTGCGGGAATAGTGGCATAGGATAAATCCATCTAACTGTACCCACCTAAATCAACTGCAAACTTTCTGGAGAGAAGCGTTCCCCATACATCTGGTGCATCAATGATTGCTATATCCATGGTAATGATTCTATATGGATAATCGGCTAAGGCAACTTGTAAATCTTTAACCACACCAAGGACTTCAACCTTTCTAGAGTCCATTGAACAAATGTTATGGTATGGTCTAGAAATCATTAAGTTTAATTGCTCCATGACCTTCATGGTCATAACATTCGTGGATGCACCAAAATCTAGCAAAATCAACTGCAAACTTTCTGGAGAGAAGCGTTCCCCATACATCTGGTGCATCAATGATTGCTATATCCATGGTAATGATTCTGTATGGATAATCGGCTAAGGCAACTTGTAAATCTTTAACCACACCAAGGACTTCAACCTTTCTAGAGTCCATTGAACAAATGTTATGGTATGGTCTAGAAATCCTTAAGTTTAATTGCTCCATGACCTTCTTGGTCATAACATTCGTGGATGCACCAAAATCTAGCATGCAATTGTGAAGTAATCTATCATTTATGTCCAAAGTAAGAAAGAACGACTGATGATCTTCATTAGTCATATAGCAGTTAATATCCTTTAACTTAATTTCTTCGTCCTTATGATTATTTCCATCATCACTTTGCTGAAGCATACCCAAAGCCCTGAAGAAAGATGCCCTTTGAGAAGGAATTTTTAACAATTCAAGCACTGGAATAGACATCTTGATGTTATTTATCCATGCTGCCCAATCCACCTTTAAAGAAGATTTATACCTTTCAGAAGGAACTTGCTTATCTTGACTTTGACCTTTACCTTTTCTTTGATAAGTGTAACCTTTACTTTTGGCAAGTTCTAGAATTTGTTCCTGCAATGGTTTTTCACCATATGCCTGAGTAATGGGGTCCTTTTCTTCATTGAAGGTATTAATGGCGAAGGCTGAAGAAATCATGTCCACACATCGACTTTCCTTAGAGTTATCTTGATTTGCTTTGTTATCCTGCTGATTCCTACTTTCTTCCAAGATCCTTCTAGCAAATGCACATGTACTCTCTTCATGGAAACTCTCATAAGGTCTGCAGAAAGGAACATGCTCATCAATCATGTTGGCAGACTCAAGTAGCGTAGGGGGTCTTTGATCATTCAGGGGATTCCTTCTTGGCCATGGATTATTATTATTACCCCTGTTATTATTATTATTCCTGGGTGGCATATTCTGCATTCACATTCTTTCTATCTGTATTAATTGATTTTGCATTTCACCTATTTGTCTGGCATGTTCAATCTTCATTTCTTTTACCAATCGGGTTAACTCCTTAACAGTCTCAGATTCCTCTTCTTTAACTTCTTTTCCCTTGGACTTAATTTGGATTCTTTCAAAACCAGGGATTTCTGATTTCCCAGAGGCTTTCTTATCCTTCTCCAATTCCTCAACCGTGATTTGGGGAATTGTTGGAGTGTTCGGATAAGCACTTCTGATTTCATACTTGGATTCTACAGGAAAGCCTCAAGATATTGTTCTAGAATAGTCTTGTCAGGAGGCTTGTAGTCTTGAGTCATATCCCTTAGAAGTTTATTGAATCTTTGGTTAATTCTTCCACCGTTTCATTTTCTCTTTTCTTAATAGTGTTGAATTCTGTACAGTGATGTGTGGTTTGACGGTAAGTCTACTTGGGCGAAGCCTGGGAGACTGTAGTTCAAATCTCATTGAGTACACTGGCCTGCTGTGGTGGATTCTCGAGAAGTAGATTCCCCACCCCTGCCTTGGCGGCACGAGAGTCTCGCTTTGCTAAAACCATAGGATCTTAGTATATCGACTTGCAAGTAGTTGGATGTACTCTTGGTGTTATAGTGTTAGCTACGAGGATTGATCCTGGGTCTCCCATAGATTAGGACTGGTAGTTACTGATTCACCATGTGGTTAAAAAAAAAATAGTGTTGAATTCTTTAACAAAATATTTTCTTTCTCTTTTGTCCCCATATTTATCTTTGAAAGCATCAAGGAGAGTCTTCAAAGAATCAAAGGCATTATCAACCTTATCTTGAAACCAATCAAAAGCATCATCTTCTAAGGAAAGGATAAAAAGCTTCATTCTGACATCTTCATGATTGTAAGCTGCAGTATGAGCAAATCTCTGGATGAAGCAGTTGAATTTCTTAATATGTGCTTCAACGTTGATGGCATTATTCCCTTGGAAGAGTGGTAGCTTGCTCATGGTAGATTCATTTGGCAAGTCATGTGGATACCCTTGAATGTTGGTGAAGTTGCAAGGCCTGTAAAAGTCACCCATGATATCTGGATTTATAGGATAGTTGATGAAAAGCAAATGGATATCAAGGAGAGCTTCTTGTTCGAGAAAATTTAAATGATCTCTAGAGTGTAACTTGTTTAACCGGGCTCTTAGAACGTTTTTAGGATTGGGAGCGGGGTTAACGAGGCTACTAGGATTCCTTCTAGAGTACGTTCTTGTGAATGGATGAATAAGTGGAGTTGCCACCCAAACAGGAAACCAACCTAATTGTCCAGGTGATAATGGTGTGAATGAACAAAATGAGAAGATTAGTGAGAGGAATAGTGATAGCTTGCTCATGGTAGATTGATTTGACAAGTCATGTGGATACCCTTGAATGTTGGCGAAGTTGCAAGGCCTGTAAAAGTCACCCATGATATCTGGATTTATAGGATAGTTGATGAAAAGCAAATGGATATCAAGGAGAGCTTCTTGTTCGAGAAAATTTAAATGATCTCTAGAGTGTAACTTGTTTAACCGGGCTCTTAGAACGTTTTTAGGATCGAGAGCGGGGTTAACGAGGCTACTAGGATTCCTTCTAGAGTACGTTCTTGTGAATGGATGAATAAGTGGAGTTGCCACCCAAACAGGAAACCAACCTAATTGTCCAGGTGATAATGGTGTGAATGAACAAAATGAGAAGATTAGTGAGAGGAAAAAGGATAAGGTGATGAGAAGATGAAGAATGATGAGAGATCGAAGGTGATTAGAAGAGTATAAGAAATTGTCATAAAGCCAAGGTCGAACAAAATGGTCCCCGACAACGATGCCATAAAACGTTCTTGCCTGGATTGTACAGGCACCACAACAACCGCTCAGGGTGGGGGCTGTCACTCTGATCCCTGCCCACTGCATTCTAGCTGTCTACCAAAAACAGGCTATGGGGGGTAGTCCCTATGGAATGAGATGAAGGAACACAAGTTGGGAACCAACTTGTTTGGGAGATAGGAATGAGTGGCCTAGCTACTCAGTGGAATCTTAGCAAGATTAATGATTAGATCAGATTTTAAAGTATGAGACTAGTGCCTTATGGAGTCACAATTCTTGATTAATGTAAATTAATGCCAAGTAACTGGATGGACATTCGCTGCTTTATATGATAGACTATCCTATATGATATGCAAATCCTAGAATCTATGTATGATGCAATGATCTTGGTTATTTTTAATTATATGCTTGGTTTAAGTAGGACCTCTTCCTTAATTGTTTTGAGAAACAGTCTTTATAGTAGGTTGTGAAATGGAAGCCAACGGGAAGCAGACAATGACTTGCTTAATGATATTTCCCCTTGTGTTCCACCCACGCAGTGCCTTCGACGTTGTAGAGACTGTGGCTTTGACGACTGAAAGGTCATTGTGTTAACCACTAAAAAGAGTTGAATCCCTCAAGCTAATTGGAAAAGGGGTGCCCTAAGAGTCTATCAACCTAGCTTTTGCTAGGAGGTAAGTTCTTAGTGCAGGCTAGATCCTAGAATGCTTATGCAAGATAGATTGAGTGAACTTATCTCGAGTTAAGATTGGTTTATGTTTTTCAAGTACTTAATGTGAATTATCTTATAGCAAGAGTACTTAACAATGATGAGATAACAATTTTAAACAAGATAAATGCTTTAAGACCCACAAATTTTTCCACCACTTGGAGAATTAATTTTCCTAAAACAACCTAATTTGACTCTAATTAGTTAATTAATTTTATAGTTTAGGATTTAATTTTATTTTCCCAAAAAAATTAATTAATTTACACATGAGGGGATTTAATATTTTTTCATTCTCTAATACATAATGTTTTTATATTTACAACCCTCAAAGGGGGAATACACATTTCGCTTAGACCTTCAAGACACATACCCAATTTTGCGACACAACATGATCTAGTAGACCAAGTGATTTGTAATAAAATAATTTAGCCAACTAGCTTAAATTATTCCCAAATCACTTTTATATTAGACTCGATTAGAACATTAGGACTTACCTAAGACTCAGCCGAAGAATTCTCCCCTAGCTTTGGGGTGAGGCTGGAGGGAAAAAATTTGCTGACCATCTGTGTTTAGAAACACACACGAGTCAGTGAGACGAAGAACCTCCTACGATGAAACTTTTCGCCAAAATAATGGGCTTACTTAGGTTGATACATATACTGAAGGTCTTACTAGCATCATTTACATCACATAACTTGCAGAATGGGTTTACAATGACACGTGGACTGCTGATGGATGACCTGATATTGTTGAAAATGTTTGGCACTTCCGCTTCCTTGAAACTTTGAAAAATTGAGTGCAACAAGACCTATAAAACCAATCTCCTTAGAAGAGAAAAGTTCTAAGAAGGGGTACCTTTCCTATCCCAATGCCAAGTTTCCTAGAGTTGGGATCCTTTAGAGTTTGACAACAATAGCAAAATTACCCACAAACCATGGTAAAAAATAAACTATCGAAGGCTATTTAATGATCAACCAAGGGAAACAATTACAACAACTTTTCAATGGTTGTAGATACACAAAACAACTATTAGACCCTAGATGTCACCCTAGAGTTATTGCTGAAAAATGCATAAAATGATATTTTTACCTTTACAATTTATGAGTTGCAAAGCGTAACCCTAGGACTATGATATTTAAGGTATTTTATACTATTTAATGCATATTGTTTTGTAGTCTAACCCTAGTTTACAATAAAAATGAAGAATTAGAGTAATTTTTTTAAAGATTGACAAACAAGGATTAGTGCTTTATCTTGGGTATATGGAGCCAATAAAAAGTGTAAGTGTTATGAATAAAATATAAAACAATACAAATGATCAATGTTGCACGACTCGTACTCGTATAAGACTCGGCGAGGCATTGACTCGTCTACTCATATAAGACTCGGGAATGACCCTTATAAGACTCGTCAAAATACAAAAAAAACTTAAAATGTGGTAAATTTTAAGCACAAAATAGAAACTAATGACAATTCCAATCCTTATAAGTTATAAAAACCACAATATATGCAATAATTCATAACATCATCTCATATCTATAAAAGTACAACATAACATATTCAATTTTTGTAAGCAAAACATTTAGATACTGAATAAGAAAAGGACTCATGATTCCATAATTAAAATAAAAAATGTCAGCAAGTTCAAAATTCAAATACATATGTCATAAATGATAAATGATTGTCTCATAACAATCTTGTGTCTCATCACTCATGGACGACTACGCCTACAATAAGCCCTCGCGGAGCTAGTGCTAACATCAAAAGGCTGAAGCAACTGTGAGGCAGGTGTATTTGGAGTCTCCATTTGAGATGGCAAACTAGAGAGATCCTCAGTCTCTTCATCAAGCCAACTCAAATCAGGGGCTTCCTCCTCCACAACCCAATCAGACTCTAAATCAATAGTATCCAATAAAATTGGATCTGTATCCTTTGGTTGCACTTGTTTTGTCAGCATTCGAAGGTTGTAGTAGATGAAAACTAACTTCTCCAACCTCTCATGCTCCAACCTGTTTCTCTTTTTGTTGTGGATGTGCTCAAACACTGAACAATTGTGCTCACAAGAAGAAGCACTGTAGGGTTGACTAAGAACTCTGATGGACGAATTCTTGTACTTGTGGTGCCTCAGTGCCACAATCTATCCACCAATGAGCTGTAAAAAAATAACAACAAAGATTATTAGTTTGCAATGCCAAACATATAAAAGAGAACTAGCAAAATTACAAGCTAAGTTCTAACAATTTGCACTTACAAGGCATTTTCTTGTCCTTGAGACGTTGGCTTGAGCTGAATCCAAACATGCCAGATGCTTCCTTGTACATATCTCGTTGTAAGTTGATTTTGTCCTGAATATCTACATCCGGGAACATCTTCTCAATGCATATCATGACACCTCTCATCACCTCGGGATCTCTTTGAATGCTAGACCCCTCATTATAGAATAAGCTCGGATTGAGATATGCTCCTGCTGCATGCAATGGTGAATGTAGTTGCCTGTCCCACCTGGAATCAATAATTTGCCATATAGGGATATATTTAGATTCATTTCCCTTATAAAAAGTCTTGATGGCCTCTTTGGCCCTGTCCATGCCCTCATAAATATATCCCATTGCAGGTTTCTCTCCATCCATCAATCTCAAGACTTTCACAAGGGGCTCAGTGAAGCTGACAATCTCAGTCACTTTGTCCCACAAACTATCAACAAAGACAGATGTTTTCACAGACATTGCTTCCGGTTTTGTGCTATCTTTCCAGAATACCCATTGCTGGCTACAAAACATTCTTCTCAAAGCTTGGTACTCATACAAAAGGCTTTGGAGGGAAAGAAAGTTTGTAGCAAACTGTGTGATAGCTGGGCGACTAAGCTCACCCTGTGTGAATTCCCTCATAAGGTTCAACACCCAAGCATGATTATAAATATACTCGGTAATATGCTTGCATTCTTGCACAATGTCTTGCACCCACTCCAACTCCCCAATGTCCTCTAGCATCAAGTCTATGCAATGGGCAGCGTATGGAGTCCAAAAAATTGTGGTATTTTTGGTACAAAGCAACCTTCCAACTGCCACATAATTTGCTGCATTGTTCATGATTACTTGGACAACATATGCAACCCCAACTTCCTCCACCACATCAGCCAACAATGAAAAATCAAATGTGCATCTTTTACATTTGCAGATGCATCAATGGATTTTAAGAACATGGTTCCTTTAGGGCAAGCTACAACAAAATTTATTATTGTTCTACCTCTCTGATCTGTCCACCCATAAGACATAAGTGTACAACCTGTAATTTTCCGTGAGCTTTTAATGCTCTCCAATTGTTCCTTGACACACTCAAGCTCCTCATCTATCTCTTTCCCCCTAAGTGCATTATAAGTTGGGGCTTTGTATCCAGGGCCAACACATGCAATGGCATCCACCATGGGCTGATAAAAATAAGACTTTGCATAGTTGAATGAAAGACTGTTATGGTACCAAAACCTCCTCACTGCCATATCTGCCTCCTTCCTCTTCTTATCATTGAAACTGTCCAAGGTTGGTTGAGATCCTGGAGTTGTACGAGGATTGAAGAAAGAAGAGGTTATACTCTTGTTTGGCATAGCAGTTGAAGAGGAGTTACCAATACCTGGACTTTGAAACTGTGTTTCACTCTAAGGTGAAGATCTACCTATCCCAACAATCTCATCCTTCATTCTTTTCCTCTTAGAACTTTCTTCTTTAATGGCTTCCAAAGTAGCTACCATTTCAGTAGTGACTTCTTCAAGGTAACTTTGACAAGCACCCTCACCATGCCACCATTAGAAAGGTATATGATTGCTGTAGCAAACAGTGAGGAAAAAGAGGGTTTAAAGATCAAACCCTTAGGCCCTAGGCCTTGAAGATTACTTGCCCAAGTTGTCAAAACAAATTTCAATACCTGAAACACAAAATTTTACCAATTTTTCTGGAAAAATCACTAATGATCAGTTTCAGAAAATTAAATATTCAGATCAGAAATGGAGCAAGGGGAATCTACGGCAAATGAGGGCTAGCACTAGGCCCAAAAAGGCTTGAGTTGGGCTAGAAGAGGGCAGATTTGGGCTTAAGAGGCCCAAAACATGAAACTCTTTTTCTGAAAAAATTATATTTCTTCAGATCTTCAAATTTGTTGCAAAGTCTTTAATGGTTGGCCCTGCAAAAATATTTGGGACAAGATCTTGACCTCCAGGGTTTAGATCTGTCTCAAAAGCTCCAGATCTCCTTGAAAAAATATCAGATATGAAAATTTCCTTGGATGATTTCTCATATCTATTTCTGCAAACAATCTTTGAGCCCAGATCTTGCCCCCCAAGGTCTAAATCTGGCTAAGATCTGAAGATTTCCTTGGTTGAATTCTCAAATCTATTCCTGCACAAGTGAAAAGAGGGAAAAACTCAATACCCAATATGTACAAAAATAGAGAAAATCCCAGAAATCCAAGTGTTAAAATTCAAAATTATGTTATAGAATTTCAGATCTACACAAGTAAATAACAGATCTATACAAATAATTTACAGATCTGTCAAATCTGAGGAATATTAGTCCAACTCTGCTTCCAGATCTAATAATCTAAGGCTCTTAATAGCCAAATCTATTAAATTTTCCACAAAAAATTAGATTTTTTAAATTTTAAATGGAGGTGCTAACTCGAAACCGTCTGTGTATCACCAACAAAATCTTATGATAAGCCCAGAGCTAATTTAGCGGGGCTCTTCAGAAAACATAGATTGGTAGTTGGCTGGTCCAACTGAAAACTTCCCTAACACCCGAGGATCTAAAATCAAGATTTCTTAAAACTCAATCCAACCATAAAAGAGCGAGAAAATAATAATAAAATTCAAACAAATAAAGACACTTGCTATTGCATTCAAAATTTAAATTATTATTCAAACCCCACCGACTGAGCAAGATACCTGTACTCAAATCACTCTTCAGAAGATATCATTAATGGCTTTAGAAAAATTCATGCATGAAAATAAAACATCTTACGTATTCTCATGAATAGTAACACCAACAAAATTTAACCCCAAAGTATTTATTTATTATCTAGAAAAAGATTACACAAGAACTTCTTGCTAAGTACACGACTCAAAGGTCGGATGGATCGACTGATAAATGACTTCCTATTTAAAGACAAATCCTCCAACGGCTAGTTCGAATGATCCTCGTCAAAGCAATCTCAACCGTTGATGAAGGTTAAAATTTCTTTTAATATCATCCGTTGAAATATTTAAATATTTGGGGAAATTCGAGATTTTTCATTAAATGCATTTTAATTAACTCAAAAATAATTTTTTTGAGTTAATTTCCCCAAAACTGACTTTGACTTAACCTCCAGGGATCAAAGGTTTAAAATTTGGCAAAATAATTAATTTTCCGTAGTCCTGGGACCTTTTAAAATTTAATTTTTTAGAACTGACAAATTTTGCCTTTGGAGAATTTAAATTTACCTGGGACTTAAAATTAATTAAATTTCTGGCTTAGGATTTTAATTAAATTTTCGGCCAGAAAATTTAATTAATTAACCTATGAGGGAATAAATTATTTTTCCAACCCTGAAGACACTTTATATCATGATTTTCATATTTTTTTACATCATAAGGGGGAAAACCCATTTGTAATAGACCCTCATAGACTACCTATTTCTGCGACACAAATATAATCTAGTAGACTAAGCAATTTGTAATAAAATAACCTAACAAAATAGCTAGGATTGTTCCCAAATTACTTTTACATAAACTCGATCTAGAACACTAGGACTCGCTTAAGATCCTAGCGACAAAATCCATTCCAGCTTTGGGGTAAGACTGGAGGGGAAATCTCTGCTGACCATCCGAGAATGGATCGGTGAGACAGGAAACCTCCCAGAATGGAGATCGTTACTAGAAAGGTCGCTTTACCTAGATTGTTACATACATGACACGGTTCTGCTGAGATTATTTACATCATATACATGTAGAATGAGTTTACATTATAACATGATGATCAGGATGATGATGATAGCTGGACGACACAGACACATCAATCATGTGCTATCCCTTTTACGAAAAAATGGGGTATAATACTATGGGTCGTTGACACGTAGTGGTCAACATCTGGCTCTACTTGGAGACACGTTGGTGCATCGGAGGAATGTGAGAATCCAGAATCTGCATCCAAGCAACACACAATATAACATAAGTAACGTCCATCCAAAAATCATCATATAACATTACACACAAGAATGATATAAGCTCTTCATTTATTAACTATCCTAATAACATGAAAAACACAAATCTAACTACAAAATGAAATACTGAAATAACAGGGTATAAGGTTAGAAATACAATACAAAGATGCCCCATGGCAACAGATGTGTTCAATATAGTGCATATTTGTTGGCTGTTTCTCGGATGCGCCATGTCCAATCCTACACACGGTAGAACTTTTTCCTATCTGAAAATCAAGCTACTCGTGAACATCAGATGGATCAAATCGCTTTCTCATTCTCTTTCTCTTGCGCTTTTTCCTTGTGGCAGGTTGTGATGTTAATGATGATGTGGTCGACGCATAACTTCCTTCTTGATCCGAAAAACGCTCATATGGAAAATTTGGAATGTTCAAGACTTCTGTGACTTGCGCTTCTTTATGAACCCGATCTGTTATGACTGGTGGATCAACCATGTAAGCATCAACTTGATTCTTATAAATTCCATTTTATTTGGGTCACCTTCAATTAACCACTTTTCATTGGAACAAATGACCTCCTCATAATAAGAAGGAGCTTGCTGCAACAGACAAGGAGGCTTATGATTTGTTGATGTTTCGTTGTTTCTTTCATCCTCTGACCAATGCTGAAATTTTTGTACCTGTATCTTTTCCATTGTTATGGCATTCATCTAGTTAGAGTGTTCAACCTTCATAGCACTAATTTCCTTGGCATGGTTTTCCTCCATGGTCAATAACCTATTCTGAAGACATATCTGACCAGCTTCCATGTCCTTTATAATTTTATCATTCTTTGCTTTCATGCCCATGAAACAGTTTTGCATATAGTTTATCTCTTTCTTATGATTTGCTTGCATGGTAGCTAACTGATTATTATAATCGAATCTCATGATGGCCATTTCTTCATCCATAATTGACATTCTGTTCTGAATCGAACTTATTTCTTCTTGATAACTTGCTTTCATGGCAGTCACTTGATTTGAATGATTGAATTCCATGATCGTCATCTTTTCCTCTAGGGCTAATAACTTGCTTTGCATAAAATTAATTTCCCTGGCATGATCAACTGTTAATCTTGCTTGATTAAGTTCCATATCTTTAATAAGTTGAGCCTGATTAACTTCTACATTCTTGATTACTTGAGTTTGATTTAACTGTATGTCTTTAACCATTTGAATTAACTCCTTGCAATTATTTTCAACTTCTATAGTTTCCTTTACTTTAGCTTTTGCTTTGACCTTTTCTTTCTCCCCATATCTATCTTCAAAGACATCAATGATTGATTGTAGAGAATCAAAAGTGTTATTGGGGAACTTAATAAACCAATCTAATGTATAGAATCAAAAGTGTTATCAGGGAACTTAATAAACCATTCTAAAGAATCTCCAGATAAGGTGAGAACGAAAATCTTCATCTTCACATCTTCATATTTAGAATATGGGCGACACTTGCTTATACAAAGTTTGACATTCTAAAGGTGAGTTTCAACAGTAAAACCATTGTTACCTTGAAAATGAGGAAATTCATTGATGGCTTCACCGAAAAGTTAAAACGTAAGAATAACTATGGGAAGCTTCCTGAATATTAGTAAAATCACAAGGAGCAAACAAGTCAAAGTCCATGATGACTTGTTTAACGCGAAAACGATGGGCCAAATGGATATCAGAGAGAGAGATCCCTACTCAAGAAAATCAAAACATCTACAAGAAGCGAGCTTCTAGCAGAAATTATTGTAAGAAATGGAAGTGGAGTCGCCACTTGAGCATGAATCTCTCACAAAGTTTCCAAAGGTGAAACCGAAAAGTTAGTGGATGGAGGCAGATGGATATTCAGGGAGGGCTCCTTGTCTGGGATTAAATGAATGAATAAGTGGAGTTGCCACCCAAACAGGAAACCGACCGGAATGTTAAGGTGCAGAAAGTGAAGATGAAAGGATTAGATGAGAGAGATGACGAGAGTTAGGATGGTGAGAAATGAAGAGATGAAAGGACGCCATAAAAATGAGATGAAATGTCGTAAAGCCAAACAACAATAAATTTGTCCTTGGTGGCAATGCCATGAAGTGTTGGCTTTGTTGACTCGAATGAGAGATAAGAAATGAGAAGAATGATGAGGAAATGTCATTAAAATGTCGAGAATAAAATATGTGTTAATTTTAGGTATGTTCTATGCTTAGAGCAATTTATTTTAGTAAACTGTAGATAGAACATAAACATAAATCGCAGAAGACAAGCCAAGACAAGAGGACACAAGATGTGGCGCTAGCCAGGGACAAACCCCAATGTGGGGAAACCCTTGATCAATTCTTCTTATATGTTCTTCAATAGTTCAGTAGAGAGAGAGAGATAGTACGTTTAAAACAGAAGTCAACACCTTGACTTATCTAGATAAGAGCATAGATCATCTCTAAGAAGATGATACATGAGATCAGTTGAAGACATGCTGCTTCAACTAATTCTCCAAGGTGACTCCTTCACCTATCGTTGTGCTGCATTTCGTCATCACGTTGCACCTCACCGCGCTGCACCATGCTGCACCCATCATCACTATGCTGCATCTCATCACGCTTCATTAATCATGACTGTACCCATCACGGTACTGCAATTGCATGCTTGGTGTATTTGTTGCTAAGTACCATACAACTGTCCCAATGTTAGTTAGTTGTCCCTTGCATGCCGCTCTCCTTCGGAGACAGATGGTCCAGTTGTTTCGGCAGTTCTGGGAGTTCCGGCTATTCCCAGCAGTTCCGATTGTTCCCGGCAGTTCCGGTTGTTCCAGGCAGTTTTGGCAATTCCAGTTGTTCCAGGCAGTTCTGGCAGTTCCGGTAGATACAACGATGCGTCCATTGATAGTACTACTATGGTCCCTATCCTCATTTCCCTCCTCATTGATTAGATGAGAGGTACTTCCCATGAGTCCCAGACTGCATGGGTAGGATGCCTCGACAGGAGAACTAATCGTCCTGTCCACAAGAGAACGAATCATCTTGTCAGTGGATGCCACGGAGAACTAATCATCCTGGCCCACAGGAGAACTAATCATGCTGTTCCACAGTCGCCACGGAGAACAAATCATCCTGGCCCACAGGATAACTAATCATCCTGTTCCATAGTTGCCACGGAGAACAAATCATCCTGGCCCACAAGAGAACTAATCATCCTGTTCCACAGTTGCCACGGGAGAACTAATCATCCCGACCCACAGAAGAACTAATCATCCTGTTCATAGCGTACCACCAGGGGAGGGTGAGTCGCCCTGTGGTCATATGTTGCTCCAGTAAGTACCCTAAGCCCCCCAGAGCTCCCAGAGCTCAATGCATGCAACATGCAGGACCCTTATAAGAAGGTCTCTCAACGACTCTAAGTCATTCGGGAAAGTCACAGATTTGACCTTTCCCCAGGGCTTTTACAAAATGTCTGCGACTTGTACATCAGTCTCAATGCGATGGAGCCTCCTCGCTCATCGACTTACCATATCACAGATAAGGCAGTATCTGATGTCTATCTGCTGGAGCAATCATCAAATACGGGATTCCTCAATAATCGAATCCCCCCTCTGGTTGTCACAAAGAATCACATTGGTATTCATCATGTGTACAAACAACTCACTTACGAGCCTCTGCAACCATGCAGCTTCACACGAGGTCATACTCCTAGCTATGTATTTGGCTTCGGCAGTGCTTATAGCAACCGACTTCTGCTTCCTGCTCATCCATGATATCGAAGCAGAATCCAAAGAGAACCAGCACTGAGAAGTGCTCTAGTGATCCTCCACACCGCCTGCCCAGTCAGCATTTGAATAATCATGCAGTTTCATATTTCTGGTAGTGTATCTCAATCCATGAGCGATTGTGCCCCGAAGATATCTTCGAAGATTCTTGGCACCAATCTAGTGAGACTCAACCAAATATGAGCTCACCATGCTAACTGCAAAACATATGTCCGGACGGAAGTTCACCAAGAACATCAACGTGAATGAGTTTATGAAACTCAGAGGCATTTCCCAAATCTGGTCCGACATCTCTACCATATAACTTATGAAAGTTAAGATCCTCGAGGTAGTCACAGGCTTGCAGTTTATCATTCCACATCGGGAATCCAACTCCCTCTTACTTTTGCAGATGAGAGGGTTTGACTTTGCACTTGTCAGAAATAGGTCGTCCTCATAAGGTGTCGATATGAGAGGTCTATCATCCACAACCTTCGGGTAATGGTTTGGATCGGTTTCACTCCTAGTGAATCTCAGCTTCATCAGACAGCTATCAATCCTCTCATACTACGCTGGGGGTGTTTTGCTTCAAGTTATAGAGGGCCTTATTCCACCTGTATACATGAGATTCCCGATCATGAATCTCAAACTCCTCGGGTTGTTCCAAACCTGTGGACTTGCTACATGAGGGGAATGGTCCCCTTATTAGATTTTCCTTTGGTACATCTCAGACATGTACCTTCATGCTCTACTTGAATTCAGACATCCCTATCACCATTTGACTCACATCAGGTAGGGCCCCATAGGTAGACCTCCGTTATTATAGATGCGATATGTCAATTGACATGATTCCCAATGGACCATCCTACAACTTGATACAAATTGCCAACCTTGAACCCATGAGAAAAAGCATCTTTGAAAATTATATTTTTTAACACGTACCTTTCCATCGATGAATGCCACCTTGAAACCTTTGACTTCCATTTCCGAGATGGACACCAGGTTCTTCTTGCGATCAGGTACATAAAAGAGATTTTGTAAATGAATCGAGTTACCCTTATTCAATTGAGAGTTAACATTCCTTACACCCTTTCCGGGATAGGTGGCATCAGCTCCAAGTATAATCCCACGATTGTTTCCATCTCTACCAAATTAGGGAGTGCACCCATCTATCCGATGAAGTGCCTTGAGGCACTACAATCTATAAGCCAGATTCCCAAAGAATCTGAAGGAGAGGGCCAATACAAGATAAAGCTTCTTTATTTTATCAAAAACAACATTTGATTCTTCATACCTAGGGTTCCTTGCTTTCTATGAAGAGTCGCTCATTTCCTTGATGACCTGCATTACCTGTCATTCCTTTGATCATTGAAGATGTCCCTGGAATGATTGTTATCATCATCAAGTAATGTGTCCCTACCATTCAGACACTCCTTCGCATAATGGCCGAACTAGTTATCTGCCTTTCCTTCCACCCTGAGATCCGGTCTTCCAATGAAGTGATCTTTAGGTAGGCCATATTCTGCTGCGCCATTTTGATAATATTCTCTACTTCGACTTCACCCTTGGTGAATTTGAAGAGGGATGAGGAATCCATTGATCCTTTTGTCCTTTCCCAACTGTCTTCGATGATTGCTCTTTCACTCTTGCTTGGGCATTGTCTTCACCTCACTCTTGATACCATGTTAATTTTAGGTATGTTCTATGCTTAGAGCAATTTATTTCATTAAAGTAAACTGCAGATAGAACATAAACATAAATCGCAGAAGACAAGCCAAGACAAGAGGACACAAGATGTGGTGCTAGCCAGGGACAAACCCCAATGTGGGGAAACCCTTGATGAATTCTTCTTATATGTTCTTCAATAGTTTAGCAAAGAGAGAGAGAGATAGTACGTTTACAATAGAAGTCAAGACTTTGACTTATCTAGATAAGAGCATAGATCATCTCTAAGAAGATGATACATGAGATCAGTTGAAGACATGCTGTTTCAACTAATTATCCAAGGTGACTGCTTCACCTATCGTTGTGCTGCATTTCGTTGTCATGCTGCACCTCACCGCGCTCCACCGTGCTGCACCCATCATCACTATGCTGCATCTCATCATGCTCCATTAATCATGATTATACGCATCACTGTACTGCAATTGCATGCTTGGTGTATTTGTTGCTAAGTACCATACAACTGTCCCAATGTTAGTTAGCTGTCCCTTGCATGCTGCTCTCCTTCGGAGACATATGCTCCGGCTATTTCGGCAGTTCCCGACAGTTTTGGCTGTTCCCGGCAGTTCCGGTAGTCCTGGTTGTTCCCGGCAATTCCGGCATTCCCGGATTCTCTGGCTTTTCTTGCAGTTCCGGCTTTTCTGGCATTTCCGGCTTTTCCGGCAGTTCCAGCTTTTCCGGCAGTTCCGACTTTTCTGGCAGTTCCGGCTTTTCCGGCAGTTCCGGCTTTTCCAGCTTTTACGGCTTTTCCGGTAGTTCCGACTTTTCCTGCTTTTCTGCCCTCTACATCAAGGTAACGTTATTCCTTAGGATCTCTCCTCCTATTAAAACCAAAAGACAAGTAGAGAGAGGAAGAGATCCCAAGTGTGTTGAAATGACTTGAAGGCCACCTCTATTTATACTAAAATGTTGAGCACATGTGGGGTTTAACTGGTCGCTGGCTGACCTTGACGAATTGTCTTATAACACAAATAAATTCGTAACTCCATGAATACTTATTGGAATCGGATGATCTTTAGATCAATCCTACACCTCTCGATGAGAGGGATCCAAGAAAAATATCAGCTGCCATAAATAAGATGACCAACATGGAGTTTGGCCCTAGTTGCCAATTTTAACAATATCCCCGACAACGGCGCCAATAACCCCGGTTACTTTTAGGTATGTTCTATGCTTAGAGCAATTTATTTCAATTTTCACAGTTAGCTCCATATCTTTTCCAGATTAGCAATCACAGCAACATTAAAGTAAACTGCAGATAGAACATAAACATAAATCGCAGAAGACAAACCAAGAT
Source organism: Pinus tabuliformis (assembly GCA_031772625.1). Taxonomy (NCBI): domain Eukaryota; kingdom Viridiplantae; phylum Streptophyta; class Pinopsida; order Pinales; family Pinaceae; genus Pinus; species Pinus tabuliformis. The sequence continues at coordinate 512,677,327 of CM062808.1, read as the reverse complement.
AAGAGGACACAAGATGTGGCGCTAGCCAGGGACAAACCCCAATGTGGGGAAACCCTTGATAAATTCTTCTTATGTGTTCTTCAGTAGTTCGATAGAGAGAGAGAGAGAGATAGTACGTTTACAACAGAAGTCAACACTTTCATTTATCTAGATAAGAACATAGATCATCTTCAAGAAGATGATACATGAGATCAGTTGAAGACATGCTGCTTCAACTAATTCTCCAAGGTGACTCCTTCACCTATCATTGTGCTGCATTTCGTCATCATGCTGCACCTCACCGCGCTGCACCATGCTGCACCCATCATCACTATGCTGCATCTCATCACGCTTCATTAATCATGACTGTACCCATCACTGTACTGCATTATGTGCCATTGCTACGCCATGTTGCCATCCTGACCTATGTGTTCGCTGCACCTTGCTTGCTTGTTGTCCCTTGCTTGATTATTCTCCCTAGCATGCTTGTTGTCCTTAGCATGCTTGTTGTTGCATGCTAGTTGTCCCTTGCATGCTAGCTGTAACTTTGCATGCTTGGTATATTTGCTGCTAAGTACCATACAACTGTCCCAATGTTAGTTAGCTGTCCCTTGCACATTGCTCTCCTTCAGAGACAGATGCTCCGGCTGTTTCCGCAGTTACCAACAGTTCTGGCTGTTCCCGGCAGTTCCGACAGTTCCAATGTTCTCGGCAATTTTGGCAGTCCCAGCAGTCCCGACAGTTCCAGCTTTTCCGGCAGTTCCGGATTTTCCAGCAGTTCCGACTTTTTTGACTTTTCTGGCAGTTCCGGCTTTTCCGGCAGTTCCGACTTTTCCGACTTTTTCCGGCAGTTTCGTCTTTTCCAGCAGTTCCGGATTTTCCGGCAGTTCCGGCTTTTTTGGCTTTTCTGGCTTTCGGCTTTTCCCGGTTTTTTGGCAGTTCCGACTATTCTGGCAGTTTTGGCTTTTCCGGTAGTTCCAACTTTTCTGACAGTTTCTGCTTTCCTGGTAGTTCCGGCGTTCTGCCCTCTGGATCATGGCAACGTTATTCCTTAGGATCTATCCTACTAAAACCCAAAAACAAGTATAGAGAGGAAGAGATTCCAAGTGTGTTGAAATGACTTGAAGGCCACCTCTATTTATACTAAAACGTTGAGCATATGTGGGGTTTATTTGGTTGTTGGCTGACCTTGACGAATTGTCTTATAACACAAATAAATTCAAAACTCCATGAATACTTGTTGGAATCGGATGATCTTTAGATCAATTCTACACCTCTCAATGAGAGGGATCCAAAAAAAATATCAGTTGCCATAAATAAGCGACCCACATGGAGTTTGGCCCTAGTTGCCAATTTTAACACTCCCTCTCAACTAGGGAGAACTCCATTCGTTGATCCATATGTTCGACTGTACTGTCTCCCATCAGTGCCCTGCACTGCTCTGATCTGCTGAGCTCTGCTTTGCTTTGCTGAACCATGAAGAACAAGAATTGATCGAGAATGTCTCATACCATTCTCTACTGACCCGAAGTCAGTTTCATTTGAAGAGAGTGTGTCACATCACTCTTACTGACCCGAAGTCAGTTTTATTGATCCCAGATCAATATCATAAGAGTGTCTCAAACCACTCATATTGATCCCATATCAGTTTCGTTGATCCCAGATCAGTGTCACAAGAGAGTGTCTCAAACCACTCATACTGATCCCAGATCAGTTTCATTGATCCAAAACAATGTCACAAGAGAGTGTCTCAAACCACTCATACTGATCCGAGATCAGTTTCATTGATCCCAGATCAATGTCACGAGAGATTGTCTCAAACCACTCATACTGATCTGAGATCAGTTTCATTGATCCCAGACCAATGTCACAAGAGAGTGTTTCAAACCACTCATACTGATCCCAGATCAATGGAGGTCATCCTAGCATAGGGAGTACGGTAGATACAACGATGCATCCATCGATAGTACTACTATGGTCCCTATCCTTATTTCCCTCCTCATTGATCAGATGAGAGGTACTTCCCATGAGTCCTAGACTGCATGGGTAGGATGCCTCGACAGGAGAACTAATCATCCTGTCCAAAGGAGAACGAATCATCCTGTCAGTGGATGCCACAGAGAACTAATCATCCTGGCCCACAGGAGAACTAATCATGCTGTTCCACAGTCGCCACAAAGAAAAAATCATCCTAGCCCACAGGAGAACTAATCACCCTGTTTCATAGTCGCCACAGAGAACAAATCATCTTGGCCCACAGGAGAACTAGTCATCTTGTTCCACAGTTTCCACAGGAGAACTAATCATCTCGCCCCACAGGGGAACTAATCATCCTGTTCCACAGTTGCCACGGGAGAACTAATCATCCCGACCCACAGAAGAACTAATCATCCTGTTCATAGCGCACCACCAGGGGAGGGTGAGTCGCCCTGTGGTCGTATGTTGCTCCAGTAAGTACCCCAAGCCCCCTAGAGCTCCCAGAGCTTAATGCATGCAACATGCAGGACCCTTATAAGAAGGTCTCTCAACGACTCCAAGTCGTTCGGGAAAGTCACAGATTTGACCTTTCCCCGGGGCTTTGACAAAATGTCTGTGACTTATACATCAGTCCCAATGCGATGGAGACTCCTCGCTCATCGACTTACCATATCGCAAATAAGGCAGTGTCTGATGTCTATCTACTGGAGCAATCATCGAATACTGGATTCCTCAATAATCGAATCCCCCTCTGGTTGTCACAGAGAATCACAGTGGTATTCATCGTGTGTACAAACAACTCACTTAAGAGCTTCTGCAACCATGCAGCTTCACACGAGATGATACTCGTAGCTATGTATTCGGTCTCGGCGGTGCTTAGAGCAACCGACTTCTGCTTCCTGCTCATCCATGATATCGAAGCAGAATCTAAAGAGAACCAGCACTGAGAAGTGCTCTAGTGATCCTCCACACTGCCTGCCCATTCAACATTCGAATAATCATGCAGTTTCATATTTCTGGCAGTGTATCTCAATCCATGAGAGATTGTGCTCCGAAGATATCTCAGAAGATTCTTGGCACCAATCCAGTGAGGCTCAACCAAATATGAGCTCACCGTGCTAACTGCAAAACATATCTCTGGACGGATGTTCACCAAGAACATCAACGCGAATGCGTTTATCAAGCTTAGAGGCATTTCCCAAATCTGGTTCGACATCACTACCATATAACTTCTGAAAGTTAAGATCCTCGAGGTAGTCACAGGCTTGCAGTTTATCATTCCACATTTAGAATCCAACTCCCTCTTACTTTTGCAAATGAGAGGGTCTGCACCTGTCAGAAATAGGTCGTCCTCATAAGGTGTCGGTATGAGAGGTCTATCATCCACAACCTTCGGGTAATGGTTTGAATCGGTTTCACTCCTAGTGAATCTCAGCTTCATCAGACAGCTATCAATCCTCTCATACTATGCCCGGGGTGTTTTGCTTCAAGCCATAGAGGGCTTTCTTCCACCTGTATACATGAGATTCTTGATCATGAATCTCAAACTCCTCGGGTTGTTCCAAACCTGTGGACTTGCTGCATGAGGGGAATGGTCCCCTTATAAGATTTTCCTTCGGTACATCTCAGACATGTACCTTCATGCTCTACTTGAATTCAAACATCCCTATCACCATTTGACTCACATCAGGTAGGGCCCCATAGGTAGACCTCCGGTGTTATAGATGCGATATGTCAATTGACATGATCCGAAATGGACCATCCTACAACTTGATACAAATTCCCAAACCCTGAACCCATGAGAAAAAGTATCTTTGAAAATTATATTTTTTAACACATACCTTTCCATCGATGAATGCCACCCTGAAATCTTTGACTTCCATTTCCGAGATGGACACCAGGTTCTTCTTGCAATCAGATACATAAAAGAGATTCTGTAAATGAATCGAGTTACCCTTATTCAATTGAGAGTTAACATTCCCTACACCCTTTCCGGGATAGGTGGCATCGGCTCCACGTATAATCCCACAATTGTTTCCATCTCTACCAAATTAGAGAGTGCACCCATCTATCCGATGAATTGCCTTGAAGCATTACAATCTATAAGCCAGATTCCCAAAGAATCTGAAGGAGAGGGCCAATGCAAGATAACGCTTCATCTTATCAGAAACGACATTTGATTCTTTATACATGGGGTTCCTTGCTTTCTATGAAGAGTCGCTCATTTCCTTGATGACCTGCATTACCTGTCATTCCTTTGATCATTAAAGATGTCCCTGGAATGATTGTTATCATCATCAAGTGATTTGTCCCTGCCATTCAGACACTCCTTCACATAATGGCCGAACTAGTTATCTGCCTTTCCTTCCACCCCGAGATCTGGTCTTCCAATGAAGTGATATTTAGGTAGGCCATATTTCGCTGCGCCATTCTAATAATATTCTCTACTTCGACTTCACCCTTGGTGAATTTGAAGAGGGATGAGGAATCCACTGATCCTTTTGTCCTTTCCCAACTGTCTTCGATGATTTCTCTTTCACTCTTGCTTGGGCATTGGCTTCACCTCAGCTCTGATACCATTTTAATTTTAGGTATGTTCTATGCTTAGAGCAATTTATTTCAATTTTCACAGTTAGCTCCATATCTTTGCCAGATTAGCAATCACATCAGCATTAAAGTAAACTGCAGATAGCCAGCGACAAACCCCAATGTGGGGAAAACCTTGATGAATTCTTCTTATATGTTCTTCAATAGTTCAGCAGAGAGAGAGAGATAATACGTTTACAACAAAAGTCAACACTTTGACTTATCTAGATAAGAGCATAGATCATCTCTAAGAAGATGATACATGAGATCAGTTGAAGATATGCTGCTTCAACTAATTCTCCAAGGTGACTCCTTCACCTATTGTTGTGCTGCATTTCATCATCATGTTGCACCTCACCGTGCTGCACCATGCTGCACCCATAATCACTATGCTGCATCTCATCATGCTTCATTAATCACGACTGTACCCATCACTGTATTGTATTATGTGCCATTGCTACACAATGTTGCCATCCTGACCTATGTGTTCGCTGCACCTTGCTTGCTTGTTGTCCCTTGCTTGATTGTTGTCCTTAGCATGTTTGTTGTTGCATGCTAGTTGTCCCTTGCATGCTAGCTGTAACATTGCATGCTTGGTGTATTTGCTGCTAAGTACCATACAACTGCCCCAATGTTAGTTAGCTGTCCCTTGCATGCTGCTCTCCTTCGGAGATAGATGCTGCGGCTGTTTCGGCAGTTCCGGCTGTTCCCGACAGTTCCGGTTGTTCGTGGCAATTCTGGCAGTCCCAGCAGTCCCAACAGTTCCGCCTTTTCTGACAGTTCCGAATTTTTCGGCAGTTCCGGCAGTTCCAACTTTTCCGACTTTTCTGGTAGTTCCAACTTTTTCAGCTTTTCCGGCTTTTCTGGCAGTTTCGTTTTTTCCGGCAGTTCCAGCTTTTTCGGTAGTTTTAGCTTTTCCGACTTTTCTAGCTTTCGGCTTTTCCGACATTTCCGGCTTTTCTGGTAGTTTCCGCTTTTTCGGCTTTTCCGGCAGTTTCGACTTTCTGCCCTCTGGATCAGGGCAACGTTATTCTTTACGATCTCTCGTCCTACTAAAACCCAAAGACAAGTAAAGGGAGGAGGAGATCCCAAGTGTGTTGAAATGACTTGAAGGCGACCTCTATTTATGTAAAACGTTGAGCACATGTGGGGTTTATTTGGTTGCTGGCCGACCTTGACAAATTGTCTTATAACGCAAATAAATTCAAAACTCTATGAATGCTTATCGGTATTGGATGATCTTTAGATCAATCCTACACCTCTCGATGAGAGGGATCCAAGAAAAATATCAATTGCCATAAATAAGATGACCCACTTGGAGTTTAGCCCTAGTTGCCAATTTTAACATCATAGTTCCAGCTTTTCCGGCAATTCTGGCTTTTCCGGCATTTCCGGCAGTTTTGGCTTTTCTGATAGTTTCGGCTTTTCCGGCTTTTTCAGCTTTTCCGGCAGTTCCGGCTTTTCCGGCTTTTCTGCTCTCTGGATCAGGGCAACATTATTCTTTAGGATCTCTCCTCCTACTAAAGCCAAAAGACAAGTAGAGAGAGGAAGAGATCCCAAGTGTTTTGAAATGTCTTGAAGGCCACCTCTATTTATACTAAAACTTTGAGCACTTGTAGGGTTTATTTGGTCGCTGACCGACCTTGACGAATTGTCTTATAATGCAAATAAATTCATAACTCCATGAATACTTATCGGAATTGGATGATCTTTAGATCAATCTTACACCTCTCGATGAGAGGTATTCAAGAAAAATATCAGCTGTCATAAATATGATGACCCACATGGAGTTTGGCCCTAGTTTCCAATTTTAACAATATCCCCGACAACGCCGCAAAATAATGTTATGCCTCTTGACGAGCTAATGAATTGCGGAAAAAATTAGATGATTAGAAAAATGTCGTGAGGACCAAGGATAGAAAAACTCTGTCCCCGACAACGGCGCCAAAAAATGTTGTGCCATTTGACGGGTTAATGAATGGCGAACGTGAGGACCAAGGATAGAATAAGTTCGATCCCTGACACTGAGGCCAAAAAATGTTGTCGCACAAAATGTCTAGGCACCACGACGACTTAGATCGGGGGCTGTCACTCTGATCCCCAATCTTTGTATTTAAGTTTTCTCCTTACAGCAGACTAAGGGTGGTGGACCCTATGGAAATGAAATGAAGGAAGACTAGTTGGGAACCAACCAGGCCGGGAGACACAGTTGAGTGACCAAATACTTGTTTAGATCTAGCAAGACTTAAATGATTCGATTTATACAATTGATACCACTGCCTTGTGGAATCAACTATCTTGCTAAGAAATTTAGGACCAAGTACATGATGGACAACTGCTTCTAAGGAAAATGTTATTATGATGAAAAGAGATGCAAGATGCGATTAACAAAGGGATGAGTGAGTAGTCTTGAGGTAAGTTCGTTTAAGACTCAAGTACTTAGTATTGATTCACTTTATGACAAGAATACTTAATGAAATGAAGAGACAATCTTATACAAGACAAAGTGCCAAATATCACAAGTTCCAATAAGATACACAAGATATATGCTCTTAAAGAAAGATCACTAATACGCCAAAAAAATTATAATAACCACAAGCCAATAATGATATTAATGTCAAGAAAGAGAACGAGAGCATTTATCCAATTTATGCTTCAATCACAATTACTTGAAAATTCCAAAAGTACTTAAGAGATATTCAAGTAGCCCAAGTTTTCTATTAGATCCAAATCGAATGCAAGCCTTTTCAATGATACTTAGCTCAATAAATTTCAATCACCCAACAAGAAAGCCTTCGGGCAATTTGAAATATTAGACTTGTATGTTTCAACTGTGTGAAATGAATTTCCTTTAGGCAATGAGCTTGTGTGTGTGTGATTCAGAAACTTAGAAAATAGGAGTTTAAATTTGGATTTTATTGCCAATAATTGTACCAAAAATTTGTTGACCTGAACTTATGCAAACAGTCATCCAAAAGCACTTATTTTCAAAGATTAGATTTAGGACAACAACAAATTCTCTAATGACAACAGTAAAATTAAAATGCCAAACTAAGCCAAACATGTCAAACAAATTCTAAATTGTGTTATGAACTCAAATCACTTGAAATTTCAGAATTTAATCTATGGCAGCCAATATGTTTCAGTGATAAAAAAGAGCAGCAAAAAAGACTTTATGACAGCAGGGAAATGTTTGCTGCAATCAAGAAGATCACCCTTCTAGATTCTTATGACAATTACTTCCACAACAATATTAAAACTCCTAACTTTCAGAGAATTATTTTTTAGGACAACAGTGAATTGTTTAGGACAACAACAAACAAATGTTATGATAACAACAATATGACAATGAAAACAATAAGCTATCAATGCTATATTTATACCAAAAATTTACCGAAAATTTTCCTAACTTGCTCACATGAATTATAAAAAAATTTCAGCTTGTTATGATGTGATTTCCAGAATTACATCAGATTTGATATACTTATTACAGTCAACAATTAAAATATGAAATAGGCTTAATGATGGATTCCCAATTCAAGAAATTAATTCCTTAATGTATTAGAAAATTTAGGAACTGATTTTAGGCTAACCCACATGAAATTTTTCCACCATTAGAAAAGGTATATGATTGCCGTAACAAACAATGAGGAAAAGGAGGGTTTAGAGATCAAACACTTAGGCCCTAGGCCTTGAAGATCACTTGTCCAAGTTGCCAAAACAAATTCCAATACCTGAAACAAAATTTTTTACCAATTCTTCTGCAAAAAATCAACAATGATCAGCTTCAGAAAATTAAATGTTCAGATTAGAAATGGAGCAAGGGGAATCTAGGGCCAATGAGGGCTAGCACTAGACCCAATAAGGCTAGAGTTAGGCTAGGAGAAGGCAGATCTGGGCTCAGGAGCCCTAAAACTTGAAACTCTTTTTCTGAAAAAAAATATTTTGCTTTAGATCTTCAAATTTGTTGCAAAATTTTTAATGGTTGGCCCTGCAAAAATATTTGGGACAAGATCTTGCCCTTTAGATCTGTCTCAAAACTTCCATATCTCCTTGAAAAAATCTCAGATCTGAAAATTTCCTCGGATGATTTCTCAGATCTATTCCTGCAAACAATCTTTCAGCCCAGATCTTGCCCCCAAGGTTTAGATCTGGCTCAGATCTGAAGATTTTCTTGGCTAATTTCTCAGATCTATTGCTGCACAAGTGAAAAGAGAAAAATCCAAAACTCAATATGTACAAAAATAGAGAAAATAAAACACCTTACAGTGTTCCCATGATGAGTAACACCAACAAAATTTAACCCCAAAGTCTATCTTTATTATCTATAAAAAGATTACACAAGAACTTCTTGCTAAGCACACGATTCAAAGGTCGGATGAGTCGACTGATAAATGACTTCCTACTGAAAGTTAAATGCTCCAACGACTAGTTCGAGTGATCCTCGTCAAAGCAATCTCAACCGTTGATGAAGATTAAAATTTCTTTTAATCTCATCCGTCGAAATATTTAAATATTTGGGGAAATTCGAAATTTTTCTTTAAATACATTTTAATTAATTCAAAAATAAAAATTTTGAGTTAATTTTGCCAAAAAATTGACTTCGACTTAACTCTTAGGGATCAAAGGTTTAAAATTTGGCAAAATAATTAATTTACCTTAGTTCTGGGACCTTTTAAAATTTAATTTTTTAGGATTGGTGAATTTTGCCTTTGTAGAATTTAAATTTATTTGAGACCTAGAATTAATTAAATTTTTGGCTTAGGATTTTAATTAATTTTTGGCCAGAAAATTTAATTAATTAACTTATGAGGCGATAAACTATTTTTTCAACTCTGAAGACACTTTACATCATGATTTTCATATTTTTTTACATCATAAGGGGGAAAACCTATTTGTAATAGACCCTCACAAACTACCCATTTCTGCGACACAAATATAATCTAGCAGACCAAACAATTTGTAATAAAATAACCTAACCAAATAGTTATGATTATTCCCAAATTACTTTTACATAGAGTCGATCTAGAACACTAGGACTCGCCTAAGATCCTAGCGACAAAATCCATTCCAGCTTTGGGGTAAGACTGGAGGGGAAAAATCTGCCGACCATCCGAGAATGGATTGGTGAGACAAAAAACCTTCCATTATGGGGATCGTCACTAGAAAGATAACTTTACCTAGGTTGTTACATGCACGACACAGTTCTGCTGAGATTATTTACTTCATATACATGCATAATGGGTTTACATTATAATATGATGATCAAGATGATGATGATAGCTGGATGACATAGACACATCGATCAAGTGCTATCCCTTTTGCGAAAACGGGGGTGTACTGCTATGGGTCATTGACACGTAGTGGTCAACACCTGGCTCTACTAGGGGACACATTGTTGCACTGGAAGAATGTGAGAATCCAGAATCTGCATCCACGCAACACACAATATAACATAAGTAGCGTCCATCCAAAAATCATCATATAACTTTACGCATAGGAAATATATAAGCTCTTCATTTATTAACTATCCTAATAATGTGAAAAACACAAATCTAACTACAAAATGAAATACTGAAATAATAGGGTATAAGGTTAGAAATACAATACAAAGATGCACCATGGCATCAGATGCGTTCAATATAGTGCATACTGAGCATTTTCTTGCTTTCAGGCACATCTGTTGGCTGTTTCTCGGATGTGCCATGTCCAATCCTTGCACACAGTAAGACTTTTTCCTATCCGAAAATCAAGCTGCTCTCGCCCATCAGATGGATCAAACCGCTTTCTCATTCTATTTCTCTTGCACTTTTTCTTTGTGGTAGGCTGTGATGTTGATGATGATGTGGTCAACACATAACTTCCTTCTTGATCCAAAAAACGTTTATATGGAAAATTTGGAATGTTCAAGACTTTTGTGAGTTGCGCTTCTCTATGAACTTGATCTGTTATGACTGGTGGATCAACCATGTAAGCATCAACCTGATTCTTATAAATTTCCATTTTATCCGGGTCACCTTTAATTAGCCACTTTTCAATGGAACAAATGACCTCCTCATAATAAGATGGAGCTTGTTGCAGCAGATAGGGAGGGTTATGATTTGTTGACGTTTTCTTGTTTCTTTCATCCTCTAACCGATGCTGAAATTTTTGTACCTGTATCTTTTCCATTTTTATGGCATCCATCTGGTTAGAGTGTTCAACCTTCATAGCACTGATTTCCTTGGCATGGTTTTCCTCCATGGTCAATAACCTATTCTGAAGACATATTTGACCAGCTTCCATGTCCTTTATAATTTTATCATTCTTTGCTTTCATGCCCATGAAGCAGTTTTGCATATAGTTTATCTCTTTCTTATGATTTGCTTGCATGGTAGCTAACTGATTATTATAATTGAATCTCATGATGGTCATTTCTTCATCCATAGTTGACAATTTGTTCTGAATCGAACTTATTTCTTCTTGATAACTTGCTTTCATGACAGTCACTTGATTTGAATGATTGAATTCCATGATCGTCATCTTTTCCTCTAGGGCTAATAACTTGCTTTGCATAAAATTGATTTCCCTGGCATGATCAGCTATTAATCTTGTTTGATTAAGTTCCATATCTTTAATAAGTTGAGCCTGATTAAATACTGTGTTCTTGATTACTTGAGCCTGATTTAACCTAAGTAACCGGATTCGTTAGAAACCCTCCACGTGTCCGAATCTTGCGAATCAGACACGATTCGCTGGGGATTTGAATCCCAAAAGGGGACACGACGTGTCCTAACGGGATTTGTACGAATCCCATTAGGACACATTGTGTCTCGATTCTGGGATTTGAATCCCCTAAAATGAAACCCGCACGCTTAAAAAAAGCGTTGTTCCTTATGTTTTTCACCATATTTCTCTTTCAAATTTGCATACTTTGAGCTGTGGGCAAGGAGCTAAGGGTGTGGAGTGTTCGACAAGGAGATTCAAGCACCAGGTAAGTGCATTTCAGCTCTATTTTTTTGCATTTCTATTACAGCAGTTTGGATATGATTTTTTTTTACAAATTTATGCATGTTTTGTTTATTTTTTTTTACAGTATTCATGGCTCAATCAAAAGCAATAGTTAGGGGGCAAAGGAAGGGGAAGAATGTCTCCATTGGAGATGCCCCTCGTCCCCCAATATCATCAGAGTCTGCTGCAAGTAATGTTGAGGGAAGAGGAGGACCTAAAGACAACATTGAGAAATATCCCTTGTGGAAATATGTCACAAGAGAGGATGGGACAAGCACCAAGGGGAAGGGAGGAGGCAATGTGCAATGGAGATGCAACTTTTGTCACATTTCTTTCAAAAGCACATATTTCCATGTGAAAGGCTATTTGTTGGCTTTACCAGGTTGTGGAATTGGAGCTTGTAAAGCTGTTCCTTTACAAAAGAGGAAAGAAATGGAAAAAGAGTCCACTGTTGGTATGGAAAATGTAGCTGCAAAATCAAGAAAAACCAAGAACGAAGACCCCCTTCCATATTTGAGGAAAGGCACCACCAAATTTCCATTTGAGAGTTCCATTGGGGGACAAGCAGCAAAAGGAAGAACAATTACACTTGGTCCAATGGACAAGATTTTTCAAAAAGAGAAATGGGAAGAGCTTGATCTCACCATTGCCTTCCTTTTCTATCAAAACTTCATATCATTTAATGTTGCATGTTCACCTCTATTTATTGAGATGTGTCGAGCTCTAACTCACGGGTCTCCATCATGGTATGTGCCTCCTGGTTCAGAGAAGCTTAGAACCACATTGTTGACGAAGGAAAAAAAAGAGGTGCAAAAAATGCTTGAACCTATTGTAGCATCATGGCCAACATTTGGGGTTAGCATTGTTTCTGATGGATGGACAGATCCAGGACGACACCCAATCATCAACTTCATGGTGTCTTCCTTGAATGGTCCAATTTTCTTGAAAGCAATGGATACACTTGGAGAATACAAGGATGCACAATTTATTGGTGAGTTATTAATTAAAGTTATTGAAGATGTAGGTGTTGATTCTTGTGTGCAAATCATTGCAGATAATGCACCTGTTTGCAAGGCTACTGGCATGATTGTGGAAGCTAAATAACACTGAAATCCATTGCTTCTGATGTGCTTTGGATTGGTAACATTATTGAGGATGCATGACATATCCGTAACTTTGTGCAAAATCATACAAATGCCCTCACTATCTACAAGGAGTACACCAATCTATCATTGTTGAATATTGCTGATACACAGTTTGCCTCTTCATTGATGATGTTGAAGAGGTTGAGGGAGGTCAAGACCGCTCTTGGGTCCATGGTTATTTCTGAGTTTTGGTCTTTTTGGAGAAAGACAGATCAAGTAGCTTCTAAAAGAGTGAAGGACACAGTGCTAGATGATGCTTGGTGGAAGAGGGTAGATCTAATTATTCAGATCATGGACCCTATCGTTTCTTTGCGTCGATTTGTAGATACAAACAAACCCATCCTAGGAGAGGTTATGAGGGATGGGATTCCTTGAGTGAGTCTGTGAGGAGCATTATTCTACAGAGTGAGTGCCCCGAGTATGAGACATCACCAGAGGCCTTCTGTGGTACTATATAGGATATTCTTGTCAGCAGATGGGACAAGAATTGTACACCTTTACATTGTTTGGCTCCTCATTGAACCCAAAATACTACAGCCATGAGTGGCGGAATGGTGGATCTTCCCGCAGATTCTGTCGTCACATGGATGGTGAAATCTCACAGGGGAGGAAAGATGCATTTAGTCGGGTTTTTCAGGATAGAGCATTGCTTGATGTGGTGGAGGATGCCTTTGCAGAGTTTTCCACTGGCACTGGTCGATTTGCAGGATATGATGTGATTAGAGACAGGGGGGCTAAGAAGCCCTATTCTTGGTGGGCAAATCATGGGGCAACAAGCCCTCCTCTTCAATAGTTAGCCATGAGGCTCCTCTCTCAGGTGACTTCATCCTCTTATTGCTAGAGGAATTGGAGCACATATGGGAATTTGTAGAGTGTGAAGAAGAGCAGGCTTGAGTAGTCCAGGGCAGAGACAATGGTGTATGTGCACACCAACCTTCGTCTTATTTACAGGCAGAGGGAAGAGTGGTTGAGGGGAAAGACAAAGATGTAGGATGTCTTTCCTGATGATATGGGTCTGGACAACAGTGTTGAGTTGGCATTGGCCAACATGGATCTCAATGATCCAGTGTTAGAGACTGTTAGATTTGACGACGATGATATTTTAGAGGGGTCATCCTCCACACCAGCAGATGTAGAGGCGACTATGGATACCAGTGTTGCACACATCGCGATTTAATCGCGATAAAATCGGAAAATCGCGATTTTTTCAAAATGCCGATTCAAATCGCGATTTTTATCCAAAAAATCGGCGGAAATTTTTTTTAACGATTTTTAAGGAAAAAATCGCGGGAGGCGCGGGCAGCGGGGGTTTTATATGTAAAATCGATTTTTTGTTTATTCATTCAGCAGTCCGCCGCGGAGGAGAAGGAGGAGAAGGAGAAGAAGGGAGGGAGAGGGTTGCCGTCGCTTGTGGGAGCCGATTTTAGGAGGAATCCAAGCCAAGATCGCGAATTTGTCCATAAACCAGGTATGTAGATTAATTTTTTTTTGTTTTGGTTCTCTAAAAACTTTGTTTTTCATTGTTTTTAAAGAATTTTTAGAAATTTTTCATTGATTTGGGATGGGTTATTTGTTATGACTATGAGAACCAATTTTTGATTTTTATTTTCTCATTTTCTTTAAACATTGTTTATTTTTTTTGATTTTTCATTGTTTTTTGGGTTTAGAAATTCAAATTGGGATTTTGGAAATAATTAGCTTGTAATTTTGCAAATGCTAAATTGTAATTTGTATTTACTATTTACTATTATCATTTATGTAATCCTAAATTCCTATTTCCTAATCCTTATTTTTCCATAGGTTTGCAAATTCAAAATTCAAAAACAAACATGCCAAGGAAATTGGATCCTTTCTGGGAATATGGTGACCCTAAAACTCCGAATGATAGACAAAACTTGATTTGCAAGTTGTGTGGAAAGGAAATATTCGGGGGGGTGTACAGGTTGAAGTTCCACCTTGCACAAATCCCTGGACGTGATGTGGGGCCCTGTCTAAAGACAAATGCTGAAATTATCCAAAAAGCCATGAGAGCATTGGGAGAATTAGAGCACACTAGAGACGCCAAAGAAGAACTCAAAAGGCAACTAAGAAGGTCAGTTGAAGGAAGTGGGCCAAGTGGCACAGGTTCTACTGCAGCGTCAGTCAATCCGTTTGCTGCATCATCATATTTTGTTCCTCGAACCACACCTGGTTCACAACCAACTATCGGTTCAATGATGAAAAGAACTGAAAAAGAAAAAGCTGACAAGTTGATGACAAAATTTCTCCTCTGGAGTGATATTCCTTTCAGCATTATAAGGAATAATCCATTTTTCCAACCTACTCTTGATGCTGTTGCCAGTGTTGGCCCGGGGTACAAACTCCCTTCTCTTCATGATTTCAGAGGCCGGCTTCTTCAAGATGAAAAGCGTGATTGCACCCAAAGATTGGAGGATTTTAGGGCATCATGGGCACAAACAGGATGCACTGTTATGTCAGATGGTTGGACTGACCAAAAGGGGAGAACCCTTATAAACTTCTTGGTTAGTTGTCCCTTGGGGACTATGTTTATCAAATCTGTTGATGCAACTCATCAAATCAAAGATGCAAAAAATTTATGTGATTTGCTGGATGTGTTTATTTTGGAGGTGGGTGCAGAAAATGTTGTCCAAGTCATAACGGACAACGCTGCAAATTATGTTGCTGCTGGTAGATTGCTTATGGACAGGCATCCTACTTTATTTTGGACACCTTGTGCTGCCCATTGTATTGATTTGATGTTAGAGGACATAGGGAAAATTCCCTTTGTCAAAGAGGCTGTTGACTCATCAAAAACCATCACAAAATTTATTTACAATCACACATCTGTGCTTAGCTTGATGAGAAAATGCACCAACAACAAAGAGTTGGTGCGCCCCGCCATTACACGGTTTGCGACGAGTTTCATATCTCTTCAATCCCTCTTGAATTCTATGTGGGATTTGAAGAGAATGTTTGTTTCAGAGGAGTGGCGTTCTTCGCCAATGAGCCGCAAACCAGAAGGAGAGGCCGTCTGCAGACTTGTTTCATACCAAGAAGACTTCTGGGCGGGAGTGCAGGAGGTGTGCGCTGTCACAGAACCTTTGGTAAAGGTTCTTCGGTTGGTAGATGGTGAGAAGCCCGCAATGGGCTATTTGTATGAAGCCATGGATAGGGCCAAAGAAGCCATTCGGTCCTACTATGATGACAAGGGAGATGATGGGTTCCAGAGACAACTCCTTCTATGGAAGGTCATTGATGAGCGATGGAACAACACACTCCATCGTCCCATTCATGCTGCTGGCCTTTTCCTGAACCCTGCATTTTCTTATGCATGTGGGTTTAATTTTGATGTTGAGGTCGTGGAAGGATTATTAACCTGTGTCCAGAAGATGGTGAAAACTCCAGAAGAACGTATGGAGGTCTCTAGACAAATTGAGCAATATAAGTTGTCAGGTGGCACATTTGGCTTTGAGATGGCTATCAATGATAGGACGGTTAAAATCCCAGGTATTTTTTAGTTTGTAGTATGTACTTTGTAACTTTGTTTCAAATTTCATTGTTTCTTCAAATTCCATTTTTTTCTTATGTTTATTTAAAATTTTCTTTGTAATTTTGTTGTAGACGCATGGTGGAAGATGTATGGTGGCAGAGTACCCCTTTTGCAAAATCTTGCCGTGCGCATCCTCAGCCAAACATGCAGCTCCTCGGGATGTGAGCGCAATTGGAGTGTATTTGAAAAAATACACAACAAGAAGCGCAATAGGTTAACACTTAAACATTTAAAATATTGCAAATTTCCAAATAAATTTTTGAATTCATTAAAGTTTTAAACAATATTTTTTTTATAATATTAATTATTAATTTATTATTTCATGAACTTTGTACAGGTTGGAGTCCCATAGACTTAATGACATGGTCTATGTCTACTACAATCTTCGATTGTGGGTGAAACAACTAGAGAAGACACCTGATACGGAAGCCATCTCATTGGATGGGATTGACACCACTGCTGAATGGAGGGTTGAGACCGAGAGGCCTCTCATGGATCCCACTGAGGATTGGTTAGTGCAGGATGAGGGGGAGGAGGAGGGGGAGGAGGAGGAGGAGGAGGAGGAGCAGGAGCAGGAGCAGGAGCAGGAGGAGGAGGAGTTGGAGGAGCAGGAGGAGGAGGTGACACCGCCTATCCGGGCTACCCGGGCTACCACTACCACCAGTAGAGGACGTGGTCTCCGTCCACCTCAGCCTCTTGTAGCTGCTACTACTAGTTCTTCAGCTTCTAGAGCACGTCAGACTCCACTGCCATTTCCACCACCACAGGCACCAGCTTCTACATCTAGAGGGAAAGAGAAAGCTGTGCCATATTCTCGCAAGAGGGGCAGAGGAAATCAATAGGATTAGACTTTCATTTTATTGTATATGACATTATGACATGATGAGATACATTATCATATTTTTTGTTGATATTTTGAGGCTGAGTTGGACTTGGGACTCAGGACTTACTATTCAGGACATGATTCAATGTTATGTGTGATTTTAGCGCTAGAAATGATATTGAACATCTTATATATTAGTTTTTTTATCATATTTATGTGTCAATGTATTTATTTTATGTTGTAGATGGTTTAGATATTAAAAAAATTGAAAAAAAATGAAAAAAAATGAATATTTTTGTGCCAAACGATTTTTTCCGATTTTTTCCCGATTTTTTCCCGATTTTAACGATTTTTCCGATTTTTTCCCGGCGCCGATTAAATCCCGATCGCGATGTGTGCAACATTGATGGATACAGGGGAGGAGGGGGATGCGTAGGAGAGCAGTGGTGACCATGATGATGAGGACATTGATGCTGATTCTGATGATGACTTTGAGGATTGATGACTCATAAGTCATGCGCTACCTATTGCCTTGAGGCTTGTATACCTATAGTTGTTTTATACTTTCTATTTCTATTTGCCATTGGCATTGCACCAGCACTACCTATGTAACACATTTTGATTTGATGACTTAATGAGAAAACAACAGCTGTCAGTGTCTTTATCTTACTATCTTGTAGTTGTAAGTTGTCTTTCATTTATGAATCGTGATTGATGTTACCACTGACATGTATTTGAATTTTGTATGTACTATGCATGCTATAAATGAAGATCTATGTTTGAAATCAATGAATTTGTATCATTAATTAGAATTTGTGTAAGAAATATCTAATTTTTAATATATATATATATATATTATTTTTATTTTAAATATATATATATATTTTAATAAAATAATATATAACGAATCCTATGTGTCCTGTTCCAGGGGGTCAACGTGTCCGAATCCGACACTCGAATCCCTGTATCCTACGAATCCCGAATCCCTGTGTCAGGTGACTTAGGATTTAACTGTATGTCTTTAACCATTTGAATTAACTCCTTGAAATTATTTTCAACTTCTATAGCTTCCTTTACTTCAGCGTTCGCTTTGACCTTTTCTTTATCTCCATATCTATCTTTAAAGGCATCAATGATTAATTGTAGAGAATCAAAAGTGTTATCAGGGCCGTTAATAAACCAATCTAAAGCATCTCCAGATAAGGTGAGAACGAAAATATTCATCTTCACATCTTCATATTTAGAATATGGGCAACACTTGCTTATACAGAGGCTAACATTCTGAAGGTGAGTTTCGGCAATAAAAGCATTGTTACCTTGAAAAGGAGGAAATTCATCGATGGCTTCACCCAAAACATAAGAATAACTATGTGAGCTCTTTGAATATTAGTAAAATCACAAGGAGCAAACAAGTCAAAGTCCATGATGATTTGTTTAACAGGAAAAAGATGGGCCAAATGGATATCAGAGAGAGAGAGATCCTTGCTCAAGAAAATCAAAACATCTACAAGAAGCGAGGTTCCTATAGAAATTCTTGTAAGAAATGGAAGAAGTGGAGTCACCACTTGAGCATGAATCTCTCTCAAAGTTTCCAAAGGTGAAACTGAAAAATTAGTGGATGGAGGCAAATGGATATCCAGGGAGGGCTCCTTGTCTGGGATGAAATGAACGAATAAGTGGTGCTGCAACCCAAACAAGAAATCAACCAAAATGTCCAGGTGCAGAAAATGAAGATGAAAGGATTAGATGACGAGAGTTAGGATGGTGAGAAATGAAGAGACGAAAGGATGCTAGAAAAATGAGATGAAAGGTCGTAAAGCCAAAGTCCAATAAATTGGTCCTTGGTGGCAATGCCAAGAAGTGTAAGCTTTTCCGACTCGAATGAGAGATGAGAAATGAGAAGAATGATGAGGAAATGCCATTGAAACATTAAGAATAAAATATCCCTGACGACGACGCCAAAAAATGTTGTGTCGCTTGACGGGCTAATGAATGGCGGAAAAGATTAAATGATTAGAAAAATGTCGTGAGGACCAAGGATAGAAAAACTCTGTCCTCGGCAACGATGCCAAAAAATGTTGTGCTGCTTGACGGATTAATTAATGTCGGAAAAGATGAGATGATTAGAAAAATGTCGTGAGGACTAAGGATAGAAAAACTCTGTCCCCGACAACGGCGCCAAAAAATGTTGTGTTGCTTGACGGGTTAATGAATGGCGGAAAAGATGAGATGATTAGAAAAATGTCGTGAGGACCAAGGATAGAAAAACTCTGTCCCGGGCAACGACACCAAAAAATGTTGTGCTGCTTGACGGGTTAATGAATGGCGGAAAAGATGAGATGATTAGAAAAATGTCGTGGGGACCAAGGATAGAATAAGTTCGATCCCCGACACCGGTGCCAAAAAATGTTGTCGCACAAAATGTCTAGTCAACCTGACAACGATTCAGATCGAGGGCTATCACTCTCATTCCCAATCTCTCTGTTTAAGTTGTCCCCCTACAACAGACTAAGGGGGGTGGACCCTACGGAAATGAAATGAAGGAGGGCTAGTTGGGAACCAACCAGGCTGGGAGACACAATTGAGCGATCAAATGCTTGTTTAGATCTAGCAAGACTTAAATGATTCAGTTTATACAATTGATACCGGTGCCTTGTGGAGTCAACTATCTTGCTAAGAAATTTAGGACCAAGTACATGATGGAAAACTGCTTCAAAGGAAAATGTTATTATGATTAAAAGAGATGAAGGTGCGATTAGCAAAGGGATGAGTGAGTAGTCTTGAGGTAAGATCGTTTAAGACTCAATGACTTAGTAATGATTAACTTTATGGCAAGAGTACTTAATGAAATGAAGAGACAATCTTATACAAGACAAAGTGCCAAATATCTCAAGTGCCAATAAGATACACTAGATATATGCCCTTTTCTTCTCTTTGTTAAGAACTTGTATTTGTTCCTTCTGCCTTCCAATTTCTTTCCTGAGCCTGTCTATTTTTGCAATAGTTATATCCAATTTCTTTTGCTTTTCATCAACTTTAGATATGTACCTTTTACCAGATTCCTTTAATTGACTTGCCAGATCTTTCTCTTTCTGCTCTACTTCCTGCACTTGGAGTTTCAATAGAGCAACTTCTTTTTTGAGTGTATGATCCTCAGATTCTTCAACCTTTCTTGGCTTCTTCTAACTGGATTCTAAGACTGCTAATAATTTCCTCGGATTCTTCATTCTTCTTATTAAGTCTTTTGACATGTTCTCTTGCTATCTTCAGTTCTTCTTCCATAAATTTAGCCCTTTCCTTTTCACTCTTGAGTTCCATTGTAACCCTGACAACATTTTGAAATTCGATTGCACTTATTGCTTCAACTTCTTCTTCAGGAGCATCCTTGTTTGATTCCTTAATATTAGGATTGTTATGAATTAAATATTCATAACTATACATGTATATATAAAATAAATGATAATTATTAAAATAATAATAAATAAATATCAATTCATAATTAGTAAATAATTTAAATAAAGCTAAGTTAATCAATTAGTTTTGGGGAGGCATTAGTCCAAAGGGACGTGTCTTTTGGGCTTGTGGCGAGTCAACTCCTATTAAGGAGAACCACCCTGTCCTTGTACAACCATCATCGATTATCGAATAAATATTTTATATTGTCTTACAGACAAATGAAAATTCAGTTGCGAATATAAGTCAATAGAAAAATTCTTGTTCCAGTGGTATCAAAGCTACTAATCCCCCCCTGTGCTGTCACTTCGTCCTCTGCCCCTGTGTACCCACTGTTCCGCTGCCCACACAATCCATTGTTCCCCACAGTCGCATACGTTCGTTGTGCCTCACCTTGCATACAGTCCTTTGTGTAGTCCAATCCAAGTCACTATTCCAAACCCGTGTCACTATTCTAAACACTTGGCATATTGCAATAGGGCCGCTGTTTGACAATCGCCGTTCTGAGAGACTAACACACTAAAAACGTTTTCGCCCCCCGCTGTGAAGCATCGTAGCCTCGATCGAAAGGTCAACGGGTGTGAGGTGTGATCCCAACCTCGATTCATACATGGCTCGGTCTATGGTAATTGAATCGATATATATATATATATATATATATATATATATATATATAAGAATTGTGTTAATACACCTTGGTCTTTATTATTGGTTCGATACACCAGAGCATTCGTGGTCGATATATATATTACGTTTAACACACCGTGAACAGTATATAGTCGGGATTTTTACATTATAGTTATATGATCGATATATATATATTACATTTAATACACCATGAACGGTATATAGTTGGGCTCTTTACATTATAGTTATATTACAAACTAAATTTAATTAATCAAATTATATATATATATATATATATAGATATTATTTATTTAAAAAAAAACTAGGTCTACTTTGAAAAGAAGAACAAAATGGGGAGTAGCAGTGACGATGCAAATTCAAAAAATTCCAAGAACTCGATAAGATGCGTAGCGCCTTGACAATGTCGAGAAGATAGTTAGTAATCAAGACCAAATGGTAGATAATATTAAAGAATTGAAGAGAATGATGAGCCAATTTATGGGAAGAGCCAATCCACCTTTTAATCCCTCGACCACGCAAAGTCCAAAGACTCCGGAAGGCAAAATTTTTCCAAGTCATGAATTTCTGTTGATGCACAAAAAGCCACGAGTACTGCATATACAGTTTGAAGGAACTTATTACCATGCAAAGTTTCTCAATAGAGACTACCTTAAAATTAAAAGAGAATTACCTAAGTACGATGGTAAGGACCATAAAGGTGCCATTGTATGGGTAAATAAAATGGATGCCATTTTCAGAGCAAACCTGCCAATAGGTGAACAAGAGAAGGTCATGACCGCATCCAACAACCTAGAAGTGGAAGCATATGATTGGTTCCTATGGTGGTCCAACAAATGTGCAACTCACTCATTCAATTGGGAAAATTTAAAAAACGCCCTGCTAAAATGGTTCATGGCGAAGAAGTAGACGGTGTTTACAAAAAATTTGTTCACCTCAAACAGAAAGGATCGGTAAGCGAATACACCCACGAGTGGGATGTATTAGCTATAAGGCATAGGGGATGCTGAGACGAAGAGTTGCTAAAAATGTATCGATGTGGGCTTAAGGATTATATAAACTATATAAACCCCAAACCATTGAAGAAGCTAGACATGCAACAATAATTATTGAGCGAAAATATAAACTCCATAAAGCGCCATATGCCAGTAATGAAAAATCAAACAACTACTCAAAAGGGAAGTCAAGTAAATCATCTTCAGAAAACATTGGTAAGTACGTTCCACCACCAATGCACAATTGAGGAAAACAACAATCAAATATTGAAAGAAAAAGGGATGGCAAGTGTTGGACATGCGGAGACAAATATTCCCCAGGGCACAGATGCACTACACAAAAAATTTACAACTGCGAAGCAGAACAAGAAGAAGAATCTTCAGAGGATAGCTTTGACAAAGAAAACAATGAAGAAAACGAGACCCCTAATCCAAATCCAGAAGAAGAGAATATGCCACGAATTTCTCTGGCAGCCATCACAGGGATAGCTCAACCACAAACATTGAAGCTTAAAGGACATATCAAGAAACAAAACGTTATTGTTTTAATAGATTCAACATGTATGCACAACTCTATAGATGTCAATGTTGGAAAAAGACTGAACATTTTTGCCTACCCCGTAGTAGATTTAAAAGCTATGGTGGTAGATGGAAAACGAATAGATGGAGTAGGAAAGTGCCATTAAGTTAAAATGCAATTGAATGAATACAAAATGGAGTCCAATGTTTATATGGTCCCTTTAGGAGGAGTAGATGCCGTCTTAGGAATGCAATGGTTGCAAACACTAGGGACGTATTCGGCAAATCACCAAAAACAGTGCATTAAGTTCAAAATGTATGGAAGGAAGTTTAAGTTGTTCGGGTTCTAAGCCCCACCTACCCAAGTCATTTCTGCTCAGCAAATGAAAACACTTATTCGCAAGGGAGCCCTAGATTTGTTGCTCAATGTCAACAATTAGAGTTATTATCGATGGAACGGGTTCACCAACAGCCTGAAGTCTCATTCTTAATCCAGAAATATGAAAGGGTTTTTCAAGATCTACTGATGAAATTGCCCCTTGAAAGGAAAATTGAACATATCACTGAAGTCAAACCAAATTCAACACTAGTAAATGTAAAGCCATATCACTACCCCCATCATCATAAAACATAAATAGAACGACTGATACAAGATCTGTTAAAGCATTTCATTTCCTAAGGCATCACATTCCATAATAAAAGTTTTGTGAAGTCTGGTGTAGTTAAAACCATATTTCAACACATTGCCTCTTTAAGATGTTCAAAGGCCTTAGTTGTTTTTGGAGTCCAATAAAATGCATCTTTCTTCAGTGATGTTGTTAGAGTTGCTGCTATTTTCCCATAATTCTTAACAAACTTGTGATAATACCTTGTCAACCCGAGAAATCCTCAAAGATGCTTTAAGGTTGTGGGGATTTTCCATTCCTTGATCGCTTTAATTTTGTTAGGGGCTACCTTAACACCCTCATGAGATACAATATGACCCAAATATTCCGCCTCCTATACCCCAAAGAAACATTTGAAGGTTTTTGCATACAATTGTTTATCCTCCAATAGTTTGAACTTTGAACACCCTGTTTAACATGTTGAACATGATCCTTCAAAGGCTTGTTGTAGGTTAGTATATCATCAAAAAATACTAACAAAAATTTTCTAAGGGTTTGAAAATGGAATTCATCAAACCTTGAAACGTGGAAGGTGCATTAGTATGGCCAAAAGGCATGACCAAAAATTCATAATGATCTTCATGAGTTCTGAATGTTGTTTTCGGAATGTCTTCAAACTTCATTCTAATTTGATGATATCCTGAATGAATATCCAACTTGGTGAAGTAAATTGCTCCATGTAATTCATCCGACAATTCATCAATGATAGGAATGAGAAATTTATCTTTAATAGTTTGATTAATCTTCAGTAAAATATTCCAAACCACTTTGGCACATTTGCACATGGAAAAAGGTGATTTATTCCCATATGCCAAGTGAGAGTTAAGTTATGGACAAAACCATATGACAAGTGAGAGTTTCTTGGCATTGTCTTTTTAGCGAGGGGATTGTTGGAAGGTTAGGCCAACTCATCATCAATTTGAATCGGAAAAGGATTGAATTGCAAAAAGTGAAAAACAGGGAACTAATGGTCTCATAGACTATTTTTTAGTCTCGTGGACCTTAAAATCATATTTCATTTCATTTCATATATGAAAATGTATCATGAACCTCTAGAAGTGGATCATGATGGAATATGGGAAACATATGTTGCTTGTATATGTAAAATGGAAAGGGGATAATGTAATCATTGTAATGGATGGTATCTAGGCCAAATGATGGACAGATAATTGATGGGGAATGACATTTAAGGAAACTACTAGGAAAATATACCACCAAGTTAGACAATACAACAGCTAAGAAAAAGACTTGAAACCGACATGAAATGACCAAGAGAAAGTAATGTCTAGAACATAATGAGCACAAGATAAGGAGATAGGAGATTTCTCCAACAATAATCAATCATGGAGTGGCACCTCCAAGAAGATGAATACACATAATCTGCTGTTGAAGCAACCTACACCAAGGATACAACATATGACCAATAAATCTGATATGCTGAAGTGAGAAAAAGAGCATGAAAATCATACTACCAAGTCATCCTGTAAAAGTCACCTCCCCTTATTTGACTAAGGGTTACATAAACAATGAGAGTAGCAGAAAATAACATGTGCAATAACAAAAATGCCAGGAGTCTGCAATTGGCACATAGCAAGTCCATGGGTGTCACCCTGCAAAGTGTCATGAACTGGTCCTTGGACACTCAATACAATATATGGTGTAACAGGTTGCATAGCATGCTAACTTACAGTGGTGCAAAGTAGATTGACATGTAGCACTTCCGGTGGCTGGAATCTATCAAATTTGTAATTTCATCTAATCTTTTGATTCCTGTCCATTCTTTTTTCATAATATAATAGGAAAGCAATGCACATGCCTCCAGGAACTTGTGTAAATATTAATAATAACTAAGCTTCTGTCTCTATGTTTGTGGGATGCTGACATTTGCATGTATGGAGGATGCTCATAAGTGTTCTGCATCATTATTTGACCTTTTGGCTTAGCTTGTAGGTCCTTGTAGACAGCTTAGGCACTGGGATGGCTCCATGTTGGTCCTGTTTCCATTCCATTAACTGGTTATATTTAAAGGGTGAATTGCACAAGGGACTGAGGGGAAATTGGAATTCCTAAGTAGAGAATAAGAATTGGCAGATTATTGGTTGTGATCTGCAAGAAATTGCTTGTGAGTGGGAGGTCCCGTTGACCAGTTTTTTTGTCTTACCTTCCTTGTTCTTCTTTGAGTGTTTTTTAATTACGTAATTTTATATGTTCTCATTTTATATTATGTTTTGCAGTTTGAGTGTAGCATTGCTTAGCACATCTGACTGTCTATCTCCCGGACAAAGAAGATGGCCAGAGGACATGACCTGGCATCCATACGGAGATAGCTTATTCGCGGCATACACTGCAGATGGTGGAGACAATCAAGTTTCAATCATAAATTTGAATGCGTCAAAGGTAAAATAGAAGCTTCTCCTTTCAAAATGTCTCACATAGTAAACTCTGTTTGATTGCAAAATGAAAAGAAGCTTATTATGCATCTCAATTCATTCTCCATGTTTTATGTTCTTTTTTCTTCTGTGTTGTCATAATGTTGTACAAGACTCAGGAACTCTGCCCCGTCACCATATGACATAAACAGATCATATTCATTTTCTCGTGAAATATTCTTTTTTGAATTTCTTTACTTGGGGATTTATTGAAGGACTGACCTTAGCATAGCCCAAGGTTGCTCCACAATTGTAATTCTGCATTGTTTGAGGTGGCCAGTTGTTAAGCTGTTGGAAGCTCATGCAACTACTTGTTCCCTTGAATTTTTATGTTATCTGCAGAATATGATTACATGCTATGGGCTGACATGTTGTAGCCATTTCCCATTAACTTTCTCTGTTTGCTTTGTTAGAGTGATAATACAGTCAACTTCTGTTGACTTTTCAATTTGAAGGAATTTAAACGCTTTTCCTGATTTTGGATATGCAGAAAAGGGTGACATTCTTGGATGAAAAACCCCATGTAAGAGGTATTGTGAACAGTATAATATTCATGCCCTGGGATGATTTGTGCTTTGCTACTGGAGGCAGTGATCATGCTGTGATTATGTGGAGTGAGAAGGAGGGAGGAATTGGTTGGAAACCAAAGACACTGCACAGAAATCTGCATACTTCGGCCGTAATGGGAGTTGCAGGGATGCAGCAAAAGAATATAGTATTGTCAGCAGGCGCAGATAAAAGAATTGTTGGGTTTGATTTGCGTTTTGGAAGAGCAGAATTCAAGCACCAGCTGGACAGCAAGGCTATGGGAGTTTTACCGAATCCTGCTGACTTCAACCTTTTTATGGTGCAAACCGGGTAAATAGGTCAATTAGAAGTTTTATTTTGGCTTTGTTTAATCCTTTTGAGGGTGTTTGCATTACTGCAAAATCCTATAGAGATCAAAGTATAAGGGGCTGTAGCTGCTAGTATTTTAATTAATTGCTTCATTGATTTCTGGTGCGGGCAAGGAATAGGAAGACTTATTTTTGATATAAAAGCTTGTCATAGCTAACCAAACCGTATGTATCATTGTTTTCTGCCACTAACTGGAGTGAGGATGACCTTATTTTCTCTGTTTTCTTTGAATTTTGTAGGGTAAATGATTAGGTAATAATAATTTCTTTCTTTTTTGAGTTTACCTAGTCCATTCTGCCTATGGGGAAAATGTATTATGTTTAAATCATTTGGATACAAGGGGTGAGAATACTTCATTTAGATGTACTAGTTTGTTTAGCCATGTCGATCAATTATTCTTCTTTTCTTTTTTGTCTTCCCTCTATGTACAATTGTGTTTATATGTTCATTGTTTTCATCGAGGCACCAACACACATGCATTGGGTATATACATCCCTCTATGTGCATTTGTGTTCATAAGTTCATTGTTTTCATGTCGGCACTGATACACATGCATTATATATATACATCCGTACATACAAAGGCATATGTGATTGTGAGAGAGATTGTTTAATAATTTTTATTTTAAATATACAATTGTATGTACTGGTGCATTTAATAATTTTGCGACGAGGGGAAGAGTTGAGACAAGGTTACGAAACACAACTTTTTGCTTGGATACTTATTCATATTTCCATATTCAATCATGCAATCAGTATAAATGAATGAACACAATTGCTTGGGAATCGTTTACATTGGGAAGATAAGATAATTATATTAATGTCCAACATTAATGTCCATGGGACTGCTATGTACAACCATAGTTTTAAAACTCCGACTCGGCCGAGGATCGACTCCGACTCCGACTCCGAAATGGTAATGACTCGGCCGGCTCGATCTCAATGACTCGGTCGTTGTAAAAAATACATTAAATATTTTTTTTTTTATAAAAAAACATAATTTTAGAGATTTTCATTCATGTTTCCAAACACACAGCATTATAATATAGATGGAAGACAACATATGATCAAAGTAGGCTCATGAACCAATCCATTATATCAAAATGGTACCCAATGGCAATACATAGTCAACTGTCATACATGATCAAAGACTCAAAACAAAAAACACATAACCAAGGAGGCTAGAAATGGCCTCTACAACAAAAGTAAATTGTGACCAGACTCCAGTACTAGTACTACAACTACTGGCTAGTAGCTACTGCCAGAGGAGCCAAGATCATGTTGATCAATCTCTGGATCATCATCAGAGTCAGACAGGAGGTCCATGGCTCCTCCTCATCATCATCATCTCTAACTGCAGCTATAGAAGTGGTACCACTAGCAGGCTGTGCAACTGCAGCAGATGCAAGCTGAGATAGAGTAGATATGCGGCTGCGCTTCTGTCGTGGTTGAGCAGAGGAAGCACCTACAACTGGAGTCCTTGCTGGCTGTGAGACTAAGGCTGGTGGATTGGGATCTGCATTCAACTGAACAACATGTTCAAGTTCAATTGATGTCTCGATATCTAAATCTAAATCAAGATCCTCATCAAGATCAAACTTTGCTGGACGACTCTCCACTACCCAATCTGATGTTGGATCAATGTCTTCCAACACAATGGGATCTGAATCAGGTCTTTTGTTCGGCAAATGGTTTCGTCTGAGCCGGAGGTTGTATTGGACATAAACTAGATCATTTAACCGTTTTTGATCCAAACAGTTTCTCTTCTTTGTGTTACTTGGGAGCAAGAGCGAAAATGGGAGCGGGAGCAACATTTTTAGAAGCTCCTGGTTTGGGAGCGAATCCCAGAGGAGTTCGACAACCAATGTCACTAACATCAAGGTACATAGAGGGATTGGTGCTCTTGATTAAATACGAGTTCCATACCCTAATACATGACAAAATTCAATGGAAACATTGCAATCCTCCAATCTTGAAATCCTGAAAAACTGATAAGTCTGCTGGATTTTGAATGAAATCTAAAATTCTACTTTCTCCATATGAAATCCAATGAGGCCGAAACCACTCTCAAACATCCTGAGTCATTTCATGGTAATGTTAAAAATTTAAGTAAAAGGATGAAAATGAAGATTAAGGAGAATGTCACTTTTATTTTAAGAATTTAACATTACCATGAAATTTGAATAGCATATCAATAGTAGAGAGCATTTGAGTGTGTTAAATAGGGTTTGGGAGGGGGAATGGACCCCAAATGACATTTAGCAAATTCATGTAACACCTTGGAGTCCAAACCAATCAGAAATCACCTTAAAAATCCATTAAAAAAATATTAAATTGCTGTTTAACGTGCTCTGGGCCGGCATTTTGTGACTCGGCCGAGTTGGCCGAGTCAGCCATGACTCGGCCGAGTCACTGAATGACTCGTCCGAGTCACTGAATGACTCGGCCGAGTCATGGCTGACTCGGCCAAACGTACCGTTTCAAAGGCCGAGTCATGGTTGAGGGTATCGGCTCAGATCAACTCGGCCGTTTCGGTATCGAAATAGCCATTTTTTAAAACAATGTGTACAACAATTTTGAGAAATTGACGCAGTCAAAGTTATCAAAACCAGACCAGTCATCGAATTGGTAGAGCCCCCCGGACCGCGAATTGATTAGAATCAGATGGAAATCGGTAAAAAACCGGATCAAAAAATCTATCAACCAAAAACACAAAAAATATTCAAATTTTAAAGATAACCACATATATTCATGTGCATCCATACGAATCGAAACCAATTATACGCAAATAAGCAAAAGTTCTCATTTATAGAGCATGTAAGGGTGCACACAACCAAAATAACACTGAGTGCAATCCATATTTGAACCGAATATACATCAAAAGACCTAAATGTTGAGAAATCTAGGGCAACATTATTAGGGCTTCTTATCTAGATTGATTTCTCCATTTCTTGTCAATTATTTGTGATTAATTATTTCTTCTACTTATTTATTGTTATTATTATCATCAAAATAATTGCCAAACACAAGAGAACACAGGATATAGGCGCACAACCAAGGAAAAACCCCTATAAGGGGAAAATCCAATCACAAACTCTTCCTACTGTAGATTCAATTCAAAATGAGACATACCTGCCCTTAGACCAAAGACATGGACTTACTCCTTCCACCAAGTCAACCCTCAATGCATATAATTATTTGTCTTCTTCTTCTCTGTAATTCCTGCAACTTGCCTTTCTTGATTTCGGTTCTCTTCTTTAGTATATGAGTAGCATCACAAATTCGGTTTCCATGACATATTTCGCTAGCCCAGACTTTCCTTTTTCAGATTTCACATTCTTCTTTTCTAGGTTGAATTGCAGAGATGTGTCATACTTCTGTCTCTTAAGAAAGTCAAATTCATTCCTTTATATAGTAGTTAGAGCATCCAATAATAAGCCAACTTGTCATTTGATGAAGAGGCCGACTTGTACATTGTTGAACATGGCTCTCATGATGAGTTTGAGGCCGACTTGAGAGGGAGCTTTCTTGGTGGAGGATAGACAAAAATAATTTTTTCTTTCTTGACCTAAAGGCACCCAAGAAGGGTCTCTTACAATAATGGCTTTGATTTAACTTAACCAAAAATCCTAGAGCAAGCAATGGGTGCCATGACCTATCGACCATTGACCCAATCATGAAACCCATGCTTTAATAAATCATATATATATATATATATATATATATATATATATATAGTGTTTTTTTGACAAATATATTACATCATGACTCAAGTAGAATTATGAAGACCGACACTAGTTGCATTCTTCAACACTCCCTCTTAACTAGGGAGGTATTCATAATTACATATATGAAGGTACATGGAAGTTATCAAATTGAAATGAACTACGAAGAGTTTTGGCAAACTCAGTGACACAGACTAAATTCCTGACCAGGGTAATCTATCCAAGTGGGACTAAAATGGAGTAAAGCTTTCAACCACTCTAGGTACCATCGAGCTTACTTGCTAACCATCAACCCAGGGAACTAGGTGCGTAATGCAAGGTCAGAGCTCAATGACCAACGCCACCCTCCCGACTTCGGGAACTAGGCATCAACACACATGCCGTCTAGATGTCCTCCCAGGCACTTTGTATTACACAAGATGCCTCAACACTCCCGATTATTCAAATCGGTAACATCAAATCTCTATCGATCAAACACAACCCTAGTCAGTAACAAACTTGCAAATACATAAGTAAACACAAACCTTCAGGGTCTTTAGACATCTTAATGCTGCCTTGAGCATCTCAATTTATCACAGTAGGACTTAGAGGCTTCCCAAACAAATCTAACAGAATTTTCCTCAAGCATACAACTTCCTTTCCGACTTTACTTGCAGCAACACCTCAATATACATTCTCCATTTTCCTCTTCAAGGTATCCATGCCTTCCCTCTCAACTGGGCATATATATCCTTTCTTTTATCTAGGCTCCCTCTTAACTTAGGGAGATCAACTAATTCCTTCTTCTATATCATTGGAGAACCTTTCATGGCTCCATTCATTCTTACGACATCAAGGTCATCTTGATCATCATTATTTATATAACTTCCTTCATCATGCTTATCAATCAAATCAACTTTACTTACAAATATCTTCAACATCTTGAACATTATGTACCTGCACAACTTAAACAACAAGTACAACCAAACACATATATAGAAGCGTGAGGTTAATTATATCAGAATCATACATTAGACTTTAGACATCAAATACGTAAACTTAGTTAGGTTCATATTCAACAAGAGACTGTACTTCTATACTTCAACTTCTTGCTAGGGTTTTGTTACAAACCCTAGATCACATCATTAAAACTTAAAGTAACTCAATCAAGACATTAGTCTCATCATACAAAGGGCCTCAATATTTCTTTGATATATGACAAAATCTACTTATGATATATTGTAAACCCTAGAATCCATCTGTAAGGCATTAAGCCTTAGATATCAACAACCAAAACCAATCATAGCACAATCTAAGGTTTCATCGATATGACCAACTCCTACTAGGGATTGTTGTAAACCCTAGACTTTATCATAATAGAAAGTTAGAAACAATATCACCGTATCCTAGAATATTGAACTTCTACTAGGGCTTTGTTACAAACCCTAAAATTCACAAATTATGATCATTAACAATTAGGTTAGCATATATACATATCTAGGAATTCATAATCACGCATAAGCATATCACAACAACATCTATCAGACAAACCCAAGACAACTATCAATATATTAAAGTTAGACATATATCAATTTTGATCAGGCTAGGGTTTCGATCAAACAAACAAACATACACCCAGGGTTTCATGCCTAAGATCTTACTATAGATACTATAAGGGTTTTACTCATAAACCCTAAAGGTCTAGGATTTCAATACACAACACAACAAACCCTAAAGGACTAGGGTTTCTATAATAGTATGAAAACCCTAAACATCAAAAGAATAATATTTTCCAGATTTCATCAATAACCCTAAGAAGACTAGGGTATTAATATCGACACACCCTTAGGCTAAGGTTTTATAGAGAACCTTTTAGGGTTCTACAAAACTGATGATTTTAATGAGGGTAGATTCAATCTAATGATTTATCACCCTAACAGGAATCTTTGTGATTCAAAGACATAAACATAAGAAAGTTAGTAATACAAGACAAATTTCAAAAGATCGTACCTTTTAATGAAGAAATTTAGCTATTAAACTTTATACATACCTTGTGATTTACAAACCTTATGGGACATTAAATTTCTGAAGGGGCTTCAAGACTTTTCCTTGAGGTCACTCTTATTTTCTCCTGTGAGCTAGAGTTATTCCTTGAAGGATTTCTTCATTCAAAGCTTCTTTTTTTCTTTGTAAGTTCTCTGTAGATTTTTCTTTCAAGGAAAACATTTAAATAACAAGAGAAATTAAAGTTGAATATTTATCTTTTGTGTGAGGGACTTTTGTTAACATAAGGTCTTTATTGCCTTTATGTACCTGCAAAAGCTTAACAAAAGTATACAAGTATTATACTTATGATCCAATTTTTCATTCAAGATTTTGCTACTTGAATAAGGATTCTTATATTATCTAGGATTAGTAATTATTGTACTATGAGAGCTTGCAACCTTTGGAAGCAACTATTATGCTATGCGTATCAAAATTGCATAACTTTGTTTCTTGGAGAATCGACGATTTGCTTGGTGCCCTTTTTCTTGGTAACTAGGAAACATATGTAAGATGCTTTCAAAGAGTAGTACCAGTATTTACTTGAGTGATGCTTCCTTCAATTTGCTTGATGATTATGCTTTCGGAAGGTGGACATTGTCACTGTGTTTCTTATTTTCATAGGTCAACTTTTTTCACCATTTAGACTCGAATAACATATATATATAAATTGATTTCTGTACTATTGTAGAGTATATGAATATGATTGTAACTCGGCCTTGAGCCTATTCTAACCACAAATCTTGACTTCTTTTGATAAATGAGAATGTGACAACAAATTCCTATAAGACCTTAAATTCCGATTTGCATTTGCCTAACGTGAGAACATGCAACATGATTGATGACCCATGCTTAGAAACTTCGATAAGAATTTGGAGTCAACGAATGTCAAGCTTTGGATTTATTTAACTTATGGTGTAATTTCAGATTTTTAGGGAGATAGATTCATACCATTAATTTTACACTTAGGTCTTTGCTTTCTATAGTGATAAACTTGGCCTTGACTAGGCTACATGATTAGCAATTTGGTTATGCAAAACAAAGATTTAATTCTTCTCCAAAGACCCTCACTCTTTCATGTATAGGTCTGTAGAATTATTACAGTGTTTAAGGCTATTTAATGTGCTCTGAATTTGGAATCTCTTCTCATTAGGAGTTCGATCTAGATGAAAATTTATCCTTCTAGATTTTAAGTCTAAGAGACCTACTTTTTGCCTTCATATAAGTGAGTTTGATGTTTACCAAAAATTATATACTGAGAAGGATTCAGATTGTTGATGACACAAAGATTTCTTGATAGACCTTGAAGAATGTTTTCATGACTTCGATCTCAATTTGGTGGATATGGTCTCCTTTTAGCTTGAATACTAGACCTTCGGACCTAGAGAACAAAGTCTCTAGCCTATTTGTATTTCTTGAACAGGGTTGAGAGATATGACATTGAGATAAGGGCTAGATGATATGCCTAGAATTTTGATTTTATAATTCTAGGAGCTCTGTCCTAGGGATCTAAGAGTTCTTTTGATGTTATGAGGTCTTTTACTACTAATTTGAACTTCTAGCTGCCCTTATGTCATCAAACCAAGCTCTGATACCATGTTGAGAAATCTAGGGCAACATTATTAGGGCTTCTTATCTAGATTGATTTCTCCATTTCTTGACAATTATTTGTGATCAATTATTTCTTCTACTTATTTATTGTTATTATTATCATCAAAATAATTGCCAAACACAGAAACACAAGAGAAAACAGGATATAGGTGCACAACTAGGGAAAAACCCCTAGAAGGGGAAAACCCAATCACATACTCTTCCTACTGTAGATTCAATTCAAAATGAGACATACATGACCTTAGACCAAAGTCATGGACTTACTCCTTCCACCGAGTCAACCTTGGGTGCATATAATTATTTCTCTTCTTCTTCTCTATAATTCCTGCAATTGGCCTTTCTTGATTTAGGTTCCCTTCTTCAGTATATGAGTAGCATCACAAATTTGGTTTCCATGACATATTTCGCTAGCCCAAACTTTCCTTCTTCAGATTTTGCATTCTTATTTTGTAGGTCGAATTGTAGAGATGTGTCATACTTCTGTCTCTTAAGAAAGTCGAATTCATTCTTTTATATGG
The DNA here is from genome assembly GCA_031772625.1 of Pinus tabuliformis. Lineage (NCBI taxonomy): Eukaryota > Viridiplantae > Streptophyta > Pinopsida > Pinales > Pinaceae > Pinus > Pinus tabuliformis. The sequence goes on along the minus strand of CM062808.1, from coordinate 512,642,799 downwards.
TAGTTAGAGCGTGCAATAATAAGCCGACTTGTCATTTGATGAAGATGCCGATTTGTACACTGTTGAAGATGGCTGTCATGATGAGTTTGAGGTCGACTTGAGAGGGCGCTGACTTGGTGGAGGATAGACAAAAAGAATTTTTTCTTTCTTGACCTAAAGGAGCCCAAGAAGGCTCTCTTACAATAATGGCTTTGATTTAACTTAACTAAAAATCCTAGAGCACGCAATGAGTGCCATGACCTATCAACCATTGACCCAAGCATGAAACCCATGCTTTAATAAGTCATTTTTTTAAAGTGTTTTTTTGACAAATATATTACAAATTTACATCATGACTCAAGTAAAATAATGAAGACTGACACTAGTTACATTCTTCAACACTAAATGTCCTCTAGCATCCAAAAAAATCATGCTACAACAAATACCTACATATCATCAAAATATTTGCCTATATTGGGACCTTTGTCTTCAATGTCACCCTCTAAGCATTAAAATAAGATAAAAAATGTTGAGCAAGCTAATTCAAGATTTTGTGTGAGTGATGGGTACATTTTTAGTAGGATCCTGGGAGAGGGGATAAACAAACAATGCCACTAACATCAAGGTACATAGAGTGATTGGCTCTTAATTAAATGCTACTTCAATACCCTCATACATGACAAAATCCAAGGGAAACATTGCAATCCCCCCAATCCTAAAAGCCTGAAACGCTGTTACGTTTATTGGATTTTGGGTGAGATCTAAAATTCTACTTTCTCCATGTGAAATTTAATGAGGTCAGAACCACTCTCAAACATCTTTTCATGATAATGTTAAAAATTTATGGAAAAGGATGAAATTGAAAGATAAAGGAGAATGTCAAACATTACCATGAATTGCATAACAATAGTAGGGCTATAGACTTGAATATTAGGTAGCTATTGTGAGCTAGTGCCCATCCAAGACAAAAATTAAAAGAAAAAAAGCAAAATAGGCCCCACTTGCTGCTTTCTACTCGACTTTACTAAACTAGCATCGATTCTTCTTGTTTGGTGAAAATGGTTGGTTCAGTATTGGCTTGGCCGGTTCCATTACAAAGCTGGTCGGTTTGGTACCGAACCTGCCAAAAAGTGGTTCAAATCACTAGTCCAAACCAATTTTTGCCTCAAAACGATCGAACTGACCGGTTCAAACCGATTCGGTCCAGTCCTAATAACACTGGACGGAGTGCATGGGCCACTTTTGTACAAAATAAAAGAGAATAAAGAAAAATAGATATTCTCTAAGATTCTAAGATAAAAGAATAAGAACAAAATTGGGAGGAAAGTATGTCCATAATACAAATATAAGTGTGCAATAAATTTGAGCACTTGTATAGCATCTCACTTTTGATGCTACTTAAGTCTTTACATTATGATTGGGGATACTTCATGTATTGTGGAGTGCGTTGGAGAATGTAGTAGGGTAACTATTGATTCAAATTTTCCTTAACCTTAATTATTGCTTGTGAACTTTAATTATCTTCTTTATTAGGCCTTTCATCAAACAATTATCAAAAGCGAAGCAATAAAGACAATGGACACAAGTATTAGGCTCCAAGCTAGGGCAAAACCCCTCCAAGGGGAAAAACTAGAAAGAATCTCTTCTCTTCTTATAAAATCAGCTTCAAATGAGAAAACCAAGATCCAAACCTCAAGACCAAGACCTCTTCCTAGCACTAAGTCAGCCCTCCAACAAAGCTCCTCTAACTAGTCCAAGTCAAACCAAGTCATCAAAGGTCAAATCCTTCCAGAACTATAGCAAACTCAGAATTTCGGCCCCCATTAGCTATATTTCAGATCTGTAGTAGGTTTGCAACTTCGGCTGCTGCAACAACTCAGTATCTTCGCGCGCATGAGAGAGATTAGGTCAAAAACTTGATCAAAGGCTCGGTTTTTCTTACTTCTTGTTTCAACTTCTTTCTCCTTGCCTTTCACGATTTCCTTCTAGAGTTTTGCACTTCAGATCAAGCTTCTTGATTTCAGATGAATTGGTTGCAAATGAGGTCGAGCAACTTCTATTTATAGTATATACTCATATGTGGAGGTCAAATAGCCCTCTCTGGGCTGACTTGTCTCTGAGAGGGCCAACTTGTGCTAGGAGGCTTATTTTGACTTTCTTGACTCAAAATAAATTCTTTTACATGGTACATCTTGCCCAGATGGGTCTTATATACATGACATTGACTCTCTTGACTCATGACAATAAATCTTATGACATGACAAACCCTAGAAGCATGAAGAACATGCTTTACCTAGAAGACCAATCAAAAGAAGCATGAAACCCATGCTTTAAAATAATAATTTTTCTTTCTTCTTTTGCTTGTTACACATATTGACATGAGTATAATGACAATTATGAAGATGAAAGCTAGTTGCATTTTGCAACACTCCCTCTTAACTAGGGAGGTATTCATAATTGTACAACAAGTACACGTATATTCTCAAATTGAAGAGTTCTCATAAGAAGAGTCAGATTAGTAAGGCATCTTTAAGCATCAACATCATGACCAACATTGCCAACATAGTAAGGCCTTAACTTGACAATCTCTTCCTTATACAAGAGCTTAATGCTAGGAGGCTTTATGTGAGATACCACACTACCTCTTCAAGGTACATACCACATCTAGATGTTCACTAGGTGTGTCCTTTTAGGACTATTATTGTCTTGGATTCCCAATCCTCAAAGAATATCGGTCCTCTTCGACCACTCTTGTCTTGGATACCTGTCCAATCCTCAAAGAGTGGCAGTCCATTTTCTATCTTGGATTTTCTATCCTCAGGGAAATCACAAATTCTTATCCAATCCTCCATCTACCATCCTCTTTCCATGGCCTTCACTTAGATGTACGACTGTTAGTCCTGGCCTATTGCATGAGTCATAACCACAAGCTCTCTAGCTTGTCTCCATAAGTGTATCGACTACCAGTTCTTCAAGGAGATAGCTGCATGGTTCCTCATTTCCTTCGTATCTCACCATATTGAGCTTTTTTTCTACTTGGATGTTGTAGAGCCATCTTCTTCCTTCATTTTTGTGATAGGATTTAGGCCATCAATCTTGCATATCACTTTCCTCTAGTCATCATCAATGAAGGCATTATATTGAGCCTTATCAAACTTGAAGCTAGTCATAGCTCCCTCTTAAACACAAAAGTGATCTTTGTTGATGTAGGAACATGAACATCATATTATCTTCTTACACTGCTACCTTTCAATCTCAAGGCGATGATGTGAACACCTTGACTACATAACCCTTCAAGGATTATCAAAACCATTTTCTCAATCCGTATGTTCTTTGAATTGAGTACAATACCAATTGTTGAACTTGCCCCAACTATCATTATGTATTCCTGCAGTATCTTCCAAGGTAGCAAAACAATATCTTAACTAGATAACCAATACAAAATATTAGATCTCATATTTACCTTATCATGATGGCCCCTTCATCAAAGTATTTTCTTATTTGAGTCCTTTGAGATCAACATCCTTTTGCATGATTCATCTCCATATTGTGCGCAAATCCTTTTCCATGCATTTTATTTCAATCAAGATGCCCATGGATTGAACTTTATTACTAAGCTACAATATCTTCTTTGGAGTTGTCACTGTTAACTCGCTTTCTTTCTTCCGAAGACTATACTCGATGTTGGTCAATATGCTTATGCAATCTTGTGTGAGAGTTTTGATCTCAATCCATTCCAAAGCATGTCAAATTGTTTCTTTCAAGCATCATGCAACCATATCGAAGACTTACCAAGCATATTTTTATAATCAACTCCTTTTGCAAGATTCTGTATTTATAAACCTTGCCCTAGAGAGGAGTTACTTAGAATATGCATACCTTTGCTTCCATACAACTATCTAGCCATCCTATCTTGAACGATCCCGTTTCTTATACCTATTGAAGATAGGTTTCTTTTCCCATAAGTAGAAAGACTTTTATTATGACCTTCACACTGCAACTTGACTATCTGCATTCCTTCATCCTTCAAAAGTATTGTTTCCTTAGTAAATGGAATATATATTAGTAATTTCATAATGCTCTTTCCCAAGAACCTTCCAAAATGATGGTTCTTATAGGGCCTTGGTGATCCCTCTTTGCAAAATGATTACCTCTAATAATATGTTAGAAAATGCTTGGATGAACAATAATATGTAGTATGGTCCCAATCTTCTCATTCTTAAAAAACTAGATGATTCCTACCAAAGCAACTCAATCAAGTAGGCTCTAATTCTTCTAGTATCACATGCTTCTTTCTATGATGCCATGCTTTTACAAAAATGAAGACTCTTCTAGAGTATACAACAATGCATGCTACTCTACTTACTACCAGCGTTGCGAAAATCGTTATCGGGAGTAAATCGGCAAGGGGAAAAAATCGGGAAAAAATCGGTAAAAATCGGCAACAAAAAAAAAAAATCAAGATTTTTCCCAAAAATTGCTATTTTTTTCAAAAAAATCGGGATTAAATCCCGATTTTTCAAAATGAAAAAATCATTGAATTAATCGCCTGATATTATCGAGAAAATGAAAAAATCGTGATTTTTTGATGTTATCGCGATAAAATCGCGATTTTCGCAACACTGCTTTCTACTTAATAAAAGAAAGACAAATTTCATAAAGAACCTGATAGAGATGAGACTTCCTTCAATAATAAAGATTCTTGGGATCTTTGTTTGACTTCTTCTCAGGTTCTTCCTTTTCTTCAACTACGTGACCTTCTCTTCTTTTGTTTCTTTTGTTATGTTTCTTGTTTGGACAATCCCTCTTAAAGTGTTCATACTCATTGCATCCAAAGCATTGAACCTTGGACATATCTGTCTTCTTCTTGGACTTTTCAAACTTCCCTTTCTTCAACTTCTTAGACCTTGCAATAAAGGCTTGAGACCTTTCATTTGATTCAGTGTCATCCTTTGCCTTGATCCTAGATTCTTCCAAGATACGTTGAGCCCAAAATTCATCGAAAGGTGTAGTATTTTTCTTAGAGTAGATACTAGTTGCAAAATTGCTCCAATCAGGTGGCAAAGCATTTAATGCACAAATGGTCATCTCAGAATTGGAAACAGTTCCCCAAGCCCTTGTAATTGATCCCTTATTTGTGAGATCTTCATGAGATAAGTGGCCATGTCTTCATTCTTTGAATTCCTTGTTCTATATACTTGATTTCTCAAGGAAATCTTCTGTCATAATGTACTTATAGAGTATAACTTTACCAACTTATCATACATAACCTTGAATGTCCTTCAAATCAACAACAAAAGGAACAAGATGTTCTTTAATGGATTCAACAATGATCCTTTGTGCCATCACTTCTCCCCTCTTGTACTTTGCTAACTCTTGCGTCTTCTCTTTGTCTGGTACAACTACGTCTCCAAGAACATATTCCATGACTTCATTTTGTGTGAGTGTCAAGTCAATAATCTTCTTCCATGCTAGGAAGTTTGCTGATCCAACGATCTTGTTGCTTTCCTTGCAAAATATAACCATATGATCTGTGGATTGAGACATAGAAATGTAACACTTACTTGTCAACCAAGAGTCCTCCTTCTTGATGATGTCTCCAACTATCTTGATGCTTTCAAGACCTTCAAGGAGACTCCAACAATGACTTAGAATGATGACTTCTAGGATGCCTTCAACAATGTTGTCTTCGAACAACTTAAACACTGAATGATGATCCCAAGATTCCTTGATGCTTCTTCTTCTTCACGATGATGCACTAGAGAATCTTCAATAGACCTTGTCTTTCCTTCCTTCAATGAGAGCTTGATGATGAGTTCTTCTTCAACTAAAACTTGATGTAGTAATTCTTCCTTCTAGATCAATAGGTCTTCTTCTTCTTCTATCCTTGTGTCCTTTTGCAAATGATTCCCCTTGACAAGCAATCCCTTCTTAAAATGATCTTCTAGCTGCTTTCTCTTATTCACCTTAGCTCTGATCCCATGTTGGAGAATGTAGTAGGGCAACTATTGATTCAAATTCTCCTTAACCTTAATAATTGCTTGCAAACTTTAATTATTTTCTTTATGTTGTTTTATTCTATCTTTCATCAAACAATTATCAAGAGAAAAACAATAAAGACAATGGACACAAGTATTAGGCTCCAAGCTAGGGCAAAACCCCTCCAAAGGGAAAACCCAGGAAGAATCTCTTCTCTTCTTATAGAATCTATTTCAAATGAGAAAACCAAGACTCAAACCTCAAGACCAAGACCTCCTCCTAGCACCAAGTCAACCCTCCAACAAAGCTCCTCCATCTAGTCCAAGTGAAACCAAGTCAACAAAGGTCAAACCCTTCCAGAACTATAGAAAACTTAGAATTTTGGCCCCCAACAACTATATTTTGGACCTGTAGTATGTCTGCAACTTAAGCCCCTACAATAGCTGAGTATCTTCGCATGTGTGAAAGAGATTAGGGCAAAACCTTGGTCAAAGGCTCAATTTTTCTTCCTTCTTGTTTCAACTTCTTTGTCCTTGCTTTTCTCAACTTCCTTCTAGAGTTTCGCACTTTAGATCGAAATTCTTGATTTCAGATCGAATTGGTTTCCACATGAGGTTAAGCAACTTCTGTTTATACTGATCTGTGGAGGTCGAATAACCCTCTTTGGGCCAGCTTGTCTCTGGCTGGGTCGACTTGTGTTAGGAGGCTTATTTTGACTTGCTTGACTCAAAATAAATTCTTTTACATGGTACATCTTGCGTAGATGGGTCTTACATACATGACATTGACTCTCTTGACTCATGAGAATAAATCTTATGACATGACAAAACGTAGAAGCATGAAGAACATGCTTTACCTAGAAGACCAATCAAAAGAAGCATGAAACCCATGGTTTAAAATAGTACTTTTTCTTTCTTCTTTTGCTTGTTACATAAGATACACATATTGACATGAGTACAATGTCAATTATGAAGATCGAAACTAGTTACATTTTCCAATTGAGTGCATGTTGTGGTGCCTACCTTTGGTTGTATTGTAGCAGACATTCACATTTGAGATAGCTTACTCATGAATTGGTATATATTGATTCAATGTTTATGTTGTGCACTTAGGAGGTTGGTTACGTATGTGGCATGGTGACCTTATTTATGAGGTGCACATTGGGGGCTTGGTTTCTTCTTTGGAAGGGTGATTAATTAGGAGGAACATTGGGCATACAAGAGGGTGTTGAGCCCTAGGTAGCATGGGGCCCTACTTGTTTGTTTACATGGAGGTTTCCGCTTGACTTGAGGATTGTTGAGTTGAGGAGTGTTCATAGAAGTTTGGTGGACCCAAAGGAGCACCTGGCTTCAGAGGTAATGTTGGAGCATTGGACCTTTCTTATGGTGCACTCACATGGGACCCTTACTTGATGGACATGCATACCTTGGAGTTTGATGTGTCACTTAGAGTTGGAATCCTTCACATGCAGACCTATCTAGTGATTAGTTAGGTTGCTTACTTGTGGACCTTGTCTAGCTTATTATTGTTGGCCTTCCTTACCTTTCATGTATATAAAGGGATGAGAGTGTCTTTTTATTAATCATATCATTATTGATTATGCACATGTATTAGAGATGTGAGACTAGAGTGAACTAGTTTCTTAAATTCGTATTCTTCTTTTTTGTACTTTTTCCTCTTGTCTTGTATGCGAGGGTTGTTCTGTTGATGCGTGGAAGGCATTAGGGTTAGGGTTTTCCCTAAGAAGACAATGGAATCTAGGGCTGGAAAGGAAGCAAAGGGGGCACTTGTTTTTGTTGTTGTTTTGAGAGACGAAGGCTATGATTTTGTGGTATTTAGAAACCCTATTACTACTTGGAGTGCTTGTTGTGGAGAAGATAGAAGGAGCTTACCTTGTTTTCTCTTGTACACTTGTGTGATGTAAGTGTGCGTGCCAAAGAGGATTTGTTGGTCTGTGTGCTTGCTAGTTGTGGATCTTCGTTGGAGCAATCAATGTTGGTTGTGAGTGAATTGTAGCTAAGAGGAGTTGGTGGCTGGGGCTAACTTTGGTAGGAAGTGATCCCTAGTTCTGAGTTGGTGGCTTGGGTTTGCTATTTATGGTGAATGCCCTTGCTAGGGCTTGGAGAGTACGAGTTAAACTGGTTTGTATTAAGTTGTTGGTATGTATTTGTAACTTATCTTATGTATATAAGAAGACTTGCTTGCTGTTAATTTGTGTACTTGAAGATCTGATTTGCAGTGTATGTTCTCATGATGATTGAGTAGATTTTAGAGCTGGTTATCCATTATGATTTTACATAACAGTGAACCGATTTTGCAAAGTGATTTAACAAACATATAGAAGCCAAGAGGACACATTTAAGTGATAAGGCTGTCATAAGTCTGTTCTAATAAGTGATTTTCAGCTTTTATATTTTGGGAATAACACCCCAAAGGATGGAAATTTTTTCCACTAAAGTACATTTGTTTGGTGTTTATTTTCTTGGGACACTTTGTGTAATTGTTTGTACAGAAGTGAAATATATACTGCTGTAATTTATGTTTCAGATTTAACTCCAAGGCTGTGGTTGGACATGTTGTCCGAATTGTACACCCAACGCGACAATGCTCAGGGTAGGGGCTGTCACTCTGATCCCTGCCCTCGCTGTTTAAGCTATTTCCTAAATGTAGGCTAAGTGGGGTAGTCCCTATAGATGAAATGATGGGAAACTTGTTGGTAACCAACAAGTTCAAGAGATACAACTGAATGTCCTAGCAACTTGGATTAAAATTAAATGACAAGTAAGATTATTAAGCACAAAGAGATTAGATAAACGATAGACCAGTGCCTTCAAGATTAATTACTTGCACAATAGAAATTAATATATCAAGTTACCAGATGAACAGTGGCTGCAAGATGCAAAATCTATCCTAAATGAAGCGCAGGACCTAATCTAATTCATGCCTAGTCTAGGTGAATCCTTCTTCTCAATTTTTTTGAAGCTAGTCACGAACGCAAGTTGTAGAGAGAAGTCCACGGGAAGGAAGCTAAGGTCTCATTAACATACCTCCTCCGGAGTTCTAACTGCCCAAGTGCCTCCGTTCCTACAAGGGATTGCCCACAAGAGAACTGCAAGGTCACTTGTTTTAACTACGAATGAGGGTCTAGACTTCTCAAACTGGGTGAAAAAGGCAGTCTTATCTCTCTTACAACCAAGCTTATGGTTGGAGGTAAATTTTAATCATGCAATTCTACCTGGGATGAGGATGCGAATGATGCTAGATTGCTTCAATATGACAATAGTAAACCACTTGAAATCAAGATGCTCACAATGTTATTTCTCAACACAAGATTACGAGATGAAAATAGCAAATGAATGAAGCACTTTAGAGAACACTTTAGCTCAATGAAACAAGATTAGCAATATTTATTACTCAATGATCCAAAATGCTTATTAGTGTGCGAATTAGAATAGTTCTCTTATATTTGTGTTATGAGAGAATTAGGGACAAGAGAAACTTCAATGTTCTTTAAGCACAATAGTAGCAAGCACCAATAGAGCAATGAGATTGCTAACAGTGGTAAGTGATGCAAGAAGAGACTAACTATCATGAGATGCTAGGAAGAAAGACAACCATACAATGATGCAAGAATGCAAGAATTAGGATGCAATAATAATGGCTTATCCTCAAGACCAAAAGAGAGACCAATGCACCAATGCTTTTATCATTCAGTGACCATTAAGGAGATGCACCAGACTTAAATACAAATCAGATCAGCCCACTGTTACTATGAAAACAGTCTCAAAAACCACTTCCAAGTAAGCTAGAACAACAATGATTAAGTCTTTAGTTAATATGCCATATTCCTTGAACTTATTAGGCTAAAAAAATGACTTAGTTTCAGGATTATATCTTAGAGATTATACTGCTGCAACTTTTATATCAGACCTCAAGACAGTCAATCAATAAGAGAGCATAAGAACTAGAACAATGAGTAAGCCTTAGAAGTTAATGTATGATAATCTTAGGGTGTTTTGTCTTGATTTAGGCTTAGATCTTAATGTTTTTTTATGCCACTGTTATGATCAACTTCAGATCTTAGATTTATGACAGTGAGGGAAATGAGAGGTAATAGGATGAGAGCAAACCCCTTAGGCCTAAAGGCCTTATTCCAATGGAAAGTTGAGACACCAAAAGAAGTGGATAGCCTTCAAGGATGCAATGAAACTTCTCCAAACACCGGCAACCACAAGGTATTAGCCCTAAAACCAATTTCAATGATGGATTAAGCCTCCAAATGCTAGCGGCTAGGGTTTAGAGGCCCTTTAGGGGCCACGGTTAGGGCTCATAGCCCTTAATACCCTTGTGGCTAAGTGGAAAGGCTCTTCTAGGCTTGCGTCTAGGCCTAGAGGTCAATTTGAGCCCACAAAACTTCTTCAAAGTGGATTGTAGCCCTGCAAAACTAATAAACAGACAAGAAAAATCAAACCCTTACGTATCAATGAGAAATATTCAATGGGAACCCACTTCAAACCCTTGCAAAATTTGTGGTTGAGCCTGCAAACAACGATTATTAGTGCCAAATATCAACAATGAAGAGATTATCCAACCAAAAAGGGCTGTAACTAGGGTTGCTAGGCCATCTGAAGCCCCTACGGATAGGCTAGGAATGGCCTATTACGCTTGCGATCAAGCCTAATGAGGCTAAAAACGCTGTGGCTACCTTCAATGATCCACCAAATAAAAAATTAGCCACAAAAATGTGATTATACCCAAGATATTTACTTGCAAAATCCTTAGAAGATAAATCCTTGCCAAGAAACGTTGATGTTGCAGTGATTTTAGCCATCTAGGGCTAGTGGTTCCTTGAAAGAAGCCAGGCGTTGAGTTTCTATGACTTGGGTCTTGTAGATTAGGGTTTCAGACCCTAGATCCACCCTCCTTGGCTGAACACTCTCCTCCTTTAGGCTAGACGACCACTTCTGAAGCTGAACACTGCCCAAACCCTAGCCGTCTATGTTAGGTGAGGGCTTAAGCTGTCAAAATTCGAATTTGCTTTTGAATCCTTGAGCCTTGTCACCTGAAAGTCATTAAATAAGTGTGGAAGAAGTCGCCAAAAAATCGGGATTAAATTGCCCAAATCCGATTTTTTGGGTTGGCCGATTAAATCGGCGGATTTTTTGCCAGCTTTTTCACTGAGGAAATAATCGGGATTAATTCATAAAATTCTCGATTTAATCAGTAGTCGACCCAAAAAGTCACCAAGACTTCCCAGGCCGCAGATAAGAGGCGGAAAAGGCAAAAAAACCCATCATTTTTCATTGTTTTCGCTGCCATTCGTCCTTGTGGAGAGAGGAGGTCTTTGCATTGCCAAAGAGGAGGAGATTTGCTAGTTTTGTGGTGGGGATTTGGAGATTTGTCCACTGCTCAACATGAGAGATTCAAAGTGCCGATTTGCTGCTGCCAGGTATGTATTTTAATTTCTCTCTTAGTCTTTGTTACACAAATGGCTTCTTAAATCTTTCTATAATTCTATTAGTTTGTTTTTATCTTATTTTTGCTTAGAATTTTGAATCAAAACATTGTTTAGAATCTAGATTGAATCAAAACTTCAACTTTCAAGAATCAAATGACAAAAATTCAAACCCTTGTTTAGTGAATTTGAGTGTGTTCAAGTGAGTGAGAAGAGGCATTTAAAATCTAAAATCAACAATTACATTTGTGTTTGCTTCTTATGTGATGGGAAATTTTTAATTTTTTCAATTTTTTTTTGCCCTTAGGTTCGAATTCAAGTTCAAAGTTTCAAACAAAATGCCAAGGCTTTTGGACCCTATGTGGGAATATGGTGAACCTGATACTATACTCGAATCTGGGGGGGTTAATAGAATGTATCTGACTTGCAAGTTGTGTGGCAAGCATATGTCAAGGGGTGTCAACATATTAAAATTCCATTTGGGGCAAATTTCGGGGCAAAATGTAGACCTTTGATCCATCTCCAGAAATCATTCAGTCGGCCATTAAATTGTTGCTGGATAAAGAGGAGGGCAAAGACACCAAGGCAACACTAAAAATCCAACTTGTATGGGCCTTAATTGTGGGTGGAAGTGAGAGTGGTTCTTCAACATCACCTTTCACACCCACATGTCCCAACCCCTCAGCTTTGTCAACTTTTTTGTTCCTAGAACCACACCTGGTGCACAACCTGGCATCAAATCAACACTTTAAAAAAGGAAAAGGCATAAGCTGATAGGTTGGTCAGTAAGTGTATTCTATGGAGTGATATTCCTTTCAACATTGACAAGACAAACCAATTCTACCAACCTATGTTTGATGACGTTGCTGTCGTTGGCCCAGGGTACAAAGCCCCTACCTTTGCAGAGTTGAGAGGGCCTCTTCTTCAAGATGAAAAGACTGATTGTACTGCTAGATTGGAGGAGTTTAGGGCATCATTGGAACACACTGGATGAACAATCATGTCAGATGGTTGGACTGACCATAAGGGTAGGACTGTTCTTAACTTCTTGGTTAGTTGCCACAAGGGAACAATGTTTATGAACTCTATTGATGCATCTGCACACATTAAAGATGCACGTTTATTATGTGAGTTGTTGGACATCTTCATTTAGGAAGTAGGCCCACGAAATGTTGCCCAAGTCATAACAGACAACACTGCAAATTATGTTGCAGTTGGCAAGTTGCTTATGGAGAGGTATCTTAACTTGTTTTGTACACCTTGTGCTGCTCATTGTATTGACTTGATGTTGGAGGATATAGGTAATATTCCTCTTGTGAGGGATATTGTTGAATCACCCAAGAGCTAAACAAAATTTATATATAATCATGCATCTGCGCTTAGCTTGATGAGAAGATTAACCAACAACAAAGAGTTTGTGCATCCTGCCATTACACGATTTGCCACTACTTTCATATCTCTTCAGCCATTACACGATTTGCCACTACTTTCATATCTCCTCAGTCTTTGTTGAATTCTATGTGGGATGTGAAAAGCATGTTTCTTTCATAGGATTGACGTGCTTTATCTATTAGTCGTAAACTAGAGTGAGAGGGCATATGTAGACTAGTTTCATGTGATTAGAGCTTTTGGCCAGGAGTAGAGGAGGTGTGTGCCATTTCAGAACCTTTGGTAAGGGTTCTTTGGTTGGTTGATGGAGAGAAAACCGCAATGGGCTACTTGTATGAGGCCATGGATACGGCGAAAGAAGCCATTCATGCTTATTATGAAGATAAGGGAGACAAGGTGTTAAAGAAACAACATGTCATATGGAGAGTGATTGATGAGCGATGGAGCAATACCCTCCACCACCCCATTCATGCTGCATGTATCTACCTCAACCCCGCATTTTCTTACTCCCGTCGTTTCAGATTTGATGCTGAGATGATGGATGGATTCTTCACTTGTGTTGAGAGGATGGTGGCATCTGAGCAAGAATGTGAAGACATTTTTAAAGAAATGGAGATATATAGGATGGCAGGTGGCACATTCGGTTTTACCATGGTTATTAACAATAAGACGATCAAAATGCCAGGTAAGCTTCAATTTGTTTCAAGTTTAGAATTTCACTGTTTTAATTTTTTTTTTTTATGTTTCTCTTTTTTCTTTTAACTTGTAGATGCTTGGGGGACAAGCTATGGTGGCAGAGTACCCTATCTCCAAAAGCTTGCCATTCGAGTGCTCAGCCAAACATGCAGTTCCTTTGGGTGTGAGTGCAACTGGAGTGTATTTGACAAAATACACAACAAAAAGCGCAACGGGTAAAAAAATTTCAAATTAAATTTTTGAATTCATTTGGTTATTTTTTATATTTAAATTTTCTAAGTACTAATTTACAATCTATGACCCTAATACAGATTGGAGTCCCGACGCCTCAATGACATGGTCTGCGTCTACTACAATCTTCAATTGTGGCTGAGACAACTTCAAAAACTCTTGATGTGGAAGCCATGTCATTGGACAATATTGATACCACTGTTGCATGGAGGGTTGACACTGAGAGGCTGACCGAGGAGGTAGCAGTTGCAGGGGAGGGAGAGCTAGAGGTAGAGGAGGAGGAGCAGCCTTAGGGTTAGGAGGTAGAGCAGGAGGAGGATGATGAGGAGGAGGTGACACCGTCTAGGATGGGCGACAACAATAGAGGATAAAGGCCACCTCTTTTATTGGCTTCTAGAGGACGATTGAGGCTATTTGTATCCCCAAGGGCAGGGCCTTCTTCCTCTAGAGGAAAAGGAAAAGCCATTCCCTATTCCCATAAAAGGGGCAGTGGATCTCAGTGACTGATTACTTTATGATACGTAGATGAGTCATGATATACATTTATTATATTTTTTGTTGATATTTTGACTCTTGAGAGTTGAGTCTAAGACAAGACTCAAGATTCAGGACTTGATTCACTATTTTGATATGTGATGTAGCACTAGACTTCATATACATATTATATATTAGCTTTCTTTACATGTTTATGTGGAAATGCATTTATTTGATGTTGTGGATACTTTAGATGCTTAAAAAAAATATGAATATTTTTGTATTTTTTTTTTTAAATTTTGCCGAATTTTTCAAAGAACTCCCGTCTTTAACTAATTTTTCAATTTTTGGACCCTTACCGATTTAATCCCAACTTTGACTTTTTCCACATTGATATAAATAGAGCCATCCACAAGATCTAGAAAAGATTTAAAAATAAAAACCCCAAAAATTATATACACAATGAAAAATTAAAATATAAGGGTTAGTATAAAGTATTCATAAATTATTTACAATATCTACGAGAGAATATTAGCTCTAATTAGAAAATAAATCATTTGTAGCCCAAGTAGATTTTGAAAATAAGCGATCAAATTATTTTATTTTTAATATACTGGCCAAAACCGTGCACGAAAAATCATTAGATCAAGCCGAGAAGCCAAACAAGATGAAGATCTCCTTGAAGGCTATGTACTTGGGGGTTTCCCAAGGGCTTAATCACCTGAAGATCTATCACTTTGGAGGATAAATTGTTATTTTCAGAAAGGGGTTTAGATATACACTTCAAACTCTCAAGAAATAGAGATCCCTGCTAGATCGAGCGAGCAAAATATGCTTCTCTAGAAACCAACACCTAAAGCAAGATACTTGTGCTAATAGATGATCCAACCATTGGCTATTGAACGAACAATATTCAACACCTTGAATTTGAAACCCCAAAGATTTATGCATTGTTATGAAAAGAAATCCAACAGAGCTTAGCTCAGTTCATCACATCATCTTGTCAAATGAGGAGCAAAATGCTTCCTTATATAGATAATGAGAGGGATCAACCCATCCAAGTGGAAAATAATGACTAGTAGCTTGATCCATGGCTTGATCCTTGTGAAAAAATTTCGATCCCTTGATTAGTTGGCACAAATCTCCAAAAGATTTTGATTTTTCTTGTTTACTATGCTGGAGGGATCAAACTTTGACTTCTGGATCACTGGAGAATCTTCAAAAGTAGAATTATCGTTAGTTGTGCAAAATATTTAACTGCTTGGTCCAAATCTTCTGGGACCAACGAATTTCTGGACTGGGCCCTTTTGCCTTGGAAATGAGGCTTTTTATTTTGACTTGAATTTTTTCCTTTGAAAAAAACCTCAATAATTTTTTGAATAATTTTTCCACTTGGAGGGTAACAAATTTTCCCCTTCATTTTATTTTTTGACAATTTCTGGCTAATTTTACTTTTACTTTTGCTAGAAAATTAAATAATAGACTCAAGGGTGGATTACAAATATTTTCCACCCTCTAAGTGGATATAAAAAATATTTTGGTAATGGTGTTCTAATTACGAGGAACCATTCACCAAAAATATTTCTAGACACATTTTTACATCAAGATTCTACAATAATCAACCCTTAGAAGGGGAAATTTATAATAGACAAACTGACACAGGCCCCTTAAGACTCAACCAAATTCTGCAACTCAAGACACATGATCTATTATGATAAAAATGCGTAGACTCGATAACTCTAGGACTCGCTTAAGACCTTGTCAACGAGTTCCACCCTAGCTTTGGGTTATATCTGGGAGGAAAGCTTTGCCAATTAATCATGTTTAGAAACACAAGTAATTGGGTCGGTTAAAAAACACCCTATAGTGAAACGCTTTGAGAAGAATCATAGGCTTACTTAGTTGTTGTTACATGGCTTATTAATCATACTTGAATCACTTTTACAAATACAAAAGAATAATTTGGGATTACAATGATGATGCTGACTGAAAAATTTAATCCACTGCTTTATACTTTGCTTCTCGGAACTGTTGACATGTACATGGTCAACATTTGGCTCTACTCGGGGACACATTGCTTCAGTGAAGGAATCTAGAATTCTGTTTCCAAGGAAACAAAGAAACATTAGGTAGATATCCATTCTAATACAAATCAGAATCATCATATATATCATCAACTGCTGGAATAGAAATCCTATTCTAACAATGAAATCTAAAAACATGAAACATAAATGCTGAAACGAAAACTATCACAATGATAGAGATAAAGTCCTATTCTAATGACATAAATGAAGTCCTTTTCTGATGATAGAAATGAAACCTAATCTAAGAGAATAGGGTTAAAGATATAATACAAAGGATGCCCTATGGCATCAGGTGTCATCCTTGAAGTCTAATATGGGGAAGTTGTCTATTGACAAGCGGATCCATTGGCTGCTTCTCTAATGTACCCTGTTGCATCCTAGTCCTCTTAGGCTGATGAAGGATTTCTATGCTGCATTGTATAGAATAATCAAATCTCTTCCTTTTCCTCTTCTTGTTTATGAGATGTGATTGCGTGGAATCTGGGGCTTTATTTGCTACATGCTCAAAAAAGTCAGCGAATACTGCATTATATTCTCTAGGAGGTCCATCAACTTCCACACTGTTAGGTCTCCTCGGATCCTCAACATGATGCCTTCTTTCGACTTCGCTGTAAAGTCTAACCATCCCGCGTTTAGCTGCAGTAGTAGTAGCATATGATAGGTCTAATTAAATACACCCTCCAAGGTCAGCTGCAGGAATAGTAGCATAAGATAGGTCTAATTGAATACACCCTCCAAGATTAGCTGCAAACTTTCGAGATAAGAGCATTCCCCATACATCAAGTACATCTATAACAACAATGTCCATAGTAATTATCTTGTACGGGAATGCTGCTAAGAAGACTTGTAAATTTTTGATTACACCAAGAACTTCGATCTTCTTTGAATCCATGGAGCATATGTTATGATACGACCTTGATATCCTTAAATTCAATTGTTCCATGACTTTCTTAGTCATGACATTGGTTGAAGCCCTGGAGTCCAACATACAATTATGTAGCAAATGATCGTTGACCATTAAAGTTATGAAGAAGGGATGATGATCCTCATTTGTTATATAACAATGTAGGTCCTTTAACTTGATTTCTTCATCTTTATGGTGCACATCAATCTTATCCTGTTGAGATATGCCTATAGCTTTCAGAAATTCTGCTCTTTGAGATGGAATCTTTAAAAGCTCAAGGATAGGAACAATAATCATTGCATTATCTTTCCAAGTGACCCAATCAATTTTCAAACTAGAATGCTAAGGCTTAGAAGCAATTTGTTCCTTACTTTTATCTTTATTTTTCTTGCGATAAGTGTATCCCTTTTCACAATTTCCAAAATCTGTTCTTAATTCGACTTTTCTCCATATAATTCTATAAATGGGTCTTTTTCATCACTGAAATTATTGATGGTAAAGGATGAAGGGATCATTTCCATGTTATGATCTTCATCTTCTGCAGTCAAGTGGGAATCTTGATTGATCACATTAATTTGCTCACTTGTTCCTACTTTTCCCTTAACCAAAATTCATCTTTCAATAGCATAGGCACTTTCTTCGTGGAAGCTCTTACAAGGCCTACAATATGGGAAAGGTTGATCAACAACATTTGTAGCTTCAAGAGGATTTGACGGTCTCTGCCCATTTGGAGAAGTCTTCTTTTGCCATGCATTATTATTCTTGATATTACTATTTCTAGGTTGAAAATTTTGAGTTGTAACTTTTCAAAAATGAAAAAGAAAATATTATAAATAAAAAATATATAAAGATAAGTTTTATATTATAAAGGGGTAGTTTAAAGAAAAGTTCAAGTCATAAAATTATTGAAAATATATATAAGTACAAAGCGGGTATTATTAGAGAAGGTTACTTAAAAGATCCATATATTAAAGTATATAAAGGGTTAAATCTAGAACTATAAAGAGACATAAGGATAACAAGTTATAACAAAGGAAGAGTATTTTTTAAAAGCATTATAATAAATATAAGGAGCAATTTATTTAAATAGTGGAGCTATATTAACATTTTTTAAAGTGGGAAAAAGATAATATATATATATATATATATATATATATATATATATATATATATATATATATCAAGAAGGATATTTTTATAAGAGATATAAAAGGTTATACAAGGAAAATAATAATATTTTATTATAGAGATTAAGAAGGGGTTATCTTCAAAAACCCTAATTTCATCTCGAAAAAGGCAAATGGAGTCTAATTCAAAAGGAAAGGAAGGAAAATTTTCCTATAAAAGTATTCCAATTGCAGATTGTAGATTAATTACATTAAAAGGGAATACCCAAGGGAAGGAGATTAATATCACTATCAACACAAGTCGCGAGGAAAATTACATCAATGTTAATCTGGCAAATCAACTATTAATTCCAGAGTCAAACATAGGAGAAAGAACATATATTTTTGGCAAAAAGAATATGAAATTAATGATTTACAAGTGACATTTGATCATTATGAGCACATATCTGAATTTCGTGTCGTAACTATGCTTGACAAAGAGGTGGACATAATTCTCGGTCGACCTTGGTTCAAGGAATTAGGTACGTTCATTCTAAACACAAAATAAATTCTTGATGTTTCCTTACAAGAGGAAGATGACCACCTTCCAGGATGTGACAATGAAGTCAGAACTGATAAAGCCTTCATCAAAAGACTTTAAGGATATTTCGAAATTAATGTTTCAAGGTAATAAAAAAACTATACCAAAGAAGCAGAAAGAGCTTGAAGAAGTCATTTCTAGTAAAGACAAAGAAAATTTGCGCCTCAGAGAACACAATGAAAAATTACTCGAACAAGTTAAGAAAGTTAAGGCCATAAAGAAGGAACTTAAGAAGCACTTGTTGGAACAAGAAGAAAAAAAATTACGTTTAAAGAACCTTAATCAAACATTATTAGAACAACAATCCAAAAAGCGAAGAATAAAATCAACAATAAAATCAACAATCCAAAAAGCGAAGAGGTTTTACTTCTAAGAAATCATAACCAAAATCTCCGTACATAAATAAAGAAGCTTAAACATGACAAGTTGTCACTAAATGACAAGTTAGAACAACTTCAAGAAGTAGTATTGAAGTCTCTAGTCGTTTTAGTCGAAGTTGAAGAAAATGGAATGAATACCGATCAAGTGAATATCACAGCTCAAGAAGAAGACACATCAGTTAAGAAAAAACACAGTTAGATGTTGAGATGAAGGAAATTCCAACTGAAGATTTTGTAACCAACTTGACGGCATCAGACCCTGAAGTAAATCAAAATCTAGCCACACACATGATAAGGGAAACCAAAAGAACTCTTTATCTACATTTGAATCACAAGAACAAACATCTCAATCAATCTACGAATCCGTGTCACTCAGAACATAAACAACAAACTTATGTTCCAAAGAATACTGAAGTGCGCACAACTCAGTCCAGTGATAACAATTCATCACAAGTTTCCAGTGATCAAAAGATTTCACAAAAGATTAATTTAAGATGGTTAGATCCTTCATTCGTGTGGCAATTTTATATATCACTCCAAGGATCATATTAACTTGTATTGACAAAGGTGATTGTCCCGAGATGAGGAGACATTCGTAGTAGAAAAAAGAGATCAAGCCCTTTCATCAACAAGCTTTGAGGACAAAGCTTTTTTGAAGAGGAAGACAATGTTATGAATATAATTATTTTAAAAGTAATAAATATAGATAATAAATAACAAACATAATAATATGTAAATAAGTAATAATTAGTTAAACAAAGGGGCATGTCTAAGGAGACATGACTGTTCATAAAGGGACACCTGCTTGGTATATAAACAAGCCCCTCACTCTCAATTGTATCATCATTCTTATTCATACATTTTTAATATATATTCTTGTATCTTCAGTGGAGATCTTTATATTCCAAGTCTTTTGGAGTAATTAACCTGAAGAACGAACTTTGTTCGTTCTCTACAACGAAGAATGAACGAACAAATGCAAGTTGTAGAGAGAAGTCCATGGGAAGGAGGCTAAGGCCTCATTAACGATACCTCCCCTGGAGTTCTAACCACCCAAGTGCCTCCGTTCCTACAAGGGATTGCCCACAAGAGAACTGCAAGGTCACTTGTGTTAACTGCGAATGAGGGTCTAGACTTCTCAAATTGGGTGAAGAAGGTGGTCCTATCTCTCTTACAACCAAGCTTATGCTTGGAGGTAAATTTTAATTATGCAATTCTACCTAGGATGAGGATGCAAATGATACGAGATTCCTTCAATGAGATCACATATATGCTAAATGCTTCAATATGACAATAGTAAACCACTTGAAATCAAGATGCTCACAATGTTACTTCTCAACACAAGATTACAAGATGACAATAGCAAATGAATGAAGCACTTTAGAGAACACTTTATCTCAATGAAACAAGATTAGCAATATTTATTACACAATGATCCAAAATGCTTATTAATGTGTGAAGTAGAATAGTTCTCTTATACTTGTCTTATGAGAGAATTAGGGACAAGAGAAACTTCAATGTTCTTTAAGCACAATAGTAACAAGCACCAATAGAGCAATGAGATTGCTAACAGTGATAAGTGACGTAAGAAGAGACTAACTATCATGAGATGCTAGGAAGAAAGACAACCATGCAATGATGCAAGAATGCAAGAGTTAGGATGCAAGAATAATGGCTTATCCTCAAGACCAAAAGAGAGACCAATGCACCAATGCTTTTATCATTCAGTGACCATTAAGGAGATGCACCAGACTTAAATACAAATAAGATCAGCCCACTGTTACTATGAAAACAGTCTTGAAAATCACTGGCAAATAAGCTAAAACAACAATGATTAAGTCTTTAGTTAATATGCAATATTCCTTTAACTTATTAGGCTCAAAAAAAGACTTAGTTTCAGGATTATATCTTAGAGATTATACTGCTGCAACTTTTATATCAGACCTCAAGACAGTCAATCAATAGGAGAGCATAAGAACTAGAACAATGATTAAGCCTGAGAAGTTAAATCTGTGATAATCTTAGGGTGTTTTGTCTTGATTTAGGCTTAGATCTTAGTGTTTTTTTATGCCACTATTATGATCAACTTCTGATCTGAGATTTATGACAGTGAAGGAAATGAGAGGTAATAGGATGAGAGAAAACCCCTTAAGACTAAAGGCCTTACTCCAATGGGAAGTTGAGACACCAAAAGAAGTGGATAGCCTTCAAGGATGCAATGAAACTTCTCCAAACACTGGCAACCACAAGGTATTAGCCCTAAAACCAATTTCAATGATGGATTAAGCCTCCAAATGCTAGTAGCTAGGGTTTACAGGCCCTTTAGGGGCTATGACTAGTGCTAATAGCCCTTAATACCCTTGCGACTAAGTGGAAAGGGCCTTCTCGTCCTGCGACGAGGCCTAGAGGTTAATTTAAACTCACAAAACTTCTTCAAAATGGATTGTAGCCCTGCAAAACCAATAATTAGCCAAGAAAAATCAAACCCCTATGGTTCAATGACAAATATTTAATGGGAACCCACTTTAAACCCTCGCAAAATTTGTGATTAAGCCTATAAAGACCAAGTCTTAGTGCCAAATGTCAGCGATGAAGAGATTATCCAACCAACAAGGGCTGCGGCTAGGGTTACTAGGCCCTCTTAAGCCTGTGGCGAGGCTAGGAAAGGCCTATTAGGCCTGCGTCCAAGCCTAAAGAGGCTAACAACCCTTGCGGCTACCTTTAGTGAACCACCAAATAAAAGATTAGTCACAAAAATGTATTATACCCAAGATATTTGCTTGCAAAATTCTTAGAAGATAAGTCCTTGCCAACAAACATTGATTTTGCAGTGATTTAGCCCTCTAGGGCTAGTGGTTCCATCAAAGAGGCTAGGCGTTGAGTTTTTGGGACTTGGGTCTTGCAGATTAGGGTCTCTAGACTCAAGATACAACTTGAAGAACTTCGATCTCCCTTGATACACCTTGGAATTGATTGAGATTTGTCCCAAAATTTTGATCTTGAGACCTTCTATCTTCCTCCAGAAACTCACACTTTTTTTGAGCGCCTTTTTAAGCTTCCAGCTTCAAAGATTGAACTATGAGAGAGAGAATGAGATGTTCCAAATGAATTCAAACTGCCTTGTGTATATAGCCTTCCAAGGAGGTCGAATTACTCTTCTTGAGGCCGACTTGGTGTGGAGGAGACTAAATTCATCTTTGACTCAAAAATAATTCTTTTTACATGACTCGAAAGCTCAAGAAGGGTCTTTGTTAATGTACAATGACTCTAATGACTCAGAATAAATCCTAGAAGTCCTTAATGGAGATTTTGACCTAAAACATGATGACCCTAGCATGAAACCCATGCTTTAATTAGTCATAATAATAATAATAATAAAAATATTTTCTTCATTCTTTTGATAAGTACATCTCAAATACATTTATGAAGGCCGGACCTAGTTACAAATTTCAACACTCCCTCTTAACTAGGGAGGTATTCATTAGTACAAGTACAAGGAAGATCTCAAAACACATGAATCATGAAGAACTTTAGGCAGCGCAATGGCATGGACTAGATACCTGAGTAGGGAAATCTATCCAAGGTTCTCCAACAGTTTAGGCACCATAATGCCATTGACTAGATTCCTAACCAAGGCAATCTATCCAAGTGGGATTAAGATGGACTAAAGCTTTCAGCCTCTCTAGGTACCATCATGCTTACTTACTAACCATCAACCCAAGGATCTAGGTGCGTATCCAAGGTCAGAGCTCCATGACCAACACCATCCTCCCTACTTCGGGAACTAGACATCAACACAAAGTGTCGACCAAATGTCCTCCCAGGCAGTGTCTTACTCACAAAGCCTCAACTTCCCAATCGGTAACAAATCCTTCTTGATCAAACAAATTTCTCCAATGGAAGTGATCGTCAACTCTAAAAATGTAAAGACATGCTGTCAAACTTCCGAGAGATTTACTTGTACAAACAGAACCCTAATCAGTAACAAACTTTTAAATGTACATAAACAGATACAAACCTCCGGGGTCTTCTAGACAACTTGATGTTGCTTCGCAACTTTCCATAGTAGGACTTAGAGCTTTCCCAATGAATCTTGACATAAGATTCCTGAACCATGCAACTTCCTTTCCTACTTCTCATGCAACAACATATTTCATAAATTGATGCAATTTTTCTTATCCCAACAACCCTTCAAAATACATTCTCCAATTTCTTCTATCAAGGTGTCCATCTTGACTATGATATGACCTCCCTTTTAACTAGGGAGATTCCTTTCATCCGTGCTCCCTCTCAATTTAGGGAGATTTCTTTCATTCAAGCTCCCTCTTCACCTAAGGAGATTTCCTTCATTCAAGTTCCCTCTTAACCTAGGGAGTTCTACTTCTTTTCTACGACATCGAAGAATCTTTCATGGCTTCCATCCTTCTCAACAGAGTTATCATGATCATGATCATCCACATCATGCTTATCACATGAACATCTTCAACATATTTGAAGATTATGTACCTGCACAACTTAGATAGCAAGTACAACCAAATCTATAGAAGCATGAAGTTAGCCATATCAAAATCACGGAAGCATTTAATTTTATATATCAAATACCCAAACTTAATTACAAACAAGAGACACATACTCTTCAACTTCTTACTTGGGTTTTTGTCATAAACCGTAGACTACTTCATCAAGACTTTGAGCCTTTCGTATCTAGGATTTCAATGTTTCTTCCAGAGGTATAACATACTCTACTTCATCATATTGCAAATTCTAGAAACAATTTAGACAAATATAGATCTACAATGTATCTAACAACTTTCAAAATTTATATGTTAGACTTCCTACAAACCCTACGTTTCATACATGAGATTTAACAATCAAAATCAATCACAACTCAATCAACAACATGACTAGCTTCCACTAAGGTTTGTTGCAAACCCTAGATTTTCTCAGACAATCAAACGGAGATTAATCATAACTAAAACTCAGATTTTAAAAATCTTACACAAATCTCAAATTATCACATAGTCATCATATATCAGAGATTTAGACTTCTACTAAAGTTTAGTTACAAAACCCTAGAGTTCACAAATACTATCATCCTAGAGAATCAAACTTCGGTTAGGGCTTAGTTCCAAACCCTAGAACCCATGACCATCAACAATTTGGTTGACTCATACATCTAGGATTCCATCATCATGCATAGGCATACCATAACATGTGTTAGTCAAACCCAACTGCACAAATATCAGGCAAATAACAAACTTGATTAGACTAGGGTTTGATCAGAGAAATACACATCCCAAGGATTTCATTTCTAGGGTTTCAATAAAAAACAAAAAACCCTAAATTATAGATTTGAGGCTTCTGCGATCTATATTTTGTATGGTGATATCTTCCGGAGCCATCACATTCATGTTTTCTTGGAATCGACGTTTCAAACCAACCATTGTGGTTCATCATCAGGATCAAATGAGTGAATAAGTCAGAACCTCATGGGATCAATAAATAGAGGAGAGGGTTGGGAAGTGAGTGAAAGGAGCTGATAGGTTTACTAATGATATGATTCAGATTATTAATTAGTTAATGATTTTCAGTTTTAGATTTTATAATATTTAAATTATTTTGACAATTATATTTTTAGTTTTAGATTTCCTATAATATTTAAATTATTTTGACAATTATATTTTTAGTTTTTGTTGAATGATTAAAACTAAATATTGATTTGATATTATTAATGATTATGAATTGACTAATTCTTTTCTGCATAATTAATTAATTAATTTGTATTTTAAAAAATTAAATAATTAACAAAGTTATAATAGTGTACAAACATGAAGACTTAGGAACAACATTAACATAATATTTAATAATTATTAATAAGAATATTAATAAGAAATTATATACTTTCATAATTTCTAACATAATTAAAATTAATAATTTGATTGAAAACAATAATCAAGAATGAATTAATGTATTATTTCAACTTTAAATTCATTTTTCAACTAAAACTCCATAAATGATGCTTTAACAATTAATAATTAACAAAGATATAATAATTACAAACATGAAGACTTAGGAACATCATTAACATAATATTTAAGAATTATATAAAAAAATTATATACTTTCATTCTAACATAATCAAAATTAATAATTTGATTCAATTTGAGATTAATAAAAATACTTTGAAATTAATAAGAAAAATAAAAATTAATTAGTAATGCTTGTAAGATTAGGTTAGTTTAGGATCATTATTTAATATTATGTTTTAATTATCAATTAATTATTATTTAATTTTTAAAAATACAAATTAATTAATTAATTATGCAGAAAAGAATTAGTTAATTCATAATCATTAATGATATCAAATCGATATTTAGTTTTAATCATTCAACAAAGACTAAAA
Organism: Pinus tabuliformis; assembly: GCA_031772625.1. Classification (NCBI taxonomy): domain Eukaryota; kingdom Viridiplantae; phylum Streptophyta; class Pinopsida; order Pinales; family Pinaceae; genus Pinus; species Pinus tabuliformis. Next base: position 512,617,119 of record CM062808.1, on the reverse strand, counting down.
ATATAATTGTCAAAATAATTTAAATATTATAAGAAATCTAAAACTAAAAATATAATTGTCAAAATAATTTAAATATTATAGAATCTAAAACTGAAAATCATTAACTAATTAATAATCTGAATCATATCATTAGTAAACCTGTCGGCACCTTTCACTCACTTCCCAACCCTCTCCTCTATTTATTGATTCCATGAGGTTATGACTTATGCACTCATCTGATCCTGATGATGAACCACAATGGTGGGTTTGAAATGTCGATTCCGAGAAAACATGAATGCGATGGCTGCGGAAGATATCACCATACAAAACCATAAATTACCAATACTTGAAAGGTTCAGGATTGCAGACATTACCATTCAACCCTAACAAGTTACGGTTTCCATAACCATACCAAAACCCCAAACATGACTTCATCAAAACATCATACATTTTCTTTCAACAATAACCCTAAGCAGATTAGGGTTTCATACATAATCATTGACATACCCTTAAGTTAGGGTTTTTCACAATGAACCTTTCTAGGGTTCCACAAGAGCAATCAAATATATGAGGAGGGTAGATTTATCTAATGATGAATCACCCAATCAAGAATCTTTAAGATTTAGGAAAGCTAGACATAAAGATGTTAGTAATAACTTATCAAGAATGAATATGGAGAGAGCAAAACTTGTAATTCAAAACATACCTCTTGTTTCTTAACAAACCTTGTACTTCCAATGCATTGTTTTGTGAGGCCTTCTTCCTCGAGTCTTCAACAGGTTTTCCTAAACAAGGGAAATAAGGGTAGAAATGTGATTAGTATTTAATGCGAACAAAACTAGATAAGTAAGGAAAACTAAAAAATGAAAATGGTAATAGGATACTTATCTTTAGAGGTTGATGAGGGCTCCCTCCAAGCTTAAGGGATACTAACCTAAAAAACAAATAAAAAATGTTTTTCCAAAATATGTTAAACCTAAAAACTAGAAATAAAAAAGAAATAACTAAAGCTTAGATCAAAGGACTTTATTAGTGTAAATCCTTTAAATCCAATTCTTCGGGCTTAGTCTTCTTTGGAGATCCTTCTTCAACTACATTAGCTTGATCCCTACTTCTTTTCTTGTTCTTTGGATTGTCGAGGCAATCACTTGTATAGTGACCCATCTTGTGGCATTGGTAACATTCTATATTGGACATATCAACCTTCTTTCTTGGCCCTCTTGACTTCTTGGAATGTTCTTTCTCGTGAGAGGCGGAGCATGCATCTGACACCTTTTCTTCTTCGTTGTTGGATACTAAAGAAATTCTCATTTCTTCTTGGGTGCAAGCATTCCACAATTGTTCAAAGGTGGGAGCTTCTTTCCAACTATTGAGTCTTGAAGCAAAAGAGCTCCAAGTAGGTGGTAATCCCAATAGTGTAGTGATTACTAGCTCCTTCTATGGTATTATTTCATCTACAGCTTGAAGTTCATCTCTAATCCTTGATATCCTTACAAAGAAGGAAGCACAATATCATCCTTTTTCATCTTTGCAGTCCTTAACTAATTCTTCAAGCTTGCTACTTGACCGATGTTCTTGATAGTGAATAATTTTGTCAATGCTTCATACATTTCTTGAGCATGGCCTATATTGGAAATGTATGGGGCAAGAGTTTCCTTAATGCTTTCTACCATCAGAGTCATAGCCAATATATCCAATTCTCTATACTTCACTTTGTTTGCATCACTGGATTCTTCGGCAGGTTTCTTTACCTCCCCTCTGACCACATCCAAGACCTTGTTATTTTCAAGAATGGGTCAATTTTTTTCTTCCAAGATCTGTAGTTTGTTTCTCCTTCCAACTTGTTCTCACTCTTTAATGTGCTAGACATTGTCCTTGAGGATAGTGAGCTCCTTTTCTTATAAGAGCTCCTTATATGATCCTTAGATCAATCCTTTAGATTTCTTCTAGTAGATACTCAAGACTACCTTTTTCTTCCTTCACCTTAGCTCTGATACCATGTTAGAAAATCAAAAAGGCAGAAATATTTTCTTAAATAGATAATTACCTTGTGATTCTTTTATCTTTATGTTCTTTTTTTATATTTTAGTTCATCAAGCAATCACCAAAACAATAACACAAGGACAAAAGATGTAGGCGGAAAGCTAGGGAAAAACCCCTATCTAGGGGAAAACACAGTCAACAATTCTTTCTTCAATAGTTTCTAAAGATAATCCAAGACTCTAGACCCAGACAAAGATTCCCTCCACACTAAGTCAACCCTCAATCCTTCTTGTAGATGACAACCCTTCACAAGCAACTTCGACCCAACAACAGTAGCAGCAACAACTTCAACCAATTTTGAAGAACTTCGATCTCCCTTGATACACCTCGGAATTGAGTGAGATTTGTCCCAAACTTTTGATCTTGATGCCTTCTATCTTCCTTGAGAAACTTGCACTTCTTTTCAGCACCTTTTCCAACCCTTAAACAATTTCACACTTTTCTTGCTTCCAACTTTAGAGATCGAACTATGAGAGAGAGAATGAGATGCTCCAAATGAATTCAAACTACCTTGTATATATAGCCTTCTAGGGAGGCCGAATTACTCTTCTTGAGGCCGACTTGGTGTGGTGGAGACTAAATTCATTTTTGACTAAAAAATAGTTCTTTTTACATTATTCGAAAGCCCAAGAAGGGTCTCTTTTAATGTACAATGACTCTACTGACTCAGAATAAATCCTAAATGTCTTCAATGGGGACTTTGACCTAAAACATGATGACCCAAGCATGAAACCCATGCTTTAATAAGTCATAATAATAATAATAATAATAATAATAATATTTTCTTCATTCTTTTGATAAGTACATCTCAAATAAATTTATGAAGACTGAACCTAGTTACAAATTTCAACAGAGGGGCATGTAGCTTCCCATGGTACTTTCAGGGAGATCAGACGACCATAGAGTTACTTGGACTATATGGCATTGATGAGCGACATCATTGATTATGAACCTCTAGTTATGAGCAGGCAGTAGACCAATAGGTCTGGAAGAATGCCATGATGGAGGAGTATTAGTCCATCATGAATAATGATGTATGGAAGATAGTTTTGAGACTAGAGGGGAAGTTAGTGATGACTTCCAAGTGTATCTATAAGATCAAGCATGCAACATATTGATGTTTTGGGGTAGCATCGGATGCGCTCTAGCCACAAAATTTGGTGGAGAGGTTGGGGCACATGAGATTTCCAATACCCAGAAAGGGTTTGGGCATATTCTAAACAGATCAGGGGATATTAAAATAATTAATATTTTTAATGGAGTCCCTAAGTCTAAACTTTAGGGAAAATAAAATATTAATGTGTATTAATATGAATCTGTGTTAGAGTAGTCAAAAGACATGGATCAAGCCAGATCTAATCTTAGCCGTTGATTAGGGACTTAATCTCAGCCATTGAGATGTCAATAGGAAAAGTATCAGAGGAGGCTTGAGGGTCACTTGGAGAAGACACCACCGTGATTAGTCATTCTATTATCTAGAGCAGGGTTTGCTAAGAGAGATAGAATCAGTGATCGGGAGAGCAGCTGAGGGGCATTGAGTAGAGAGAAACAGAGAAAGCAGAGATTGTGCTGGGAGAGCAGCGCGGTAGCCAAGGAGAGTGATGCAGAGCCAACAAGGGATCACGCAGGGCCACACAGAGGCAGCCAAGTGCTGTGTAGAGCACCAGAGAGGCCAGTGTGTTTGATGCAAGGCCTCCTGGGGTTGACATAGGCCAAGAAAGGCTGATGCAGGGCCAACGTGAGACAAAGAGCGACTAATGCAGGGCCAGCGTGAGACAGAGGGGCTGATGTAGTTCAGATTGGGCAGACGCTGGGGTTGCAGAGTAGTTTTGTGCTGAGGAGCTGCCGGAAGGATTTTTCGGGGTTTCAACCAAGAGATTTCTCTCAAACTATGAGGTATAGCTGCTAAGGAAATTCTCTATTGGGTAGGCCAGTTTCGGCAGCCAGATTGTACTCTAATATTGCTTAATAAGAAAACCCTTAGATAGCTGCACCGGTTTTCCGGCATTGGGTTTTTTTGGGGACATTGGTCCAAAAATAATGGTGTCATGTGGTGTATTTGTTCTTGTTTCTTTTAGTTGTTGATCTGTAATATGTTGAGCATGCACTGGTGTTTATTTTCAATATTTACTTTGTAAATAACTTGTTAAAGAAAAATAACAAGTAGGTAGGAATAAATTAGAAAAAGTGCATGAAGGGTTTCTAAACTAAGTAAACTTAGAAACTTCAACACATATGGAAGCATCATGAAGTACAAAGCAAGGTTCATGGCAAGAGGGTTCTCCCAAAAAGAGGGAGTGGACTATGCAGAGACGTTTGCTCCAGTCGCCAGATACACTTCTATTATAACTATTATTGCTCTTGCTTCTAGTATGGGTTGGAACTTGGAAGATACATTAGATGGATGTAAAGATTGTATTCCTCAATGTTGTAGTTGAGGAGGAAGTGTAGATACAACAACCTTAGGGCTTCGAGGTAAATAGGAAGGAGTCCCATGTTTGCAAAATGAAGAAGGCTTTGTAAGACCCAAGAAGGCACCTTGGGCTTGGTATTCCAGAATTAATGGACACTTGATGAGTTTGGGCTTCACCATGAGTGTTGCAGATTTGGACCTTTACTACATGGTTGTTGATGGTAATTCTTTGATCTCAATGTTGTATGTTGATGATTTTTTCATCACAAGGGTAGAGAGACTCATTGATGGGTGTAAGTGGAAGTTGGCCTTGGAGTTTGAGATGAAGGATATTGGCTTCATGCACTATTTCTTGGGATTGGAGGTGTGGCGAAGACCACATGAGATCTTCCTTGGGCAAGGGAAGTACATTGTCCAAATGTTGAGAAAATTTAGTGTGATGGACAACAAGTCCATGGCTATACCTATGGTGACCAATTTGAAGAAGCTGAGTGATTCCACTTTAGATTTAGATTTGGTGGATCCCACGATGTACAAACAATTGATTGGATCCCTGATGTACCTAGTTAATACCAAGCGAGATATTTGCTTGTAGTGAAGACCTTGAGCCAATTTATGGTTGAGTCGAGGAAGATACATTGGGTTGCGGCAATGCATGTGTTGAGGTACCCGTTACCCACCATCCATGGGTGGTATCATAGGAGAAATTTTTTCTTCGAGATGGTCCTCAGCTGGTAGCGAGCAACCCCTTGCAACCACCAGATAGTTCGATGTGCCACTATCTCCACCACTTGAGCCAGCCATGTGGTCCATCGCCCATTTGTTATGATCGTATGTTTGAAGGTGGGCCTCCCTACCCCGAAGGTATGGCTTTTCATTAGTGTCATTGAGTAATTTTATTTGCTTATCATGGACACTTTTGGGCATGGATTGGTGGGGGGATTCGGCGAAAAGAGTGGGTTAGGTCTGTGCTCTTGTCTCCTTCGTCCAATTTGATGGTTAACCTTGTATCCTAGTTTTGTGAGATCTCCTTTACTGGCTACTAGCTTTGGGGATGACACTACATGGGAAATCCCGATTTTAGTTGTGTGGTCCCGCTTCTTGGCACCATATACATCATTCCACTCTGCCCATTACAAGCCCATTCATCATATTTCCCATTTGGGTCTACATGTGTCCACAAGGTGTTAGCCTCCCCCTCCCCTTGTCCATAGCTCGGGTCGGGCCTCAAACGATGCCCCAAAGGTTGATGCAGCTAGAAACAAAGTAAAAAGCATATTTGGCCACTCTCAACAGGGAATTGTACCATAAAATGCAAAAGATGGCCGGGACATACTTTTAGCATGTGGGCAAAAGCCAAGCATAAGCTCTATCTATACCTTACATGTGGCCATCACCTTGGTTCCTATGGGCCCTAGATTATCCCCCTTCACATTAAGGAACCCATGACTGTCCAAATCCCTGTTGGGCGATGAACTGCCCCACCTTAAAAGGGGGTATCTATTGTTATATATTACACGTCATGCTCTCATTCCTTGGAGCCTCGAGCAGTTATGAAGAAAACTCAATCAAAGGCCAAAGGCATATGAAGAAGGGTGGAAAAACAAAGCCCTGGGTAACTTATGTACAACGATTTCTTCCTCCTACACTCGTATACCCAGGTGTGGGCTTCCCTATTATAGCTACCCTTGTACCATGGCACGTGGCTTGGATCTTCTTCCCTCACCCCACTCCATTTCATCATTACATCACATGCCACCTACCCCTTGACGGATGTACCATGGACATGTTAGCCCCTTTAAAGGCTGTAACCACCTAATAGGGTCCTTGGTTAATCCCCTTATTAAGCTTGGAGACACCTGTACACGCCAAAGCCCACTATGGAAGGGCATCCCATTACGAAGTGCCTATTTGATTCCATGATTTGTAAACTCTTTTACTTGATTATTCTAATGATCTGTTGTACCAAGGTAAGGGGACACATTCTATCTTATGCAAGATTGCAGGTGAGTCTCTGTTTGGGGTTTGGTCTCCCTATACGGGGTCCAAGCTCTCCAGAGGGTCACATTGGCACTTGTAGGGTGAGCGTACAAAGCCATGGGCCTCCACCATAGCAGAGAGCACTTAATGGATCGCTAGTGCCATTCAGTGATTGCTCGTGTCCCACCTTTCTGGATGAGGATGATGCACTTGGATCACCACCCGCAACCGACGTCACATTGCACCACACACTTGGCAGATGTTCCAGGGTCCAGATGTGGATGTGTCTCACCACAAGAGATGAAGGGAGGGCTTATGTCATCATCCTAGCCCTTACAGACGGTTTATAGGCATTATCGATCCACTTGGAGACCCATGAGGATGTCATTGTGCCCCCACACCCACTTGGGAACACCACATGTGACATGCTTGGATATCAAGGGCCAACCCATTTTTCACTATGTTTGGAGCCTATTCTCACACACATTGGCATGCTTTGGACTCCATTAGACCTTCTTAATGGCCCAACGACTCATCCTGTTTACTATTTTGCCATCTTGAGAGGCTTATTTTTCTATTTTGAGCCATCTTGGTGGACTTGTCACAAAGAAATGTTATTGTTGCACATTATTTTATTATTTGGGGCTTAATTGGGCCTAATTAGGAAAATCGAACTCATTAGAGAGGATATAAATTGATGAGAGGCTCATTCATTCTTCTCATCATCACTTGGATTGGATTAGTATCTCTTGAGAGATTTTCGCACTTTTTGCTAGGATGAACTTTTTGGAGTTTCTTGATGCACTATGATGTTTGGATTTTTTCTATTGTCTTTGTAGCTTCTTTCTCTTATGAAGTGAACTTTTAATGCTATTCTTGGTATCTTACTTGTCAAATGCATGTATATTGTTATCATTATTCTTGTATGGGTTAATGTAATGCGAAATTTTTCTAGGACCTTGAATAAGTGATTTAATGCATGCGTTTCTCTTGAGGGATTGGGTGAATGTTCCTAGAGGCACCTCTTAGGTTGAAAGACCTTGAAACTTCACCTCTTTGGCATATTTGAAGTATAAATCTCTAATAACCTAGTTGTCGCCCTTAAGTAGGCTAGCGAAGATGAATTAGGGTTACTTAGCTCATGAAATTTCTCGATCTAGGTGTATCTTGGTTCCATTAAGCCACCTAAGCAAGGCATTGATCCTCACATCCTCTTGGTGGTCAAATTTATCTTTCTTTTCTTCACTCCTCCCAATTATAGGCCTAACCTTAGAGGGTCACCTAGGGCGTCAATCCAATTCCTTTGTAGCCATCCAAACACCTCAATTTTTGGTCCACTACTGGGTTGGGGTTTTCTCTAGAGGTCTTCTAAGTTTGAGGCAAATCCAATAGTGGAATCTCGAGATATAGAAAGCCCTAGCCATAAGACTAATTCTTACCCTCGGTCAATTTGGGTTAGTTTCCTAACTAGGATCATTGCATTCAAATCTCAAAAGAAGATTAGTCCTTTGATCCTATTCTCTTCCGTAATTTGGTGATCTGAACAGTGGGGCTCTTAGGCTTCTTGTCTAGCTTACAATAACTTCTACCACGTCCAAAGCTTGAATTTTCCAAAGTCTTTAATGATTAACCAATGCGGAATTAAGAAAAGCTTGAATATATAGGTGTATGCTTGTATTTATTTTAACTAAGTTATGTGCTGTAAATTAGTGTGCTGAAACCGTTATATAAATGCATGCAATAGTAAATAAAGCAGCAGAGATAATGTAGCATTAAAACGCACACATAAACAACAATATAAATTGGAGTTCACCCACAACTCTTGGGCTACGTCTCTGTGAGCTCTCGTCAATTTGACTTGGCTCTCTGGGATTATGGTGTAATTCTTTTTACAAGCTCTTTGGCTCAACTCTTGTTGTTTTACACATAAACAGTGGGTTCAGACATCTTTTTATCCCTTGGGTCTTGAAGCTCTGTCTCTTGGCTCTCTGGCTCTTGGTTCAGGCTCTTGGCTCTGACTCTTTGGCTTCTTTGGCTCTCTATCAAAAAAAAAAACACAGTCCCCTTGGCATTTCACTGGCTTCCAAGTGACCCCGTAGGCTGCTCTTTTGCTTTTGCACTGCTGTCTCAATGCTACCTTGTCTCAGTGTTGCTCTGTCTCAACGCTGCCTCTTGGCCTTAGCTTCTTGCTTTGGCTTCAACAACAGTTCCCGCAATGACCAACAACCCAGCAACAACCAACAACTTGGCCACTCCGCAATAACTCAGCAGCCCTCTTTATTTGGCATTCATGGCTTAAAAGCCAAAACGCGCTGCCTATTGGTTCTCCCTTTTTGGCCCTGCAAATTCCGGCCATGTCTGTTTGAATCCCCCTTCTGAGTGTTCCATAATCATTGCATATCACCCTTTGGGCAGGCGGCCACCTATTTCTGCCACAAATGAGGGCAATCAGGACTTAAAATTCCTTTGCAACAACCATTTTTCGTCAACACAGGAAACGCTGCAAAAACACGGAAAAATCCGTAGAACACTGTTCATTTCGGACTTCAAATTCCCATAAATGTGCTTTATAGCGCCATCGGGTCTGCTTGGGAATCACATATCGCAATCGCAAATGGGCCTGTTCCATAGTCTCCCTTTGTATTTGGAAAACATGTTGAAATGTTGAAAATGCATTGAAAATGGCCTTATGGCAGATTTCAAATTTTATGTATTTGCATTCCGGAACCCTATCAGGTCCAGCCATATCGCATCGTTAGTCGCAATGGCCCTTTGGCTTCCTCTTTGGTATCGCCAACGCCGATATCGGCGATCGCAGTCGGACTATTGCACACACACACACACACACATATATATAACATGGCCGCTCCATTGTGTTCGCCGATGGCGATCCACTGATTTTGGCGATCGCTTCATCCCATCGCCTCGATCCATCGCGCTATGCCTCTGATCAGACCTGCCGATCACTGCCGATGTGATATGTCGATCGAATCTGGACCGTTGATCGGCCAAATCCAACGGCCCCTGTGCATTCATTGTTCCAACCTCCGATAGGCTCATTTTCGTTGTTTTCTTATGGTTTTGGGGTTCCGATAGTGTAACCTGATACTTCCATAACTCCTTTTTCAGTGCGATTTTCCTCCATGACCAATCAGAGTGGGCCACATGGCCCAATCCGGCCTGCCATGTCTCAGCTGTGGATTGGCCCGTGAGCCTATACTAAAAATCACAATTTTCAATATAGTTCAAATTTTAATGAAATTGCCTCCTTTTCTAAGGACATTGAGCAATTTTCATTTTACCATAACTCCTTCATCCGGAGTCCGTTTTCGCCCATTCAAGTTGCGTTGGATTCAAAATGAGGAGATCTCTGCAATGGGACTATTTCTAGGAGCAACCTGCGATTTCCATTTTCCTCTGATTTACAAAGGACTCGTTTCCTTTGGCACCTTTTACCTCTTGCATGAAGTCTTTTAGACTTAGAGGTTTATCTAGGATTCATTTTTCGATCACGCCTTCCCACTAAAAGAACTTTTGGTCTCCAAAAGACTGATACACTGATCTGAACAGTAAATGAGAGTGACTCACCCTCTTCTTTTAGCCTCCCCTACACTTGCCTTTGCATAGTGCCTTTTAACCAAAGTTTCTGACCACTTCCCTTCTCTTGGATTTGCTGGTCTTCTTGAGAAGAATTGTCTTCCTCCTTGCCTTCCTGCAGAGCTTCTGTTGAAATGGTCATAGAAGTAGTTTGAGCTTCTTTGCTTTGATCATTGATCCAAGGCGGCTCAACAAATGTGAAGTACATCTGCTCCACAAAACTTTCATTTGTACCTGTTTGACAAGCTGCCAACAACAATTGTTTACAACAACAGGGATACAGACAACAACTGGATGGACTAACTCCTGCTTCAACAAAAGAAACAGATTTTCACAACTTGTGAACACCTCCATGTCTTATCTCTGCATACAAATGATGGACTAGATAAGAAGCCCACAAAACATGCCTTTAAACAAATGACCCTTCAAGTCAAGCATGTAGAAAAAGACCATTAAGACTCTTTTTTCAAAAGATGAAACTTTCATCATTGTCTCCCTTTGGAGACCAAGTTAACTGCTTTCAAGTCAACATGGCATCACATGCGATGCATGCGTTTCCTCCCTCAACTTTCACTTAAGCACACTGTACTTTCGAAGCTGAAATGAAATATAATGTAGACGCATCAATAGACATGAAATCCTAATCGGATAAGAACTCTAACTGTTCCTTACCAATCCCTTTCCAAGGTACTACCTTTGCCTGCACATCAACATCAACATGTGAATCATTTTGAGACACATCATTCATTTAATCTTCACTTCCATTTCTGCCATCTTCTCCTTCGACTTTTTTCTTCAGTTTTGGTGGAAGCATTGTTGGATGGATTCAATGCCCAACACTTTGCAGCAAGATGTCCTTGCTTATGGCAGTAAGTGCACTGCATGTGCATCCTCTTGACAACATGATTTGCCTTGTCTAATGGACCTCTGGCTGCTTGCTTCTTTTCCTTCTTCTGCTTCCTGTATTCGGCCACTTTCTTCCAACATCTAGAAACATCATGGTTATCCAAACCACAAAAGGAACATGCAATTCTTTTCCCATACTTATGTGGAAATTTATCATGCTTTGCAAAATCAAAAGGAAAATGTTTAGAACCAGATTTATACCTGCCTCTTTCACCTTTATTGCCTCCATGAGGAGGTGAAGCAAATGAAGAAGTGGCTCCCTTTGGAACACCCTCAAACTCTTCAAGGCTGTTAGAGTCTCCCCAACTCCCTGGTTCAAGTGTGTGCTTCTGAACACCCACATCCTACAATTGATGTTTCAAGCTATTGCATTCCTCTTGAATACAACCTTCACACTTTTGAGGTAGAGGACATGAAATGAAACTCCTTCTTGGGACTGTTTCAATGGCTTTCATGGCAGCTTTGGAATTCTCTCCATAAGACTGTCCACAGCCAAGACCCAAATATTTAGGCCTTTCCTCAACCATTATTGGTTCAACAATACCTTGTGCATGCTTTCCCAAGCCCTTTCCTTCATAGCCCATCTTGGACATTAGCTTGGAACCTATGCCTTTAGTATGTTTCTCAAAAGAACCAATACAAGCATTCTCAGAGGAATTTGAAAACAAAATGGAATGGCTTACCTCTTTTTCAAGCCAGTACTTGACTAAGGCTTCTTGGGCAACAAAGAGCTGTGTTTCCAACCCACTCATCCTTTTCAGGTTCATGTTTGCAATATGAAGTTGCCTCTCCATTTCCCGCAATTTGTCAGTAGGCAACTGCTTCTCTTCCTTCATGGAATTCAGTTTCTTTCTAAGCATACTGCTCTTCCTTCCATCCTCATACATTTCTCTCACCATATCCATCATGGTGGACAATTCTTGCCTCATGTCTTCATCAAGGAATCTTGTGAAGAATGCAGAATTTGAGGACCCACTTGTAGAAGTTGTCATTATGCCAATGAACAAAAAAACTTCAACAACCTATGACTTTAGTATGTTTCTCAAAAGAACCAATACAAGCATTCTCAGAGGAATTTGAAGACAAACTGGAATGGCTTACCTCTTCTTCAAGCTGGTACTTGACTAAGGCTTCTTGGGCAACAAAGAGCTGTGTTTCCAACTCATGCATCCTTTTTAGGTTCATGTTTGCAATATGAAGTTGCCTCTCCATTTCCCGCAATTTGTTAGTAAGCAACTGCTTCTCTTCCTTCATGGAATTCAATTGCTTTCTAAGCATACTACTCTTCCTTCCATCCTCATACATTTCTCTCACCATATCTATCATGGTGGACAATTCTTGCCTCATGTCTTCATCAAGAAATCTTGTGAAGAACACAGAATTTGAGGACCCACTTGTAGAAGTTGTCATTATGCCAATGAACAAAAAAACTTCAACAAGATAAATAAAGAGCTTATTTAAGCAACCTCTTGCAACAAACCTCTTGTGCTTTGGATTGCCTTGAGGTCCTTTGGGATAGAAGAATGCCTTCAGCCCTTCTCCTTCTTGTCCTTCCTGGACTGAGCTATCAATAGCTTTCCCTTCACCTCTGCAAACTCAGAAAATAGTCAGTTTGCAAAACAAGCATACAATTAGCCTTTTGCTGTTCAAACACCTTTCAGACAAGCAATCTTTGCTTTGTCAATCAAGCTTTCTGAGATAACCTTCCTAAAGGTGTGGTTAATCAATCTTAAGCTCTGATACCACCTGATCTGAACAGTGGGGCTCTTAGGCTTCTTGTCTAGCTTACAAGAACCTCTCCCACGTCCAAAGCTTGAATTTTCCCAAGTCTTTAATGATTAACCAATGCGGAATTAAGAAAAGCTTCAACGCATAGGTGTATGCTTGTATTTATTTTAACTGATTATGTGCTGTAAATTAGTGTGCTGAAACCGTTATATAAATGCATGCAATAGTAAATAAAGCAGCAGAGATAATGCAACAATAAAACGCACACATAAACAACAATATTAATTTGGAGTTCACCCACAACTCTTGTGCTACATCTCTGTGAGCTCTTGTCAATTTGACTTGGCTCTCTAGGATTATGGTGAAATTCTTTTTACAAGCTCTTTGGCTCAACTCCTGCTGTTCTACACATAAACAGTGGGTTCAGACACCTTTTTATCCCTTGGCTCTTGAAGCTCTGGCTCTTGGCTCTCTGGCTCTTGGTTCTGGTTCTTGGCTCTGACTCTTTGGCTCTCAGCTCTTCAGCTCTGGCTTCTTCGGCTCTCTATAAAAAAAAAAACACAGTCCCCTTGGCTTTTCACTTGGCTTCCAAGTGACCCCGTAGGCTTCTCTTTTGCTTCTGCGCTGCTGTGTCAATGCTGCCTTGTCTCAGCGCTGCTCTGTCTCAACGCTGCCTCTTGGCCTTAGCTTCCTGCTTTGGCTTCAGCAACAATTCCCGCAATGACCAACAACCCAACGACAACCAACAACTTGGCCACTCCACAATAACTCAACAACCCTCTTTCTTTGGCATTCATGGCTTAAAAGCGAAAACGCATTGCCTGTTGGTTCTCCCTTTCGGGCCCTGCAACTTTCGGCCATGTCTGTTCTAATCCCCCTTTTGAGCATTCCATAATCATTGTATATCGCCCTTTGGGCAGGTGGCCACCTATTTCTGCCACAAATGAGGGCAATCGACGCTTAAAATTCCTTTGAAACGACCATTTTTTGTCAACACAGGAAACACTGCCAAAACACGGAAAAATCCGCAGAACGCTGTTCATTTCGGACTTCAAATTCCCATAAATGTGCTTTATAGCGCCATCGGGTCCGCTTGGGAATCGCATATCGCAATCGCAAATGGGCCTGTTCCATAGTCTCCCTTTGTATTTGGAAAACACGTTGAAATGTTGAAAATACATTAAAAATGGCCTTATGGCGGATTTCAAATTTTATGTATTTGCATTTCGGAACCCTATTGGGTCCGACCATATCGCATCGCTAGTCGCAACAGCCCTTTGGCTTCCCCTTTGGTATCGCCGACGCCGATCCACTGATATCGACGATCGCAGTCGGACTATCACACATACATATATAACATGGCCGCTCCATTGTGTTCGCCGATGGCGATCTGTTGATTTCGGCAATCGCTCTATTGCATCGCCCCGGTCCATGTGCTATGCCTCCGATTAGACCCGTCGATCACCGTCGATGCGATATGCTGATCGGATCTGGACCATTGATCGGCCAAATCCAACGGCCCCTGTGCATTCATTGTTCCAACCTCCGATAGGCTCATTTTCGTTGTTTTCTTATGGTTTTGGGGTTCCGATAGTGTAACCCGATACTTCCATAACTCCTTTTTTGGTGTGATTTTCCTCTATGACCAATCAGAGTGGGCCACGTGGCCCAATCCCGACCTGCCATGTCTCCGCTGTGGATTGGCCCGTGAGCCTATACTAAAAATCACAATTTTCAATATAGTTCAAATTTTAATGAAATTGCCTCCTTTTCTAAGGACATTGGGGAATTTTCATTCTACCATAACTCCTTCATCCGGAGTCCGTTTTCGCCCATTCAAGTTGCGTTGGATTCAGAATGAGAAAATCTTTGCAATGAGACTATTTCCAGGAGCAACATGCAATTTCCATTTTCCTTTGATTTACAAAGGACTCGTGCCCTTTAGCACCTTTTACCTCTTGCATGAAGTCTTTTAGACTTAGAGGTTTATCCATGATCCATTTTTGGATCATTTGGTCAAGCCCTTCCTTGATTGATCAACTCCATACCCTTGACCTTGTTTGGGTCCTCTTGGGTTCTTTGTGGTCCCACAACGCTACAACTCAAATTCCATAAGGATTACATAGAATCCATTTCTTCGCAAGGATCCTTAAGCCTAGGAAGTCCCTTGTTAAGGCATATCCTCCAACCCTAGGTCTAGGTATGCTCATAACCCTTCTTAGAGAGCCAATCACCTTGCTTTCAAAGCAAGCAAACCATCTATTTGAGCCTCTCCTGTGAATATGATTTATGAATCATCTCATATCTTATCATTGGTTCATCCGTTCTTGTGATTCCTCTCATACTGGGACTCCTCCCATCGGTGAAAGTCCGTATAGAGCAGGGAGCCTTAGCTGAGGTGACAGTGGGCTATCGTTCCATTGTTGCCCCTTGACCTAGTAATTGCTTTATAGGATCCCTTCGTAGGACCCCTGCTAGTTTGAGTGGTAACAGTGCTTGCGTGGTACAGTTGGATATGGTTTGAGATATGTCTTAGGTGGTGAAGTGAGGCTACAGGGATATACAAGTGCAGATCGGGCCGAGAGTGCAGAGGATAGAAAGAGCACGTTGGGGTGTTGCTTCAACTTGGGATCAGCTATGATATCCTAGTTTAGTAGGATGCAGACTCCCGTCGAACTCAATACAACAGAGGCAGAGTATATCACAACCAGTGCCGAAGTGAGGAAGCAGTGTGGCTTCAAAAGCTACTTGCAGGGCTATTTGATCAAGGGCTTGAGGTGATCTTGATATTTTGTGATAATCAAAGCTATGTTGTTCTTTCGGAGAATCCAATTTTCCTTGACAGGTCAAAGCATATTGAGATCAAATACCACTTCATTCGAGACATGGTGCAAAAAGGATCAGTGAAGCTCCAAAGCATATCTACAAATGAGTGAATTGTGGACATTGTTGATTTGTGGTAGCATTGAATGTGCTCTAAGTCTCAAATTTTGCAAGGATGCTTAGGCACATGTATTCCAAAGAACCCAGAAAATGTTTTGGGAAATTCCACTCAGAAATATTTGTATTAAAATAATTAATTATTTTTAATGGGACCCTAGGTCTAAACTTAGGAAAATAAAATAATTAAAGTGTATTAATATAAATTGTGGGTGTGACTTCTAGAAGAAGAGGAGGATCAAGCATAAATGATCTTAGCCATTGATTAGCTTCTAATATGGGCCGTTGAATGCCAACGAGGAGATTATTTAAGGAGGCTTGAGGGTCACTTGGAAGACATACAGAGAGAGTTCAGAGAATCGATTTTCTGAAGTAGAGCAGTTGCCGAGAGATTTTCGATAGTGAGCTTTTGTAGTGGGGCAAAGATAGTTGGGTTGGAGTATCTTCTCCAGGACCCAGGATCAACAACAGAGAGGAGGCAACACAGACCAAGGAGGGGTTGACGCTGGGCTAGAAGGGCCCACGCAGAGCTGACACAAAGCCAGAAGGGCTCACGCAGAAGCAGCGTAGTCTTCTAGTGTAGAAATTCAAAATCTATCGGGGAGTTAAGATTTCTGAGCCGGGAGTGTTGGAAACTACTCTAGAGGGCAGGTGTTTCCCAGTTGGGCTGACGCAGGGTCAGTGTAGAGATAGTTGGGATCAATGTTGCAGTTATCGTTATCGGGATATTATTGGTGAGGGGAAAAAATGGGAAAAAATCGTAAAATTCGGGAAAAAATCGGGAAAAATCGTAAAATACAAAAATATTCATTTTTTTTTTCAATTTTTTTAATATCTAAAGCATCTACAACATAAAATAAATACATTGACACATAAATATGATAAAAGAACTAATATATAAGATGTGTAATATCATTTCTAGTGCTACATCACACATAACAGTGAATCATGTCCTGAATAGTAAGTCCTGAGTCCTGAGTCCCAACTCAGCCTCAAAATATCAACAAAAAATATAATAATGTATCTCATATCATGAGTCATAATGTCATTTACAATCAATGTTTTAAAACTCCGACTCCGACTCCGACTCGGCCGAGGGTTGACTCCGACTCCGACTCCGACTCGGTATCAACTCGGCCGGCTTGATTTCAATGACTCGGTCATTGTAAAAAATACATTAAATATTTATTTTTTATAAAAACACATAATTTTAAAGATTTTCATTCATGTTTCCAAACACACAGCATTAGAATATAGATAGAAGACAACATATGATCAAAGTAGGCTCATGAATATATCCATTATATCAAAATGGCACCCAATGCATTGTCTAATACATACACGATGATGATATAGAGATCAAAACAAAAACACATAACCAAGGAGGCTATAAATGGCCTCTACAACAAAAGTCTGTGACCAGTACTACTGGCTACTGCTAGAGTTGCCAACATCATCTGGCTCAGTGTTACTTGGAAGTTGGGAGCAGGAGCGAAAGTGGGGAGCGAGAGCGAAAACGGGAGCGGGAGCGACATTTTCAGAAGCTCCTGGTTTGGGAGCGAATCCCAGAGGAGTTCGACAACCAATGTCACTAACATCAAGGTACATAGAGGGATTGGTGCTCTTGATTAAATACGAGTTCCATACCCTAATACATGACAAAATTCAATGGAAACATTGCAATCCTCCAATCCTGAAATCCTGAAAAACTGATAAGTCTGCTGGATTTTGAATGAAATCTAAAATTCTACTTTCTCCATATGAAATCCAATGAGGCCGAAACCACTCTCAAACATCCTGAGTCATTTCATGGTAATGTTAAAAATTTAAGTAAAAGGATGAAAATGAAGATTAAGGAGAATGTCACCTTTACTTTAAGAATTTAACATTACCATGAAATTTGAATAGCATATCAATAGTAGAGAGCATTTGAGTGTGTTAAATAGGGTTTGGGAGGGGGAAATGGACCCCAAATAACATTTAACTAATTCATAAAACACATTGGAGTTCAAACCAATCAGCAAACACTTCAAAATTTCATTAAAAAAATGTCAAATCGCTGTTTTGATGGGGTTACAGGTCACTGGTTATGACTCGGCCGAGTCAATACATAAACGGCCGAGTTGGCCGAGTCAGCCATGACTCGGCCGAGTCATGGCTGACTCGGCCAGTCGAACCGTTCCAAGGGCCGGGTCACAGCAGAGGGTAATGGCTCGGATCAACCCGATCGTTTCGGTATCGAAACGACCGTTTATTAAAACAATGTATACAATGCAATGAACCAAATAACTAAGCCTAATTCTACTGATTTCCTTTGCTCCTCTTGCGAGAAAATGCAATAGCTTTCCCTTTCCCTCTAGATGTAGATGCTGGTGGAGTTGGCAGTGGATTTTGCTGTGCTCTAGAAGATGAAGAACTAGAAGCTATAGGAGGTAGACCACGTCCTCTAATGGTGGCAGGGGTAGCCCGGGTAGGTGGCGTCACCTCCTCCTCTTCCTCCTCCTCCTCCCCCTCCACTACCTCCTACTCTAACCAATCATCGACAGACTCCATGAGAGGCCTTTCGACCTTAACCCTCCATGCAGCAGTGGTGTCAATCCCATCCAATGAGATGGCCTCCATATCAGGTATCCTCTCAAGTTGCCTCACCCACAATCGAAGATTGTAATAGACGTAGACCATGTCATTAAGTCGCTGGGACTGCAACCTATACAAAGATCATGAAATAATAATTATAAAAAAAATATTGTTTAATGAATTCAAAAAATTATTTGGAAATTTGCAATATTTTAAGTTTTATGTTTTAAGTTTAACCTGTTGTGCTTCTTGTTGTGTATTTTTTCAAATACACTCCAGTTGCGCTCGCATCCTGAGGAGCTACATGTTTGGCCGAGGATTCGAATGGCAAGCTTTTGCAGAAGGGGTACCCTGGCACCATATATTCTTCACCATGCATCTACAACAAAATTACAAATAAAATTTTAAATAAACATAAGAAAAAAATGAAATTTGAAAGTTGAAGCAAATTATGAAGTTATGAACTTGAAGAGACAATGAAATTTGAAACAATCTAAAAAATACTTGGCATTTTGGTCGTCCTATCAGTCACAGCCATGTCAAAGCCAAATGTGCCACCTGCCATCCTGTATGTCTCAATTTCTTTGGAGATTTCTGTACGTTCTGCTAGAGATCGCACTATCCTCTGAACACAGGTTAAGAATCCATCCATGATCTCAACATCAAATACGAACACACACGGGTAAGAAAATGCGGGGTTCAGGTAGATCCCTGCAACATTAATGGGACGACAGAATGTGTTGTTCCATCGTTCATCAATCACTTACCATAAGAGGAGTTGTCTCTAAAACCCCTCATCTTCCTTATCATCATAGTAGGCCTGAATGGATTCTTTGGCTCTGTCCATGGCCTCATAGAAATAGCCCATTGCAGGCTTCTCACCATTAACTAATCGAAGAACCTTTACCAAAGGTTCAGTAACGGTGCACACCTCCTGCACTCCCGCCCAAAAGTCTTCCTGGTATGAAACTAATCTGCATATGGCCTCTCCCTCTGGTTTGCGGCTCATTGTCAAAGCACGCCACTCCTCTGAAAAAACATTCTCTTCACATCCCACATAGAATTCAAAAGGGATTGAAGAGATATGAAACTAGTGGCAAACCGTGTAATGGCGGGGCGCACCAACTCTTTGTTGTTTGCGAATTTTCTCATCAAGCTAAGCACATATGTATAATTATATATAAATTTTGTAATGCTTTTTGATGACTCAACAATATCTTTGACAAATGAAATTTTCTTTATGTCCTCCAACATCAAATCAATACAATGTGCAGCACAAGGTGTCCAAAATAAAGTAGGATGCCTCTTCATAAGCATCCTGCCAACAACAACATAATTTGCAGCATTGTCTGTTATGACTTAGACAACATGTTCTGCACTCACCTCCAAAATAAAAACATCCAGCAAATCACATAAAGTTTTTGCATCTTTGATATGTGAAGATGCATCAATGGATTTCATAAACATTGTCCCCTTGGGACAACTAACCAAGAAGTTTATAAGGGTTTTTCCCTTTTGGTCGGTCCAACCATTTGACATCACAGTGCATCCTGTTTGTGCCCATGATGCCCTAAACTTCTCCAATCTTTTGGTGCAGTCAACCTTTTCATTTTGAAGAATCCAGCATCTAAAGTCATCATAAGAAGGGATTTTGTACCCTGGGCCAACAGTTGCAATAGCATCAACAACAAGTTGGAAAAATGGATTATTCCTTGCAACATTGAAAGGAATATCACTAAAAAGGAAAAATTTGGCCAACAACTTGTCAGCTTGTTCTTTCTCATTTTTTTTAAGCATTGAAGTGATAGATGGTTGTGAACCAGGCGTGGTTTTAGAAATAAAAAATGATGAGGCAGCTACTGGGTTGGTTGTAGATATTGATGCTGAAGTACAAGTGCCACTTCCTTGTTCACCTGATCCTAACACCGTCTTTGCTAGTTGCTTCTTCATTTCTGCTTTGGCCTCTCTATTGTGCTCTAAATTTTCCAATGATCTCATGGCTCTTCGGATGATTTCCGGATTTGTATTTGAGCAAGGCCCTACATCAAATCCAGGGATTTGTGCAAGGTGATACTTCAATCTATAAACCCTCCCTGACATATGCTGCCCACACAACTTGCAAGACAAG
The DNA here is from genome assembly GCA_031772625.1 of Pinus tabuliformis. Classification (NCBI taxonomy): domain Eukaryota; kingdom Viridiplantae; phylum Streptophyta; class Pinopsida; order Pinales; family Pinaceae; genus Pinus; species Pinus tabuliformis. Next base: position 512,596,828 of record CM062808.1, on the reverse strand, counting down.
TTTATTCTATCAAACCTTCCATTAGGGTCACCAAATTCCCATAGAGGGTCCAATTTCTTTGGCATGTTTGTAACTTGGTTGAAATCTTGACTCTTGAGTTTTAAATTTGTAAGATGAAGTTTGAACTTTGAAGTTGAATGGTGAACCTATGGAAAAATAAGAATTGCAAGTTACAAAAATTAAAAAAAATTACATAGATGAGTAACATGACAAAACACATTGAATTTTTGACAATTTAACAAACAAAAACACAATCAAATCAACTCAAAAATATTTGATAAACCAATGGGTTAACCAAACCGAACCAAAAACAAAAAAAAAAACCAAAAAAAACCACATAAATTTGGTGCTCATACCGGTTTGTCGGAAAAAATTGATCCTCTCCTCCTCAGCTTTCAATCCATCGGGGGTTTGAGTCGTTTTCTCCTCCAATTAGTGCCCAATCGACCAAAAATTTCCTCCAAGGTCACTCCCAATCCACCGCTGCTGTTGTCTGATCAAATGAATAAAAAAATCGTTTTTCGGTGTTTATAACCCGCTGTCCGCCGGCCCAGCGATAGCAATTGATCGAATCGCGATAATATTTGCTATCGTGATAATTTCAAAAACTCGCGATTTTTTCCGAAAAAATCGCCAAAAAAAACCACTTAAAAATCGACTGATTTTATCGTCGCTTTAAAAAAAATCGCGATTTTATCGCGAGTTTCGCATCACTGGTCGGGATAGATGGTTCAACTGTCGGAACAATTGGAATTGCTTGGTAGAGTGAGATAATCTCACTTAGTTTTTCTGCCAGTTTATTTTTTTTGTAATTGGATTGCCGGAAGGGCATCCAGAGTTGTATTTAGAAACTATTGCTTAATAACATAAAACCATCAGAGCTGCTGCATTGGTTTTCCCATATTGGGTTTTTCCAGGGACATTTGTCCAGAAAATATTGTCATTTGTGTGCATCTTTCTCTATTGCTCTATTCCTTTTTAGGGAAAATTAATTAATTAAGTGAAGGATGCAGTTGTATTAGCTTTGATATTTGTTGTAGGAAGTAGTAAATAATTTGTTTCAGTAATTAACAAATAGGAGAAGTTTAATTAGTTGCTGCAGTAGTAGATTCAGGTGGGATTCTTGAATTTTCACATGGTATCAAGGCATTGCAGGTGAAGCAAGAAAGAACAGTACTAGAGACCCAGTGTTGAGCAGAAGATGGAATTCGAAAAGGCTATAGGAGGCAGCTATTCGAAACCCAGAGGGTTTGCACAGTTCTAGGTGAAGGGATGAAATTTTGAGGCAGTCTCTCTCCAAGTGAGTCGATGGAGAGAAGGGCTTCCAGATCGAGATCTTGCTGTGGCAGAGGAGCAGTGCTGAAGCCTCAGTGTGAGGAGAAGCTGGTGGGACGTAGATTTTTCTACAAGCAGTTTATTGGGCATAAAATTGCTAGAAGAGAAAAGAGAAGCACGATTGAGGGAATTTCTTCCTCAGAGAATTCCTAGCCAAGGAATTTGAATTCTATAGAGCCGAGCAACAACAAGGGGCAACAATTTTACTAACTCCAGGAGGGAGTGCGTAGGCTAGTCCAGCGGTAGCGTAGAGGAGAGAGGAGATTTTTGACATTTGTGGCAGAAATGACAACCAGTGGCTTGAGGGATCAGGACAGGTTGGATGGGGCATCCAACCACGTCATCTGGAAGGCAAGAATGTCGTTCCTTCTAAATGAGCATGCCCTCAAACATACGTCGACAGCGTGGTCAGTGTCCCTGAAGATGTAAATTCGTTGAAGAAATACAATGCTGAGATGGATAAGGCGAAAAGAATGATCCTATTAGGGTGAAGGATCATGTGGTCTGTCACATTGCTAGCAGAGGGACTACTAAGGAGATGAGGGACGCTTTGTCTACGTTATATCAGGGATCTTCCGAGCAGTGGAAGATGTACGTTGAATAGAAGCTGAGCTCTGCTCAGATGCATAAAGGGGAGCATGTGGATCCATTCCTAACGAAGCTTTATGAGACTCGTGGTGAATTGTCTACTGTGGGGCATCCTCCTCAAGATTCAGAGTTGGTTATACTGGCCCTCAATTTTGTCTCAGATGAGTGGCAAGTCTTTGTCGAGAGTATCCTGGCAGAGCAGCTTTGCCAAATTGGGATGAGATGTGGGTAGCTCTAAAACAAGACGAGCTAAGGAGAGACTTAGTCAAGGTTAAACTTGTCGGAAGTAGCAATAGTGGGTCGAAGCCCAAGGAGGAGGAGGAGAATTCAACCCTCGCATTAAAGGGACAGCAGGAGCAACGAAGACGTAGGAAGGACGTCTCGAAGATCAAGTGTTTCAGGTGTGGTGAGATGGGTCACTACGCTACACAGTGCCCTCTCAGGAAGAAGGACAAGGATGAGAAACACGATCCGAAGCAGTAAACAATTGCTGTAGGAAGCAGTACATAATTTGTTTCAGTAATTAACAATTAGGAGAAGTTTAATCATTTTATGTAGTAGATTCGGGTGGGATTCTCGAATTTTCACAATTCTTGCCAAGGCTCTGTCTACAGTGAAGTTTGTATACTTCAGAGACAAGCTTGGCTTGATGCAAAATGTCTCCCTCGTTGAGAGGGAATGTTGATCTTTGCAGGACTGGGTAGACCATCTCCTGAGAAGCCAAATGGACTTTGTTGGGTCATGTTGATTTGACCAAGGGACACAGATTCATTCACTCGAAAATCCAAAAGGACTTGGTTGAGTCATTTGACCAAGTGTGAATGGCCCAGGGAAAATTTCATAAATGGATAGATCTTTTCCTAAGAAGCCAAAATACTTGGCTAGGTCATGCTGATTTGACTAGAAGAGATAGATTTATTTCACCTAGTAAGAAGCCAAAAGGATTTGGCTAGCTCATGTTGATTTGGCTAGGGGTGAATGGTCCAGGGGTAGATCCTTTCCTGAGAAGCCAGACTGACTTGGCTGGGTCATGCTGATTTGACCAGAGGAGATTGATACATTTACCTAAGAAGCCATGAAGGAATTTGGGTGGGCCATGCTGATTTGGCTAGATGTAAATGGCCTAGGATACTCAGATTGCCTACTCTAGGATGGAGTGCTATAGACATGCATGTGAGGGAGACACTGCACCAACATAGCAAGATCATGAATTTTTCTTAAGGAGAAATTTTAACTAAGGGGAAATTTCTTTGAGGTTAATGAGAATCCCTCCATCGCTACTATGGAGTGTTGATTTTTGTTTAGCATCGGGAGGTATTCCCACATGCCAAAGAGGTCTCCATGTCGGTCTAAGGAAATTAAAATAAAAATTTATGTTTTTGGGATACCAAGTCATCTCAACTCTTGAAAGGGTGTCGATTGGGTCAATTTACTCCCATTCGACTAGTATATATAAATGATGTGACATCTCATTTTCTCCACTAAGCAAGCAAGTATATTCTTCATATTTCTGAGGTCTCTTGGACAACTGTACATTTGTAGAAAAAGAGGGCAAGTTGACTTTTTGACAGTTATTTTTCTCTCTTTGATCAACTTTGACTCGAGTTGACTGTACTGTTTTGGGCTGAGTTTGACCAGAGTTGACCAAGTTGTAGGAGGGCTTCATGTGTGTTGGAATTTGACCGCAGGAGCCACCGGTCCGGAGTTTGACTGCTTGACCAGCGTTGACCTGCTGCTACTTTGATTAGATTTTGATTGGTATTTGGAATAAATTTCTAGACAAATTATTGATTTGTAAACCTTGCTAAAGAACAATTTCTTCTGAGAAAAGTTGTTGGGTTTTCTCCCAAGATTGGTTTTCCTAGGGTAAAATTATTTTCGATATTGTGCATGGATTTCTTTCTCTGATATTTATTGTTTTTGCTACATTTATTGTTGATATTTTCGAAAGTGTAATTGCATAATGATATCAATGGCATAAGAATACTATGTGAAGAATCATTAGGTAGTAATTGTGTGTTAGAAAATAGTATTCTATTACGCTCTTGTAGAAACATCAACACTCCATCTACGTTATCTTTGAAGTCTTCAAAAAAATATTTCTGGAAGGTAATGTGCCAAGTTGCACCTATATCGTGCAACCATGCTTCTTTCCAAGAAGCAGATGAACTATGAAATAGGTCTTCAATTACTCCAATATTGCAGTGTATAACAATATAATGAGCAGATACGGGTGCTTTACCTATCCTTGGATCTGAGGTTTTACCTTTCTCTTCATTTTGTTCTTGTTGGATTCTGTCCCAAGAGAGTTTTCATGTGGATGCATCATGTCCATCTCGGTTGTAGCATACAATGGAGATCATATTTTCCTCCTTGATGACATTTACCTCCTTTGTCTTTGTTTTTCTTCCTTCCAGTTCCTCTTTTGCTGCCACTTCCTCTTGAAGAATCTTGAGTTCGTTTCTTCACTTTTTTAGCAAGGCATACAACTTCTTCAGGACACTGAGAAGTCGTCTTCATCTTCCCAAAATCTTTCTCCCGTCTTGCAAATTTCTCTGCAAGAGTGTCAGAAGTAATGTCCTTGAGTTGGGCACTAACTTGTAAGGATTCAAGATAGTGAGAATATGTAGGATAGAGGGCCTTGACAAAAGAGAGGGATGTCCATTTTGATTCCAGTGGCTTCTACATCATGCATAATAGCTCTAATTTCTGAAGCTAGGGCCAGGGGGTCATCATCCTTCAATTCTAGATTGAAGAGCTTGATCATCAACTAAACTACCTCCAGTTCTGAGTGTGAGTCAAATAAATCTTTCAACTTCTTTAATGCATCATAAGCATTTGTAATTGGAATAATATGGTGACTCACCTCTTCACTTACAAAAGCAACAATTAGGGCATAGGCCTTATTGTTCTTGTTCTCCCATATGGCATGCTCTTTATCTAATGTGAGCTTGGTAGGCGGATTGCCACCTTCTCCTTCACAACAACCTTTTGATAAGTCATCAAAGATAAGGGTGTGTCTGATCTTTTTGGACCATTCATGGTAGTTTTCTTTTCCAGTCAACACCACACCAACAATGGAGATGAGAGAATGCATGTTTATAAGTAAACTCACTGCAAAATATTCTCAAACTTAGTTCACCTAAGCAATTAGGATTGAAAATGGACGCCTCTCAATTTACAACACTTTATAAATGATAACTTGTGCATTTAAAAAGCTTCAATTCACGAGAAACAATAAATAATTATAACTTCAAAGTTTGAGTGACCCTTCTCTTTATCAACTGAGCACCAAAGCAAAATATGTGCCATTAGTAAGCAGTTGATCAATAAGAAAAGTCAATGGACACACCGAGGGAGGGAGTTTATAGAGTAGTGATAGATAGAATTAGACATGCAACGTCCCATCTTCGTTGAGCAGGATGTCGATACCAAAGACCTCTAATGACATAATCCGTCCAATGAAAAGTTTGCCTTGGCTTGAATAATAAAAATCTATAGAGAAACCTCTAACCCTCCCCAACAAATTTGGGTTTTGACCACACAACTGTTGCTGAAGTTTGTACGCACAACTAGAGATTGAAAACTTGAATCACAGGCCATGACAACTGCAACACTGATTTGGCCTCAATGCAAAAGAGACCAAAAAATGTTTGTATTAGTTTTTGAACTAGAGATAAAACACCATAACTATGAGCTTTATGCTTTGAAACCCTAGGAGTTACGAATATTGTGCAGTAGTTGCAAGTTTTGGCTCATGTTCAAGGAAACATGAGCACACAAAGAATGATGTACATGTGGAACTTCGAGAGGCCACAAACAAGTACAAATAAGCAGACAACGTTATGAGAATTTTGTTATTTAGTGGACACAATTGGAGATAAAGTTGGCATACAAAGTTAATTCATATACCGGAAGACGCAACGATGTCTAGCAGAGTGGTGTATAGCCTTCCAATCAAGGTAACACACCATGTAACGTATAGCAGGTGCATTCACTGGCGTGTGACAAATCCACAAAAGAGTAGAAAAACACACCATGAGTGTATGATAGGTCCATAGGTAAGAGACACTAAAAACAAAATTTACGAGCAAGGCATTACGAAGTTGGAAAAGGTTGTGCAGGTCTGCACCCCTGATAGACATGGAATCCATATTGAAGGAGTTACAGGGGCAGAGGAATGCCAAATTTGGGACCTGTGCTCTGATAACATGTCAGGGCAAGATGGTAAGTCCCGAATAGTCACATTCCATTAAGATAAATATCATTATATGCAATCAGAATGGTGACCGTTGGGATTCACATTCCAGGGTCTTTACCTATTCTAATTGTTTCTATTTACATAATTTCACCCAATCCCGGAGGATTAGGTGTCTTAACAATATCAATGAGATGTTGTAAAAGCTTAATTGGTCTACTTTAGACCAACATGTCTTATTGTGGGTGTTGTTCAACATAAAAAAAAATTGATCTTGTGAACAAATATCCTATGATGGATTCATTTACAATATAGCAAATGACCTAACTTGGAATGACTGAATAGACAAACTCAAATGTTTGTTTAGTCTATATAGAAAAACATGAGTTTAAATGTTAAAACACATTTCGACTATAATTATTAGATCCAATTTAAATAAAAATTGTTTTCATTTTATATTATGGTAACCTTGCAAACAATCTTCTACCAACAGGGTCTTGATCTAATTAGGGAGGGGAAAGGGATCAAGGAACGGATTTTCAATGAAGGGCAATGCAAGGATCGCATTGAGGTTTCTAGTCTAAGGGAAACCAAGGGCAAGAATTGGTCTTTGAGCTAGGGCTTGTGATATCTTAAGGTCCCACTGCCAGAATCTCATGAAATTTGGAGGGCATCTTGAGGACACACAAACGCAGTTGTGGACCAAAAAGTGAAGTATTTGGATTGTTAGATCGTTAGATAATTGATGCCCTAGGTGACCTAGAGGACTAGACCCATAGAAGAGGAAAGGGGAGAAGGAAAATAAGTTTAAGGTGATCACCTTTGGGTGGACTAGTGCCTAATCCTTTGGGGAGATTAGAGTCAGGTAGAATTATGACTATGGATCTTTGAATTTTCTAGGTCAAGGAGGCCTCAAAGACAACTTTGCTTTGCACTAGGGCAGCAATAAAAAGTTGCTTGAAATACTTTATACTTCATTTTGTAAAATAAATGGCTTGTCAAGATGAATTTCAGTAATGAAACATCACTAGGAACATTCATTCATTATACATGGCCCATACATGAAGCATTCACTATCCAGAAACAAAATTTCCACAACTCGCATAAGAGATGCAACAAATGAGCCCAAGTATAGCGAAATCCCAACAATAATGTATGTGACAAAATTAGATAGAAAGAATAACATTGAATTGTACTTACATGTATAAGAATATAACCAACCATCCAAAAACTTGCCATCAAGAAGCTCCAAGACATGAAAATTATCCAAACATCAAAATTCAATTTATGCTCCAAAAATTCGTCCCTCAAGAAGTAATAGCGAAAATATCTAGTGAGATACAAGTCCAAACCAAGTGATGATGCTAAAATGAATCCTCATCACTTCTATTTATACACTTCTAATGAGTTTGATTTAGCTACTTGGGTCTACATTAGCACCTAAAATAAAAATAATGTGCAAAAGAACTATGTTTTGGTGACAAGCCCACCAAACTAGTTGATAAACAAAATAATAAACCTCTCAAGAGGTCAAATGATCAACAATCCATATCGTTGGGCCTTCTAAGAAGCCTCATGAAGTCCATAAGTGCCATAATGATGAATGGGACTCCCAAAAGTAGTGGACAAGGGGTTGGCCCCTTGTTCTCCAAATAATAAACCTGTGGTGCTCCCAATGGGTGTGAGGGCAAACGAGACCTCATGGGTCTCCAAGTAGGTTGAAGATGCCTGTAGACCATCTATAAGGGCTCAGATTATGGTGTAACTATTAGTTTTGTAGAATCGGATGTGTTCTAGCCACAAAATTTTGTGGAGATGCTAGAATACATGAGATTTCCAAAACCCAGAAATCGTTTATAGAAATTCAACATAGAGACTACTTAATTACATTATTAATTGTTTTTTAAATATTTCGTAAGTCTAAACTTAGGGAATATGATTAATTGATCAAAATTAATTAAGTCTTGGTGTGAATGTTCTAGAAACTCACATGGATCGTCAAAGAAATAATCCGGGCCATCAATTATGTTTTAGTCTTGGCCATTGATGCTCCAACAAAAGATTATAAGAAGTCGATGGGTAGATGGAGAATACACCAGTGCAGTTACTTAGTTGCCTAGGCAGATCAATTTTCTTAGTGGCTGTGATTCAACAGAGGAGATAGGGCCAGAGGGTGAGTAGCAAATGAGAGAGATGTTGAAGAAAGTGTAACTAGGTTTGGTCTTCATAAATATAATTTTGATCTTTGTACTTGTAAAAGAAAAGAAATATTATTATTCCTTGCTGCATGGGTTTCATGAGCAAGAGGTTCATGTATTAGTAGCTCCCATTGAGAGCATTAGGAAGTCAAAGAGTCAAAGAAAATATTAAAGAGCTCCTCTTGAGCATTTATGAAATGTATATGAGTCAACCTAGTGTTTAGATCAGTGCTCTAAGACAAGCACAATCCTCTCCTAGAAGGCAACCAACACATCGATATAGAAGATAGTCATGTTGGCCTTAGAGTATATACAAATGACATGTCGGCTCAATAAAAGAGACACATCAGTTCACATTGATATGTTGGCTTATTATGGAGGCATAACCACTATAAATACCCTGCTGAACTTCGCAAAAGTACAGACAAAAATTTGGATTCCTCTTGTAACTTTGGAGCTACAGGAAAGTACAGTCTCGGTGATGATTACAGTCAAGAAATCTCATACTTCTCTACAATCTTGGATGGGTACAGGAGGTGCAGGAATCTCGGATTAAGGCAGCAGTTCAGGACCTCGGATGGACAAGTATCACTGTGATTTCGGATGGGTAATACAGTGAGATACTCTCGGCATGATGGAAGGATCTCATAGTAACACATGTCTCGACATGATGGAAGGAACTCATTGTAACACACTATCTCAGTATACATTAAGGTGCAATCACAATCTCGTCCTTGATGAAGATATAAAGGTCATGATCTCAGTCATGATGAGACTGTCATGATTTCAGTGAATCTGCATACAACTCTCCTATACATATGAAGATCTCATTGATGAAGACCTCGGTGATGAAGCAGTAGTGATGATGATCTCATCATTGATGAGGAAGAGGATTGGTGTCTTGGTCTTGGAGTGGCCTAGTAGGTCATGGGTCATGGTCTTGGTATTTGTCAATTAGAATCTCTATAAGAAGATTTTTATGTGGGTTTTCCTCTCCAAGAGGGAGAGGTTTTGGCCCTGGAAAGATGCAAACAACTTGTGTTCTTGTCTCTTTGTTATGGTAGCTATTTGATGAACTAACAAAGACACACTCTAATAATAATCAGTGAAGATTGGAATAAGAAGACAAATTGAAAAACACCTCACAAATAGTTATCATGCTAAGAAGAATGACATTAACTACATTTTCCCTAGATTCTTCAACATGGTATCATAGGTAAGTGGCTAAAGTCAAGGAAAGGGCAACAAAAAGAGACACTTAAGGATCAACTTCAAGAAGGGCCTCAAAACAAGTTGAAGGAATTGAAAGATCAATGTTCAACAAGCATTATACACTAACAAGACAATTGAAGATCAAGTAATCTCAGTTAAAGTGAATTCCCATTGGTAGTGCTCAGAATTCGGATCACAGTCAAAAGAAGGAAAACACAATACCTCTCATAGTTTCAGTGCTAGCCCTAAATTGGGTGTCATTACAATCTATGTCATACCCAAAGATATTAATGATTTAAGTCTGAAGTAGTTTCGATGCTTGGTATTGAACAGTGCTCGAAGGCGTCAAGCAAGGTTCTACTCCAGCAAGGAGCATTACAACATGGTTACAAGGATATACAATCACATCATACATTACAACAATATCACTTTAGAAGGAGAACACAATGCCACATCTCGGAAGGGCTTCATGACAATGCTCTCAAAATTCTTGATTTCGATTTCATACCCTCATAGTCAAGGAATCAAGTAATCCCAACATATTATAAAAGCAATAGTGCTTGGTGCTAAACAATGCAAGGAAGTCTCAAGAAAAGTCTTGGAACTCAGTTGTACCAAGCAGCTCAAGCAAAGATCTCATTGAAGGAGATCATTCAAGAAAGCATCAAGGTGAAGATTTCATCTTCACATGACAAGTAAGTATCTTTTCATTCTATAATCAAGTTTGGTTAAATGACTTCCAAGGACATGTATAAATTGGATGGAGAAGGAGGATAGACATAGTCCTCTAAGTAGCTGAAGTCATCAAAAGATCTCCTCTGAATTTATGGAAAGGGATATTTATGAAAGATCCCCTCATGTAGCAATATTGGAGACATCAAAGTGATGTAGATGATAAACTCATTCTCTTAAGGTGCAATGAAGAAGGTCACATGAAATCTGATCTACATGAAAGTAAAATGTATCAAAGGATGTAGGATATCTTCATAAGGTCTCATATACAACATCTAGGAAGGAAGATAACCAGCATTGATCTATAATGCACTTACAAGGTAACAAATATCAATGGGATAAGAAGGTTACCTCATTCAACAACTTATGGTCTCTATGCTAAATAGAGAAAGACAAGTTGATGGAAAAAGTATTGGAGGTTAAAGGACTAAAACATGTGCAAAAAGGAAAGGCAAGTTTGGTCCTCAAGCAAGACAAAATAAGTATAGATAAGATTCAATGCTATGGAAAGATTATGGATAAAAGCTCATATCACCAGAAAGATGAAGGAAGCTGAAGAAAAGGGCCAAGGAAAGAGGGAGTAACAGATCTCTACGATGATCTAGATGGTATCCCTCACAAAAGGGTCCTATCATAAGCTCCTAAATCTTGTGTTATAGATATGACCAAGATAATAAGATGCATCATGGCATCGTGGAATCGTTAGAAACAAGAGCTCGTAACATCACCATGGGAATTATGAAGGACAAAAATCCATGACAGACAAACATGAAGGATATGGCTCTTGAGAAATTTAGTAAACATTGAAGGAAAGAAAGAAGTCATCTAGGACAAGGTTCATCATACATAAAAAAGGGAAGCATCTGCTAGATGGGGATATACAAGATCTTCAAGATCCTTTGATGGAATTCTCATTGAAGGGTTCACCAATCTAGAAAGGAAGCAAGTGTTTCATCAAGAACTCCAACTTGTGGAATTCATGAATGATGTTATGGTGACATAAGAGAAGCATATCAAGGGGTTGAAGACACTTCAATCAAGGAAGCTGCAGAAAGAAGTCTAGATGACCTAAAGGTAAAATAAGTTATGTATGCTTGTGGTTTAATATTATAATGTCATGTCACATGATTGCAGTTAACATGGATCATTACTTCTATATTGAGAAGCATGATCAAGAGAAAAAGGATCTCCTCCATAAGACACACTAGATGAAATCAACATAATATGTCCTCATATGAAGTATGAGGTGGTTGACCACAATTAAGAAAATTTGATTAAAAGCACCTGGGAATGAAATGTGTGGTGAAGGAAGAGATCGTGAGATATGCAACCCTGATGAAGGCAATAAACATCCAAAAGACTAAGGAGACTTGACTAGGAAATCTCTCGGGAATTTATGAAGACTCTAATGAAAACGATGAAGACCCTTGACAATGGATATCCTTGGGAGATGTGTCAACATGAATGTAGGATGATGATGAAGAGCCATCTTGTAAGGTATGATTTGATTTAATATGTTTTGATTTCTTGAAAAATATTTGGATGAGTTCATGCAGGGCTACTCAAACAAGAGTTGTAAATACAAATACAACTAGCATTCATGTGATGGATAGAAGAAGCATGATGAAGTAGTAGCCATATGACGAAGGTTCAAGATATGAAGAAGGCCACTTTCCATGAAGAAAGGAATGACGTGGCGAACAAAGGAGGAAAGTGATCGATGGCTGTTGCCCTACAAGGAAGAAGCTCAACTGAATTTCATGACATCAAGAAGAGAAGTTGATCAAGCAACTGAAGGACCCAAAAGAAGAAGTTGCTGATGTACAAAAGAGTCCCTAGCCAAGAGGGAGCTCTGACAACTTCCTGATCAGAGGAAACTTGGGCATGTTTTTGATTAGAGGAAACTTGGGCATATCTTCCCCAGTTAAGAGGGAGAGATAGACACAACATTCTTGTCTTCACTTTGGAAGAAAGAATGGAGGATTGGGTAGTCATATGGCATCCAATGCTCTTTGAGGATGTGAGTGCATCCAAGATAAGAGTAGGCAAGAGGACCGATATTCTTTGAGGGCTGGGAATCCAAGATAAGAATAGTCCTAGAAGGTCATAGTCAGTGAACACTCCGATGTGTATATACCTTGAGAAACAATGATGAAGGTGTCTATAATCATTGGTCTTGCCAACATTGTGCTATGATCTAATGAGAGATAGCGCTGTTAGTCAAGGCCTTGCTATGGAAACAATGTTGGTTACTATGATGCTATACAAATGAGTTACCAATTCGATTCTTTTTATGAGAAATTCTTTAGATTGAGAATGACCAAGTACCATTATGTATACCTCCCTAGTTAAGAGGGATGTTGAAGATGTTGACTTCTGGTAGCATCAGATGTGCTCTAAGTCTCAAAATTTGCAAGGAGGCTTAAACACATGCATTCGCCAATACCCAAAAATCGTTTTGAGAAATTCCACTCGGAGACGGTTTTATTAAAATAATTAATTATTTTTAATGGGACCCTAAGTCTAGTCATAAGAAATTAAAATAATTAATGGGTATTAATCTAAATTATGGGTGAAACCTTTAGAAGAAGACGGAGATCAAGTCAATATGATCCTAGCCATTGATTAGAATCTAATCTGGGTCGTTGATTGATCAATGAGAGGATTATAAGAGGAGGCTTGATGGGCACTTGGAGAACACACCAGAGGTAGATACTCAGTTACCTGAGTAGGATCGATTTTCTCACTGTTCGAAGTTCGGCAAGAGAAAATCAAATCAGAGGGGGAGTTGTAGGTGAAAAAGGAAGAGAGGGCATCAACATATTTTGAGAGTGCAAGGCAATAGGATGCAGAGCAGGAACAGGGTGACACAGAAAGAGGCAGTGAAGAGGTAGATTGACGCAGAGCCTGTGTGGGCAGCTAGATGCTGGGCCATTGTGAGAAGTTTGACGCAGAGGGACGCAGAAGGATTCTGGGGAAGAGGAGTACTTCACCTGGATCAAAAATTTGTTAGGAAGCGTCTGTAAAATTTCTCACTCCTGTTTTGCTGGTTGTAATTTGTACATGAGAATTTGCTGAAGAATAATAAAGAAACCCTCATCTGTTGCATCGATTTTCCCACATTGGGTTTTTCCGGGGATGATTGTCCAAAAATAACTGTCATTGTGATTGTATTTGTGCCAATATTTTTCCTTACATTTACTTTCTGCAATATTTTAATTGTGAAGGCTGCAGTAGAATATATTTCGATATTTGTTGTAAGAACACTGTGAATAACTTATTTATGAGATAATAAGTAGAAGAAATAATATTAATCACTGTAGTAGGATTTCTATTTAGAAAATTTCACATGGTATCAGAGTTAAGGGAAAGTAGAAGGAAGACACTGGAAGACCCAACATTGAAGGAAGAAAGGAATTCGAAATTCCTGCAGGGGCAGTAATTCAAATCTCCAAGGGGCTTGCGTAGTTCAAAGCCAAGAGGATTAGATTTCGTGGGAAAACTCTCTCTGAGTGAGTCGACAGAGAGGTAAGTCTTTCCGATCGAAATTTGTCAGTGGTAGAAGGAACAACGCAATAGAAGATTCAGCGAGAGGGGTTGTCTCAGGTGGGACACAGTTTTTCCTGCAGTAGTTGTTGGGACAGGTTAGCGTCGGAAATTGGCACAATATGGATACTCAAAGTGTCTTAGAGTTATCTACCAAATTAGATGAAGAATTCGCATGGCTAGAAAATTTAGCATCAACAGATGTTTGGTACATTGGTAGTAAGGCTTCAGCTCATATGACTGGAGTACGAGAACATTTATCGAGCTATCAAGAAGAACAAATGGACTTCGAAATCACTATGGGAAGCAGAACAAAATGTACTCTAGTGGGGAGAGGCACCATAGCATTTCAGACGGAAGTAGGGACCATCATCCGAGCCACCAATGTTCTGCATTTTCCAAGATTAGGAATGAACTTGATTTTAGTGTCCTAGTTATAGGACAAGGGATACGATGTATACTTCATGGGAAGGAAAGTATACGTCAAGCATCCAAGGTGGAAGAAGAAAAGGAAAATTGGGATTCGAAACAACAAGTTGTATAGATCGTAGTTTGAGTCACCAATGGCACTGATAGGCAACAACTATAATGGTGAGAAGGAGAGAAATGAATTATGGCACAGGCGAATGGGGCATTTACACAATGGAGCACTGAGGATGCTCAAAGACACTGTTACAGGAGTACCAATCCTTAGTAGTGAACATGATGACTTATGCAAAGGATGTGTACTAGGGAAGTACGCTAAAGCAGCTTTTTCCAAAAGTAACAATAGAGCAAAATGTGTATTAGGATTGATACACTCAGATATTTGTGGTCCTATGTCCACAAGAGCTTTTAGTGGTGGCAAATACTTTGTCACTTTTATTGATGATCACTACAGAAAAACCTGGATCTATTTCTTAAAGACCAAGGATGAGGTCTTTGATCGTTTCCGAGAGTTTAAAAGCCTTGTTGAAAATATGATAGGGAAAAAGATAAAGGTATTGCGTTCAGATAATGGTGGAGAATATACGGACAAAGACTTCACAGATTTCTGCATAAAGGAGGGCATCAAAAGGGAGTGGACAACTCCATATAATCTGGAGTGGAATGAAGTAGTAGAACGGAAAAATAGAACTATTGTTGGGGTAGCCAAAGCTATGTTGTATGATCAGGCTCTACCTAGTTATCTATGGGCAAAAGCTTGCAACACAACAATGTATATCCAGAATAGAACTCCTCATAGAGCATTGGGGAAGAAAACACCCAAAGGGGTCTTCACAAGGAAGAAGCCGGAAGTCAGTCATCTCAGGATATTCGGAAGCGTGGCTTATTGTCACATTTCAGACGAGAAGCGTAGTAAACTAGATCAAACTACAGAAAAAGGGTATCTCGTAGGATACAACGAGACCTCAAAGGCATACAGAATCTACATTCCTAGTAGCAGGAAGATTGTAGTGAGACAGGATGCAAAGTTCATGGAGGAAAGAGATTTCAAGAAATATCGTGAGATGTTTGCAAAATATTAGTCAAGAGATGCTCCATGAGTCCAAGAGCAGTAGGGGCAACAAGGAGGACAGGTAGGAGGACAGATACCTAGATCGAGTACAGTGAACAATACTAGTATCTCCTTAGAAGGAGGAAATGCAGATAGTTCTCAGCAAATGGAATGATAGGATAAGGAGGAGGAGTTGGTTGAGCCTTCCACCACCAGTGGTAGAACTAGCAGAGAAGTATGACAAACACTGAGGGACGCAAAGGAGTTTGTTGGAGCTCCTAGAATGGAGAAAAGGCAGCGTAGACAACTTGGCAGATACTAGGCATTGGTAGCTTAGGTTGAAGAACCCTCTAGGTTTGAGGAAGTTGTTCAACAAGTATGGGTGGATGCCATGGTAGAAGAATACAATTCTATCATGGCGAATGATGTCTGGGAAGTAGTACCTAGACCAGAAGATAGATCATTTGTAGGATCACGATGGATCTACAAGATCACGTATGCTGCAGATGGCAGTATAGAGAAGTACAAGGCTAGGTTTGTGGCAAAGGGGTATGCTAAGAAAGAAGGAATACACTATGAAGAGACTTTTGCCCCAGTTGCTCGATACACCTCTATCAGATCTGTTATAACTAGCAGTGCAAATGGGATGGGAGATTCACCAGATGGATGTCAAGACAACATTCTTGAACGGGGTGATAGAATAGGAGGTGTATATAGAACAAACCGAAGGCTTCAAAACTCATGAGAAGAGAACTCATGTTTACAGATTAAAGAAAGCCCTGTATGGGCTCAAGAAGGCACCCAGAGCATGGTATGGTCAGATTGATAGTTACTTGCAGCAGTTGGGATTTGTCAAGAGTGAAGCTGATCCCAATCTCTACTATTTGATGGTAGAGAATGGGCCACTTATTCTGGTATTATATGTAGATGACCTGTTCCTCACTGGGTCATCTAGGCTCATGCAGGATTGCAACAAGAATCTTGAAGTTGAATTCGACATGAAGGACATGGGGTTGATGCATTATTTTCTGGGGTTGGAAGTTTGGCAGAAGAATGGGGAGGTCTTCTTTGGACAAGGAAGATATGCTACAAAATTTTTGAAGAGATTCAGAATGTAGGATTGTCGACCCATGACTACTCCCATGATCACCAACTGGAAGAAAATAGATACATCAGGAGACAAGGAAGTAGACCTGACCTTGTACAGGTTGCTGATTGGGTCTCTCATGTATCTGGTCAACACTAGGCCAAACATTTGCTTTGCTGTCAATACTCTTAGTCAGTTCATGGTAGAACCAAAAAGGGTGCATTTGGCAGCAGCTACGCACATTCTTAGGTATGTACGCCGAACAATCGGATATGAGTTGAAATTCTCTCAAGGGGAGGACGTTAGATTGAATGGGTTCACAAATGTAGATTGGGCAGGTAGTTCAGTAGACTAAAAAAGTACCTCGGGGTATTGCTTCAGTGTTGGATTAGGGATGATATCTTGGTGTCGTAGGAAGCAAAAATCGGTAGCGCTGAGCTCAGCAGAAGTAGAATATATGGCAGCCAACACAACTACGTGTGAAGCTTTATGGCTCAGAAAATTGCTTGTGAGCTTGTTCAAAAAAAAGATGGAGGCGACTAAGGTTTACGATGATAATCAGAGTAGTATCAAACTCTCTGAGAATCCAGTATTTCATGATCAGTCGAAACACATAGATATCTGATGTCACTTTATCAAAGACTGTGTTCAGCGTTGGGCAGTACAACTATAGTATGTCCCCACAGGAGAGCAGGTAGCCAATATACTCACAAAGGCTCTCAGAAGAGCTAAGTTCACTCAGTTCAGAGAGCAGATGGGTATGGCAGAAAATCCGTTTCAGTAGCAGCAGTAGTTTGCAGTGCAGTGGTAGTGCCGACAATAGCATAGATGCAAAAATTCATAGGGAGATGTAGTATGGATGCAGTGTTGACAGTGGCAGGGTCAGTAGCAGTACAGATGCAACATTTGCGCAGAGGTTGGTGGACAGCATGACATACATTAGTAGCGCAGAGGAAGATGTTACAGAACAAAGTGATGCTTCAGCGAGTTGCATTGCTAGAGCACATTTCTTGCTAAGAGAGAGTGTTGATTTTTGGTAGCATCGGATGTGCTCTAAGTCTCAAAATTTGCAGGGAGGCTTAGACACATGCATTCTCCAATACCCAGAAATCGTTTTGGGAAATTCCACTCGGAGACAGTTTTATTAAAACAATTAACTATTTTTAATGGGACCCTAAGTCTAAACTTAGGAAATTAAAATAATTAATGGGTATTAATCTAAACTGTGGGTGAAACTTTTAGAAGAAGGCGGAGATCAAGTCAATATGATCCTAGCCATTGATTAGAATCTAATCTGGGTTGTTGATTGATCAACGGGAGGATTATAAGAGGAAGCTTGATGGGCACTTGGAAAACACACCAGAGGCAGATACTCAGTTACCTGAGTAAGATCGATTTTCTCATTGGTCGAAGTTCGGCAAGAGAAACTCGAATCAGAGAGAGAGTTGCAGGTGAGAAATGAAGAGAGGGTATCAACATCTTTCGAGAGTGCAAGGAAGCAAGACGAAGAGCAGGAACAGGGTGACACATAAAATGGTATCACAGAGGCAGATTGACACAAAGCCTGCGTGGGCAACTAGACGCTGGGCCAGTGTGAGAAGTTTGACGTAAAAGGATTCCGGGGAAGAGGAGTACTTCACTTGGATCAGAAATTTGTTAGGAAGCGTTTGTAAAATTTCTCACTCCTATTTTGCTGGTTGTAATTTGTACATGAGAATTTGCTGAAGAATAATAAAGAAACCCTCATCTGCTGCACCGGTTTTCCCACATTGGGTTTTTCCGAGGACGATTGTCCAAAAATAACTGTCATTGTGATTGTATTTGTGCCAGTATTTTTCCTTACATTTACTTTCTGCAATATTTTAATTGTGAAGGCTGTAGTAGAATATATTTCGATATTTGCTGTAAGAACACTGTGAATAACTTATTTATGAAATAATAAGTAGAAGAAATAATATTAATCACTGCAGTAGGATTTCTATTTAGAAATTTTCATAGAAGAAAGTGTAGCTAGGTTCGATCTTCATAAATATAATTTTGATCTTTGTACTTGCAAAAGAAAAGAAATATTATTATTCCTTGCTGCATGGGTTTCATGAGCAAGAGGTTCATGTATTAGTAGCTCCCATTGAGAGCATTAGGAAGTCGAAGAGTCAAAGAAAATATTAAAGAGCTCTTCTTGAGCATTCATGAAATGTATATGAGTCAACCCAGTGTCTAGATCAGTGCTCCAAGCAGTGTTGCGGGGGAGCGCCCCCCCCCCCTTCGAACCCGCTCCCGAAGCGCGCTCCGGGCGGGAGCGGGTCAGGAGCGCGCTCCCAAAATCGCTCCCAGACGGGAGCGATTTTCGGGAGCGCGCTCCCTTAAAAATATTTACGCTCCCTGCTTTGATAGGGAGCGTTTCAGGGAGCGATCGCTCCCGAGCTCCCGGAGCGTTTTTTAATGTCCGGGAGCGATCGGGGAGCGATCGCTCCCGAGCATTAAAAAACGCTCCGGGAGCGGTTCGGCGGAAAAAAATTCCGCTGGACCCGAAAAATTAAAAAAATTTAGCTAATTTTTTTTGTTTTATAAGCCCAATGGGCCAAAAACTTGTCATTACAACTTTGTTGAGCAAGTGATTGAGAGCTTGAGCAAGAGATTGAGAGCTGGAGCAAGAGCTGAGGAAAAAGGAGCCAGAGCTGAGGAGCGAGGAGCAAGTGCCAAGGAGCGAGGAGCAAGCTTGCAGAGGTAAGTAACTTAATCATTTAGTTAGTTTAGCTGGTTAGGTAGTTAATTTGGTTAGTTTAATTTACCTGTTTGAGTTTAAAGATCATTAATTTAAATTAAATTAATAAATTAAATGAATTAATCCCAATAAACTAAATTAATTTGCAGATTCAAGACTCAAACCCTACAAACATCAAACACGATGGACCTGGGGATATTTATTGGCATTTTCCTCTTCCTGGTCCCTTTTCTGGTTATTATGGTGGTGGAGAGTAGGAAACGGAGGGGGCCTGAAACTGAAGAGGTGGATGAAGAAGCCGGAGGAAGTCAAATGGGTGAAAACCCCAGTGAGGAGGATGTGGAGGAGGGTGAACATGAGGGTCAAAAAACTAAACAAGACCAAACTCCATTGTGGAAATATGTTCACAGGGCTGAAACAGGGAGAGGGGGTGGAACCACTAAATTTCATTGCCCCCATTGCAACACTGATTACACAGGCTCATACACCCGTGCTAGAAGACACCTCTGCGGGAAAAGGCCATGGGATGGAGAGAAACAAATAGGAATCAAAACTTGTGCAGCGGTGTCAACAACAGATAGAGCCAAATACATAAAGGAAGAGGAGGACGCCCAATACAGAGTAAGAAGATCAAGGGGTTTCTTTGAACCAAGCTCACAAAGAACTCCTTCAGCATCCTCCCAAGGCAGTGGATATGGACATGGAGGCACAGGGTCATCATCTTTACGCCGTAGAACCATATCAGATTTCCTTGATGAGGGGTGTAGGAATGATGTGGATTCAAAAGTTTACAGGTTCCTCTATGCATGTGGGATACCATTCAATGTTCTACGCTCACCTTATTGGCACGAAATGGTTTCTGCCATAAATGATGCCCCTAAAGGATACAAGAGCCCTGGGTATGACAAGGCAAGAACTGTTGGCCTTGATCATGAAAAAGCAAAAATATCACATTCTTTGAATAAAATGACAAGTTCTTGGACTGACAATGGGGGTGTCCATTGTATCTGATGGATGGACAAATGTAAAAGGCAAGCCATTGATAAGTGTTCTTGCTGTGTCCCGAAGTGGTCCCATCTTTCTAGCTGCACATGATTACTCAGACAAGTTCAAGACCGCTATCAACATTGCAGAAGCATTGCTTGAAACAATTGAGCGTATTGGCCCATACAATGTCATCCAAGTCATCACTGATAATACTCCTAATTGTAAGGCAGCGGGAGCAATTATTGAGGATAAATACCCGAACATATTTTGGTCTGGATGTTTGGTTCACACATTGAACCTTCTGTTGCATGACATTGTCAAAAACAAAAATGAACAATACCAATGGATTGGTGATTTGTACAAGAAGGGAAAAAAATGATAAAATTTATTACAAATCATAGCAATACCCATGGCCTTTTCCGCAGTCACTCGAGATTGGAGTTGCTGAAGATTGCGAGGACTAGATTTGGTAGTTATTACCTCACCTTCAGGCGCCTTTTGAAGGTAAGAGAGGCATTAGCTAGCATGGTATCAAGTCCACATTGGCAGGTGTTAAAGGAAAGGGCTACAAATGTAGCTGACATTGCAGGTTTTGAAACGGTGGAGGAGGCCGCTCTTGATGGGCAGTTTTGGACAACTGTGAGACAGGTATTGGATTTCACCAAGCCAATTTATAACATGATTCGGTTTGCAGATACAGACAAACCAGTGATTGGCGAGGTGTATGAGCAAATGGATACCATGTTGGGGGAAATAAAAGACATTGTCCATAACAGAGATCCCGACTTGTACAAACTGATTCACGATTGTGTGTGTGAACGGTGGAATAGGCTTAACCTTCCACTACATTGCTTGGCGTATATCCTTACGCCAAAATACTACTTAGATTCTTGGTTGGGCAAACCTGCAGCAGGGGGTGGTGTTAGGACCAAACCCCATTTAGATCGAGAGGTAACTAGAGGATATCTGGAAGCATTAGAAAAGTTGGTGCTTGACAGGGAGGAATGTGCAGCTGTGCGCCTTGAAATAGGCAGATACTTCACTGGCAGTGGTTTGTATAGTAACTTCCATGCAATGGACGACAAAGATAAATTTGATTCTCTCACATGGTGGGAAACATATGGCGGCCACGGACTTTTGCCAAAATTGGCAAAAAAAGTTCTTTCACAGGTTGTAAATTCTTCTTCTGCAGAGAGGTGTTGGAGCACCTACAGTCATATACATAATGTGGAAAGAAACAGGCTCAACGAAAACCGAGCAGAAAGCTTGGTTTATGTGCACTACAATTTGAGGTTGTTGAGCCATTACTGTGATCGGGCTAATGAAGATCCCACATATAAAATTTGGGACAATCACCCTGAGGACGACAATTTGGAGGATGGCATTGTACATATGGAAGAACTAGAAGAGGAGCTTGTACGGGATGAACATGAAGCAGCTGCAGCAACCATGCCACCTCCACCTCCACCATCCAGTAGCAGTTCTCGGGGCCCGAGTCTTGTTCCATTGCTGTCGCCACCTCCATCGACACCCTCGCGTGGAGGCTCTAGTTCTGGTCGTCGGTCTGTGCGGGAGACTCCTAGAAGACCACCACGACCTACTTATACTCCTGGGGACTCTCGTGGCAAGGGCCACTTGTAGATTTACAGTTTACTTGTCTTTTTTAGTTTCTATTAGACTTTAGTTTTCATAACTGTTGAGTTTTGAGTCCTTGACTCTTGACTCTTGACTCTTTCATATCATTATGACATTATGATATTTTTTGTAAACATTATATCACTGTGACAATGAAAATTTGAAGTTTGAAGTTGGGCCTTGGCAATTATAACTCATTGGTAATGATTGTGAATTATGAATATGATGCTTTGTGAAAGACTAAAGTTGTTTCATTTCATCTCATTATTCATGTTTCATTTTATAAATTTTTAACATTTCATATCATGTTAACAGTTAGAAGTTAGGACTTAGAAATATCTTCGATATTACTTCTTGTAATGGTTAAACTTGGCTTACAAGTACAACTTGTTACTTTGGTGAGCAATGATGATAAATGTTATTGAATTTTCAATTCTGAAAGCTTTCAACTTCAATGTATCAACTTCATGTTATGTTGCAGTTGTAATATGTATTTTACTAACTTGTGGACATGGTTGATGACGATTATAATTTCTAGATGATTGATGTGATATATGGTTCAATGATCAATTTATGTTTTTTTATGTTTTTTATGTCTATTTCATCATTCTACATGTTTTTGTTGACATATATGTATCAAAAATTAAAAAATATAAAAAATATATATATTTTTAAAAAATCGCTCCCCGATTCGCTCCCAAACCGGGAGCTTCTGAAAATGGTCGCTCCCGCTCCCGCTTCCGCTCCCGCTCCCCGCTCCCGCTCCTGCTCCCAAGTAACATTGGCTCCAAGACAAGCATAATCCTCTTTTAGAAGGCAACCAACACATCTATATAGAAGATAGTCATGTTGGCCTTAAAGTATATACAAATGACATGTCGGCTCAATAAAAGAGACACATCAGTTCACATTGACATGTTGGCTTATTATGGAGGCATAACCACTATAAATACCCTGTTGAACTTCGCAAAAGTACAGACATAAATTTGGATTCCTCTGTAACTTCCAAGGTACAGGAGAGTACAGTCTCAGTGATGATTATAGTCAAGAAATCTCAGACTTATCTGCAATCCCGGATGGGTACAGGAGGTGCAGGAATCTTGGATTAAGGTAGCAGTTTAGGACCCCAGATGGAGAAGTATCACTGTGATTTTGGATGGGTAATACAGTGAGATACTCTTGGCATGATGGAAGGATCTCATAGTAACACATTGTCTCGACATGATGGAAGGAACTCATAGTAACACACTAGCTCGGTATACATTAAGGTGCAGTGACAATCTCATTCTTTATGAAGATATAAAGGTCACGATCTCAGTCATGATGAGATTGTCAAGATTTCATTGAATCTACATGCAACTCTCCTATACATATGAAGATCTCATTGATGAAGACCTCGATGATGAAGCAGTGGTGATGATGATCTCAACATTGATGAAGAAGAGGATTGGTGTCTTGTTCTTGGAGTGGCCTAGTAGGTCAAGGGTCATGGTCTTGGTATTTGTCAATTAGAATCTCTATAAGAAGAATTTTATGCGGGTTTTCCTCTCCAAGAGGGAGAGGTTTTGGTCCTGCCAGGATGCCAACAACTTGTGTTCTTGTCTCTTTGTTATGGTAGCTATTTGATGAACTAACAAAGACACACTCTAATAATAATCAATGAAGATTGGAATAAGAAGACAAATTGAAAAACACCTCACAAATAGTTATCATGCTAAGAAGAATCACATTAACTACATTTTCCCTAGATTCTTCAACAAGAGAGATAGCAGCAGGAGTCTGGAAGGCATATTTTCGAATTCAGGAAGAGGTAGCGTGAGGGAGAGCGTATTCCACGAGAGAACTGCTCAGGCACTGCGCAAAGAGTGACACAGAGGCACTAGTGTATGGGCAGAGGGTCCATCTCTTGGTCGGGAAGTTGCTGTGGAGAGAGAAATTTCTTATAAAATTTCTTTGAGTAGGGCAGTTCATTGCCTACCAGTGGTTGGGACAATCATGGGTCCCTGAATGACAAAGAAGGCTCATCTAGGGCCTATGGGAACCAGGGTGATGGCCATGATGATGGGGTAGAGCTCATGTATTGACTTTGCCGACGTGCCAAATGTGTTTGTCCCGAACATCTTTTGCATTTTGTGGTACATCTTCCTGTTAAATGTTGCCAATTATGCTTTTACTTTTCTTTTCAGCTACATCAACCTCCGGGGCATCATTCTAGGCCTGACCCAAGGTGTGGGCAAGGGGAAGGGGAAGGTTAACCCTATGTGGACCCAGTGGAGGAATGTGGACCCAGGTGGGAGAAATGATGAATGGGGTTATAATGAGTGGAAGGGGAGTGATATATGTGGATGAGGGAGCGGGACCACGCAACCAAAATCAAGGTTTCCCATGTAGTACCATCCCTAAAGCCCAAAGGTCAGTAAAAGAGATCCCACGGGACTAGGGTCCAAGGTTAACATCCAAAAGAGGTCTAGGGGACGAGCGCAAACCTAGCCCACTCTTTCCACTGAACCCCCCCATTAATCCACGCCCAAAAGTATCCATGATAAGCAAACTACAATACTCAATTACCAAATGGCAGGGCATACCTTTAGGTTCGGGAGGCCCACCTTCAAACATACGTTCATAACAGTTGGGTGAGGGACCACATGGCTGGCTCAGGTGGCGAAGAATTGACACAACGAGCTAGTTGGTGGCTGCAAGGCGTTGTTGGCTGTGGACCATCTTGGAGATTTTTTTTTTCTCTTAGCGATATCACCCATAAAATGGTTGATAACAATTCCCAAGGTGGGTCTCGACACTAAAAGCATTATTATCTTGAAAAGAAGGGAACTCATCGATGGCTTCACCGACTTCATAAGAATAATCATGGGGAGTTCCTAGAATGTTAGTAAAATCACAAAGAGCAAACACGTCATCCATGATGCCCTGCTCACTTGACCTTGAAAGAGAAAATGGATACTATAGAGATGCTCCTGTCCAAGATTAGGAAGAAGTCTACAAGAAGAAAGCTTCATGCATAAATCTTTGCATAAAATGAAATAAGTGGAGTGGCCACTTGAACAGGAATCAAAGTCTGAAATCCAAAATGCAAGAACCAAAATTTTAGTCAAAAACCCAAGAACGGGAAAAATCTATCCTCGATAGCGATGCCAACAAATTTTATCGCTCAAATTGTATACGTTAAATGCGACAACGACTCAGAGTGAGGGCTGTCACTCTGATCCTCGCTCACTCTGTCCTAGCTACCTCCTAGGCAAGCTAAGGAGGTTAGTCCCCAAAGGTGAAAGGTGAAGGATGAAGAGAAACTTGCTGGGAACCAACAAGTTCTACGAGATACACTTCACTATCTTATGAACTTGAGTATAATTAGTTTGCAAGTGTGATTAATGAGCAGTGTAATTAGCGATCTTGGTTGGATTATATTCTTAAGACACTTCAAGATTTTGACAATTAAGAGACCAATGCCTTCAATAACAATGCTCAAGAAAAAATATACTAGCACAATGGATGGACTTATCAAGTTACAAGATATAAGTGCTTCTTAAGGAAAGTGTTAGCACAAGATGAAAGATTGATATATGAGCATAACGATGACTTGCAAGAATAATAGAACAATGTACTTCCACTTTAGCAATACTACAAGATAAGTATAAGTGACAAGTACAAGAAATGCATAACTTTGCAAGTAAATTAAGAGTGCTCAGAGATGGAACGATGTTAGAGGAATTTGTGTCAATATGCTTTAACGGAGGAGATGCCAAACCAAGATTATCACAAGACTACAAGATTCCAATGAAGTACCTCTAGGATTGCATAAATGAAACAATGACAATAGTAGCAACAACATTAAATGCCCTTAGTTATGTGCTTATTAGGATATTATTCACTTATATGATATAGCAAAAATAAAAAATTAACATAAGAAACTGCTAACAAAGATCAAACTGTGATATTAGTGAAGTCCTATCTCAAGAAAAGCTGTCAACCAAGCAAAATAATGCCAATAACCTTAGCGGCTATCTCTCCACATCTTACAATTGAAACCTGGCCGCAAAACTTGTGTTCTAGCTAGAAGGCTCTAAAAAAAATGGTGAAATTTTAGGTCAAAAACCCTAGCCGTATAGGGTTTGTAGTGGCTAAATCCTCAAAAATCTGCTTTCTCTTCAGTATTGAAACATACCCCCCTGCACAATGATATTAAAAGGAAGAGACTTGCAATAACACAAGCTAGAAAAGAAGAGAAGAAAAATCCTAAATGCACAAATAAAAATAAAATAAAATAAAGGTAAAATAATTTACAAGTTAAAAATAAAAACCCCAAAAAATTATATACAAGGAGAAATTAAAATAAATGGTTAGAGAAATTATTTATGCAATGAAAAATAAAATACAAGGGCCCAAAATTTATTTACGAGATTATTTACGCAATGAAAAATAAAATACAAGGGCCCAAAATTTATTTACGAATTATTCACAAATTAGATTTTTGGCTCTTATAAGAAGATATATGTGTTAATGCACAAATAAATTCAAGTAGACGAGAGAAATAATTCTATGAGTGAGCAATAGTCAGATCCTCTGCAAAACAAATCGTTAGATAAGTTTCGAAATGTATCAAAGTGGGCTCTTGAGCTTTCTTGACTTGAGAGTCGGTTGGTCTAACCGAAGACTTCCCCTCAAACCCAAGATCTGAATACTTGAAGTCTCTACACACTTAAGATTAGATTATTAGATTAGTAGAGGCCTCTGAAACCGGATTCGCTCTTAGAGGGCCACGTGTCCGAATTCGTCGAATCCGATACGATTCAACCTAAATCGTGTTCAGATTTTGTGATACGTCGTGTCCGATTGGGACACGATCGCTTCCGGATCGTGTCTCGATCGGACACATTGTGTCACGAAATCCGGACACGAATCCGGCAAACTGGGACCCGCGTGAACATAAAAGGGTTGAAATGCCCTCATTTTCATCATTTTTTGTCATTTCTTTTGCAATAGGTGAGCTGTGGGTTTGCGGTGAGGAGTTTGGAGCAAGGAGCCAAGGGTTTGGAGCGTTTTCAATGAGATTCAAGCAACAGGTAAGTGCATTTCCTCTCTGTTTTTTTGCATTTGTATTACAGTAGTTTGTATATGCATTTATTTTACAAATTTTTGCATGTTTTGTTTATTTTTTACAGTATTAATGGCTCAATCAAGGGCAGCAGGTAGGGGGAAAAGGAAGGGGAAGAGTGTCCCCACTGGAGATGCCCCTCCTCCCCCAATTTCATCAGAGTCTGCTGCAAGTAATGTTGAGGGAAGATTTCCTCCTAAAGGTAACATTGAGAAATATCCCTTGTGGAAATATGTCACAAGAGAGGATGGGCCAAGCAACAAGGTGAAGGGAGGAGGCAATGTGAATTAGAGATGCAACTTTTGCCACAATACTTTCACAAGCACATATTACCATGTGAAAAGCCATTTGTCGGCTTTACTAGATTGTGGAGTTGGAGCTTGTACACAAGTTCCTTTACAAAAGACGAAAGAAATGGAAAGAGAGTTCACTGTTGGTATGGCAAATGTGGCTGCAAAATAAAAAATACCAAGAATGATGACCCCATTCCATTTTTGAGGAAAGGCATCAACAAATTCCCTTTTGAGAGTTCTAGTGGGGGACAAGCAACAAAAATAAAGGCAATTTCACTTGGTCCAATAGACAAGATTTTTCAAAGGAGAAACGAGAAGAGCTTGATCACACCATTGCTTTTTTTTCTATCAAAACTTCATATCCTTTAGTGTTGCATGCTCACCTCTATTTATTGAGATGTATCGAACTCTAACTCACGGGGCTCCATCATGGTATGTCCCTCTAGCTTCAGAGAAGCTTAGAACCACATTGTTGACGAAGACAAAAAAGAGGTGCAAAAAATGCTTGAGCCTATTAAAGCATCATGGCCAACATCTGGGGTTAGCATTGTTTCTGATGGATGGACAGATCCAGCATGACACCCACTCATCAATTTCATGGTGTCTTCCTTGAATGGTCTAGTTTTCTTGAAAGAAGTGGATACACTTGGAGAATACAAGGATGCACAATATATGGGTGAGTTGTTTATTAAAGTTATTGAAGATGTAGGTGTTGATTTTTGTGTGCAAATCATTACAGATAATGCACCTGTTTGCAAGGATGCTGGCATGGTTGTGGAAGTTAAATATCCACAAATGTTTTGGACACCTTGCATTGTCCATTCATTGAACTTAGCACTGAAATCCATTGCTTCTGATGTGCTTTGGATTGGTAACATTATTGAGGATGCATGACATATCCGTAACTTTGTACAAAACCATACAAATTACCTCACTATCTACAAGGAGTACAACAATATATCATTCTTGAAGATTGCGGATACAAAGTTTTCCTCTTCATTCATCATGTTGAAGAGGTTGTGGGAGGTCAAGACCGCTCTTGGGGCCATGGTTATTTCAGATTTTTGGTCTTTTTGGAGAAAGACAGATCAAGTAGTCTCTAAAAGAGTGAAGGACTCAGTGCTAGATGATGCTTGGTGGGAGAGGGTAGATCTAATTATTCAGATCATGGACCCTATCATTTCTTTGCTTCGATTTGCAGATACAAACAAACCCATCCTAGGAGAGGGTTATGAGGGATGGGATTCAATGATTGAGTCTGTGAGGAGCATTATTCTATAGAGTGAGTGCCCCGAGTATGAGACATCACCAGAGGCCTTCTGTGGTACTATACAGGATATTCTTGTCAGCAGATGGGACAAGAATTGCACACCTTTACATTGTTTGGCTCACTCATTGAACCCAAAATACTACAACCATGAGTGGCTGAATGGTGGACCTTCCCGCCTATTTCCTCCTTACATGGATGGTGAAATCTCACAGGGGAGGAAAGATGCATTCAGGCGGGTTTTTCAGGATAGAGCATTGCTTGATGAGGTGGAGGATGCCTTTGCAGAGTTTTCCACTGGCACTAGTCGATTTGCAGGATATGATGTGATTAGAGACAGGGGGCTAAGAAGCCCTATTCTTGGTGGGCAAATCATGGGGCAACAAGCCCTCCTCTACAGCAGTTAGCCATGAGGCTCCTCTCTTAAGTGACTTCATCCTCTTGTTGTGAGAGGAATTGGAGCACATATGGGAATTTATATAGTGTTAAGAAGAGCAGGCTTGAGCAGTCCAGGGCAAAGACAATGGTGTATGTGCACACCAACCTTCGTCTTATTTACAGGCAGAGGGAAGAGTGGTTGAAGGGAAAGACAAAGATGTGGGATGTCTTTCCTGATGATATGGGTCTGGACAACAGCGTTGAGTTGGCATTGGCCAACATGGATCTCAATGGTCTAGTACTAAAGCTTGCTAGATTTGATGATGGTGATACTGTAGAGGGGTCATCTTCCACACCAGCAGATGCAAAGATGACTTTGGATATGGGGGGGAGGAGGATGTAGAAGAGAGCAGTGGTGACTATGATGATGAGGACAGTGATGTTGATTTTGATGTTGACTATGAGGATTGATGACTCATGAGTCATGGGCTACCTACTGCCTTGAGGCTTGTATACTTGTAGTTGTTTTGTATTTTGTATTTCTATTTGCCATTGGCATTGCACTACCTATGTAACACATTTTGATTTTGATGACTTAATGCGAAAAGTACAACTTTCAGTGTCTTTGTCTTACTATCTTGTCTTTCTCCTATTGGATCATTGATGAATTGAATATGTATTATGATTTATTATTTATGTGACATGTATTTGAATTTTGTATGTACTATGCATGCTATAATGTTACTAACTTACTTTGTAAACAGTAAAACTTTCATCTAGATAAAGATCTATGTTTGAAATCAATGAATTTGTATCATTAATGAGAATTTGTGTAAGAAATTTTTAATTTTTAATATATATATATATATATATATATATATTTTTTTTTTTTTTTTTTAATAAAATAATATATAACGTATTCGAACGTGTCCTGTTCCGGGGGGTCAACGTGTCCGAATCTGACACTCGAATCCCCGTATCTGATGAATCTCGAATCCACGTGTCAGGTTACTTAGGTAGAGGCATAAATAACATAATGATCCACAAAATCTAGAGATACCTGCTAGATAAATCAAATTAAAATGTTTCTCTAAAACCCATTAACTAACACAAGATACGTGTGCGAATGGTTAATCCAACCACTGGCTAATGAAATAATAACTTACAAATTTATTCGGTAGAGTATTAAGCACATAATCAAAATTTTTTACCACAAGAAGCTGAAGAGGAATGCCACCATGAATAAACCCCAAAGAATTTTTGCTTTATTGATAAAAAAATATTACAACTAGCAGAGCTTGACTCAGAGTTTCTTTATAAAATTTTTGATGTCAAATAAGGAGCAAATAGCTTCCTTATATAGAAAATGGAGAAATCTAGATGCCCCTCCAAGTGTAAAACGACTAGGTCCAAGAAGTTGCACAATTTTGAATTGATCCCAGATAATAATGACTAGTTGGTGCTTGATCCATGACAAAAATAAATCTCGTCCCCTGATCTTGATCAAGAAATTGGAATTTTATAATAATTCTCTTTTTTCGTGGTCCAAATAATATTATTTTGACCCTTTTTCCTCAAAAAATCATTTTTGACTTAACCACCTTGTTCCATAAGCTCAATTTTTGTTAAAAATTTGATTTTTTTGCTTGATAAAGGACCTTGAAAATTTGATTTCTTTTGGGCCCACGAAATTTCAACTAACTGGACCCAGGGAAAAAATATTTTTTTTTGAAAAAATGATTGTTTTTTGGCCTTAAAGAATTTCTTGTGATTTTTTGCCTTGGAATTGGGTTTGCCAATTTAATTCTTCCTTGGAAATGACCACTTTCTCCAAATTTCACTTTTTCACTTGGAGAGAAATTTATTTTCTATATAATTATTTTTTTGACTCGAAATTAATTAATTTTTTGACTTAGGATTTTATAGTGTTCCACGGGGACTCGCCCCCCCCCCCCCCCCTAGGGGTCTAGTTTCCTCGCTCCCCCGCGCCTAGGGGACTTGGGGACTAGAAGGGGACGCTTCCCCATGCTCCCAAAAATGAGGAAACTCAGGGGGATGTGCCAGGGGGGCGTTTCCCTTTCCTGACGGGGCGTTTCCTTGCTGTACAAGATGTTTGTACTGGCACTGAGATTTTACTGAGATATCCCACACTGTTGTGTATAACACAGTCCCTTCATCCGAGATTTTCATCTTCTAATCACTGTTATATTATGTTGTCCAACATGCTTAAATTGCTACAGAAGAACCACCGAGATCAGATGTCAAGACTGTTATAGACAGCCTTGGATTTACCACGCTATCATCTACAGCTACGTGCCATTAATGTGGGACCTTGTACCTGAGTTTATAACTTTGACTGCGGCTGCCACACCTGTCATTTTTCAGCTTGAACAATTCTTCTTTTCGCTGTAAGTTACATGTCTCTTAGACTGCGTAGAAGTTTCCCTGATCTGCGTGTAATTTCCCTTCATGACTGTGTTTTAAATTTCTTTCCTTACTGCGGCTATATGACAACGGATCTGCGTGGCTGCCATCTATGCCTGCGGCTGTATCATGTCAATGGATCTATTGCGTGGCTCATCCTCATCAGCAGCGTGGATATCCTTATGACTGTGTATGAATGCGTGGTGTATTATATGAATGCCCAGCATATATATTCAATGTATATATTTCCAGCGTATATGCCATGTATGGACTTCATATTGCATTAATGTGGTTCCATATTCATATGACATGAACAGCGTTTGACATGTGAATAGCGTCTAATATATGAACATTGTTTGTATACATATCACACCATGAACAACCTCATGAACATCATTTAATATATGAACAACGTTTGATATATGAACAACGTCTAATACATATCTCACCATGAACAACCATGAACAGTTTAATGCATATCTCACCATGAACAGGCCTACGCTATGCCTTGCAGCGTTTCAATTCAAACCAAATTGGCAAATTGTCATAGTGGACTCAATTAATAAATTATATTTTATATTTATAAATTTTTAAGACCTTGACGCTCCCCCACATTTCCTGAAAAATGGTAGGGAGCTTTTGCATAGGCCGCTCGCGCGCCCCCTCGCTCCCTCACCCCCTCGTCCCGGAACCTTGGTGGAACACTGGGATTTTAATTTAATTTAGCCGGAAAATTAATTAATTGACACTAGAGGGGATTAATATTTTTTTCGACCCTCAAATATTTTAGTCATGGTGTCTAAATCAGTGTGGAAAAAGTCTGGAAAAGATTGGGATTAAATCCCCAAAATGTGATTTTTTTGGCTGGCCAATTAAATCGGCCGATTTTTTGCCGATTTTTTCCCAGTTGAAAAAGTCAGGACTCAGGATTAAATCAAAAAAATCGAGATTAAATCGAGAATTTTTCCAAAAAATCGTGAATGAGGTAGTTTCTTTAACAATTTTTAAGTTTTTTTTGAAAAAATCGGGATTTTATTGAAAAGTTCGGATTTTTTAAAAAATGAATATTTTTGTATTTTTTTTTTAATTTTGCCGGCTTTTTCAAAAAATTCCTGAATTTAAAGACTTTTTCAACTTTTGGACCCTTGCTGATTTAATCCCGACTTCGACTTTTTCCACATTGGTCTAAATATGAGGGACCATGCACTATTCTTACATCAAGATATTACAATTAATTCAACCCATGAAGGGGGAAAACACCTTTAGACATAGACCCTTAATAATTTACCCAATTCTGTGACACAATATGATCTAGTATAGACCAAGTGTGTTTGTAATAAAATAATTTAGCCAAATGTGCGTAAATTATTCGCAAACACACTTTTACAAAAGAGTCGATATAACACTAGGACTCTCCTAAGCCCTGTTACCCACCATTTTGTGGGTGATATCCCTAGGAGAATTTTTTTTTCCATGATGGTCCTCAACCGACAGCCAGCAGCCCACCACAGTGACCAACTAGCTCGATGTGCCATTTCTCCCCCACCTGAGCCAACCATGTGGTTCTCACCCATCAGTCGTGATCATGTGTTTTGAAGGTGGGCCTCCCAAACCTAAAGGTATGCCTTGCTATTTGGTAATTGAGTATTCTAGTTTATTTATCATGGAAACTTTGGGCATGGATTAATGGGGGGATTCAACGAAAAGAGTGGTTTAGGTCTATGCCCTTGTCCCCTAGGTATTTTTTGGGATGTTAACCTTGCACCCTAGTCCTGTGGGATTTCTTTTACCGACATATTGGTTTTAGGGATGGTACTACATGGGAAACCCAAATTTTGGTTATGTGGTCCCGCTCCTTGATTCGCATATATTACTCCCCTTCTACTCATTACACCCGCAATCATCTCTCCTCCCACCTGGGTCCACATTCCTCCACTGGGTCCACATAGGGTTAGCTACCCCCTCCCCTTGCCCCACATCTTGGGTCAGGCCTGGAATGATGCCCAAAGGTTGATGCAGCTAAAAGAAAAAGAAAAAGCATAATTGGCCACATTCAACAGGGAATTATACCACAAAATGCAAAATATCCCTGAGACAAAAACATTTAGCGCGTGGGCAAAGCCATGACATGGGCTCTACCCCATTCTATGGCCATCACCTTGGTTCCTACATGGTCCTTGATGAACCTCCTTTATCATTTAGGAACCCATGATTGTCCCAACCCTCAGTGGACGATGAACCGGCCCACCTTATAAGGGGGTATCCGCTATTATACTTTACGCATCATGCTCTCAGTACCTAAAGCCCCAAGCGGTTAACCAAAGAAAATCATGAAAAAGAAAAAGGCATATGAAGAAGGGTGGAAAAATCAAGGCCAGAGTAACTCATGCACCACGATTGCCCCCTCCTACACATTATTTATGTGAAAATTCTATCACTGCAGCAACTGATTTACTTTTCCTACTTATCCACAAGTTATTCATGAAATTACTTCAACAACCATTAAAATAAATACTACTGCAGATATCACACCGTAATACAAAAGCAAACATATGCACAAGAATCAACACACTGACACAGTTATTTTGGACTAATGTCCCCGGAAAAAACCAATGTGGGAAAACCGGTGCAACAAGGGAGGATTTTATTATTCAACAATTTTCTAGTACAACATGGTGCCAAACTGGCTTACCAACAGATAGACAAATTTTCCAGCACTTTTTCTGAACCCAACGTAGGCCCTACTGACCTCTACGTCAGCCTGAAACCCTCTGCATTAGCCTGAAATCCTCTGCGTGGATGACGCAGGACTTGTTGGCTCTGCGCAGTCTTTGTTGCCTCTGTGTGTCTTCCTCTGGCCCTGCATCTGCCTCTTCTGCCTCTGTGCTGATCTCCTGTCTCTTTGTTCTGTACTTGCTGCCTCCTGACTGTTGTCCAGACCACTGGTTCAGGTTCTCAGCTAACCCCGCTCCATAAATTGAACTGACTGGTCTCCCTCAGTGTGTTCTCCAAGTGACCCTCAAGCCTCCTCTTATATTTTTCTTGTTGACAAATCAACGGTAGAGATTAAGTCCCTAATCAACGACTAATATTAGATCTGGCTTGATCCAGGTCTTTTGGACCATTCTAGCACAGTTTCATATTAATACACATTAATATTTTAATTTCCCCAAGTTTAGACTTAGGGACCCCATTAAAAATATTAATTATTTTAATATCTCCTGAACTGTTTAGAGTTTGCCCAAATCGTTTCTAGGTAGTGGAGAGCTCATGTGCCCCTACCTCTCCACCAAATTTCGTGGCTAGAGCACATCCGATGCTACCCCAAATCAACACTCCCTCTTAGCGAGGACTGTGCTCTAGTAATACTCCTCACTGAGTATCACCCTGATCATTCGACATCGTTCCCTGTGCTGATGTTAAGCCTCCCTACCCAACATCCTCTGCACTGCTGCATCCTATACTTCTGCCCATGACTCTGCTACTGCCATTGTTGCATTTGTATGACAACTCCCTATACATTCGTGCTGCTGTTGGTCCTGTCTCCCAACACTACAACTCCCTCTGCATCTGTGCTGCTACTAGTCCTTTCTCCGAACACTGCATCTTCACTGCAACTCCCTCTTTATTCGTGCTGCTAACACACTACTTCTAAAAGGGGTTCCTTGTTGGCATTATGACACAGGTTTGGCGCTATGACACAGGTGTTGTCCTTGATGGCAACTCACTCAGATGACAGATCACAGTTCAGGCTCTCAGAATGAAGGAAAAAGAGATATACGCAGGTTCCTTTTAAACAAGTCGCGTATACACGTGGGATCAACGATCAAAAGGCGCGTATATGTATGCACACACTTTCATGTAAGGAAAAACACGTACATGTGGGAAAACTTATTTTTTGGTCCATGGTATTTATTCCTTGGTATTTGAACCTATGGTTTTGGACCATGGTATCTTGTCCGAAGTGTTGAACCCAGGTATTGGGTCCATGGTATTGATTCTCTATGGTTTTGGACTATGGTATTAAGTAAGGCCTAAGACTATAAAAGGAGGAAGAGATCATTAGGCAAAGGCACTCACTCAAGTATTGAATATCTTATGAAAAGCAAGATCTAGAATACTGGTCATTGGGTGATGGTGCATAGCTGGATTTGAACCAAGGAGGAACCTGAGCGCTAGAAGAAGGATAAGTTCTATTGAGGGGTCAAGATCTTAAGGCTTGAATAGTAGTATCTTTGTGTGATTTTGATTTGTTATATTTGGCGCATGACTTGATCTATAAATCTGATAATCTGGGTATAACTGATGTCTGAATAAGTGGAAAGGGTAAATTATTTTTTATAGATCTGCACGCAGGTTTGGCATAGCAGAGGCGCGTATACACATTGGTTCAATAAGTCAAAACAGCATATACGCTGGTTGGCCTTAATACAGAAACGTATGCACACAGGTTCTACGTATTGAAGTAGTGTACGTCTCATGAAATATGTTTTAGCTACTTCTATTTATTGCTATAGTGTTCTAGGTTCAGGATTGGTTTCTGGTTACTGTTAATGTATTCTGGTTACAGCATTCAGAGAAGTAATTGTTTGATTCAGTTTTGATTGAACCAAAGGAGATTGGTTGATGCAGATATATTTGATGTTTGATTATTGTTATTGATGGATTCAGTCTGAAAATTTATGAAACGTGGTCCCTGGAAGAAAAGAGAAGGTTGTAGCCTTCTGTAGGTCAACACCTACATACTAGTACATCAGCTAGTACAAGAGATAAGGGGGTTGTAGCTCTCTTCCAGGAGACGCTGGAGAACGAGAGAAGGTTGTAGTCTTCTGCAGGTAGAAGCTTGCGTACTGGTATAACACTGCACCAGTACAAAAATATTATAAAAAGAAGTTTCTTATTAAAAGAAGATAGAGACGAATTGCAGCAGGTGGTTTTCACGCACATTGGGTTTCCACCTTATATCTTGTGTCCATGTGTGTGATGATCTGTTTTGTTTTACTGCACCTGTTTACTGTTCTTATGGTTAATGAAGTTTTGATGCACTGATTAAAGATCAACATTTAATGAATCATAACTTTACTGGTATACGCTGGTTGCTTTAGACATAGTGGCATATATATGCAGTTTCCCATAACTGAAGTAGCGTATACAAATTTGATTGTGAAATGAAAAACAATTGATTTGATAATACTGATTCACCCCCCCTCTCAGTATTATTTCCAACAATTGGTATCCGAGCAGGTACTTCAGAAGAAGCTTGATTGCTTGAAGGAAGATCTATCATCATGAGCAACTACGAAAAAGAGGCATCTATCAGGCCACCAATCTTTGATGGGAGCAACTTCGTCTATTGGAAGGTAAGAATCACAACCTATCTTCAATCACTTGGTACAGAAGTTTGGGATGTCGTGGAAGCAAGATACACATTTCCATCAACAACTCCTACAGATACGGCTGGTAAGAAGCAGTATGAAACAAATGCAAAGGCTGTCAATACTCTATTAGGGAGTTTATCTCAATCAGAATTCGTCAAGGTTATGTAGCTCAAAACCGCAAAAGAAATATGGGACAAGATCGTTCTGAGCTATGAAGGAGACGATCAGGTAAAACATGCAAATCTACAAACTCTCAAAATTCAATTTGAAAATATCAGAATGCACAATGATGAAAGTGTGGCTAATTATTTCTTACGTATAGATGTGTTTGTTAATCGTATGAAAAATTTGGGTGAAGAAATAAAAGAAGTTTGGTTGAAAAGGTGATAAGATCTTTGTCTTCTAAGTTTGAATCAAAAGTTTCTGCCATAGAAGAAAAGCAGGATCTACAGAGCATTACCATGTCACAGCTGCACAGAATCCTAACTGCTTTCGAAATGAGAAAAGGGGACCATCAGACAGGAGAGAAGCCACATTCAAAGCTTCAGGAAAAGGATATTACAATGAGTCAGGACATATGTCAGAAGGAGAGGAAGAATCAAACTTTGTCAAGAACCTTCAAAGGGGTTCTGCAAGATTCAGAGGTAAGCTACCTTTCAAATGCTTTGCTTGTGGAAGAGTCGGTCACTATGCAGCCAAGTGTCCTCATAAAGATAAACTTGACAAAGGTAAGGAACCAGTTAGATGGAACAGAAAACATAATGTAAGTAAGAAGAGCTATTATACTCATGAAGACAGTGATGGATTTTCAATTAGCGATGAAGATGAGCAATGTAATGATTATGGACTTTTGATGGCTTTTGAAGATGATTTCTTGGATGTTATAGATGAAGATTATCTCTATGAAGAAATTTCTAAACTTAAAATCTGTTTAGAAGAAAAGAGTATGATCATAGATACTCTGACATTCGAACTTGCTGAAAGGGAAAAACACAATGAAAAGTTAGAATGTGAAACTGTGGGACTTAGAAAAGATTTTGAGAAAACAAAAGCTCTTAATATTAGATTTGCTAAAGGATCTGAAACTTTAGATGAGATTATCAAAGTGCAGCGTTCTCCTCTAATCAAGACAGGTCTTGGATATTCTGAAGAAGCATCTCAAGCACAGAAGCCATCCACCTCCAAAAGTTATCTTGATGCAGCAAGGAGAAGTGAACAGGTTGACAATCGATAGCAAAGGCATAAAGCAGATCACCAGGTAAATCAGGGTCAATCTACTTCAAGGATGAACAGAGATCACCAAGTAAATCGGGGGCAATCTACTTCAAGGATGAACAGAAGCTACAACCAACCGCAGGTAAATCATTCTCAATTTGCCTCAAGAATGAATGTCTATGGAAACTACAATCACCTGGATGGTAGGTTTGATAATCACATGAATTTCTTCAATGGCCAATGTTTCTCTTGTCATAACTTTGGACACAAAGCAGCTCAATGTGTTGCCTACACGACCATCATGACCAGAGAAGCACAAAATCAAAGGAGTGTGACTGGAATCATGAAAAGAACCTACAATAACTTTTCTGTTCTTGAAAATGAAATAGAATGTTCTATTTGTAACAAATTCAGTCATGAAGATTCTGAATGCAGGAGTAGGTTTTGGAAAACAACTTAGAAGGAGCAAGTTTCATTGAGTCCCAAAACATGGAGAAAGGAAGAACCGCAACCAGAAAGGTGTGGTATAGCCTTATATGTGGAAGGACAGGAAAATTAGTGGTACATCGACAATGGATGCTCGAAACATATGACAAGTGATAAAGAAAAACTTCAGTCATATAGTGCCTTAGAAAAGGAAAGGAAGGTCTCATTTGGAAATGACACCCGCGCACTCATAAAAGGTAAAGGTTCTGTTCTTTTGAAAGGAAAGGTCAAAGCTGGAAATTTTATGTATGTTGATGGCTTAAAGCATAATCTATTGAGTGTCAGTTAAATGTGTGATTAAAGAAATGAGGTAATATTTCGATCAAATGGATGTATTGTTCGTGAGCTTGATATAGGAGAAATAGTGATCAAAGGCATAAGAACTCCAAATAATTTATACATACTCAAAGGAGGACAAAAACAATGCTATCTAAGCAAGAATGATGAACACTGGCTATGGCATAGAAGATTGGGGCATTTAAGTTTCTCTCAGATAAGGAAAGCATGCAAATATCAGGAGGTTCGTGATCTCCTTGACATCAGAATTCTTGACAATACAATATGCAAATCATGTCAGTTTGGTAAGCAAACCAGAACTAATTTCCCTGAGAAGGAAGGACCAGCTAGTAAGCCACTTGAACTTGTCCATACTGATGTATGTGATCCATCCAGGAAAAAGTCACCGCGAGGAGAAGAATACTTCATATTGTTCATTGACGACTTTTCCAGGATGTGTTGGATAGGACTTCTGAAGCATAAAGACGAAGCCTTCGAAAAGTTCAAAGCATTCAAAGCCTTGGTTGAAAATGAATCAGATTGCAGAATTAAATGCCTCAGGTATGATCGAGGAGGCGAATTTACCTCGGATGAATTTTTCGATTTTTGTGAAGAACATGGAATAATAAGGGAATTCTCTACTGCAAGGACTCCTTAGCAAAATGGAGTAGTAGAAATGATGAATAGAAAGGTTCAACAAATGGCTCGTGCTATGCTTGATGAGTCTGGAACTCCTGCAACCTTCTAGGGTGAAGCTGCATTTGCTGCCGTTACTATTCTCAACAAGACAAACGTCCGTGTGAACAACACTCAAACTCCTCATGAACTTTGGTATGGTAAGACTCCTATGGTAAAATACTTCAAAATTTTTGGAAGCAAATGTTACATTAAAAGGATTGATGAAAACCTTGGCAAGTTTGAACCTAGAGTAGATGAAGGCATTCTGCTTGGTTACTCTTCCCGAAGCAAAGGATATAAGTGTTATAATAAAAGACTTGGAAAAATTGTTGAAATTATTGATGAAGAAGGAAACAATCCAAGGCAGGTAAAATCCGAAGGTTTCGAAGATGATGAGGACTATCCTTCAACATCAAATCAGACTTATGATGCAGAAGAAACCTATGAGGCACCAGAGAAACAGATAAGGGTAGTAGAAAAGACTCCATCCAGGTATGTTCAGAAGAATCATCCAGAAACTCAAATTTTGGGGCAGAAAGAGGCAGGTGTACAAACAAGAAGAACTATTTCAAAAGCTTCAAGCTATCTAGCATTGCTCTCCTCCATTGAACCACGAGATGTAAGTGAAGCATGCAAAGATGAATGCTAGGTCAAGGCTATGAATGAAGAACTTGAGCAAATTGAAAAGAATAACACTTGGGAGTTGGTTCCTAGACCAAATGATAAGAATGTCACAGGGACAAAATGGACATTCAAAAACAAGTTAAATGAAAATGGAGATGTTATTAGAAACAAGGCCAGACTTGTTTGTAAAGGGTATGCTCAACAAGAAGGCATAGACTTTGAAGAAACGTTTGCACCAGTTGCTAGACTTGATGCCATAAGAATGTTCCTTGCTCTTTCTAGCTTTCAGGAGTTCAAAGTATATCAAATGGATGTGAAATCTGCTTTTCTAAATGGAGACTTAGAAGAAGAAGTGTACATTGAGCAACCAGATGGATTTGTCCTTGGGAATGATCCAAAACTTGTATGCAGACTCAAAAAGGATCTCTATGGTCTTAAACAGGCTCCAAGGGCTTGGTATTTTCGGTTGGACAAATATCTCCATCAACAAGGTTTTTCAAAAGGATCAACTGATAGAAATATATATATAAAAATTGACAATGACAAATTGCTAATACTTGTTGTGTATGTTGATGATATCATCTTTGGTAGCAATGAAGAAACCATGAGTCAAAACTTTGCTTTGGTGATGCAGAAAGAATTTGAAATGTCCTTACTTGGTGAGCTCACATATTTTCTTGGTTTACAAGTCCAACAAAACAAAGACGGTATTTTTCTATCACAAACCAAGTACCTCAAGCAGATCTTGAAGAAATATGGGATGGAGGATTCGAAACCAGTATGTACCCCTATGGTAACAGGATGTAGCCTCAGTGCAAATGATGAATCAACAACAGTACATCAACCAACCTATAGATCCATGATTGGTAGTCTGCTCTATCTGACAGGTACCCGACCAGACATCATGCATGCAGTGGGAATAGTTGGAATATTCCAGGCAAATCCAAAGGAAGCACACCTTCAAGCAGTTAAGAGGATCTTCAAATATTTTCAAGGAACACAAAATTATGGCTTATGGTATCCTAGGGATACAGATTTCACACTTCATGCATATACAGATGCAGATTGGGTAGGAAGCGTGGATGACAGAAAAAGCACTAGTGGTGGTGCATTCTTTATGGGTTCCAGATTAGTATCTTGGTTCAGCAATAAACAAAGCTCATTTGCATTATCTACAGCTAAAGCAGAATATGTGGCTGCTGCATCTCGCTGCACACAACTCCTTTGGATGATGCAAAAATTTGCAAGATATTCAAATCACGTGTACTCCACCTATCTCCATTTTTTGTGAT
This sequence comes from Pinus tabuliformis, assembly GCA_031772625.1. Lineage (NCBI taxonomy): Eukaryota > Viridiplantae > Streptophyta > Pinopsida > Pinales > Pinaceae > Pinus > Pinus tabuliformis. The sequence continues at coordinate 512,555,687 of CM062808.1, read as the reverse complement.
AATACAAGTGCAATTAGTATTTCAAAGAATCCAGTCATGCAGTTGAAGACCAAGCACATACCTATCAAATACCATTTTCTCCGGGAACAAGTGCTTGAACAAAAGGTCAAATTGGAGTATGTTCCCTCCAAGGAACATGTTGCTAATATATTCACCAAACCACTGCCCAGGGAGACATTTGAATACCTCAGACAGAAGCTGGGAGTAGTTGATGCATCATCTTGTTGTTAAAATTATCTATTTCAGAGAACAATGGTTGTACGCGAGTGTCATGAAGATATCCGCGTACATACGCCGGTTTCTATGGATACAGTCGCGTATATTATGGTTTGAAGGAAAACAGTGGGGCCAGACTCAGGATGAAAAGAGTCTGATATGGGTCTGACAGAGACCATCTGGCACAGGTTCAGGGGGAGCACATACTTCTAATAATGCATTGTTGGCATTATTTTAGAAGATCTTGGTTCATTTTCTTTCAGGTAGAACAGGTGCAGAAGGAGATCATGGTTGCTGGTCTTGATGATGATTGACAGATGCTGCTGATGTTAGTTGCTGATGACTATCATAGTCTTGTCTCAGATATTTAGTCTCTATGTCATGTATTTGATTTATTTTCAAGGTCATGTAATGGTCTATCTTGGTTTCCCCACTATGCCTGGGATAGATGATGTAATGCTCTTGTTTTATCATGTATAAATTTTTGGTGTATCCCCACTTGGTTGGGTGGATAAGTCAATATTGGTATATCTCCACTTGGTTGGGAGATGGATGTATGTATGAGCCTTTGGTGATAGGAAGGTCATTTATGATGTATAAAGTCATGTTTTTTCTTGTAGAAACATCTTCTTGCAGACCTTGCCTACAGTTAGGGGGAGCATGGACAACACAACAAAGCAAAGATTTCAGCATGTACTCAGGGGGAGCATAACCCTTTGCCCTTGATGGCAAAGGGGGAGAATGACTTTGAGTAACTTGGGGTTGCCATCAAGTCTAAAGGAGGAGATTGTTGGCATTATGACACAGGTTTGGCGCTATGACACAGGTGTTGTCCGTAATGGCAACTCACTCAAATGACAGATCATAGTTCAGGCTCTCAGAATGAAGGAAAAAGAGATATACGTAGGTTCCTCTTAAACAAGTCGCGTATACACGCAGGATTAACGATCAAAAGGCGCGTATACGTATGCACGCACTTTCATGTAAGGAAAAGCACGTACATGTGGGAAAGCTTATTTTTTGTTCCATGTTATTTAGTCCTTGGTATTTGAACCTATGGTTTTGGACCATGGTATCTTGTCCGAAGTGTTGAACCCAGGTATTGGGTCCATGGTATTGATTCTCTATGGTTTTGGACCATGGTATTGAGTAAGGCCTAAGACTATAAAAGGGGGAAGAGATCATTAGGCAAAGGCACTCACTCAAGTATTGAATATCTTATGAAGAGCAAGATCTAGAATACTGGTCACTGAGCGATGGTGCATCGCTGGATCTGAACCAAGGAGGAACCTAAGCGCTAGAAGAAGGATAAGTTCTATTGATGGGTCAAGATTTTAAGGCTTGAATAGTAGTATCTTTGTGTGATTTTGATCTGTTATATTTGGCGCATGACTTGATCTATAAATCTGATAATCTGGGTATAACTAATGTCTGAATAAGCGAAAAGGGTAAATTATTTTTTATAGATCTGTACACAGGTTTGGCACAGCAGAGGCACGTATACACGTTGGTTCAGTAAGTTCAAACAACATATACACTGGTTGGCCTTAATACAGAAGAGTATGCACGCAGATTCTATGTGTTGAAGTAGCGTACGTCTCATGAAATATGTTTTAGCTACTTCTGTTTATTGCTGCAGTGTTCTGGGTTTAGGATTGGTTTCTGGTTACTGTTAATGTATTTTGGTTGCAGCATTCAGAGAAGTAATTGTTTGATTCAGTTTTGATTGAAGCAAAGGAGATTGGTTGATGCAGATATATTTGATGTTTGATTATTGTTATTAATAGATCCAGTCTGAAAATTTATGAAACGTGGTCCCTGGAAGAAAAGAGAAGGTTGTAGCCTTCTGTAGGTCAGCACCTACGTACTAGTACATCAGCTAGTACAAGAGATAAGGGGATTGTAGCTCCGTTCCAAGAGAAGCTGGAGAACGAGAGAAGCTTGTAGTCTTCTGCAGGTAGAAGCTTGCATACTGGTATAAGACTGCAACAATACAGAAATATTGTAAAAAGAAGTTTCTTATTAAAAGAAGATAGGGACGAATTGCAGCAGGTGGTTTTCACCCACATTGGGTTTCCACCTTATATCTTGTGTCCATGTGTGTGATGATTTGTTCTGTTTTGCTGCACCTGTTTACTGTTCTTATGGTTAATAAAGTTCTGATGCACTGATTAAAGATCAACATTTAATGAATCATAAGTTTACTGATATACGCTGGTTGCTTTAGACACAGTAGCATATATATGTAGTTTCCCATAACTGAAGTAGCGTATACAAATCTAATTGTGAAATGAAAAATAATTGATTTGATAATACTGATTCACCCCCCCTCTCAGTATTATTTCCAACATTCTTTACCATCCCCATCTTTTCCTTGTAGTCAAATTTTGACTTTCCAAGGGCCTTGGTGAGGATATCTGCCACTTGCTCTCCTGTAGGAGTGTAGCTCAACCTCATTGGACACAGTCTCTGACAAAATGACACCGGATATCAATATGCTTCGACCTATCATGAAATACTGGATTCTTAGAGAGTTTGATGCAACTCTGATTATCACACATGATCTTGGTCGCCTCCATATTTCTTCTGAATAGGTTCACCAGCAGTTTTCTAAGCCATATGGCTTCACACGAAGCTGTGCTTGCTGCCGTATATTCTGCCTCAGATGAGCTCAGAGCCACGGACTTTTGTTTCCTACTGCACTAGGAGGTCATTCTCGATCCAATGTTGAAACAGTAACTAGAGTTACTTTTCCAATCCACTGAACTTCCTGCCCAATCTGCATCAGTAAATCCACTCAACCTGATATCCTTCCCCTTGGTATATAAGAGCCCATAATCAACTGTTCCTTGTAAATGCTTGAGAACGTGTTTGGCTGCTGCCTAGTGTGCCCTTTTTGGTTCCACCATGAACTCACTGAGGGTGTTGACAATGTAGCAAATATCTAGCTTGGTATTGACCAGATACATCAGGGACCCTATGAGTTGTCGTTATAGGGTGGGATCGACATCCTTGTCTTTTGATGCATCAATCTTCTTCCAGTTGGTGATCATTGGCGTAGCCATAGGTCTACAGTCTCCCATTCCGAACCTTTTCAGGATCTCTGTAGCATACCTCCCTTGCCCAAGGAAGATTTCTCCTTTTTGCTGCCAAACTTCCAACCCTAGGAAGTAGTGCATTCATCCCAGATCCTTCATATCGAACTCTGTGGCTAGATTCTTCTTGCAGTCCTCAATGAGTCTGGATGATCCTGTTAGAAGGAGATCATCCACATATAGTACTAAGATAAGTGGCTCGTTCTCTACGACCAGATAGTAGAGATTCAGATTTGCGTCACTCTTGACAATCCCCATCTTCTGCAAGTAGCCATCTATTCGACCATACCACGCTCTCGGTGCCTGCTTCAGCCCATTCAAGGCTTTCTTTAGTCTGCATACATGAGACTTCTTCTCATACGTTTCAAAGCCCTCTGGTTGTTCAATGTATACCTCTTCTTCTATTACCTCGTTTAGCAATGCCGTCTTGACATCCATTTGATGGATCTCCCATCCCGTCTGGTTTTCAAGAGATATCACGGTCCTAATAGATGTATACCTAGCTATCGAGGCGAAGGTTTCCTCATAGTCAATCCCTTCCTTTTGAGCATACCCCTTAGCCACAAACCTGGCGTTGTATTTCTCAACACTGCCGTCCGCAACATATTTGATTTTGTAGATCCATCTTGAATCTACGACAGATCTATCTTGAGGTCTTGACACCACATCCCAGACATCATTCATGGAGTTATACTCCTCCACCATCACATCTAGCCAAACCTGATGCTGAGATGCCTCCTTGAAACTGGTAGGCTCCCCATCTTGAGCTACTAACGCCTGATACCTGTCTGGCTGTTTTCTCTCCCTCTTACTATTCGTTGGCTCACTGACGAAGTTCTCTGCATCACGCAGAATCTGACGAAGTTCTCTGCTAGTTCTTCCTTTGCTAGCAGGTGCTTCTGTTCGCTCCTCGTCCTCATCCCGAGAGTCTTCTTGACCTGAGGAAGGATTCTTCTCTTCCGTTGGTTGAAGAGGCATGACCAACGGATCCTCTTTCGACTGCTCCTCGGAAGGCATTTTGCGAGATCTTCTAAAAGCTTTGTCCTCCATGAAATTTACATCTTGTCGTACTACTACCTTCCTGCTCCCTGGAAGATAGATTCTATATGCCTTAGCGTTCTCGCTATATCCCACCAGATACCCCTTTTTTGTAGTCTGATCCAGCTTCTTCCTCTTTTCTTCGAGTATGCGGCAATATGCTAAACTCCCAAATACCCTGAAATGACTGACTCTAGGCGTCTTCCCAGTGAAGACTTTCTTTGGAGTAATCTTGCCCAATGCCCGTTGAGGAGTTCTGTTCTAAACGTAGACAGCTGTGTTGCATGCTTCTGCCCATAGGAATTTTGGCATATCCTGATCATGTAGCATGGCCCTAGCTGCTTCTACAATAGTCTTGTTTTTCCTTTCTGCCACCCCATTTTGCTCCGGATTGTAGGGAGCTGTCCACTCTCTTATGATGCCCTCCTTAGCGCAATAATCAGTGAAGTCCTTATCTACATACTCTCCACCATTATCTGAGCGCAAGACTTTTATTTTCTTACCAGTCAATTCTCCACTAGAGCCTTGAACTCCTTGAATCGACAGAAAAACTCATCCTTGGTTTTCAAAAAATAAATCCAAGTTTTCCTTGAGTGGTCATCAATGAAGGTAAGGAAATACTCGACACTGTTGAGAGCTTTGACGGACATAGGTCTGTAGATATCTGAGTGTATCAATCCTAGTACACTCTTGGCCCTGTGTTTGCTCCTAGGAAATGCCGCCTTGGCATACTTTCCTAGAGCGCATCCCCTGCATACATCATCTTGTTCCGTACTCAAATCTGGAACTCCTGTTACAGTGCTCTTGAGAATTCTCAGAGCTCCATGGTGCAAGTGACCCATCCTTCTGTGTCATAGTTCATTCAAGTCCTTGTCCCCATCACTGCCTATTAGTGCCATTGGAGATTCTAGTTGTAATCTATACAACCGATTACTTTTGATCCCAAACTGCATTTTCATTTTCCAGCTCGGGTGTTTGACGTATACCTTTTCCTTGATGAAGTAGACGTCATAGCCCTTGCCTTGTAGTTGTGACACAAAAAGTAAGCTCATCCCCAATCGTGGTACATGCAGCACATTTGTGGTACAGAACCGCTCTCCCGATTCTGTCTGAAAAACTATGGTACCCTTTCCTATTGGAGTACACTTTGCCTTGTTCCCCATGGTGATTTGAAAGTTTATCTTCTCTTCTCGATATTCTGAGAAACACTCCTTGATTCCCGTTATATGCCACGAGGCTCCACTGTCTATATACCATACTTCTGATGATGCAGCGCTAGTCATGCACGCCACTTCTTCTTCCAACCTGGAAGCCAACATAGAGAAATCGAAATCTCTTTCTCTTGTGCAATCTATTGAAAATCTGCGTGAGTCCCGTGAAGTAGATGCCTCTGCATCGTGGTCTCAACCCATAATTGATTTTCCCTTTCTATCTTTGATTACTTGCTCTGATACCATGTGAAAATTACATCACTACAACAACTGATTTACTTTTCCTACTTATTTCACCATAAGTTATTCATGAAATTACTTCAACAAACATTAAAATGAACACTGCTGCAAATATCACACCGTAATACAGAAACAAACTTATGCACAAGAATCAACACATTGACATAGTTATTTTGGACTAATGTCCCCATAAAAACCCAATGTGGGAAAACCGGTGCAGCAAGGGAGGATTTTATTATTCAACAATTTTCTAGTACAACAGGGTGCCAAACTGGATTACCCACAGATAGACAAATTTTCCAGCACTTTTTCTAAACCCAGCGTAGACCCTACTGACCTTTGTGTCAACCTGAAAACCTATGCGTCAGCCTGAAACCCTCTGCATGGATGACACAGGCGTTGCTGGCTCTGCGCAGTCTCTACTGCCTCTGCGTGGCTTCCTCTGGCCCTGTGTTTGCCTCTTCTGCCTTTGCGCTGATCTCCTGTCTCTCTGTTTCGTACTTGCTGCCTCCTGATTGCTCTCCAGACCACTGGTTCAATTTCTTAGCTAACCCCGCTCCAGAGATTGAATTCACTGGTCTCCCTTAGTGTGTTCTCCAAGTGACCCTTAAGTCTCCTCTTATACTTTTCTCGTTGACAAATCAACGGCCGAGATTAAGTCCCTAATCAACGACTATGATTAGATCTGGCTTGATCCATGTCTTTTGGACCATTCAAACACAGTTTCATATTAATACACATTAATATTTTATTTTCCTTAAGTTTAGACTTAGGGACTCCATTAAAAATATTAATTATTTTAATATCTCCTAAATTGTTTAGAATCTGCCCAAACCCTTTCTGGGTATTGGAGATTTCATGTGCCCCGACCTCTCCACCAAATTTCGTGGCTAGAGCACATCCGATGCTACCCCAAATCGACAATTTACCCAAGTGTGGACTTCCCTTTTATTAGCTACCCTTGTACCATAGCATGTAATCTAGGTTGCCCCCTTTCTTTCCCTACTCCATTCCATCACTATGCTGCATGCCGCCGCCATTTGAAGGATGTACCACATACGTACCACCCCCTTTAGAGGTATAAACCACTTAATAGGATGCCTGGTTAACCCTATTTGGAGCTGAGAGACATTAGCTCATGCCAAAGCTCACTATGGAAGGGAATGCCATTATGAAGTGTTCATTCCCAATTCCATTTCATCACTATGCCACATGCCACCACCATTTGAAGGATGTACTACAGACGTACCACCCCCTTTAGAGGTAGAAACCACTTAATAGGATGTCTGGTTAACCCTATTTGGAGCTGGGAGAAATTAGCACATGCCAAAGCTCACTATGGAAGGGAATGCGATTATGAAGTATTCACTTGTTATCCATGGTTTATAAACTCTTTTACTTGATTTTTTTAATGACTTGGTGTGCTGGAAGGCACAGGGACGCATTGGATCTTATGCAGGATTGTTGGTGGTTTTCATTTGGGTCTGATCTCCCTATATGGTGTCCTGATCCCAGAGGGCTACATTAGCAAATGTAGGGTGTGTGTAGAGAGCCATGGGCTTCCACAGCAGCAGACAACACTCCATGGATTCCCAGAGCCATTCAGAGATTGCTCGTGGTTCACTTATTGGACGAGGAATATGCACCTGATCTATCATGCCCAACTGACCCAAAGTTGCACAATACACTTGGAAAATGATCCAGGACTTGCACAATGATGTGGCATCACTTACATCATCATCCTAGCCCTTGCAGGTGATCTATAGGCATCTTCAATTTGTTTGGAGACCCATGAGGACACTTGTGTGCCCCCACATGTCATTTGGAGCACCACATGTTATTACAAGGGGCCAATCCCTTGTCCACTGCTTTTGGGAATTCAACTACACATTATGGCACATATGGACTCCATTAGTCCTCCTCCAAGGCCCAACGACATGCACTATTCATTATTCGACCTCTTAAGAGGCTTATTCTTTTGTTTATGAGCTAGTTTGGTGGGCTTGTCACCAAAAGTTAGTTATTTTGCACATTATTATATTGTAGGGGTTGGTGTAGGCTTAATTAGCTAAATCAAACTCATTAGAATTTTATAAATAGAAGTGATGTGAATTCATTTTAGCATCGTCACTTGGATTGGATCATATCTTCTTGTGAGATTCTCCCTATCTTTTGAGGATGAGACTTTTTGGATGAATGGTTGAATTTCGATGTTTGGTTGTTCTTCTTTGTCTTGGATTTTCTATGATTGGCATATCTTGGTGATTGGATATATTCTTCTTACATGTAAGTACTATGTTAATCCTATTTGGATTCTTTATTTTTCTGCATTCATGATATTGGGATTTTCGCTATTCTAGGGTTAATTTGTTGCTTTTCTTGGAATGAAATTGTGGAAATTAAATCTCTAAATAGTGTTGTATCATGATTGGGCCATGTTTGAATGAATGAACGTTCCTAGAGACATCCTTGTCTTGACAAGTCACCAAATATTGTTGAACAAAAGTATAAATTACCTTGAAGTTACTTCCATTAAGCCTTAATACCCAACGAAGTTGTCTTTTAGGCCTCCTTAACAAGTGGAAATCAATCCAAACTCTATCTTCCATGACTCCATATCTCCCAAAGGACAAAGCACTAGTCCTCCTTTGGTGATCACTTTAGAGCTTATTTCTTTCACTTTCCCCTCTTTTTCTAGGCTTAGCATACATAGGTCACCTAGGGCATCAATTATCACACAATCTAGCCATCCAAATACTTCGATTTTTGGTCCACAACTGCGCTAGTGTGTCCTTAAGAAGCCCTCCGAATTTGATGAGATTTTGATGGTGGGATCTTGAGATATCGCAAGCCCTAGCTCGAAGATCAATTTTTTCCCTTGTTTTCCCTTAGGCTAGAAATCTCATTGGGATCCTTGCATTGCCTTTCATTGAAAATTCATTCCTTGATCCCTTTCTCCTCCTAATTAGGTCAAGTATATCATTGGTTGTTAAATCCTATCCTCTTGACCTAACCTCGGGTCCACTTGGTCCCATGCACTATCAAGGTTTATTCTTCAAAGACCACTTGGAACCCAAGTTTCCGCAAGAATTCTAGGGCTTAGGGATCTCCTTTATAAGACACATACTCAAAACCTAACCCTTGAAATTCTCCCTAAGCCCTTCTTAGAGAGCCTTCCATGTTGTCTTCGAAGACAAGCAAGCCACAATCTTGAGCCTCTCTTGTGAATAGGCTTCTAGGATCACCCTTCATCCTATCTTTGATTTATTCGTCTTTATAGTCCTTATGATATTGGGTCTCCTCCCATCGGTGAAAGTCGGTGATACTGGGTATTGCTCATTGTTGCCTTTGACCTGGCAATTGTCCCTTTAGGATTCCGTCCTAGGACCCTTGCTAATTTGAGTAGTAACAAGACCTTGTCAACAAATTCCACCCTAGCTTTGGGGTTTAAGCTAGTAGAAAAACTTTGCCGATTATCCGGGTTTAGAAACACATAATTCGGTGAGGTTAAAAAACTTCCTAGGATGAAATCCTTTGCCAAAATCAGAGGCTTACCTAGGTGTTGTTACATAATTAAACAGTCATACTAGCATCAGCTACAACATACTTGCAGAATTTGGGTTTACAATGACAAAGTTGATGCTGAATGATGACACTGATCTTCGAAAAAATTTGTCCACTGACTTGTACCTTGTTTCTTGGACCTGATAAAGTGTGGTTAACAGACCCTATAAAATGAATTGATTACCAAAAACATTTTGTTTTATCCTTTATTCTTTCATATAAATACTTTTATGTTTTTTCTTCATATTTCCATATCAATTATAATTTCTACAAATTTATATACCACTGCACATTATGATGCTTCTACACTATTTCGGATCCTTGAGTTCATAATGATTTACTCCTATTTTTTTCAAGACAACCGTTTCACCAAATTGAGTTATGGTAGCAGGCCACCATCGAAATAGTGGACCAACTCTCAAATAAGATAAATTCTAATTGCAATATCTTTACGGTTCTAATTAACATCGAGATAAAAGCCTCCCTTAGATTTTACTCCTTTTTTTTTCAAGACACACAACTGTTTCACCAAATTGAGTCATGGTAGCAGGCCACCATTGAAATAGTGGACCAACCCTCAAATAAGATAAATTATAATTGCAATATCTCTATGGTTCTAATTAATATCGAGATAAAAGCCTCCCTTAGATTACTTCGACATTCCCATTCGTTCGTTTAGTGGGTATGCTAGTTTACATGGGTGATGGCTTCCCAACATCTCCTGGAATTCAGCTGAACACAATGATCAAAAGTTGTAGCTTTGATATTTACAGAGGAAAAGATCTTCCAAGAATATCGACTCTATTACTAGAGGTCTCCTAACTGCATGAAGAATCTTTTTAGACTGATTACAATAAATTGCTCTTTTAATTATAACTGAAAGCAACTGCCACAATTTATTTTACATGTTCTTCATTTAAGCATCATTGTGCTGTTATCCCTACCTTCCAAGAATCTTTTAACCAGTGTTAAGTTCAACTTCTTGGGGGTGTTGGTACAAGAGTGGGTTTGACAAGGGTGAAAACTTTCCAAACTGCTGGTGTGGCACAACAGAGATTTCCCTTTGTAAGGGAGAAGGTTGTCAGGATGTGGGTGTCTTTGACACAGTTGTGGTCTATAAAGGTATAGAAGAACCCATGCAACTGGTGCTTTTAAACTCAGAATGGGCTAGTACTCTACATCAGTTGGCCGCAATGAAATATTTGTATAGAGAATGCTGTTTTCTTTTAAGCTCAAATTCACTACTCTTTGCTTCCCCTTCTACAATTGCTTCATAATGGGCGATATAACGATGGCTAAAATGCACAAATGTGATAACATTTTATGGAGAAAGAAATTTGTACTTGCTGGTTTGTGGAAACGTTATGCAAGATATTTGGCAATGAAGTCAGCAATGACAATGATGGGAGATGGTAAGTATCCTAGGCAAGAAATATCACAAAACTTGTAACACCACAGGATAATGGGATGGATAGAAGGGATGCTTACAAAAGGTGTAGAAAGCAGAAACCTAGATTATGCTGATATGTAGGACAAAAATCAGTGGAAGACATGCAAAGAAACAAAAGGTCAAAAGGGTGTTGTTACTGCTCAAAGTAGTAGGGTTTGTTGGAGTCTCCAAACTGGCTACACGGTGAGCACCATAGGAACACACCGTATGCCACCACAATGTATTCCTCTTGCTTTAAGCCAACTCCTACGAAACACCAAGGGCGATATCCCTACAAACAAACACTCAACCAATATATAATTTATAAATAGATCAGTGCCAAAATATACTGAGCTGGAAGAGGTAGGAGTTAATTTGATAATCAATTCTGATCTGATAAGATGATATGACAGCAGATTAGTGTAGACCAACAAAGAAAATACTCAATAGACAAATGAAATAAGCTTTGAAAATGCCACAAATTGAGTATGGAGACTTCTTACCACATTCAATGTTATCAGAACTGAACCGGTGATCGCACTGGAAAACCTTGTGGACCGGGAACAGGTCAGAACCGGACCGGAACCGGTAAAAAAACCAGACCAAAAAACCAGTTGACCAAAAACATCCAACATTCTACAATCATTTGCTTTTATTCAATACGATATAGAACTTTAACATACTACAACCAATTTCTTTATTCCAAATGATATTTTTAAAGGAAAAGAGCGTTTCTCGACCATCAGGGAGTAGCCACAAACATGTGCGTATACCAGCCAAGTCAATAACTACTGGCATGAGCACATGGGCAAGTAGATCGTGTTTGGTAAGCAGACTCGTAGTTTACTTAGGTCACTCTTTGGGCGGGGGATGGGTGGTGTGGATGGGCCTAAGGCATAGAAAACCTGGAAAGCAGTGTAGTCTGGTAAGACGAGCGAGCCGACCAATGCTAAATCCGCTGCCTAATACATGAAGCCAACTGCCTAATACTATGTAAATGAAGCCGACCAACAAAACCCATCGCGACTTTGACCAATTAGAGAAATGGTTCTGGTTTATCAAAGCCGAAGTGTGCGCAGTGAGGGAAGAATGTGACAATGGCATCTCTGGATAGGCAAGCAGCAAGAAGAAATGAAAGCAAACTCCAAGTGCAACGGGCGGCAAGAAGAAGTGAAAGCGAAATCACAAAATAAAACCCCATGGAATTTTAACCTAAGAATCCAAGTGGCTCGACAAGTCCTCCACAAATCGCTAGTCAAACTCTTGTTGACCATGACTCAAACTCCCGTTGACCACGAGTCAAACTTGGTCAACACAAGCTTGACTCACCGAGATTCACATCGACTCATTTGGTTGAAGATTAGAGTCAGTTTCGAGTACCTGTGAGTGATCAAAGACTCCTGTAACACTGCCGAAAACAAAAATATTCAAATTTTAAAGAACATATATATACATGTGCATCCATATGAATCCAAACCATTTATACAAAAATAAGCAAAAGTTCTCATTTATATAGCATGTAAGGGTGCACATAGCCAAAATAGCATTGAGTGCAATCCATCCCTAAACCGAAAATACATCAACAAATAGGCTCTAGATGGCCTCTAGTATCCAAAAAATATTATGCTACAACAAATATCTACATATCATCAAAATCATTGCCTATATTGGGATCTTCGTCATCAATATAACCCTTTAAGCATTAAAATAAGATAGAAAAAAATGTAGCATGTCAAGTCAAGATTTTGTTTGAGTGATGGGTACATTTTTAGTAGTCATGATAGAGGAGTTCAAAAACCGATGCCACTAACATCAAAGTACATAGAGGGATTGGTGCTCTTTATTAAATACTAGTTCCTTACCCTCGTACATGAGAAAATCCAATGGAAACGTTGCAATCCCCCCAATCCTGAAAGCCTGAAAATTTGTTTAGTCTGATGGATTTTGAGTGAAATCTAAAATTCTACGTTCTCTGTATGAAATCCAATGAGGTTGGAACCACTCTCAAACATCCCGAGTCATTTCATGGTAATGTTAAAAATTTATTAGAATATATCTCTATATCTCTATTTAGTAATGCTCAGTCTTTTAGATGTTTCTATTCTTATTCTTTTAGCAGTTTCTTAGATGAAACTGTTTGTTCGATATTCTACATAGAAACCTGATGTTTCTATTCTTGTAAATATCTTTGTATTATCATTGAGCTGTTTGCTCCATGTGAATTAATTCATTGAACATTCTTTTATGGTATCAGAGCAAGGTTAAGAGATTTTTTCTTGAAACAGTAATACTATCTGCATCGTAATCTCTTGAGTCCTTTCTAAGGTCGAGCCCTCTGTAAGCCAGGCAGCCTTCACTGAGTCTTAGCCTCGGCTTTGCTCGCTGTGATAAAAGCTTACAGTCGTCCATCTCGATACAGAAATGGATTCTTCTCTTGCATGATCATTTTAAAGAAATAACTTTGTGGCGGTGACTGTTTTCGTGGAAGTTTTTGCTGGTCAGTTCTGCTTGGAATAACGGATCCAGCTATCTCCTTCTTCACCTGGCGGCTACTCGACCACACCGTGGAATTTCTCAGCATTTGTGATCCAGGTGTTCTACTTTCAAAACTCATTTGTTTGTTTGAAAATTGGAGTTGTGTTTTTGAAAATTGATCTGCGAGCATCGGTCAAATTTTTTTTGCTGATTAAACGCTGTCAAAACCCGTGGTTCTATAATACGCCAAATTTGTATACACGCATTTGTATACACGCTCTCTGTCATAGCTCTGTTATATAACCCGTATATATAACCCGTATATACTCTCTCTGTCTGTTATATAGCTCTGTTGTATACACGCTCTGTCTGTTATATAACTCGTGGTTCTATATACGCCCGTAACCCGTGGTTCTATATACGTAACCCGTGGTTTATATACGCAAGTGGATTATAATATACGCCCGTATGTAATCACCCGTGGTCATTATATTTCAAATCCCGTGGATAGATATTTGAAACCCGTGGTCAATACATATTTCTGTTGAAACGTGTGAATATATTCTGCCGACCCGTGGTTCCGTTGCCGTATGCTGTAGAACCGTGGATACTTGAAAACCGTGGTTCATTTCTGAGGCGTATATACCTGAGACAAGAGACGTATATACTGAGACGTGACACCGTGACACGTATTTCAAACTAATATATACCTGAGACGTGACGTGAAGCTCACGTGGGCCAATACATCCGTGGTGTAGATCGTATTTGTTTCAGATCTGCGTATTTGTTTTGTGAGCCAAATATATCCGTGGTATTTACCAGCAGTGTAAGCTTGAAACTGAAGACTGGCACGCTGCACGCCCGGTGCATCATTAGATTTTGTTAAATGCAACAATGTCACAACTCTGAATGTATTCATTTGCTGGTTCAACAGTTAGCTGCTCCTCAATAAGATCATCAACAGACACGAGGTCATCTTCAATAGTCATCATTATCTGAAGCTTCTTAATGCCATATGTGGGTCCGTATTTCAAAAATTTGTATTTGCTGTATGTATGGTTCTGATTGCCAGCAGTGGGTTACCAATCAGTGGAAATTTTTTTTTGTGATCCTGACAGTCTTCATTACATCTGACATTGCATAAGTATACTCTTATGGTAGACCGGCATTTTCTTGTGGCAAACTGTATTCTCAGAACTGTATTGGCAGTCCTACTATTGTTTTAGACAGCTGAAAGTCCGTTCTTTAAATTTTCACCAGCATAAGCAGTCAGCTACATTGTTCTTGTGTGTCATACTTTTGTATTCTCTTTGTGAAAATGGCCACACTTACCAATCTGATGTTAGAAGGAAATCAACGGTTTAATGGCAGCAACTATAACATTTGGAAACAAAGACTGTTGACCATTTTTGAGTACAGGCGTCTTGATCAACTCATTTTGGGCAAAGAGCTTCGTCCAGGTACAGCCGGGACCGATCAAGATAAATTTGATGATCGAAATCGAGAGGCTGTTATGCTTCTCAAGCTCTCTGTAGCTGATGATCAGTTACCACAGATCCCTTCTGGCAAGACAGCTGCTGAAATCTGGGAACAGTTGAAAGAATTGCATGAGACATCTGATAAAAGCAGAGCTTTTTTTCTCAAAAATCAGTTGTTCTCCATCATGATGGATGAACATATGTCTTTACAGGAACATCTCAACAAAATTAAAGACATTCGAGATCAGCTCGACGCCATTGGTCGGACCATGGAGGAAGAAGATATGGTAGTCATTACCCTGAAGAGTCTACCAAAATCTTATGAACACTTCATTGAAACACTTAACATTACAAATGTTGATCTGAAGTTTTCAGATTTATGTACCAAACTTCTGCAGCAAGATAGGTGGAAACAGCAGTTTGGTAGTGGTACTTCATCAGTGCCCTTGGAGAATGCATTTGCTGCAAAATATCAGTCCTCTCAGTCTTTTCAGCAGAGAGGATCATCTCAGTCTTTTGATCCTAACAGGAAGAAAAGTGTACAGTGTAATTACTGTCACAAGTTCGGTCACATGAAGAAAGACTGCAGGCAGAGGATTGCTGCTGAACAAAGGAAACAGGGAGGGTCACATCAGACAGCGAATGTTGCAGAACATTCCGAGCAGACAGATTCTGCCTTTTACGCCTTTATGGCTAAAAGGTCTTCAGAACATGTACCTTCCTCTGCATGGTACATTGATTCTGGTGCATCACGCCACTTCTCTCACAGGCGTGACTGGTTTATTGACTTTTCACTTTTCAGTGATTCAGTTGTATTTGGTGGAGGTGAAAAGTACACTGTTGCTGGCAGGGGTACAATTCAAATTCAGTCTGGTGGACGCACGCTCATATTTCTAAATGTATACTATGTTCCTGGTATGGAGATTAATCTGCTCTCTGTCAGTCAGATTATGAGGAATTCTCCTCAGCTTGATGTTATGTTCAGTGCACACAAGTGCTCAATCATTGACAGGGAGACCAGTCTGACAGTTGCTACTGGCCTCGAGGACCATGGTCTATACAGGCTACTTGACACCGGTGACTTTCCAGAAGTGGCACTAGCAGCTCGTGTCTCTCCCATCAGTACTCTATGGCATCAGCGATATGGGCATCTCAATATGCAGTATCTCTCTCAGCTCTCTCGGGAGGGACTTGTGTCAGGATTACCTGATATTCAGACTCAGCAGTTGGGAGTATGCAGCGCCTGTCAAGCGGGAAAGCAACATCGGTCGTCATTCAAAAATGGCGAATCTTGGCGCGCATCCCAGGTACTCCAGTTACTTCATGCTGATATTTGTGGTCCTATGAATACAGCTTCTATAACTGCTTGCAAATACTTTTTACTTATTGTAGATGACTTCAGTCGAAAGATGTGGGTGTATTTTTTAAAAAATAAATCTGATGCTCTTAGTACCTTTCAGAAGTTTAAAACTTTAGTTGAAAAAGAATCTGGTTGTAATATCATGACCCTTAGGACCGACAATGGGGGGGAATTTTGTTCCTCAGCTTTTGCCAACTTCTGTGATATTCATGGCATCAAACGTCAATTCACCACACCTTACACTCCCCAGCAGAACAGTGTTGTCGAGCGTCGCAATCGCACGGTTGTTGAAATGGCTCGTTCCATGTTACAACACCGGAGTGTTCCAAACAAATTCTGGGCTGAAGCAGTATTTACTGCTGTTTACCTTCTTAACCGATCCCCTACTCAGGCTGTTAAAGGGAAGACTTCTGAAGAAGTGTGGTCTGGTCGTAAGCCTAAGATCAGTCATCTCAAAGTTTTTGGCTCAGTTGCATATGTTTGGGTTCCATCTGCTAAGCGATCTAAGTTGGATTCCAAAAGTCAGAAACTAATGATGACAGGTTACAGTGATCATCACAAGGCTTATAGGCTGATAGATATAGCCACTGGTCGACTTAGCTTCAGTCGAGATGTAGTATTTGATGAAGACAGAGGATTCTTTCAGTCTTCTTCTTCTGAGCAGCGTTCTGAGGATCCGCCTCACAGTGTTCTTCTTCCAGTCAGTCCATCCGATGGGAGGGATGATGTAGAATCCAGATTTGATACTACTCTATCTGAGCTTCCTCCAGAAGCTAATCCCCCTCTTGCTATCCCTATTGATCTTGAGCCTGCCTCTCTTCCTCCTGATATTGGTCCCTCTAATCCTGATATTGGTTCTTCTTCTCTTCGGCCAAAATGGTGGGCTAAGACCATAGGTGATCTCCGGGATAATGAGCTCCTTGAAGGTAGAACTTCTAGGCATAAGAACAGACAACAGTCTACAGTCAATTTTGCTCTTATGGCTAACCTTCACAGTACTTTTGAGCCTCAAACATACTCAGAAGCTAAGGGTATATCTGAGTGGGAAAAGGCTATGCAAGCAGAATTTCAGAGTCTTCAGAAAAATCACACATGGACTCTTTCTGATCTTCCTGCAGACAAAAAACCCATAGGCTGCAAATGGGTGTATAAAGTCAAATACAAAGCTGATGGAACCTTAGACAAGTATAAAGCTCGGCTTGTGGCTCGAGGATTTTCACAGCAGGAAGGCATAGACTATGAGGAGACTTTTGCTCCTACAGCCAAGATGAGTACTATCAGGCTTGTGCTTGCCCTAGCAGCTCAGTTCAAATGGAAAGTTCATCAGATGGATGTAAAAAGTGCTTTCCTAAATGGTGATCTCCAAGAAGAAGTCTACATGACGCAGCCTCCAGGATTCAAGGTTGCTGGTCAAGAACAGAAAGTGTGTCGGTTAGTTAAAGCCATCTATGGATTGAAACAAGCTCCTCGGGCTTGGTACATAAAAATTGATCAGTATCTGACAAATCAAGGTTTTCAGAGGAGTCCATCTGATGCAAACCTGTATATCAAGCATACTGATGATGATATCTTGTTTGTAGTTGTCTATGTGGATGATCTTATCATTACTGGCAGCTCTGCACATTTGATCCATGGGATCAAACAAGATCTATGCAGAACTTTTGAGATGACAGACTTGGGACTTCTTCATTACTGTCTGGGGGTTGAAGTATGGCAGACTGAAAATCAGATCTTTCTTTCTCAGTCCAAGTATGCCAAAAATCTTGTGGAAAGGTTCAGAATGCAGGATTGCAAACCGGCCACGACTCCTATGGAACCAGGGCTCAAACTTTCAGCACAGTCATCCTCTCCTCTTGTGGATGAAACTTTATTCAGGCAATTAGTGGGCAGTCTCATCTATCTTACTGCTACCAGACCTGACATCAGTTTTGCAGTAAGCTACATTTCTCGCTTTATGTCAGCTCCTAAAGCTGATCATTGGATAGCAGCAAAGCGGGTGCTACGATATGTGCGTGGTACTTCTGATTATGGCCTCTTATATACTCACAGCTCCACTTCTACTCTCAGTGGCTACACTGACTCTGACTGGGCCGGTTCGGTTGATGACCGTAAATCTACAGCTGGGTATGTGTTTAGTCTAGGATCTGGAGCTGTTACTTGGACTAGTAAGAAGCAACAGGTTGTGGCTCTCTCCTCAACAGAAGCAGAGTATCGGGGAGCAGTTAAGGCAGCCTGTGAGGCAGTTTGGCTTCGTCGTATGCTTGCAGATATGCATGTTTTTCAGACAGGGCCTACTTCTTTGTTTTGTGATAATCAGGGAGTGCTCAAACTTGCCAAGAATCCTGTCTTTCATGAACGAACAAAGCATGTGGAAACTCACTGCCACTACATTCGACAGTTGGTTGAAGACGGCTCAGTTCAGTTGCACTATGTTCCCACCACAGAGCAGCCCGCCGATATCTTTACCAAGCCTCTTGGTCCTGATAAATTTGTAAAATTTCGCGGGTCTATTGGTGTTGTAAATAGATTGAGCATTAAGGGAGGGTATTAGAATATATCTCTATATCTCTATTTAGTAATGCTCAGTCTTTTAGATGTTTCTATTCTTATTCTTTTAGCAGTTTCTTAGATGAAACTGTTTGTTCGATATTCTACATAGAAACCTGATGTTTCTATTTTTGTAAATATCTTTGTATTATCATTGAGCTGTTTGCTCCATGTGAATTAATTCATTGAACATTCTTTTAAAATTTAAGTAAAAAGATGGAAATGAAAAATTAAGGAGAATGTCAATTTTTAAGAATTTAACATTATCATGAATTGCATAGCAATAATAGGGCCATAGGCTTGAATATTACACTGACCTAGGGGAGAATTAGAAGTGGGCCAGCCAAATGAAAAAATAAAAAAATAAAAAATAGGCAAATTTTTATGCTGACCCGGGAAGGTTCAAATCGCATGGAACTGGTCCTGAACCAGCCGATTCTTTTACAGAACTGGCCTATTCCGGTTTGGACCAATTTTGGGCCAAAAATGGCCGGACCGGCCACTTCCACAATTCCGGTTTGGTTCTAATAACATTGACCATAATAGGAAATTGAGAAATGTTGTACCTGGTTTATGTGGTTGTAAGAAATAGATAAGCTTGCTGGTCAAACTTGCAATTTCTGAAGATTGTACTAAAACAGCAGGCATAAAGCCACTTCAGGGGCCCAAAACGAGCTCTTGGTGGACATGAAACTCAAGGAATCCGGTTGGAAGTGTTAGTACTATGAAAATCCTTTCCAATGAGCACAAGAACGCCAAATTTGGATGAGTAGTTGAAAATATATTTACGTTGCAAGTTAACTACTTTGAAAATGACTCTCAACATGAGGGTTGAAAATCAACCTAGTCCAAATGAGTGATCAGACCTGCAAATTGATTTGAACAACTAATGTATGATTTGAAGACAATGAATATTCAATGAAGACACCTTTAAATCATTTATAAAAGAATACAAGAGGATTTGGGTTGAATCTCACATATCCCAAGGCTAGGGTTTGCCTCTAATTGTCTCCAATTGCTGTAAATAATTTCCACTTTCCAGAACCTTTAATAAGCCTTAAACACTTGGAAATGATGTTAGAACAACAATATTAGGCAAAGAAAAGGTGGTCGTACAACCTTGGGGCTTCTAGGGCCTCCAAAAATGCAAATTTGTGGTGCTTTGTCAAACGAAAATAATCAATAAATGCAAATTAAACCATGGCTAGTGAAGAAATTCACTATTGAAATATATTTTGTATTTTCTTATATGGAATTTTTGGATTTTTGGAATATATAATTTTTTTAGGGTTTTTATATTTTAATTCTAAATACAAATATACAAAAATGACAATAAAATTTGGAAAATATTTAGGAAAAGAGATTTTATTGTAATTGTTGGAGTAAGGGTACACTCCCTTTTCCAAAAGAGTTAAGGACAAGGAACTGTATCTCCTCTTAGATTTGGTATCACAATGTTTGATGTGTTGATATTAGGTGGAAGTTGGAACATGAAGGATACATCCCTAGAATAAAAAACAAGACAAGAAATGGAACCAACATTCTACCATAGAAAATTTTAGGGGTGAATCTTAACCCAAGGGCGAAATTTAAGGGGTTTTATATTTTGGAAGGGATTTTTTTTTTATAATATACCCATTTTCTATAGTTAACCCAACATTTATTTAGAAAATAAATATTTATTACATTTTAGCCATAAAAAAAGGCGGATAAACAATGCATAGCCCCATTCGCCTGGTTTGGGAGGTTGTATTTGCTTGCAATCGCCCGATTTCCTAGGTTGGAGGTTGGATTTGGTTGCAATCGCCCATGTTTCCTAGTTTGCAAATCGAGGGCAAGGTTGAATTAGGAGATTCGCTTGTATAAATTAAACTGTTTCCATTGGCCATGACTCGTTTTTGAGCAAGAGTCTTGAGGTCACAGAAGGGCTAAACCAGGTAAGGCTCATTGCACTCCATTCCTTCTCACTTCGTTCCTTCTTTGGCATGTCGTATCCCGATCCATTCTTTTGGGATAGTGGTTTTTGTTCAGGTAGAATCCGAGTAAGAGATGCTTTGTTTTTATCCTATGCACGCTCTACCCTATGAAAGAGAGTGTAAAAGCAGTTCTTACCCTGTGCACGCTCTACCCTATGAAAGAGAGTGTAAAACCAATTCGATGATTACTTATTTCCCCTCCGACGCATAAATCGAAGCAACATGCTTTCCCCTCCTAAATTACTATACTACTTATTGGCATCGAACTATGGGGAAGACCGAGAATTCAAGACTAGGTAAGGTGTTCTGGCAGTGCCCGAGATCACGCTTCTAATATTTCCTTGGCTAAATCCAGTGAAAAGAATCTAGCTAGAGAGGAGCTGCCCTAACACCTTGTTGGAATGGGAATGCTACAAGATCTATATCCGGATCGGATGTTGAAGAGACAGAGGCATGCCATCAGGGATTTGATTTGAAATTGAAAGAACAAAGAGCAATTCTTAGATCTAATAAGTGTAAGCACAGATTTGGTTTGATCAGGTTGAGTTTGATCCGGTCCGAGTGCATACATACATACATACATAAATGTATGTCCTGGCTGCCCCTAAAGGCCTACCAGGAGTACCTAGGTAGCACATTATTCAAAGGATCTCTCAAGTCCAGCGCTCCGTCACGACCCATCTTCTCACTATCTAATGTGGCTACTCGCCTAAATCTAAATTCTGGATTCCATTTCCCCTTCACCAAGGGTTGGATTGAGACATTGGTTGCTCTTGGCTTCAACTTCCAACTATGAAACTTATCAGAAGGGCACCACAAGAGATGTTTGTGGAAGAACGAGTGCAACATAGAATGATGGGGCCATACTAACAGACGAGGCAGATAATGATGTGAAACAAAATATTATGAAGACTTTGGTGTTGGGATCTCTGTTTGGGCTTTGGTATCTATTCAATATCTTTTTCAACATCTATAATAAGCAGGTATCTTTTATTTTGTTAATGTCTATATATGTCCATTTGTTTGAAACAAAAACTAAAATGGAAAATGCATGGTGGTTTCACATAAGGGCATGAGTTTTACCATGGGAGGGATCCCGATAGGACCTAACCTCAATGGATGATGCATCCCAATTGGCAAAATGAGGCATTTTTTGCATTTGCATGAACTAGCTTTTGAAAGAGGATAGGGTGATGAAGACATAGAGAGTTCTCATATATATTGATGAGGGAAATGTTGAATCGAATGTGTATACTCGGTGAGATTGTCTCCATCATATGAGAAAGGGAAGAAAATTTCTCTACCTTTCAACTCCATAAATGTCTTGCTGCATAACTCATAATGTTACTATCCTTAAATCATTGAGGGATTTGATATCCATGCCATTTATCTTGATGCTTTAAAGACATTGTTGATATGAATCACCTGTGATTACAACTTGATTTGATTTGATTTTTGGAGGCTGAGAATATTTTTATGGCCCCTCCTTTCCAAATCACCATAGGTGTACTCGTGGGATTGGATTGATAGTTGTGCTTTGTCACTTCCTATCCAGATCTATAGCTTGGATTCTGATTCAAGAGCTCCTTGATTAACCATTTCATTTGCTATGGAGTTTAGATGTCTTTTAACTCGAAAGGTTAGAAGTAATGTTGCCCTTTGGAAAATGCTTGCTAGATGAGGAGAGGAGGGAGCTAGCTCTAGTTTCAGTGCTCAAATTATTATGGTTGAGTCTCCAATTTATCTATACTATATAGTGAGGCTAATCTGTTATATATGGTGTTTCTTTGCTTTAATGTCCAGTACATGTGTTCCTGCTTTCACTGCTTATAAGGGAAGAAGGGGGTAGCTTCCCATCGAGGTTTGATACTTTCCTGCTCAAAGGCTGGCTATATTCACGTTGTTGTTTTCTAGGCAATGTTTGAGGTTTGTTGGATAGAAGTTGAAGGGTGGAGTGTTGTTGTTGCTGAGACTTGGCTTTTGCTTAAACAGAGGGCATTAGGTGATGTCCTAAAGACTTTGAGGTGAGAATCTTCCTTTGTTTTCTGCCCCTTCTGTGTGTTCTGACTTCTAGATTAGTTATGCCATGAATGTTACTTTGTTCCAAAAAAACAACAGGGTATGCTGAGTTTTGGGTAAGTTTCACCAAATTTGGTGAATTTCAGTTTGTAGGTGAGTTTTCACCGAGTAGACATTTTAAGATGAATTCGAAAAAACTCGCAGATCTTTGTTGAGTCTCACAACGTTAGTTTATATGATTATTAAATGCATGTAGTAATTAGGTACATACAAGTATTGTCTCATGAGGGACACAATGACTTATACAATCAACTTAGCATTAGATTGCCATAACTTAGCTTAATTAATTCTCTTTTTTATAACGATAATCAAGACTTATATTTTATATTAATTAGCAAAATGGCTACAATTTTTCCTGTAAAACCTCAATACATTTCATTTCCCTATAGAGCTATAAATATAGAAAACAGGAAATGCAGTGTTCCAAAAATGATGAGATCCAAACATGGTGTAGTTCTTCTCCAAAGCTTATAGGTATAAACTATTCTAATCGTACCAAACATAAATAAAACAGATATTAACCAGAGGCTTTAAATCATTTTGACCTAGTGTATGTGTCATCCTGGCTGGTGGTGTTGGCCTCCTCTCAAGATATGATTCTGTGTTTTGACTAGTAGAGCTTTTGAGATAGCTTCCCATGGAGGGAGATTCACATGATTTGCCAAGTGGTCAAGTAGGTCTCAAACAATAGAGATGTGCATTTAATTCATTCATATGCCCTCTTAAGATGATGAAAGCATTGCTAGATTACTTCTCCCATTCACAAAGAGCTAGAATGTGGTTAGCAACTTCAACAAAGATACATTCCTTGGCTTTGTCTGTCTCACCGTGCTTAGACTTGACTCGGATTTCATTATTGACAATTCCATTGAACCAACATTCACACAAGATGCACCTCCCTCACACCTCCAACAATTTTTGGGTAGGGGGTGTTAGTGTCAGTCTTTCCAGCCTTCCTCCAGTGATCAAATGTGCTCTTACAAAATGATTTTGAAGTGTCAAGGTCAAATTTTGTCATTTCAGTGAGTCTTCAAGCAAAATTTGGTCACTAGGCATTAGGTCTAGGGTTTGCCCAAATGTCAGTCCATGTCATCATTCAGCTGAGCCTATCATCATTCAGAGGGTTGTCATTATCATGTCAGTGTCGAATGAGTCATTTTACACCTTATTCATGCTTCAGTTGTGCCTAGGTAAGGTCATTTCCCTCTCCTAGGGTTTTGAAAGCTGATTTCTCTTGGACGGTCAAATCATCGGCAAAACTTGTTTCCTGATGATCATACACCTTCCTCTATCCTTCATGTACCTTACCAAATGCTTCCCATCCCTTAGATCCACCAAATTCCTCATTTTTGCACAAACCCTAGTTTCTAGCTACAACCTGGCAATTTTCTAGGTTTGGCCTGTGTTTTGCCCTTTTGGACCACTTCCCCTCACTCAATCTCTGAGATTCCACTTTCCCCTACTTCCTAACATCCCTCCCTACTCCCAAAAATTTCCTCAAGAATTTAGAAGCCCCCTATCCCCTTCATTTCGCTTCATTTCGACAAAATTCCTTGTTTCACACATCGGGACAAGTTTCACTCAAATGATGTTTCAGAGCAATCAAAGATGACTTTTGGGAAACTAAGAGAGGTTTTTGTCCAGAACATGCCAAAGAAGAAAAACCTCCTTCACTTTTTGCACAGGTGTCATTGTTTGAGAGAAATGTCAAGAATACCGTTGCCTCAGGAGAATCAAAGACACCTCTGAAGTGACCTTGGGAAAATCAAGTTTTCTCCTAGCTTGGTTGGCCAAATGATTTTCTTGATGGGTAAAATGATAACTAGACACAAAGATCTTTCCAATGAGCTATCATGAGCTCAATTTGGGGTTGAGGAAGGCATTCAAAAGTTGACTGCAACAACACTCTTCCTTGAGGCAGCCTCATTTGGCACTTTTTGACCAGTCTTGGGAGATTTGATTTTTGACAGGTCAAATCAACTCCAAATTGAAAAATTCCAGTTGGGTTGGAAAGTAGACTCAAAGACCTTTCCAACGAGCTATCATGCGCCCGATTCCGACACCGGGAAGGCCTCCAAAAGCCTCCTGCAAAAGCGCGACCCGTTGAGAGGGGCGCGACCCGTCAGGAGGCTGCCTGCAGTGTATTTTTTCAACGTGCGCGACCCGTTGAACTGTTTTGGCTGCAAACTTCAAAAAATTTCCCTAATCTTCTTCCAAATCACCAAATTTGCTCGAGCATAGATTTCAGTACTTTTTGCAGACAGAGACAGCAGTTCAGTTTATCCACTTTGCTCCAAAACCATGTCAGAAACCGAAACTTATGAGCAAAGTGATGACCATTCATCATCTACAGAGGTTGAGGAACAGAGGAGGCCTCGTAGAGGGGGTAAGGGAGGACATCATAAGCGGGAGGAGCCTACTTCTTTGGCAGAATTACAGGCATGTCCTTTGGCAGTGAATTGCTTCCAGTACATGTCTTGCTATCAGTTTTGTGAGAGTCTCGGATTCAGCATCATAGAGAGTTGGCCTGCTTGTTTGTCTTACACCTCCATGATGGACATGTCACTCTGGCAGGGGTGAACTTCACATTGACACCTGAGGTGATCTCACAGGCTACAGGGATACCAAATGTGGGTGAGGTGTGGCCTAAGCGCAGGTTGCTTGATTTTGTTCACTTTGAGCCCTATGTCCGGCCACCATTTGTGAGACTTTTGACGGGTGTTTTTCCATTCAGATTTCTCCGGAGCGAGTATGCTCCCATCATGAGGCTTATTATGCATTATTTTACCTGTGAGGGCAGATTTTCACAGGTGTACTCATATCACATTCGCCTTTTGATGCATTTCACCAGAGTGAGGATGATGAACATCCCGGTCTTCTTGTTTCATAACATTCAGAGGATGGTGCCCATGTTGCAGAAGAAGACCCCGGCCCAGCAGTACAGGAGCTTGTGTCATTATGGTTTGATTCAGCTCATAGTCTCACATCAGTTGACTCAGCAGGGCATCTCATGGGAGGAGTTCATTTCCCGTGAGTTTTTCACAGTACCACCTCAGCCACACTATGAGGTCATTCATGAGGAGGGACGACCATCTCAGCAGCCTGATGCTCCCGTCACCCGACATGTCAGCTCCACTCCTTTGGTCACTTATCAGAAAGGCCCAAGGGCCTTATTTGCAGCAGCTAGGCGAGTACTATCTCCACAGCAGGTGGAAGGGGTCTCTTCTTCATCTTCAGCTTAGCGAGTGTTATCTCCACATCAGGTGGAAGGGGCCTCGCTTTCTTCACCAGCACAGGTACTGCAGAGGGGCAAAGAGCCCATGGTTCATGAGGATCCGGTGATTGATCTTGAGGCCAGTTCTCCTAGCCGAGAGGCGAAGGAGATCATTCAGCATCTCAGGGCTGAAAATGATGTTTTACAGAGGAGACTTGAGGGTGCCCAATGGACCATCACCTACTTGGAGCAGCGGAACACACAGTTAGAGGAGGAGAAGGCACTTGATGAGCTATGGAGGATTCGTAGCGACCGAGTCTTGAACCGTAGGAGGCCCGGTGATCCATTGCCTGCTGACCGAGAGTCACTGCTCATTCAGGGGAATGCCCACTTGGAGAGGCTGTTAGCTAAGGCCAACCAAGAGAAAAAGCTGTTGAGAAACATGAAGAATCACTATTGGGCAAGAATGCATGTATGCAAAGCCAAGATGAAAATGTTCCAAAGGAGGTTGTCCGAGGCTCTTAGGCGGAGGAAGAAGACCAATTCACTCCGTATCTTGGCTGAGGCATCCCTCAAAGATCATGGCACTCACTAGCATCAGCTACAACACAAATCCCAAATTTTTTTGAGAATTTTGGGTAATTTTGGTATTTTTGGGAAATTTACAGGTTTTGGCTTCTCAACGGGTCTCACCCCCGGTGAGACCCTTTGTCATCGTAGCTCTGTTTTGCAAAAACTCATCATTTTTGGATTTGTCATGCAAAATTACATATGCCCATGGATGGACTTGAGTTTTTATGGGGTTTTGGGCCTCCAGAAGGTCAAAATACATGCAAAATTTGACTTTCTGCCCCTTTTTTGAGTTGCAGAAGCAGTTTTGGGAGAATTGACTTTTGATTGGGCAAATGACCTCCAAATCCAAAAATTCCAGTTGGGTTGGAAAGTAGACTCAGAGACCTTTCCAACGAGCTATCCTGCACCTCATTCTGACACCGGGAAGGCCTCCAAACAGAGCTCCAAAGTGCGCGACCCGTTGAAGAAATGTGCGCGACCCGTTGAGGAAACTTGCTAGATTTGACCAGTTCAGCCCAGAAAACGCAGTTTGGCTCCAGTTTGACTTTTTGAGGTGGATGGTGGTCCTCTTGGATGTAATTGTGACACTTTTTGGATATTTTTACTCTTGTTTAACTCTTCTAGAAGATTCTTGCATGTAAAGGGTAAAAATTGAATGTATGAACTGGTTTCCAAGTTTATAGAGGCAAGTTGTTTTGACTGCCTATTTTCTAGTGCTTAGTTTAGAAGTGGTTCAAACAGCTCCTAGGATAGTGAGCTCGACCCATGGAGGCAGGGAAAGAGGTTAGATCATCTATATTATGTACTTTCTTGCTTATTTTCATGGTTGGACTCTTGAGGGAGAAGCTATCATTGTATTATCACTTGTATCTCTGCAATTTTTGGCTAAGGAAGACCAGGGTTTTGCAGTCATCTTTGGGATTCTTTTGGATTCATGTGTTGATGGTGTGTTTCTTCATGTTCTTGTAAGCTTTGTTATGTGATTCATTTCCTTTCTTTACTGCTGCACATTAAACAAATGAAGTGTTAAAGTATGAATTCATGCTAGCCATGCTCTGCTTTTAAATTTGTTTAATTTCAATGTTTTCTACTTTCTAAAGGGAATTCAAAGTGATTGTTTGCTCTCTTTAGCTCCTCATCTTTCATTCCTGACCATTCATTTCAGTTAAAGGCATCAACGCTGTCTCCTACCTCGCCCCAAGGAACCCCCTGCAGAAACTGTGTCCAATCCCCGCACCCAAAATTGCAATTCCTCAATTTGCCACCAAAAACCCCAAAAACCCCCAAAATCAACCTTTATAACCAGTTTACTAGCCTAATATCAGTTTTACATAGTTGGTCATCTCATCCTATTGAAAATCTACCGAGATTGACCGGAGAGAGCCTTCTCCTGCCCCGTAGGGCTAGCTACGAGGCTGAATGGTTTGATGTAGCTTTGAGGTTTGCCTTTTAAGCCTGAGGTGAAATTTCAAGTGCTAACAGGGGGCATGCTACACAACTCTCCATTAGAAAAAATGAGATGCCCAAAGTAGGAAAAGACAAAGTTCAGTGGCCAAGCTCTAAGAAATTCACCACTAAGAAGGAAGGGAATGACTAACAGAGCTTTCGAAAGAGGACAGGGTGATGAAGACTTGGAGAGTTCTCATATATATTGATGAGGGAAATGTTGAATCAAATGTCTATACTGGTGAGATGGTCTCCATCATATGAGAAAGGGAAGAAAATTTCTCTACCTTTCAGCTCCATAAATGTCTTGTTGCATAACTAATAATGCTAGTGTCCTTAAATCATTGAGGGATTTGATATCCATGCCATCTATCTTGATGCTTTAAAGACATTGCTGATATGACTCACCTAGGATTACAACTTGATTTGATTTGATTTTTTTAGGCTGAGAAGATTTTTATGGCCCCTCCTTTCCAAATCACCATAGGTGTACTTGTGGGATTGGATTGATAGTTGTGCTCTATCACTTTCTATCTAGATCTATAGCTTGGATTCTGATTCAAGAGCTCCTTGATTAACCATTTCATTTTCTATGGAGTTTAGATGTCTTTTAACTCGAAAGGTAGAGGATTTGTGGAAGGCCTTTAGAAGTAATGTTTCCCTTTGGAAAATGCTTGCTAGATGAGGAGAGGAGGGAGATAGCTCTAGTTTCAGTGCTCAAATTATTATGGTCAAGTCTCCAATTTATCTATACTATATAGTGAGGCTAATCTGTTATACAAGGTGATTCTTTGTGTTGATGTCCAGTGCATGTGTTCCTGCTTTGACTGCTTATAGGGGAAGAAGGGGTTAGTTCCCATGGAGGCTTGATCCTTTCCTACTCAAAGGCTGGCTATATTCACCTTGTTGTTTTCTAGGCAATGTTTGAGTTTTGTTGGACAAAAGTTGAAGGGTGGAGTGTTGTTGTTGCTGGGACCTCACCTTTGATTAAACAAAGGGCATTAGGTGATGTCCTAAAGACTTTGAGGTGAGAATCTTCCTTTGGTTTCTGTCCCTTCAGTGTATTTTGACTTCTAGACCATGAATGTTACTTAGTTCCAAAAAAATGAGCAAGGCATGCTGAGTTTTGGGTAAGTTTCACCAAATTTGGCGAATTTTAGTTTGTAAGTGTGTTGTCACTGAGTAGACATTATAAGATGAACTCGAAAACACTCGTGGATCTTTGTTGAGTTTCACAATGTTGGTGTATATGATAATTAAATGCATGTAGTAGTTAGGAACATAAAGTAATGTCTCGTGAGAGACACAATGTCCTATACAATCAACTTAGCATTAGATTGTCATAACTTGCTTAATTAATTTTTTTTCTATGACTTAATCCATTTTTTATAACGATAATGACGACTTAAAATTTATATTAATTAGCAACATGGCTACAGTTTTTCCTGTAGAACCTCAATACATTTCATTTCCGTATGGAGCTATAAATATAGAAAGCATGAAATGCAGTGTTCCAAAAACGCTGAAATCCAAACATAGTGTAGTTCTTCTCCAAAGCTTACAGGTATAAATTGGTCTAACAGTAGCAAACATAAATAAAACATATATTAACCAGAGACTTTAAATCATTTTGACTTGGTGTATGTGTCATCCTGGCTGGTGGTGTTGGCCTCCTCTCAAGATACGATTCTGTGTTTTTAACCGAAAGATCTTTCTGAGAGTGCTTCCCATGGAGGGAGATTCACATGATTTGCCAAGTGGTCAAGTAGGTCTCAAACAATAGAGATATGCATTTAATTCATTCATATGCCCTCTTAATATGATGAAAGCATTTCTAGATTACTTCTCCCATTCACAAAGAGCTAGAATGTGGTTAGCAACTTCAACAGAGAGGCATTCCTTGGCTTTGTTTGTCTCACCATGCTTAGACTTGACTCGGGTTCTCTATGTCTCTAATTTCTTAATGGATTCACAAAGGGTGGCTTTCATTATTGACAATTCCATTGAACAAACATTCACACAAGATGCACCTCCCTCACACCTCCAACAGTTGTTGGGTAGGGGGCATGCTACACAGCTCTCCATTAGAAACAATGAGATGCCCAGAGTAGGAAAAGATAGAGTTCAGTGGCCAAGCTCCAAGAAATTCACCACTAAGAAGGAAGGGAATGATTAACAGAGCTTTCGAAAGAGGACAAGGTGATGAAGACTTGGAGAGTTCTCATATATATTGATGAGGGAAATGTTGAATTGAATGTCTATACTAGGTGAGATGGTCTCCATCATATGAGAAAGGGAAAAAAATTTCTCAGCTCGATAAATCTCTTGTTGCATAATTACTAATGCTAGTGTCCTTAAATCATTGAGGGATTTGATATCCATGCCATCTATCTTGATGCTTTAAAGACATTGCTGATATGACTCACCTGGGATTACAACTTGATTTTATTTTATTTTTGGAGGCTCAGAAGATTTTTATGGCCCCTCCTTTCCAAATCACCATAGGTGTACTCATGGGATTGGATTTATAGTTGTGCTCTGTCACTTCCTATCCAGATCTATAGCTTGGATTCTGATTCAAGAGCTCCTTTTAACCATTTATGTAGTTTGCGAACATTTCAGAGACCATACTCTCTACATAGTTTTGGAATTATAATTTCATTATAGATGGTTCTATGTTCATGGTTGTGAGGAAGAATTCTTGAAGCCTAAGAATCCAAGTGGTAAAAATTAAAATGTGTTCCTTTCATTTGAAAAACTAGTATTGATCATTTAACCATGCAAAATTTTGAATGTGCTTTCAAGAAGGATGAGACTTACAAATCTACAAGTGTCATTTAGAAATTGGCTTGAGTGTTTTTCTATATATCATTGACATTTTTGATGTATTTTTTGTTTGACACAACTTAGTTGATAATGTGTTATTAGTCAAGAGGACTAACATAACATGTTGCATTATGTTGACTCAAGTTACCTATTGATGTTGAATTTTTGTTGTAATTGTATAGATTTTGTACAATTCTTGTATGATTCCTGTATTGGCCTAGAATATGCCTACTTGTGAAAAGAGAATAGGGTATATATATTTGCAAGTTGTACACTATTAAGGAAAGTGTTTAAAATTATTTGATGACTCTAATGCTTCAAACGATGTTGCCAAGGTGAATAATGTTATTTGAAAAATAGGGTTTTGTTGGAAAATGTAACTCCTACTTGTCTCAGTTGTGATTCTTACTAAGTAAAGGAGTCTGTTCCTAGTAGTTAGGATCTATTTCCTACAGTGGTGTGATTGCATTTGATTAATGAAACGATTCACACCATCAGATTTTATCATGGTATCAGAGCCCTAAGGGCCAGCCCCTCCTGGGCTGAGTTAAATAAGAAAATATATATGAGTTGTTTTAGTTTTTTGTTTGTTTGTCCATCATCGTGGGTCGATGGAGATACGAGAAATTGTTGTGCTCAAGCATTGTTTAAGCATACAACATGATTCAAGATCTCCATGAGGTAAGAATAGTCACGAAGCTAAGGGTTGCATTTCAGACGGCTATAGAGGTAGTCACGAAGTTGAGCGCTGCATTTGAGAGGGATACAGGCAGCAGTCGTCTCCGAGATAGGTGGCGATTTCTGTAGACTGTCATAGCTCTTGGGGTTACTCCAGCAAATTGCGTTGAGGAGAGGCCACTGAGATTGTTGTTCATAAATGCCTATTTTTTTGAGGAATTTACGTTGAGAAGAGGAGGCATCAAAACTGAGGATCTACCTATTTGTGCATCGAAGGTCAAGGTCTGGATTGCCCAGCAGATCAGCAACAGCGGTGGAGCCGTCAGATTGACTATGCAAATCTGTGGTGATGCCGGATGCAATCGAGGATCAATTAGTGGATTTTGAGACTGATGTCGTTAGTGCAGTTCGGTGCAGAGCCTGAAGCCTTGGAGACCGAGATCATTGAAGGTTGAGAAATTGCTTGAATGTGTTTTGTGGTGCCTCCATGCAGGTGGCTGAGATCGTGGGATCTACAGGATTTGAGAGGATCGCTGCATAGATTGCTGGCTGTGTTGGAAGCCCGTAGTCATGTGAATTTGCATTTGTTCAGGAGGGCGCATCTCTCGCCGACAAGGCAGCGTGGGAATATGAAGCTCCGGTATGTTAGGGTTAATGTTATAGAGGCCTAGGATCTTCAACCTAGTGATAAGGCCTGGTATCCTGAAGTGACTGTTGTGAAGGCTCATATAGGTAACCAGATGTTGAAGACCAAGTTTTCCCAAAGTCAGACCACGAATCCCCTCTAGAACGAAGACCTCCTCTTTATGTCAGCTGAGCCATTTAAAAACATCTGGTGCTTAGTGTTGAGGATCGGACAGGGCCCAACAAGGATGAAGTGTTGGGGAAATCGTATCATTCTTATGAACATTATATCAAGGAGAATGGTTCACAAGACTGTGAATTCAAAGTGGTTTAACCTGGAGAAACCGATGCTCGCCGACATGGAGCCCAAGAAAAAGGAGATAAAGTTTGCAAGTCAGATACACTTGAGGCTCTGTTTGGATGGCGAGTATCATGTTCTGGATGAGTCGACACATTACAACAACGATCTGAGGCCAACAACGAATCAATCTCCTGTAGATTCCATGCTTTGACCGAAGAACTAGATCATATTTTAGATGGCATACCATATGATTTATTAGAGATTTTAGATGAAGTTAGAGAGCAATCACATGGTGCCTTGCATTTTGTCAAGATGCATGTATTTCAGGTAAAAATGTCATTCATGTAAATTTGGTTAAAAGAATTGGATGTTGTATTGTGACATTTAGTTTGGCCAACTATTGTCACGAGTTTGAATCTATGTTGGAATTGGCCATTCCAACAATAGACAAATTTATTTGCAGGAATGATTAACCATGAGATATGATGAAGACATGACAGTGAAGATGGCATTAGAGGAGCTGCATCAGAGATTGGAAGATGATGGACAATCGAGTTTGTGTGAATTAGTGTGAGTTTGTGGAACAGATTCATGGTGTAGTATGAGTCACATATTGTAATTAGAACAAATCTACATGTCATATACTCTTTTGTAATGGTTAGTTGTGGTCTTGAAATGTTTTATGTACCTGTTGTAAGACCCAGAGAGGCATGCATACCCTTTGTTATGTGTTCCCTCTGTAAGAGAGTTTTAACACCCTGGAAGAGTGTGTCATGCGAGATGGATACACTTGGGTGGGCCATATTGGTTTTAGACTCCATGAGGTGAAATTTTATATTTAGGGGGAGTTCATCAAGAGGTTGGATGAACCATGTATGTGAAGGACTTCCTAGTAGACTGGCGGTTGCAGCAGTTGGGAACCCATGCATTCTGGTAGATGGTTGTTCCTTTATATGGACATCGACAATTGCATGAACAAGGTACAAGGTGTAATTACGAGACTGGACCAGATGCAGATTTTGCAGATTGATATTCAGACAAGTAGTCATTAAGGGGGAGTGGTGGAAAATGTAACTCCTACTTGTCTTAGTTGTAATTCTTACTAAGGAAAGGAGTTCGTTCCTAGTAGTTAGGATCTATTTCCTACATTGGTGTGTGGTTGATATATTCTCTCAACCAACATATTATGTGTGGATGTATATATGTAATTGCATTTGATTAATGAAACGATTCACATCATGAGATTTTATCAGGTTTCTATTGTTGTCCCTGGGAAAATCTCTATTTGGAACCCTTGAAAATAGTGGAATGATACTTGTACATACCTGTGTAAGTTGAATATTGTTTTTTTGGTAAGCTAGTCACACCTTTGTATTACTTTAAATAAGAAAACATTGTTCATGTACCTATTGGTCTGCCTTTTGGGAAACCAAACTAGTAACACGTAAGTAAGTTCTTTGACAAAATTATTACTTTGACTGTAACAATATAAATATATAAGTCATGTATCCTAAGACTATCAAACAAAGAAATGAGAAGGTTGTATAACCTAATCTAAAAAATAAAAATAATAATAAAAAACCCAACCATCATTAGGGGGAATTTGCTTGTTGGGGTGAAGGTGCAACCTCCTCTTCCTTGTTCTTAGGAAATCCTAATTCTACTACTTTCTTGGAAAGAGAAGTCACCTTGTAATCCAAATTGTCCACTTGTAACTGCATAGTATCTATGCACAAGAGAATCTCCTATTGGGACTCACGTCTTTCTAACATGACTTTACCCATGGTAGTTTTGATTTACCAATAGAGATATTACGTTATTTTCATATATTGGGTGTGCCTTGATCTAGTATTACCCAGGTTTGGATTCCACTGTCCTATATTTCCTTCAACCTCTGTATTTGATAGAAATATTCTTCCCACTCTTGCTTCATTTTCAATAATTTCAATTCTGTTGATTTTTTGTAGCATTGGATGTGCTCTAGCCATGAAAATTGGTGGAGAGGCTAAGGCACATGAGATCTCCAAGACCTAGAAATCGTTTGGAGAAATTCCACTCGGATGAAGAGATATTAAAATAATTAATATTTTTAATGGGGTTCCTAAGTCTAAATTTAGGAAAATTAAAATATTAATGTTTATTAATATAATATGGGTGAGAAAGTTCTAAATAACGAGGATCAAATTAGATCTAATGTTAGCCGTTGATTAGAGACTTAATCTCAGCCGTTGAATCGTCAACAAGAAAAGTATAAGAGGAGGCTTGAGGGTCAGTGGGAGACACACCAAGAGAGATCAAGAATTCGATTTTCTGGGGTAGGGTTTGCTGAGGAAATCGAGTGAGTGATTAGTTGCAATGAGGGGCAGTTCAGTAAGAGGATTTCGATCCAAGGCTCAAGGATACATATCAGAGAGGCAGTAGAGTGCTGAAAGAGGCAGTGCAAAGCCTAGGAAGGCTGACGTAGAGGCAGCAAGGGTTGATGTAGAGGCTAAGGAGGCCAATGCAGAGGTCGCAGAGGGCCAAAGGAGTTGACACAAAGGCCATAGAGGACACAATGAGCTTCAGAGGTTATGTTGAGGTGACGCAGTTCCAGAGGAGTGCGTGGAGCAACTTTCGCTGTCCAGCACAAGGAACAATCAAAGTCACTGTGGGATTGTTCATCCGGTTTTTGATCAACCAGAATATTTGTCTCCGGATAGAGATATTACTGCCAAGGAAATTCTCTGAAGGGTGAGCCATTTCTGGCACCCTAGTTGTATTAAGAATCTGCTTAATAATAAAACCCTCGTATATGCTGCACCGGTTTTCCCGCATTGGGTTTTTCAGGGGACGATTGTCCAAAAATAACAGTGTCCCTTGTGTTGTCTCAGTTTATTTCAATTGTTGATCTGTATATTTGTGAAGGATGCATTTGTGTTTACTTCGATATTTATGATTTTAAATAACTTGTTAATGCAAAGAATAAGTAGGAGATAGTAAACCAGAAAATGAAGTAGGGGTTTCTGATGTGTTAGATTCATAAATTTTCACATGGTATCAAAGCGATTGAAGATCAAGGAGGACTGAAGACACCAACAGAAGAAACCCGAGGATTTGCAGCAGAGAAGCAGCTGTCCCGAGAGATGGCACTGTTCCAGAGCCAGAGAAGCAGAAGGAAGAGTGACGCAGAGGCTCACGTAGTGCTTGTGTCAGCATTCTGAGCTAGGAAGGGAAGACACAGTAGCTGGGAGGAGCCCACGCAATAGCTGTGTTAGTAGGCTAGGCTAGCGCAGAGACAGAAGGGGGGAAATAAGGCCTACATAATGCTCGATCATCTTTCCCAGTCAGGAAGGATCGACGCTGAGGCCGGGAGGAGCTGATCCAAGTCTCACTGTGATTGCGCAGAGCCAGAAGGGCTCAGATTCTTCAGTTGAAGGGGTTAAGGGAGCTGTGCAAATTGTGATTTGAGGAGTTGGTGGGACGCTATTTCTGTCTGTGCAGAACAGTGTCTAAGGAAACAAAACCAAGGTAGAGGGAAGCATTACCTCGACGGATTTCTAGCCAAGAAATCCAGATTTGAGTTGCAGCAACAAAGGGGGATTGGGGAGGAGTGATTCGACAGTTGGCCAATTTCTGGGAGAGAAGTCGAGACTCAGAGGGAGTCTAGAAGAGGAGCAGAGATGGCAGTGAACGAATTGAGGGATCAGGACAGATTGGACGGGGCTTCCAATTTTGTCATCTGGAAGGCCAGGATCCTGGCAATCCTGGATAAACATCGCATCAAGGACTATGCCTTGAAAACCATAGCTGTCCCAGTTGACTCGAATGCTAATGAGAAGTATGAGGAGGCTGAGGCGAA
This sequence comes from Pinus tabuliformis, assembly GCA_031772625.1. Taxonomy (NCBI): domain Eukaryota; kingdom Viridiplantae; phylum Streptophyta; class Pinopsida; order Pinales; family Pinaceae; genus Pinus; species Pinus tabuliformis. Next base: position 512,519,479 of record CM062808.1, on the reverse strand, counting down.
GGCAAAATGCATGATCCTAGATGGGGTCAAAGATCATGTCATACCACATATTGCTGAGAAGAACACAACAAGGGAGATGTGGGAGGCGCTGACCACCTTATACCAGGGCTCTTCCGTGCAGCGGAAGATGTTATTGGAAAATCAACTAAGGTCATATCAGATGCAGAAAGGAGAGGAGATAGATCACTTCCTCCTCAAGTTGCAAGGAATTCGCGACTAGCTTACTTCCGTGGGGTCTACACCGGATCTAGAGTTTATGGTTAGGACTGCTCTGAATGCAGTCTCCGAGGACTGGGAGATGTTTGTCCAAACATTTTGGGCAGAGCGACTCTCCCAGTTGGGAAGAGATGTGGGCAGCTCTTCGACAGGAAGAGATTAGGAGGTTAACCAAGGTAAGGAGTAGTGGTAAGGGAGTTTGAGTCAAGAAGGAGGAGGATGCGGCTCTAGCATCTGTGGGACAACAAGGGAAGAGGAAGAAGAAGGACATCTCCAAGGTCAGGTGCTTCAACTGTGGGGAGTTGGGACATTATGCATCTCAGTGCCCCAGGAAGAAACGCAAGGGAGAAGCTTCCGACTCAAAGGAAGCTCCAGCAAAGGCAGAGACGGATGACGATTATGCCAGGAGTGCTCATGCACCTCTAGTGAAGAGGTGGGGAGACATTGAGTTGTATTCAGGAGGACTACATGAAAGGGGCATGATCTTTGAGGTGCCCAAACTCTTGGATCACATACGACTACAGGATCCCTTAACGACAATAGCATCATGATAGGTGACGAGTAGAGCAAGGTGTGATGGAGCGGCAAGGCAGTGCTAGAGTGCAGAAATCTGAGGTAGTGTGGTGGAGGTTGTAGCAGTGCGAGAGGCACAAAGGTGTTTGCAGTAGCACAATGGTAGCAGAGGGAGCACAAGGTAGCAACAGAGGTAGCTTCAACATCACAAGGCTTCTAGATTGACCGGGATGTCAATGTTTGGGTGGAGTCAGTTACTTACTTCTCGGTAACTGAGTTGCAGTGCGACAACTAGCAGTGGTAGTGCTATGGGCAACATAATGCAACGTTTTGAGAGGGAGCCACAGTACAGATGTAGTAGTGGCAGTGTCATGGGCAACAGTACAGGAAGAAACAGTGCAGGGGATGTGAGGTAGCAGGGCAAGCATCAACACAGATACTGATGTAGTAGATCAACGTGATGTTTCTATGGTGAAGCATTACTAGAGCACATTCCTCACTAAGAGGGAGTGTTGATTTTTGGTAGCATCGGTTGTGCTCTAGCCATGAAAATTGGTGGAGATGCTAAGGCACATGAGATCTCCAAGACCTAGAAATCATTTGGAGAAATTCCACCCAGATGAAGAGATATTAAAATAATTAATATTTTTATTGGGGTTCCTAAGTCTAAACTTAGGAAAATTAAAATACTAATGTGTAGTAATATAATATGGGTCAGAAAGTTCTAAATAACGAGGATCAAGCCAGATCTAATCTTAGCTGTTGATTAGAGACTTAATCTCAGTTGTTGAATTGTCAAGAGGAAAAGTATAAGAGGAGGCTTGAGGGCCAGTTGGAGACACACCAAGATAAATCAATAATTCGATGTTTTGGGGCAGGGTTTTCTGAGGAAATCGAGTGAATGATCAGTCGCAGTGGGTCAATTCAACAAGAGGATTTCGATCCAAGGCTGAAGGATATATATCAGAGAGGCAGCAGAGTGCTGGAAGAGGTAGCACAGAGCCTAGGAAGGTTGATGTAGAGGCTAAGGAGGCCAGCGTAGAGGTCATATAGGGCCAAAGGAGATAATGTAGAGGTTGTAGAGGTTGACGAAAAGGACGTAGTGAGCTTCAGAGGTTGTGCTGAGGCGATTCAGTGGGACAGACTAAGTGCTGATTGGCTGATGCAGAGCCAGAGAGGGTGACTCAGTTCCAGAGGAGTGCGGGGAGCAACTTTCACTATCCAGCACAAGGAACAACCAGAGTCACTATGGGATTGTTCATCGGGTTGCTGATCAACCGGAGTATCTGTCTTTGGATAGTGGTATTGCTGCCAAGGAAATTCTCTGAAGGGTGAGCCATTTCTGGCATCCTAGTTGTATTTAGAATCTGCTTAATAATAAAACCCTCATATATGCTGCACCGATTTTCTCGCATTTGGGTTCTTCTGGGGATGATTGTCCAAAAATAACGGTGTCCCTTGTGTTGTCTCAGTTTATTTAAGTTGTTGATCTGTATATTTGTGAAGGCTACATTTGTGTTTACTTCGATATTTATGCATTTAAATAACTTGTTAATGCAAAGAACAAGTAGGAGATAATAAACCGGAAAATGCAGTAGGGGTTTCTAATGTGTTAGATTCATAAATTTTCACACATTCCTCTCTAGCTACCCTAGGGGTATGCTCCAAAGGCTTTGATGTCATCTTGTGCTCTCATGTGTAAGGAGACTCCATGACCTTAACTTATGTGATGGCTAAGGAAGAACTAGGATGAGACATGAATTTTGATAAAACAAGGTACGGGGGGAGTGGGATAGGGGACGTAAGCAAAACATCATGTGGGAGAGACCAACAAAATAGTGTCCACTAGCCTGAAAGATAAAGCAGAGCTACCTGGAACCATAATATCAATTGGCCAAATGGACTTGAATTTGGGCGCTAACTTATTAACTAACAGTGACCTTCTCCATCTTCACAAGGTGAGGTTCATGAACAGGGCCATAATTACAGTCTAAGTCACCAGGTTCGAGTTCGAGTTCGAGTTCGAGGACCATGAAATTCGAATAAAGTTCGGCAACTAAAATTTTGTCGATAAAATTCGACATAAAATTCGACATATAGAAATTCAAAAAAAAAAATGTATATTAAAGATAGATATATCAGATGCATATGAGAAATGGTATGGCAACTTCAAATGCGTTTAAAGTCTTGATTTAGAAACAGTACAAACTGCTTTATTTCTGTTATTGACAATTGTCATTGGTGATTATCAATCGACCTACCACTGGACCACAGCCCTGCTTACAAAAACTAAATTGTTATGCAACCAGATTTGTACCAGTAAATTCTCCTCATATCACTGATTTGACTTAGTAACCTCTGCCCATGTTACTGATCTGAATCAGTGACGGTCAAACATGTCCTTGTTATTTAGTATTATGGTAGTTTGCTTCATTTTAGTTTAGCGAATCATGGATGGAGTCATGGGTTCCTATTGAATATTTCTTGCAGTTGCAGATTGAATATGGACAATTTAACAACTTTAATTCTGGCACGCCTGCAGTTTTCTCGGCCTGCGGTTTTGCACCCTCGGGCCTCCAGCACTTGCCAAGTTGCCCGGACTCCGCACCAAAGGCTCTGCCCTTTAAACTTAGCCCAGACCAACGCACCAAAGGTTCAAAGCCCTTACGTATCCGGTATCGCCTATCAACTATCGGTATGGAGACTGGACAGCGTTCTGAAGCTTCAGATCCAGGAGTCGGTATGGAGACTGGTAAACACAAGCCCTTACAAGTTACGAGTCGTGACTGGAGACTGGAGTATGGAGTCTGCTGAGTGACGAGTCTGGACCGCCGGCGCCAATGAAACAATGAAACAATGAAACCCAAACAGGAACAATAAAACCCGCGGGCGCGTGAAAAAAAAAAAAAACGAATTTAATGGAATTTCAACGAATTTCAACGATTTTCATGCGATTTTGTTCGTCAAAAAATCGAATTTGACTTGAAATTCGAGTTCGCCATTAAATTCGGCAAACTCGAACGAATATGTTCGTTTGCCAATGAAAATCGCCGAATTTTGAATTTAATGGATAAAATTCGGCGAATCTGGTGACGTAGATTACAATCGTGTTTCCATGACCATATTTGAATACCTTTGTTTGAGATGATGGACATTATTTCCCTTCATTCCATCCCTTTTATGTAGGCATTTGTGAACTCCCATCTGACAGCCGACCACAGAGATGTGTGGTGATGGCATGTTGGGAAGAGTTGGTGGTATCAATGTTGTCCAGAGCAAACCACATGGGGTTGTGTATGTTGAATATTGTTGAAGAAGGTTTCCGTCGTCCATGCTGATATCAGTGATGATTTGTGTGATGTATATTCTTCAACAATGGTAGCAATTGTACTGTATGATTTTCCATGACGATAGTAAGAGCACTTTGTTTTGTAATGGAAATATACAATCGTTCCGCAAGAAATATGGTGAATATGAAAAATGCTAATGGGACTTGGAAACGTTGCTTGCTACAATTAGTATGGTGCATCAATAATAAAGAGGATGATGAAATGGAGGATATAGAGAAAGTGTGAAATGGAGGATAAGACATGGAGTATGGAGATGATGATGATGATTCTTGCAAATAGGACTTGCAATAGGATGTACAATGTTGCTTTGTTGTGATGATTTTTGTATAGATACATTAATCCTTCCAATTGTTTTATTTGTGTAGGTATCTTGGAATGCTTTGTTTCTCAATCTAGTTTGAGGTCTTCATTGACCTATTGCTAGTCATATTTAGTGTCTGTGTACTTGAAAACACTTATGAACCCAAAGTTTTTTTTCCTTCGTTTTTTCATTTTTCTTGTCAAGCTATTGATGCCATTTTCGGTTTTCACTAGTGTCTTACCCCATTTATCCTAATAGGGTTTTCATGAGGAGGAATGCCTTTATTGTAGACCTAAGGTTGCCTCCATGGTGGTTTTTAGCCAAAGGTCTATCCCAAGTGCATTAATAAGGTTTCCACTTGGATATTATATTATTATTATTATTATTTTCTTTTTCATTTGCAATGTTTCTGATATCTAGGTGGCTTGAGAGCATTTTTACTCTCAACCACACCAAATTGTTAGGCTTTGAATATGGTTATGACTTATTCCTTTTATAGAGGCTTATTGTAGATATTTTCTAAAGAGCGATTGCAACAACCCTTGGATTTCTTAGTGATTCACCATGATTTTACAAGATAATATAATTTGGTGAGAGATTCGGCAAACAAATATATATATATATATATATATATATATATATATATATATATATATATATATATATAAAATCACCTTCCATTTTTCCTATGTATCACGGGGATTCGCCCATTTATTATACATTTAAATTTAGGGGGGTTCTTAAAATTTTCCCTGCATTCTACTTGGAGGGCTTCCTATGGAATGAATCCTCGAACGAAGGAAATCGACAATTATACCAGATAAGATTGCTTACACGCAAGGGGAGCGATAAGAATATCTCAAAAGAGAACAATAGTACCTTGTATTAATTAAGAGAATGGTGTGAGATAAACCCTAGACCTTCCTCCTTTATGCCTTCATGAATTGATTTCCTTAGCCTTGTAGTAATATTGAAATAATCCACAAATTGCCTTTGAAAATTTCAGATCGACCAAGCAAGAGAAGAAAATTCACATGTAAACCCTTTTGTCTCATGAAAAATTTCACATTTTGATAGATCTCAACGAGTCCTAATTCGCCAAGTAGGAGAAGGCCTATATTTATAGATGAGGATCTTCAAAAATTCCCTCCTTGGTCTCTAAAAAAGGACTTTCCATCCACAAAATGCTTGGAGACTAAGTTAAGAAAAAATAATTTTCAAAATTACAAGATAAAACCCTCATAAGAGGCAAAATGGTTACATCAAGAAGGAAAGAGGGGTTGATTCACCCTCCAAGACAAGTACGTTCCACTTGCTAAATGACTACATCAAGAGGCAAAGAGGGGCCGATTCGTCGTCCAAGACAAGTTGTTCCACTTGCTAGACCATGGAAACCTTCCTTGAAACTTTCTCCATCAAATGAGGCTCCAACAACTTGATTTGGCCAAGTAAAATGCTCAAATGGATAGGCATAAAGGAGGCCGCTATGCCTCACTGGATGATGGATCTAGACCTTGGTTGAATTCATCTTGAAGTGGCTCAAGAGTTAAATTTCCTTGAAGATAGGCTTGAAAACTTGCTTGGAGAAGATTCTTCCCTTGCAATGTCTCACTTTGGAATCTTCCATGACCTTCTAAGTGGGCTCAACCTCTTCCTTGGACCAAGTAATAATCAACAACTTCATTGCTTGTGGAGGAAACCCTTTAAATTTGAGTTAATTTTGCTTGAATATGCTTGAATTATCCTCACAATGTCTTGCTTGATGAGGCTTTCTTTGCATGCTTGGAGGATACAACCTCCCTTTCTTTCCTTAGAATGCTAGTGGCTAGGCTACGTTGGAGGACTTCAACCCTTTTTGGAGTGAATTTGAGTTGAAATGTTAATTTTCTAGCCCTTGGGGCTTCATCTTCCATCTTAAGACTTAAACATTCAAGTATTTTCCTTGATCTTCCTTTAAATTTCATCCAACCACCAAGGAGAGGATGACGCCATGCCCCATGTGTGGTAATAAATGCTTCAAAATGCTTGGAAGGTGCCCTCTAGCTTGAGCGTTGAGCTGATTTGGAATGGAGATGATACATGCTTGATTTTGCTTCTTTGTCCACCTCATCACTGGTATTTAGAAGTTAGAACTACTCACTCACTTGGAAGCCACTTGGAAAGCCCTCTTGCCCCCAAAAATGGGTCCATTGTTGTAAGTTGTAACTAGAGATCTGTGAAGGCATTCTTATTGCTTCAAAAGACAAGTGATTTGGCTTGCCATAGAGAATCTAAGGGACACCCTCTTTTCCTGAAAAGTTGTAGCATGATGCCTTGTGAGATGCAAATGCATTGGGAACTGTGAGACAATAAGGATGCAAAGCCAAGGCCAAGTGGGGGTTGGGGGGGTTGGGGGAGGGTCTGCATCGGGATCAGAAAGGGCATTGTTATGGAAAAGTCTATATGGTGAACACCCTTACAAGGCTTTATGATGCAAGTGCTCCTGTAAACCATGAGTCCTAGTAGTGTCTAATCCATGATACCTGCGACAACATCTAAGGGTATAGGAAGTTGCTGCACACCAAGGGGAAGTCAACAATGCCACAAAGCCAAACGTACCATGAATAACAACACCAGGAGAACCCATGGCCGTGCACATCAACAGGGATCTGAGAGTCACTTTCATAACAATAACACACACCCACATGGCTATACAAGGCTGTAAGGGACATCCTTGGGGCTTATATAGTGTGGCCAAAAATTCTGGAGTACCCCTGTTGAAAGAGGGGTAACAACTATCTCATTATAAAGGGAGATGTAGTTGTTTAATATATGATACTAAAATAGTGGTCAATTATGTTCCTTGTGAAAGAGATAATTAGCATAATGATTTCTCAATAGTTGAGAGGTGGAACAGAATGAGAAAGGCAAAGACAGATCTAGGATGGAGGTAGTGCACTAATTTGATGGGAAAAATTATGGAACAGGTGTTCATGGTCGAGATTTTGAAGCAGACTAGAACGTATATAAAATAGATCAAGACACATTGGATACATGTCATGTTTATTTAACATTAAGCTAATATTATTTTATGGACACTACTATGGTGTCTATTGTCTATGTCTCTGCATCTTTTAGCCATACATTTGGCTCAGTTCCACTAAATGTATCTCTCTTTGGACATCTTTCTTATTCTCTAGATATCATCTGCCTCTCTCCCCTTCTCACTTCCTAGATGAATTCATCTCTATTTTTCTCTGTTGATTTGTCCTTGTTTCTTATTCAATATATAGATGTGGACTAGACTTCCATTTCTTAGACTACTTAGTGTTGAGAAATCTAGGGCATCAATAGATAGGTGATTTCTCTACTTATGATAATTGCTTGTGATAGTCTTTTTACTTCTTGATTACGATCTTCTCTTCTTGAGTTATTGTTGTATTCTTTTCATCAAGACAATTACCAAATCATGAACAACAAAGAGACAAGAGACACAGTGTATAGGCTTGTCAGCCAGGGCCAAAACCTCTCACTCTGTCAGAGGAAAACAGAAACCCAAACAAAATTTTTCTTATAGATTTTCATTTGACAAATACCAAGACCATGACAAAGACCGTTGACACTAGAGTCCTCTCAAGACCAAGTCACTAGCCTCCTCTTGAACCCTACTCTTCTTCTTCTCCTTCTCAGCTTCCTCTAGAATTTTGGCCTCTCCTTGTCGTTCTGCAACTCCTTTTCTTGACAGCAGAAACCCTAGATCAGATTTGCCACTTGAATAGACTCCTCCTTGAAGGAGATTCTTTTCTCTCTTACTTGGCTTCCTATAGCGAAGATTTCCACCCAAATAAGAGCACTTCGATGTGACTGCAATTTTTTGACCTTCTCTTGACACCTTCGGATCTGCTACATTCGCACGTGGGAGGCTGAACTAGCCCAAATCAGTCCACAACGATCTTTGCTCTCCTTCCTTCTTGCTTCGCTGATGTAGAGGCTTCTTTTATTATGTTTGTCACACTCCTTTGTGGACTTGCTTCACTGAATTTCTTATCTCCAAATGAGGCTGAGTATGGGTATATATAGTCTTTGGTCCATGTCCATTAGGCTGACATGATCCCTAGAGCAGGCCGACTTCATCTTCTAGACTTATTCCTTTGTTATAGGCCGACTTGTGTGAGGGCTAGTGACAAGGTCTTGGAGGGTGAATTTACATATACAAATGACTCTTTTACAAAGTGTAACATGCCTTTAATACATGACAATGACTCTTTAGACTTTTATGACTAGATGACAAAATTCCTAAGGGCTCTCAATGGGAGCCTATACTAAAAGTAAAATCTCTTGTTCATGAAACCTATGATGCAAGTATTACAATAATTTTATTTTTCTTCTTTACATCTCTTACATGAAATCACAATTACATGTCATTATGAAGACCGAACCTAGTTACACTTTTCAACACATAGGTTTTTCATGTGATAAGGAAGCTTGAAGACATTTACTAGCGAGCATTACAGTTGTTTTAAATGTGATTTTGAAAAGCTCCATCTTTAGTCTGCAATGGCAGTGGAATAGGTCATTCTACTCATATTAAATGCAGTTTGGCACTCTTGAATTTAATTCAGCTGTCAATTGTTTGATGCGATGCCGACTCAACCGTTTTTTAATGAATACAAAACTACAAATTTTCAAGTGTTATGAATAGTTGTACCCAAGAAAATAATCTGAAAGAATGTGGTATGGAATGCTGGCAGGCTGGCAAATTTAACTGCCAACCTGCAATTTGTGTTGAGCATTTTATAATAATAGTCACAAATAAATATCCCATGTTTCCTCTCTTCTTGGGATATGTGGATTCTTAAATATTTGGTCAAGATCTGGTTCCTGACCAGATCCATGAAGGAGAGGGATCCATGATGAATTGCGACGATGGATTCTGTCACCTATTCATGGCACAAGTATAATAAAGAAAAAGGGAAAAGTATTTAAAATTATATCTAAACCTTAAAATTACTCAAAAGATTCTTATAAAAGGCTACAATATTGTGTTTAAATTATTAAGCTGTCTGAAGTTTTTAATTTGATCATTATGATCTGCAAATTTTTCTGATTCATATCTTTGGTATGTCTATATTGTTCAAGGACCCTTTCCTTGATAAATCCTTGAATCTGAAAATTTTCAAACATCTGATTTACATCTTCAACCATGCTGTTGGTAACTTTTGTTCCTGGGCATGTAAAGTTTCCATTTCTTGACCTAAGCACATTAATGATTTTTATGTCTAACTCTGCATTCAACGACCTCACATGAAGCAGCAAGTGTTTTCTATTCTTGTGACAGGGAGTGCCTTGCATGTCTCACTATTCATTGGATGCAGAGTATACGTCAAGTTTAGGGGCTTTTTGAAAGCAACATATAAAATAGTCTGGGAGGAGTTACGTTCTAAATTCTGTGATGGTTGTCCATCCCACTTTTATATACAAAGGATAATCACTGCCTTGAATTCAATTAATTGTTTGTCCTGAAGATTGGCATTTTGTGCCTGCTTTTCACTTTCATTATTTCGATTTTCTTACAGTTTTTCCATAAACAAGTCAAACTAGTATTTTTCAAAAATGTGGACCAAGGTTCTTACGAGATGACCTTTTTGGCATGCAGATTGTTTCATCACATTTTATTTGTACTTGCTTCAGCTATAAAGGGTACTCCTCTCCAGATGTTTTTGTCCTTTCTTCATGTTAATAGGATTGCAATTGTTGCTTATGTGCAGGACTCCTGAAAAGCAACTTCGCTTGTTTGATATACGAATACGACAAACAGAGCTTCATGCATTTGGTTGGAAACAAGAGAGTAGTGATTCTCAATCTGCTCTAATAAATCAGACTTGGTCTCCTGATGGCTTGTACATAGCATCTGGATCAGTTGATCCTAGATTTCACATTTTTGACATCCGATATAACAGAAGTGAACCCCTTCAATCTGTTCCGGCTCATAGCAAGCGGGTCTTTAAAGCAGCATGGCACCCTTCATGGCCTTTGGTTGTCTCTATCTCCTCTGATCTTCATATTGGTTTGCACAAGTTGATGCAATAATTTGATGAAGTGATATGTGAGTCCCATTTCAATCTAGAGGATGTGGATCTGGATTGCAATTTTTGTTAAGACAGCTCATGCCAATCTGTATGCAGTTGAGTTTTGTTTTGATATATAGAAGCCCTTTGCTTGGTAATTTGTTGATACAGGTTTAGTTCATTTTTATAGATTTATGGCCAATGTTTAGATGATGTTGGTGCAGTTTTCTTTCAAACAACCTGGATGAAGTAGTTCAAGGCTTATGTGCCTATCAGCATGAATCATAGTGGTGACCATGAATCAAAAGCATGATATGATATCTTGCATGATCAGAAAATGATCCTAAAATTGAGATAATAACCTTCCAACTTTGTAAACTTTTGGCGGAAAACAAAAAAATGCAGTTTTGTAATGCATAATTTACTAATTACACATGATATGCTATCCAAAGGAAGATGTATTAGATTCTGATATGTGAAGTAAATGTTGTTTCAAAATGAATTGTGCAGTCGTTGATAGCCGTCTCTAGTTTTAAATTAGTTTCTAACCTCAGATGTCTTTTGTATCTTTTACCTCATGTAGGGCACACTCCATATTGTAGAAGAAATGCCAAAACCATTGATATTCCATATTTATTCTCTTGTTCTCATAGTTGGAAGTGGCTAAAGGTTACTTTGACATGTCAACTTAGCCATCCAGGTGGATAATGCACCTATGATCTCAGGACAAATTGGAGAATCATTAGACGTAGGTCTCGAATAAATCCTTAACTGGGCCTACAATCATTTGGCTCTTGTGCTCAGAGGGCAGGTAATGATTGTCTAAGCTAAGCTACTGTTGATTTTGAGTACCTGGTTGCCTAGTATTAAGTACTGAAGATTGCTGTAATGGCAACCACTAGTGCCTATTGGAGACCTATTGGGCATGCTGGACACTGTAGTAATCACACCTATTGTTATCTAGTGAAGTAACTGTTAATTTTGCAGCAAATTAGCTATCCCCTGGGTAAATGAACTACTGAATAGAGAAATGTAAACAGGGTGAATATGAATTCGTTCTAAAAGCCAGTCCAAAATTGAAATAGAAAGTGAGTTGGTCTTAAAATTGCTTCATTATTCTATTTCTAAACCCTTCATCCTTATTGTACTCGATAAAGAAAACTGTGAGAGATCTTAAAAATGGCGGCAACAATTCACTTGTTTCACAGCTATAAAAGATCTTAGAAACCTTGTTTATGCTAGGTTTCAACTTATGAAAGCCTCCATGAAATTCTTGTCCCCCCTGTTGGAAAGATATGGTCACCTCCCCCCCATCCACAATCAATATTTTTAGGCACCCTGTAGCCCATTTTAATGTTGAGATATGGTTGAGACCCTCCCTCTTTGTTAGAGAATCGAGAAATTGGATAATTTTCCCAACTCATTTGTAGAAATCTGGCTGGCTACATTTATAAAAGACTGACCACAAGGATGTTGGTCCTGTGGTCAGGGAACAAGCAATCTGTGTTATAATTTTGATCGATGTTTTGACTTTATCGTAATTTAGTACATTTATATAAAGAATTGTGAGAAATTAAGGCTAATATAAGGTTACAAAGGCTAGGAAGGTATCCTTGTGGACATGTTGGTTTGCCACATAGGAGGTCCTAGCGAAATTGGGTTCACATTGGCAAAGCCTTGTTCATGGGCACAGTATAAAATGTTTCCATGTAGGCAAGGTCCCCATTGAAGGGCATGGTAAAAATGGCTCCACATCAGCAAGGCTCACTGTGGGTGGGAACCTATAATTGCAAGTCAACCAAGAATGTATCTAGGACAAGAAGTGATAGTTATACCTCCTTTGATTTTATCATCCATAATTTCTCCTTCATAATTTGTGTCTTTGCTATAAACATTCGTTGCACATTTTTTCTTTGGTGGGCATTTTTGGGAGCCACCAATCAAAATTGACGGGCTTGCTTAAATCGTTTACTAAAGGGTATTTTTGATACAACCCTTCAATTTTCAGAGGTTGAAAATTAACACAACGTGGAGTGCAATGTTTAAGTTACAATGAATGTTAACAGTACTTCGAAATTACAATTTGCTTGTGGGCCACAAAATGACAATCTAACTTTTATTTATTTTTATTTTTTTCTAATAACGAGAACAGGTAACTTTTATATTGATATATAAAATTCTGCAGCCAAATCGGTCAGCAAAATATTACAAAATGAACTAAAAGTTTCAGTTTGTCAAAACAGTTCTTGCAGACTGAATTTTACATCTAATACCAACTCGGTTTCTATATTCTCGGCAACTTTAAATTCAAATAAAATGACCACATGCAAATATGAATTAAAAAAAAAAGCTATTTAGATATGTCCATGCCCACCATGAACTTCGTTCATGTCTTCATCAGATTCCTGCATTCCAGGTGGAGGCTGTGCTGTTGCTTCCTCTACATGGTCTCGACTCTCAAAGAGCTTGCTGAATTGTGGTGTCTTCCATGAGAGCATTTGTCACTGAATGCATAGAATCAGAGGCTGGTTGATCAAGGACTGAGCTAGGAGTGAATCCCATAATTATGTTGTGATATTGAGACCTATAGCCAATTTCTCCATTCTTTGGTCATGGGATTCCACTTTCATTTTCAATTCTGCATTCCTAACCAATTGAGCATCAAATTGACTAAAAGCTCTGATTTAGGTACATCCATTTGTGTTTCCAAGGACCTCAAAATTTTGCACAGGTCAAGAACACCATAGTGAGCACAGTCTAGGATAATTGTGCTCATCCATAGCACCACCAAAGAAGGCAGAGGCAAAGATGTATAAAACACTAGACAAATGGAGCAATAAACCAAATCCAATATGGAGTAAACCAAGTAACGAACCAAATACAACTTGCTCAACAAACAAGAACAAAATTCAGTGCCCAGTATTCAACAATGCTGGCCCAATAGGTCCTGCAAGAGTCCAATTGCAAGTGTTGAAACAACCAAACCAACACTGCGGCAGAGCTCTTCACAACCCAATTTCGACCACATCCACCCTAGTCTAGGAGTGTAAAGCCACATGATGGTTTGATCCAACTTGCTAGAAAGCAGAATCCCATCACATTGATCTCTTGATATATCCCCCTTGCATTGTAATCCTCCATCAAAGCATAGACGAAACTCCCACCGCAATAACAAATGCAAAAGTGATCTTAACAACACAATTTTGACCACAACCACCCTCATGTACGAGTGCAAAGCCAAATGACGGTTTGATCCAACTTGCAAGGTGACAAAATCCCATCACATTGATATCTTAATATGTCCCCCCTGCATTGTAAACCTCCATCCAAGCATAGACAAAACTCTCACTGCAAACAAATGCTCAAGTGAGATGAAGATGAGGGGGAAGGATGGTTTAATGGCTAGCTCATCCTTGATTTACTCCCATTTCCATTTGATTTAAAAATGTAACTTTAATTTGAGCGATGGGTTTGGAAACGACAGAGAAATTTCCGGGATTTGACTTTCTCACTTGATCAGTGATGAAAATAGAATCATCAAAGATCAGGGCAATCTTGATTCCCAAAGCCTTCAAAATGATCAATACTTGATACAAGGTGAGGGCATCTGTTTGATTATTTGTTACACTTAATGGCCATCCAATTACTCAAGCAATAATTTGTAAATATTCAATGGGTTCAAAGCATGAAAATAAATTTTGATTTGAGTAATGGATTTGGAAGCAGGAGAGAAACTTCCAAGAACTACGTTTCTCACTGAAGCAGTGATGAGAGAAGAGTCACCTAAACATTTGGGCATTCTTGCTTTCTAGAGCCTTCAAATTGATCAACCCTTGGAAGCATGGTGGTTTCTAAGGGCTTGAGATTAGAATTTGAGTGACAATTTTGGGAGCAAACTTGGTGGAATCGAAGTTTGTGATAAGTCTTGGAAGTAATCTCTGTGGTGGTTCTTTGTAAGAAAAAATGATGACTGTTTTAATTCAAGGAATCTTGTTTTGATTCATGACCATGCTCTATTTTAATTTCAATGGTCGTTAACTCACTTCCAACAATAAAGGTGTAGTTGGGTAATTGTCGTAATCACCTCATTGAGTCTAGCTTTGTATGCCCTTAACCTTGCCGCTATGGAGGATTTTGTAGTTGATTTTATCCTTTGAAGATTTTGCATTCTATAATTGTTCAATACTGTAGTGCATTAACTTGGGTTGGATAACGCATGCAATCCACAGTTAGGCACAAGTTTGATTCTTGAACATATTACTTCGCTTCTCTTGGAGGCTTCTTTGATGAGGGAAAGCACATCAACATTTACAATGGAATCAATGTTCAAATTCCTTGTTATTACTTGTTTGACTTAAATTATCTGTTCCTCAACCCACATTACCATATCTCATTCCTCCCTATGTAATTTCCCTCCCCTCTCCTAGGTATGGAATATGGAATTTTGAATCCTTTTACATTTCAATTTATTTATAGCAGATATTCTTAGCCATGAATAGAGTATGTGGTTGTTATCCCGCGTGGATGGGACAACATGTTATTAGCCTCCCCACCCGGGTTCGACTCGCGATACATGCTTGCGTGCTGCTGTGCAGCTTATGTGTTTGCTGAGTCGTTGTTGGATGCGACATATGTACAATATATTCCGATGTAATATTGTACCATGATGTATATATACAACTTCTTTCATAGGGGATTCCCCTCTGAAAAAATTCTTAACCATGAATAGAGAAATCATGCATTGGTTAAGTGTTGTAGTCCTGCATGCTTACCATTCAACCTTTTACGGGTCAATATGATTTTGCTTTTCACTATCTAATGCTCCTGGTCTTGTCTTGTAGGTGCCTTCCTATTGTCACAACACTCCAATAGCTATTGTCACAACACTCCAATAGCTATTGTCACAACAGAACATATAAATCGTAATTCTAGTAGAAATGCAAGCACACAAACTCTTAGACATTTTAAAATTTTAACTTCTTTTGGGGTTTACAAACTGTTAGGCTAATTGGTTGTATGCTCATTGCATGGTGGTTAATCACATATGATATTTCATTCTTCTTATTTTTCTAATCATTTATAGGCTAATATTTGAAAGAGCATGTATTATGTATTCAAAATCTTAATTTGACATTCTTCCTTGCTTATGCATGGCTAGAGATTGTAGGATCTAAATAATAGAATCTATATTGTGAAGGTTATGAGCTTTTATGGTAAGAGCATTTCCATAGGATTCTTAAAATTTGAACATGTTTTGGGGTATACATATTGTTAGGCTAATTGGCTTCTTGTTCCTAGGTGGTAAACCTCCCCCTTTTTTTTCTTTCCTTATTTCACTAGTCTTTTATAGATCATCCCTTGTTTTAAAAAACTTACTTTGACATTCTTGCTTATGCTTAGTTAGAGATTGTAGAATCAATAGAGCATAACAAACTGTGTGGCTTACAAGATTTAATTGAAGATATTGTAGCATTGATATTGAATTTTGTAGGTTTCCCTCCTATATTACTTAAATTCTTCTCTACCTTATTTTCTTTATGAAAAAGAACCTTGTGTATATATACGATGTATTTTATGAACTTTGATTAAAGCTATTTGTAAGATTGATTTTTAATTTCATTTTCTCTCCTATAATACTTAAATTATTTATAACTTCTTGTTTATGGAAAATAACTATATATTTGTAAATTTTTATATTGATGTGGAGATATTAATGTTTTCTTCAATATCATTCCCGTACAGTTTTATTTACATTAAATTACAAGTTGGGTAATTCACATACCAAGTCCAATTGGTGGCCATGTAGTAGCATTTACCTCACCACTTTTATTTTCCAACCTTACTAGATTGTTTATATTGATGATACAATTTGTATTCTTCAATATTTTGTAGATGGACATAGAGTTATCCTATTGCAATATTCTTCTTAATTAATAGATTGTGTGATTGATAACAATTTTTAATGTTCTATGTTAATAGAAAACTATCCATCTAGAGGGTTTGTCAATGATCATGTGACATGAAAAACAATTAATGTAAAACTTAAACCAAAACTTTGAAGATGATTCTCTCAAGCAGTTATTGGTTGATAGTTAGCATACCTTCCATTTTTATGTTTTTAACCTATAAAAGCATAAAATCCTATTGGTTCTGGAGAGCTTGACTTTACAATTTAGTGACAATGTTGGGATCCAAGTTTGTAGTAAGTCTTGGAATTGATCTAAGTGGTGGCCTTTTGAATGAAAAAATGATGATTTTTTTTATTTGAAGGGATCTTGCTTTGATGCACTATCATGTTATATTTTATCTTCAGTAGAAATTAAGCCACATCCAATAAGAATTCTATGGTTTGTAACAATTTACATTTGCTTCATTGAGTCTAGCTTTGTATGCCCGACCTTATTGCTATGGAAGATTTTATAGTTGATTTTGTCCTTTTAAAATTTAGCAATTTATAAATGTTCAATACTATAGAATATATACATGGGTTGGCTAACACATGTCACTTGCACTTGATTAGGCGTTAGTTTGATTCTTGAACATATTACTTCATTAATCTTTGAGGCTTCTTTGATGAGGGAAAGGATATCAATAGTCACAATGGAATCAATACTTGAATTTATTGTCATTCAATCATTCCACTTGGATCATCTATTGCTCAACACACATTCTTGTCCAAGTTACCTTTTTCCCTTTCTCCCATGTGTGGAGTATGAAATTTCCATCCTTTTACATCTTCATTTCTTTATAGCAAATATTCATAAGGAGAGTCCTACCTATGAACAAAAAAACAAGGAACTAGTTAGGGTTTTTATTCATCCATGCATCTTATTCAACCATTTGGAGGTCAATATTATTATGCTTTTCTTTGTAGAATGTAGGTAAGGAGCTTACCTAGTGGACCAATGGTTAAATAGCATTCCTAATAGAAATGCAAGTACACAAACTCATAGACTTGAAAATTTAAACCCTTTTTGGGGGTTTACAAACTATTAGGTTATTTGGTCATTTGCTTGTTTCTAGGTGGTTAAGCCCAAACAATATTTTTTTTTTCTTATTTTGCTAATCTTTTACAAAACCTATCTTGTGTGTTCAAAAATTTACTTTGACATTCTTGATTATGCTTGGCTAAAGATTTTAGAAGAGTAGAATCTATACATAGCTTATGGGATAGGCTTTTTAAAATTTGAATATCTTTTGGGGCCTACACATTATTGGGCTAATTGGCTACTTTTTATTGCTAGGTGGTTAAAACCATGTTTTTTTTCTTATTTTATTATCCACATATCATGTCATGTTTATCCAAAAATTCACAACAATCTTCCTTGTCTATGCCTTTATAGACATCGTAGAATTTGAAGAGTAGAATGCTTACTATGCAGCTTATGGGGTTTGATTAAAGATATTTGTAGGGTTGATATTGAATTTTGTAGGTTTCCTTCATATATTACTTAAAATCCGCCATGTTTTCTTTTCTTTGAGGAAAAGAACCATGTGCAATATATATCATGTATCATGTAAGCTTTAATTGAAAAGATTTGTAGGATTGATGTTGAATTTTGTAGGTTTTTCTCCTATGATACGTAAAATTCTTTAGATCTTCATGTTTATGCAAAATAACTTATATTTTTGAAGGTTCTTTTTATTGATTTAGAGATCGTATTATCAATTCCCTTTTCAATATCATTCTTAGAGGGTTTTATTTACATTAATTGCACCTTAAGTAAATTACACTACTAGTCTAAATGGTGGCAATATAGCAAACTTTGCCTCACCACTCTTATTTGCCATTCTTACTAGATGTTTTATTCATGAAGAAATGGGCATTCGTCACTTTATTTTGTCAATAAAAATAAATTATCCTATTGCAATATTCTTTGTTTATAATTTGTGTGATAGGTAGCAATTTTTTGTGTTCAATGTTAATCCAGAGTTACCCATTTGTTAGATTTGTTAATGATCATATACCATGTACAACAATCAAAATGAAACTTAACTAAACTTTTGAATGTGTTTTTCTCAAGCAACTATTGGTTAGTACTTACCATAGATTCCATAGGTATGTTTTTAACCTTACTTTGTATCACTAAATTTCATTTTACAATACTCAAATCTATTTTGTTAAGTAAACCATAAGGAAAATATTATTTTACCTTATTTGTAAATTGATTTCAAGTGTTTTAAATAAATCCAGCTCTATGTTTTCTGGTGAGTTATTTCAATATACATGTATACTTATGCTATATATATATATATATATATATATATATATATATATATATATATATTGTTTTTAAGTGAAGAAAATAAAATATTATGTTTTATATATTGTTTGGGTTTGGATATTATTGATTAAAAGCACTTATACGTTGAGGGTGAAGTTTTCACAAAAATTCCTTGAATCTTGTTAGGCTACATGAGATACGTGGTAATATCATCTTGGTTTTATAGCGCTTAAAATTGCATCAATATTTCAAAATGAAAAATTCTTTAAATTTGAAATTTATTTTATCAATATAATTTTTTTGTGTTCTATTTGTAATAGCTCAGAGAATAAAATAATAAAGTAATCTGTACAAAAACTCGTGAACAAGAAAATTTCCAAATAAATTTTAAAATGCTTGTAAGAAATCATGAAAATAGAGCAACAATATAAATTTAGAATAAACCTTTTAATATGCTAATTAGAGAAAGAAATCAATAATGATTTTATTATAAGACCAATATGAATATAAGATCAATTGTATTTATAGACCCCTACGAGGATAAGGACCAAATATGTCCTTAGAAGCCTTAAACATTACAATGACTCATACAGGGGCAATTAAGTACCATAGGAAAGTAGAAAAAACAACAATAAAGTTGATGTTAGACGACTTCAAGAGATGTGAAAAACATCATCAAATCTTTACAAGATTCACGCTAATTAGCATTGAATAAAACCAAAGCTTCTAATAGCTACAAACAAAACAAGAAAATAAACAACCTTAAAAAACACCACAAATCAACATTACTTTATCTTATCATTTTTCAAGATATCCTTGCTATTGACAAGACAATTTAGTCCACATAAAGGTTAGAAAATTAATTGGAAATCACTCTGAAAGCGATCTAGATGGATATTGCTACCTGCCTATTCCATTAGCTCATAGCACAAATTTTCTATTTTGGCAGAGTATTATTTTTGGTAGTTTTTAGGTCTTGAACTTTCATAGCCGTTTCGAGGCCCTAAATGAATTTTTTTGGGGAAACGGCTGATGACAATCGATGTCTATTCTCAGTAGTCATAAAATGTACTTCTCGAGTAGACCTTTCCAAAATGCTATCACACACATTGAATGGAGATCATATGCCAAAGTTACGATCCTGAGAAGTTGACGTTTCAACTTACCCCATTGGAGCACAAAAGCCTTTGGTGCTACATTTCTTAGGGTTGGGTTTTCGAATATTTAGAGTTTCTCATTACCATTTTTTTATTATTATAAAAAGGCCTTTGAGCCTCAGTATAACACAATTCGGTGAAGGTGTGTAGTCATCGCATCTCTTCTCAGAGATATGCTAACACCATTTGAACTAGTTTGTTTTCATTCTACATGTATACAATTTTAACATTTTCTATTTATTAATAGAAGTCAAGTTTCATTGTATCTCTATGTTTTGGTTATAAATATGTATATCATTTCATTCCCTTCATAAATTCGGATCAGTATTAGAGCGATTTTCTCTTTATATGTTTTTTTGTGCATGTCCCCAATGAGGTTGGGGTATAAGGGCTTGGGACTCGAATTGCATAAGCCCTTGCAGGATTGTCCTTTCCAACCTCAAAAGCCTCCCATGGCAAAATAAAATAAAAACGAGAGAGTGGGAGATCATATTAAAGCGTTTTTTGAACAATCATTCGAGCGACAAGAGAATAAGATGAAGGACAAATTTTCCCATATCATTCAACATATGCTAATAGGAAACATATCTTCATCCAATGGGCACTTTGGAGGCATTTCCCCCTTTAAAGTACTATTTAATTTTGATATTCCTATATTTGAGGCCAAATAGATGTAAGATAAATGGTTAAATCTACTTTGAAGGATTTTTTTGGTCCACATTTTTTTGACAGAGAAAAGATTAACTTTGCATTCCTTAAGGTTGTCCCCCATGTCAAGAAATGGTGGGAAACTTACTGTGAGCAGAGGGCCACAAAGGAATCCACATTGTTTTTAGTTGCGCCCACTTGGGAATTTTTTAGGGATGCCCTGTTGGAAGCTACGAAGACTAGCACATGAGATGGACCACAATACAGTAGGAAAGGGACCAAGCAGTGCCAATGTTCACAATTAACTTTCATACTTTGCGCACTAAGCTGGTTATCAAAGATTTTGAGTGACATCTAGTTCTCAAGTACCACGATTGTCTGCAAAAATGCATCTAGATGGAAATTAAGTGTTTGGACATATCCTCACTTGTGCAACATATCGATGTTGTCAAATAGAGAAAAAATTTAAACAAAATAAGCAAGACTTTGGATCTATGAATCCTTCACATCATAAGTAGGGCAAGGGCATCCCCAAATCGTAGAACAAAAGATAAAGTGAGGGTGGACCACCCCAGGACAACCCACCTAAGCTGTAAACAAAGAATGGTAATGTGAAGATGAAGAAACACAGGGGGAAGTGGTGCGAGTTCCACAAGAGCCACTCTCATAATACCAATGAATGTTGTTCAAGGCATTCATTCGTTGCCGAGCTAAAAGCCTTAGAGTTAGACATAGGTTTCGACTATGATATAGACCTAGACAAGGGGAAACAAATCATTGATGCAAAACCTAATGCCACCGTTTCCACCACCAAGGTCCAACAAAGTGAGCTCGAAGATTCGAAAAAAGGTGAGTTCTTTCACTCATAAATGTGGGTGAGGGGTGCTCTACTGCATTTTATTGTCGATAGAGGGAGTCAAAAAAACCTCATCTCAGTAGAGGTTGTTAAGCGATTGGGCCTGTTGACAACACCACACCCGCAACCACACACCATCAGGTGGCTCCCCCAAGGGTGATATCTTCACATCAACCAATAGTGCTACCTGCCTTACATCATGTTATGAATATAATTCATATAAAATAATAAATATAAATATAAATGTAATAATAATTAATTAACTAATAGTTAGTTAGTAATGAAGAGGCATGTCTTAGGGACATAACCGTTCATGAAAGGGCACCTACCTAGGATATATAAGCAGGCCCTCATTCTCATATCTTACATCAATTCAATATACAATATTCAATATACAATTAGATGTCTTATAATGGGCATTTACGTCTTTGAAGTATTTTAAATATTTTCACTGTGTATATGAATTTTGGTCATTATATAGGTATCGGAGCCACGTTCTCCGATCTCGACCATTGGCCATTAAAATTTTCGTCAATGTAGTTGTCATCGTGATCAAGCGTTTCGCTACAAGAGTTTGGAGCTTCTCTAATTCGTCAGTTGGTCCTTGGCCATTAGAAAGAAAAGAGAAAAAGGAGGAAATAAATTAAAAATAAAATAAAACTAAAGAAAATAACTTAAAAAAAATAATTAAAAAAAAGAATAATAATATAAAAAAGGGGAATAAAAAATACATACATATAAAGTTCAGGAAAACACAAAAAATAAAAAATAAAAAATAGAGGAATTTTTGTCTTGGCTAAGCCCCCGACGCCAACCACCACTATACAACCACCATCTCGCTCAGCTCCTCCGCTTACCATCGAAAACACCATACTAACATCGTTGTCGTCGTCCATTTCTCTGAACAATCGTCGTTGCTACCGCTAGAGCCCAACCACAACCATTGGCATCCCTTCTGATAGTCATTACCATGCCTCCCAAACTTGCTCGCCATCGTCGTTGCACCATCACAATAGTGGTCCTAGCCGCCTTCCACAATATCTCCAACTCAAAAATACTTCGCCACAATTGTAACTTGTTTGCAAAGGTTGCCATCACCAATGTCTGATAGATGCCCGACCACCGTGCTAACCGCTGCCAGCACCATTGAAATTTGTCACAACCACAGCCGCGTACGCATGCCCTCTAGCTGATTCAACTCCACCATGTTCTTGCTACCACATAGCCGCCTATTCCTACACTGTGTCTCCACAAAGCTGCAATGATTGTTGCCCCATTCACATCACTACTACAACTCGACCTGGCTCAATTCTGCTGCCCTTCGCCCATTTGCCACGCCGCATCCGACTCAGTCCCCACCTCTTTTCCCACCATTTCATGTTGCCTCGTCCATCGTGTCTTCTGCCTGTGTTGTATTGACTGCACCAAACCACGTAATCTGCTGCTGGCCCGAAACCATCCATCCTCCGCCGTCCCTATCCAATCCTCGCTCTAGTGTATCCTATCCACATCCATTGTCAACCATCATGTCCCTTTGCTAGATAGTGTCCCCCACTATTGTTTCTCTACCCCACCAGTTACGTTAACCCTGACCAATCTCATCCATCGTACCGACAACTAGTTAACAAACATTAAATTTCATGGAAACAGTTCAAAGGTTCGATTAAATTGTGGTGATGTTTGGTCATGACCGTAAGAATTATTATATTACACAGTTTTTTTCGAATATATATATATATATATATATATATATATATAATTAATTCAAAAAAATTTATTGGTCAAAAAAATATATTTAACTTAAGCAACCAAAAAAAAATAAAAATAAAAATTCTACCAAGAAAAAGTAAGGTCAAGGAAAAGTTATTATAGTGAAAAAAAAGGGTGTTTTATAACAAGATTATTTGGGAAAAGGGAAAAAAAACATTCTTAAAGCTCATATAAGAGGAAAGGAAGCAGTTAAGATGAGTTCCACACAACAATCACTATTTTGGACTAAATGTCCAAGTTGTCTAGATGGAATTGGATATACATATAATAAAAAAAGTGCAATTTACGTTGTCCAAGGTGTGGAAGATTATTTAATATAGAAGAACATAAAGAAAATGAGCATATGAAAATAAAATGATTAAAGGAAGAAATCACAAAACCTCAACAAAAGAACGAAGCATCAAAAAAGAAATATAATGATCTCGAAGATTGGTTTCATGAAAAATCAACAGAAAGCAACGAAGAAATTTGGCGTCTAAGGGACAACAATGAGAAATTACTTTCACAGATAAAAACGTTCAAGGTTAAGAAACAAAGACTAAAAAAAGAAAAGGAAATTTTTGATAAGGAACTAAAGGAGAATCTATCAAAAAAAGAAAAAGGAAATTATGTGTCTCAGAACTTTTATTAAAAATTATTAGAGAAAATAAAAAATTTAAAAGATAAAGAGAAAGATACAAAGGACAAAGTCAACGATTCACAAATGGTGAAATTTCACGTCTAAGGAATCATAACCAAGCCTTACTTACACAAATAAAGAAGCTTAAAAATGACAAGAAATCACTAAATAACAATTTAGAACAACTTCAAGTAGTATCAAAGTCTCCATTTGTTTCAGTCCAAGTTGAAGATAAAGAAACAAATATCGATCCAATCAAAATCGTAACTCAAGCAGAGGATAAACCTACTGAAGTGAAGGCACATGCATAAGTTGCAGTTAAAGCGATGAAAGTTCCAAATGATGATGCCAACTCAACAACAACAACACTTGAAGGAAATTAGGGAACTGACACTAACATGATAAAGGAAAGTCCAACTAGAATAACTCCTTATTGACATTCAAATCACAAGAACGAACTTTCCAATCAATCTACATACCAATATCGCTTAGAATGAAAACAATAGATTTATGTTCCCAAGAATATTGAAGTTCGTAGAATCCAGTCCGATGATAACAATTCAGTGAAAATTTCCAGTGACTGGAAGATTTCAAATAGGATTAATCTAGGATGGTAAGATCCATTTTCGATTTGACAATTTATTTATTGCTCCAAGGCTCATATTGTCTTGTAACAATGAAGATGACAATGTCACAACGAGCTAAAAAAGAAATCCAACCTTTCATCAGTAAGCTTTGAGGACAAAACTTTTTTAAGAGAGGGGCAATGTGTTTGAATATAATTCATATAAAAATAATGTTTAAATATAAATATAATAATAATTAATTACCTAATAGTTAGTTAGTTAGTAATGAAAATGCATGTTTTAGAGACATGACCATTCATGAAAGGGCACCTGTATAGGGTATATAAGAAAGCCCTCATTCTCATATCTTACATCAATTCATTATACAATATTCAAATATACAATTTCATGTCTTATACTGGACATTTACATCTTTGAAGTATTTTAAAGATTTCCGCTGCATATTTGACTTTTGGTCATTACACATCATCAAGCCTTTTAAGGATAAAGTATAGTGTGATGTTACTCCCCTTAAAGTTTGTGATGTTCTATTAGGCCAACCATACTTGTGGAAATATCATGTGATAGATGAGTCTAAACTTGATAGTTCTATTATTATTTTGGGAAGATAAATATACATGATACCAAAGGTGATCCCACTTACTGCCATTTCTTTGATCTCTCCTAAGTAATGTAGTAAATTCACCTCCCATATTGGGAATTTGTCTTCTTCCTAATTCGCTCTCAAAGTAAGTAGAACATTATCGCCACTGCCATGGCCTCCACATTGGGATCATCCACGCAACATAGGAAAGTGGTTAAGGCCGTGGAGGAATATAGAGACATATTTTCCTCATTCACTGGGGTATCTCTACATTTTCAGGTCAAGCATTCAATTGATCTGACCCTCGACGCACCTCTAGCCAATGCGCCAATCAACCATTGCTTTGTTTTTGGAAATGAGTAGATCAAGCGATGGATCCAAGAGCTACTCTAAATGGCCCATTTAGCCAAGTACCTCACCATGTGGAAGCCCAATTATACACATGTAGAATAAAGACGGAACCTGACAACTCTGCATTGATTTTCAGGCCCTAAACAGAATCGCAGTAAGGAACTGGTACTTGATTCCCCAGATTGATGACCTCCTTGACTAACTCAATGGTGCCAAGTACTTCAATAACATTTATTTGAAGTCCCAATTACCACCAAGTCCTAATATAACTAATTGATGTGTAGAACACTGATTTCAAGTCCAAGGAGCGTCTTTTTGACTCGGTGGGTCATGCCCTTTTGTTCGATGAATGCCCTAACAACTTTCACGAGGTTGATGGATGATATCTTTTATCCTTTCACAAAATCTTTCGCGGTTGTATAGCTAGATGATATCCTCATATTCAATAAGAGTTGGGTAGAACACTTGCAGCATATTCAACAAGTCCTTCACACTCTGTAGTAGCATAAGCTATCTGTTAACTTAGAAAAATGGTCCTTCAACATGGACAAGGTTAAATACCTAGGCTACATTATTAATGAGAAACGTGTGCATGTCTATCACAAGATCTAAGTTATTCAAGATTGCCTAGCCCTGAAGAGTCTTATAGAGCTTTACAACTTCTTCGACCTTACAAACTTCTACTAAATATTTGTGTTGGGGTTCTCTTATATCGTTTGGTACTTATGTCAAGTGACCAAGCCTTGGAGAAAAAGATAAGGTTTTTTTTGTTTAAGTCACAACATAAGGTATTCGATGAACTTAAACACTATCTTTTCTTTGCACTACTCCTCACCCTTCCATACCTGCAATAACCATTTGAGATTGAGATAAATTCCTCAAACTATGTTATTGTTGCAATCCTCGTTCAACAAGGACATCCAGTGGCCTATCATAGTGAAACACTCTTTGAAACTGTTCAAAGACACCCCACCTATGATAAGCATATGTATTCCATTAGACAGATTTGTTGGCAATGGAAACATTATATTTCAGGGAAGGAGATGATCATCCAAATAGATCACAAGCCGCTTTAATTTATGTAGACACAAGGGAATTTATATAATTACCACCATTAGAAATGGTCCACATACCTACAATAATTCCATTCGAACATTAAATACAAGAAGGGTAGCACCAATCATGTCGTACACTGCCTCAGTCAACCCCTAATTGTGGCATTGACAACAATTCCCAGTTCTTGTGGGCATGATACCTCTGAATGGCCACAACTATACAACATTGACTTGGAACTCACTACCACATACTAGATATTGATGGTGGGAAAGAAAGTTTTAGACTTCCATCTCCAAGATGCCCTGTTGTGCTACCTGAGACACCTTTGTGTTCCTTGAAGTGAACGTGCCCAGTGATCTTGGAGGCACATTACTTTCAGGTAGTATGGAACTTTGGTGTGGAGAATACAATGGAAGTATTGTAAAATTATGATCAGAACTTTGACGGGACGTTGACAAGTATATTAGATCCTATAACACTCACACCATTTCCAAACCAACCAATGTAAACTTTGAAACGAGAACTGATACTGTTACCCGTTTCGTAGAGATAGCAAAAAAGTGACCTGATTTTGAAAAGGGGTGATGCAGAACGAACATCTTTTTTTTAGAGCATAGTTTTTGGCATTTTAATTTTTTTATGTACATTATGTTTTAGAATCGTTTTAAAATGGTAGTGATTTTCATGCTGATTTAAAAAAGTGAGTATTTTGCATCACCCCCTTTTTTTAAAAGACCTGTTTTTTGGCTTTACATTTTCTAATATATAAAATGTAAATAACTATTTTGTAAATTTGATCATTTTTGAAGTGGTCGTTTTCTTCACATTTTCTTGTTTTTTATTTTAATTTTAACTTTTTTTTTAGTGAGGTTTTTATTGTTTTGCATTTTTAAATTAGGAGGTCGATATTTAGAATTTTTGATATTATACATATTTATACATCCTTAATTAATTTTTCAATCCACATGAAATAATTGTTTCTAAAAAACAATATTTTTTAACAATGGACATAATTATAACCATTTTTAACATAAATATAACTAAAAAACTACACGTTTTGATAATTTTTTGCTAGAATTGACATGTCAAAATCACAATTTTTATATGATAATTTTAACTAAAAATGGTTAAATAATAGCTTCTTTTATGAATTTCATGTCAAAAAAACAATAATAATCACTTTTTTTTCAAAAAATAATGATTAACTTAAAAATCAATGCAAAAATCACATATTACAGATATTGAACGTATAACATCCCTAATTGAGTGTTTATTCTTCTCATAAAATGTCAAAGTCAAAACATTGCAAAGCTTGATTTACAAGCATAACTTAAATTTAATCAACAATGTCACGTAATCCAAACTTTTCGTCCTCTAGAGTTTCATCATTGTCTTCTTCCACAATATTTTCTGTTTCCTTTTGCTCATTTTCCTCTTCTAATGGGTCTTTGATGTCTGTGAATCTCGCACACAACCCCCGCGCCCCAACCCTCTCAACCCCCCCTCCCTCGGCCTGGGTGCCCTCACCCGCAACCCCAACCCACCCCCCACCTGACCCCGACGCCCTCACCCGCCACCCAGCCCGGGCGCCCTCAGCCACCCTCACCCGCCCCCCACCCCAGCCCGGGCGCCCTACCAACCCCCCTCGCCTGGGAGCCCACAAAACCACCCGCGCCCCAACCCTCTCAACCCCCCCGGCTCGAGCGCCCTCACCCGCCCCCCACC
This sequence comes from Pinus tabuliformis, assembly GCA_031772625.1. Classification (NCBI taxonomy): domain Eukaryota; kingdom Viridiplantae; phylum Streptophyta; class Pinopsida; order Pinales; family Pinaceae; genus Pinus; species Pinus tabuliformis. Next base: position 512,491,475 of record CM062808.1, on the reverse strand, counting down.
TCGGCCCGGGCGCCCTCACCCACCTTCACCCGCCCCCCGGCCCAGGCGCCCTCACCCACCTTCACCCGCCCCCCACCTCGGCCCGGGCGCCCTCACCCACCTTCACCGGCCCCCACCTCGGCCTGGGCGCCCTCACCCACCTTCACCTACCCCCCACCTCGGCCCGGGTGCCCTCACCAACCCTCACTGGCTCCCCCACCCGGCCTGGGTGCCCTCACCCGCCCCCCCGCCCGTTGCCCTCACCCGCCTGCCCGCCCAGCTCAGGTGCCCTCACCCGGCCCCCTGCCTGACGCCTTCACCTTCCCCCCGTGCCTGGGCGCCCTCACTTGCTCGCCCTCACCCGGCCCCCTGCCGGGAGCCCTCACCCGCCCCCCCGCTCGGCGCCCTCATCTGCCCGCCCACTCGGTGCCCTCACCCGCCCCCACCGCCCGCCTGCCAGGCCCGGGCGCCCTCACCCACCTGGCGCCCTCACTCGTCCGCCCGCTCGACGCCCTCGCTCGCCTGGCGCCCTCACCTGCCTCACCCACCCGGGCGCCCTTGCCCGCCCGCCCGCCCAGCGCCCTTGCCCACCCGCTCGCCCGGAGTCCTCGCTCGCTCGACACCCTCACCCACCTCACACGCCTGGGCATCGTCGCCCCTCCGCCCGCCTGGCGCCCTCGCCCGCCCGACGCCCTCACCCACCTCACCCGCCCGGGCGCCCTCACCCGCCTCACTCGCCCGAGCGTCCTCGCTCGCCCGCCTTCTCGGCGCCCTCGCGCGCTCGCCCGCTCGGCGCCCTCACCCGCCTCACCCGCCTGGGTGCCCTCGCTTGCTCGCGCCGCCCGCCCGCTCGCCCGGGCACCCTCACACGCCCGCCCGTCCAGTGCCCTCGCTCCCCCGCCCGGTGCCCTCCCCTGCCCGACACCCTCACCCGCCTCACCCGCCCGGGCATCCTAGCCCGCCCGCTCGACGCCCTCACCCGCCTCACCTGCCCAGGCGCCCTCGCCCGCCCGCCCCGGTGCCCTCACCTACCCGCCTGCCCGCTTGGCGCCCTCACCCACCTCACCTGCCCAGGCGCCCTCGCTCGCCCGCCCACCAACCAGGCCTGCGCGGGCCGCCTGGGTGGCGCGGTAGAGGCACGGTGGGTGAGGGCGCCCCGGGGGGCGGGCGGGTCAGGCGCCAGGCGGGCGGGTGAGGGTGCCCGGGTGGGTGAGGCGGGTGGGTGAGGGTGCCCAGGTGGGTGAGGCGGGCGAGGGCGCCGGGCGGGCTAGGGTAGGCGGGTGGGTGAGGCGGTGAGGGCGCTGGGCGAGCGGGCGGGCAAGGGCCGGTGGGCGGGTGAGGCGGGTGAGGGTGCCGGGCGGGCGAGGGCGCTTGGGTGGGTGAGGCGGGTGAGGGCGCCGGGCAGGCGGGCGGGTGAGGGCTGCCCAGGCGATTCCTAGAATCTTCCTGCCGCCTATTGGGTGGGGCGCAGGCCGCCCGAGTCGCTCGGCCGAGGCAGGCGCCACCTGGGCAGCCTGCGCCCCCGCCAGGCAGGCGGCAGGGCGATTCCCAGAATCGCCCGGGCGGCCCTCACCTGCCCGCACGTCCGGCGCCCTCACCCGCCTGGGCGCCCTTGCTCGCTCGCTCGCCCGGCGCCCTCGCCCACCCGCTCGGCGCCCTTGCCAGCCCGACACCCTCACCTGCCTCACCCGCCCGGGCGCCCTCGCCCGCGTCACCCGCCCGGGCGCCCTCGCCCTCGCCTGCTCGCTCGCCCTCACCTGCCCGCCCTCGCACTCGCCCGCTCGCTCGCCCTCACCTGCCCGCCCAGGTGATTCCTGGAATCACCTTGCCGCCTGCCGGGCGGGGGCGCAGGTGTCGCCCTGGCGGTCCACGCCCCCGCCTGCCAGGCGGTAGGGTGATTCCCAGAATCGCCCTATCGCTTGCCAGGCGGGGGCGCGGCCGAGGCAGGGTGGGTGAGGGCGCCGCGGGGGTAGGCGGGTGAGGGCGCGGGTGGGGGTGCAGGCGTCGGGCGGGTGAGGGCACGCTGGCAGGCGGGCGGGTGAGGGTGCCGGGCGGGCGAGGGCGCCTGGGCTAGGCGGGCGGGCGGGTGAGGGCGCTGGGCGTGCGGGCGGGTGAGGGCGTCGGGCGGGCGGGCGGGTGAGGGCGTCGGGCTGGCGGGCAAGTGAGGGCGCCTGGCAGGGGGGCGGGTGAGGGTGCCTGGGCGGGGGGGTTGTAGGGTGATGGCGTCGGGCGGGCCGACGAGTGAGGGCGCCCGGGCGAGGGGCGGCGCAGGTGAGGGCACCGGGCGGGCAAGTGTGTGAGTGCGCCGGGCGAGCCGGTGGGTGAGGGCGCCCGGGCGAGGGGTGGTGCGGGTGAGGGCGCCTGAGGCGGTGGTGGGGGGCGGGTGAGGGCGCCTGAGGCGGGGTGGGGGGGGGTGAGGGTGCCTGAGGCGGGGTGGGGGGCGGGTGAGGGTTGGTGAGGACGCCCGGGCTGGGGGGCGGGTGAGGGCGCTGGTGTAAAGCCTTGCAGGTTTGTGTGAAGGCGCGCACCTCTCCCATTGCGAAATGCGACTAAGTATCGATGTGCGAGCGCTCCAAAACGACGAGGCACAATTATATGTGCGCGCGGATGTGAGAGGGCGGTCGCCCACTTATAAGGTAGGCAGGCAACTCGCCACACAACAAGCCGACCAAGGAGCGAGTTACATGTTGGGGCAAGCCGACGGTAGATGGCACATTGGTTGGGTGATTTCATTGTAGATTGGAGGTCGGCCGCATGGAGGGCGACACCTCCATATGTGGATATATAAACATGAAGGCACACACTCATTTGACAACGAACTCCTCGCAGAACATCTTCGCACAAGACTTGAGTGCGCACGAAGGTGTGAGGTAGTTTACCGCAGGTCGCACAAGTAGATGTGCCTGCCGAGTCGGGCGACGGTATTGTGTGGAACGGTGGTAGGGTGAACGGTGGTGCACACGGGTGCCCACCCGCACAATGAATACTTAGTTTAGGTTGAGGCTTGGGCACGGGTCGTGCACGGGTGCGCCCACCCGCCCAACGCTAGACTTGTATTGTTATCATTGTATTCAGTGGATGGTTGAGGCAGACCGCCGTGCGCTCTTGCACGGGCGGGCGCCCACTTGTATTATTAACGCCGGTGGAGCGCGGCTCCCGGCCATTGTAAACTCTCATTATATAATAAAAGATCTCTTCTTTTATATTATTGTCGAGTTGATTATTATTCTTATATTGTTGATGTTTTCCGCACATTAATAATATGAATTCATGTTTATTATGAATTGTTGAAGGCGTAGTTCGCAAAGTTAATTAACGGTGAGCAAGTTATTATCTTAGGCGGTGCCGCACCTGCTCAATTAAACGAAAAAAGAATTGGGGGCGTGATAGCCAGGGCCGGGTGGGGGGGCGGTTGAGGGCGCCCGAGCCAGGGGGAGGGGGGGTTGAGAGCGTTGGGGCGCGGGGGTTGTGTGGGCGCCCGGGCGGGGGGGGGGGGGTTGGCAGGGCGCTCGGGCCGGTTGGGGGGGCGGGTGAGGGCGTCAGTGTTGAAAAGTGTGCAACAAGAAATGCTTGTTGAGAGTGCAACAAGATGATGGAGCTTAGTGAAAAGAGTCGCCTTCACTAAGTGGGCCCGCAGGCTATTTTTGGCGCAAGTCTATTTTTAGACTATGTCTATTTTTAGACATATGGATCATGTCTATGGATGATTGATCAAGTTGGGAAAAATAGATGGACTTCTATTTTTGATGAAAGTGTGAGTGATCACAGTGTGAGTGATTACAGTGTGAGTGATCACAGTGTGAGTGATCAAAGTCAAAAATAAAAAAGTCAAATATTATTATCTCACAATAATATTTGGACTATAAACTTAATCTTATTCTCTTGGAGCACTTCAGTTTGAGCTACGGAAGTGGCACATGCAGCTGTCAGAAGGAAATTCGTTTTTCTTATGAGTCAGTTGAGTTGTTGCATGCATGACTTCAGTTAGAACTCAAGTGAGTTGAGTTTAGTGGACTGGAGGTACAGTTGATGGAGTTGTGTTCAGTTTAGCTTTGTTAAACTGGTTGTATTTAGTCTAACTGATCAATAGACTAAAGATGAGTTGGGTGAATTAGTTATTAATTAATTCACAAGTTATTAACTCATAATGCAACTATAGAATACATCAGTTAACTCAGTTGCATGTCAGTGCATGTTCAGTTCAGCAGGGACAGGTGTTAGAGGATCAGATTGCTATCAGTTGTGACTATAGCTGTGCATGATGATTTGCACAATCAAAGGATTGAGTATGCCAATGATTTTGCTCACGTATCTTCATGATATTATAGCTGTTGCTCACGTCCAACATAGTGTGGGTGACTATTTTGCAGTGTAAAAATCGAGTTTGGGAAGCTATTCTCATCAGTTCTCGAGCAGGTTTGAGCAGTGGAGGCAGGCAAGCAGCGGGAGAGATTTGGAGATCAAATCTGAGCTGTATTGTGTGTAACAGGTGGAGATACTTGTGAGAAGTATTATGCTTTGTATTGTTACATGATTCAATCAATATAATATACAGATAGTGTGGGGTTTTTAGCGAGATGCTTTCCCCGGGATACATACTGTGTTTATGAGTTTGATTGATGCTTCTATGTGTGCCTGTGGATGTTTCTGCTTCTGTAATTTGATGATCAACGTAGAGGAGATTATGTATTATACATGTTCCGCTTAAATTGTATGATCAGGATAATCTCTGTTGAATATGTGTCATATTATTCAAAATTTCTACATGGTATCAGAGCAGCTTGATTTGTAGAAGATATTTTTACAGGATATCAAGCGAGGATTGATCATCAGATCTACTATTCAGTCACGAATTCTAGATCGGAAGCAGTTGAGTTGGTTGCTGGTGGAATTCGAATTTGCAGCAGTGTTTTCTTGGTGACAACGCAGCAATGTCTTTCAACGGATTGCGATTGGAGTATGCTCTTGAGGGCAGCTCAAACTATATTGCATGGAAGGACAGGATGGAGGCGGTATTGGATGATAACGGGCTGAAGGAGTTCATAGATATGGATATCCCAAAGCCTACTGATGCTACTCAAGCTGATGCTTGGCAAAAGAAGATCGCAAAATGTCGAAGAATTCTGTTGGAGGGCGTGAAGGATCACATTGTGTCCAGGCTCCATGGAAAGGCTACTCCATATTTGATGTGGAAATCACTAACAGAATTATTCCAAAGCAAGAGCGATCAGAGGAAGCTGGCGCTCAAAGATAAACTCAGAAACATCAAATGCGAGAAGGGAGACAATATTCCCAAGTATCTCACGAAGTTCACTCAGTGTCGAGATGAGCTGGGAAGTGTGGGGGTTACTGTCGATGATGAGGACTTGGTGAGCTTGGCTCTCCTTGGTCTTCCGGAGAGTTGGCATTCCTATCACGACTCTGTCAATGGTCGGGAGAAATTGCCAGGATGGGAGAGACTTTGGTCGGATCTTGTGCAGGAGGAGATCAGGCGGAGCACCAGAGACGGTTCTTCATCCATGCAGGATGAGGAGAACTGTGCCTTAGCGAGTAAGGCGAGGAAGGGGAAGGGGAAGGTTTCTCTTTCCAAATCCAGTTCTTCCAATGATGGGAAGAAGGTTGACAAGGCGAAGGTGAGATGCTTTCGTTGTCATGAGTTGGGTCATTATGCTACTAATTGCCCAAAGAAGAAGTCCAAGAAGGGATCCGGGGAAGGATCTGAAGGTGAGGCAGCCTCACTTGCTTCACAGTTTGAGTTGGACTTCACACTCTTCGCATGCATGGTTTCATCCATGATGGGAAGTGGTTGGTTTCTTGACAGTGGAGCTTCTTTCCACATGACCGGTGACAAAAGTTTGTTCAGTACTTTGGAGGAGAAAGATCTCCAGATACTCATAGGGATGGGTAATGATGAGAAGTATAGTGTCTCAGGTGTAGGCACGGTTATTTTTCAGAGGGAGCATGGAGCTCGCCTTACCTTGACCGATGTCAAGTATGTACCAGGACTGAAGAGAAACTTGGTGTCGATCGCGATGTTGGAAGACAGAGGATATGATGTGGTCTTTACTAAGGGAAAGGTTTTCCTTAGACACATCATCACTAGACAGGTGAAGCAGATTGGTTCACGGGTCAAGAACCTGTATGCTCTTGAGGTTCAAGATGCATGCAAAGCCTTGAGCAGCAAGGAAACTGATGGAGACTTGGTGGTTGAGAGGGAGCGTATATTACCTCTCAACATGCAGAGCCAGAAGAAGTCTCAGACGATTGTGGAGGAGCCACGATTGGTGCAGCAGCTTCAGGAGGTTGTGGAGCAGCCACAACAAGGGAAGCTGAGAGGAGATCGAGTAGAGACATCTACTCATCCAGAGACCTCCAGTAGGGGGAAACTTCAAGCCAGGTGGGCTGAAGGATCGCATGCATCCATACCTCCAGGTAGGAGGTGGGGTGATGTGGATTGATTGTCCCAAGGAGGAGGGGCAAGATCCTTGAGGTACCCAACCTCTTGGATGAGACCTTGCTACGGGAGCCCCGATGTGTAGTAGCAGGAACTGACTGATTGGGTAGAGACAGATGCGGATGGAGCAGCAGAGAGAGCGACAGTGCAGGGAATCCCAGGACAGCGCATAGCTAGCAGGCTGTAGCAATGCGAGAGGCACAAGTGTTTTGCACAGTGTTAGGTGGCACAGAGAGGTGTGCAATGGTGCGAGATGCATGGAGATGTTGCAGTAGCGCAGATGTCAGAGAGGGAGCACTTGTCAGCAGCAGGTAGAGCTTCAGCATCAGAGGATGTTTCTATCCCAACAGGGAGGTCAGTTGGGAGGTGCAGTGCGGATGCAATGCTGGGAGATAGAACCAGCAACAGCACGGATGCAGTCAGAGATCAAAGTGACAGAGGCTAGAGCAGTCAGATACTGAAGAGCACAGAGATGCAGAGTTTCAGTTGACAGAGGCAATAGCAGTCAGAGACTTTGATGACAGAGCAAGTGGACCGACCAAATGTGTTGCATGGAGAACATTCCAGAGTTACAGGATCGGGTTTGAGAGGAAGCCTTTCTTGTTGAGAGGGAGTGTTGAAAAGTGTGCAACAAGAAATGCTTGTTGAGAGTGCAACAAGATGATGGAGCTTAGTGAAAAGAGTCGCCTTCACTAAGTGGGCCCGCAGGCTATTTTTGGCGCAAGTCTATTTTTAGACTATGTCTATTTTTAGACATATGGATCATGTCTATGGATGATTGATCAAGTTGGGAAAAATAGATGGACTTCTATTTTTGATGAAAGTGTGAGTGATCACAGTGTGAGTGATTACAGTGTGAGTGATCACAGTGTGAGTGATCAAAGTCAAAAATAGAAAAGTCAAATATTATTATCTCACAATAATATTTGGACTATAAACTTAATCTTATTCTCTTGGAGCACTTCAGTTTGAGCTACGAAAGTGGCACATGCAGCTGTCAGAAGGAAATTCGTTTTTCTTATGAGTCAGTTGAGTTGTTGCATGCATGACTTCAGTTAGAACTCAAGTGAGTTGAGTTTAGTGGACTGGAGGTACAGTTGATGGAGTTGTGTTCAGTTTAGCTTTGTTAAACTGGTTGTATTTAGTCTAACTGATCAATAGACTAAAGATGAGTTGGGTGAATTAGTTATTAATTAATTCACAAGTTATTAACTCATAATGCAACTATAGAATACATCAGTTAACTCAGTTGCATGTCAGTGCATGTTCAGTTCAGCAGGGACAGGTGTTAGAGGATCAGATTGCTATCAGTTGTGACTATAGCTGTGCATGATGATTTGCACAATCAAAGGATTGAGTATGCCAATGAGTTTGCTCACGTATCTTCATGATATTATAGCTGTTGCTCACGTCCAACATAGTGTGGGTGACTATTTTGCAGTGTAAAAATCGAGTTTGGGAAGCTATTCTCATCAGTTCTCGAGCAGGTTTGAGCAGTGGAGGCAGGCAAGCAGCGGGAGAGATTTGGAGATCAAATCTGAGCTGTATTGTGTGTAACAAGTGGAGATACTTGTGAGAAGTATTATGCTTTGTATTGTTACATGATTCAATCAATATAATATACAGATAGTGTGGGGTTTTTAGCGAGATGCTTTCCCCGGGATACATACTGTGTTTATGAGTTTGATTGATGCTTCTATGTGTGCCTGTGGATGTTTCTGCTTCTGTAATTTGATGATCAACGTAGAGGAGATTATGTATTATACATGTTCCACTTAAATTGTATGATCAGGATAATCTCTGTTGAATATGTGTCATATTATTCAAAATTTCTACAGTCAGGGCCGGGGGGCGGGTGAGGGTGCCGGGGCCGGGTGGGGGGTCGGTTGGGGGGGTGGGTGAGGGCATCCGAGTCGGGGGAGGGGGGCGTTGAGAGTGTTTGGGCGCAGGGGGTTGTGTGGGCGCCTGGGCGGGGGGTAGGGGTTGGGAGGGCACCCGGGCCGGGCAGGGGGAAGGGTGAGGGCGCTCTAGCGGGCGTTGGGTTGGGTTGGTAGGGATTAAGGGGGGCAGGGGCGAAGGGTGTGGGTGAAGGTAGTGAGGGTGTCGAGAGGGGGGTTAGAGGTAGGGGACAAGTCGGGCTGTGGTGCCCACCCTAGCATGTTATGGTTGAAAACATGTTATATTTATACTTATGAAAGAAAAATGATATTCTACCAAAAACATTAATGTGTTTTTTTCCTCATAAACAACTTTGTTTGACACATAAAAATTTGGTTTTATTAGCATTTTCTAAAAATGTTGAAAATTGACCCTAAAAAAAATCATTATTCCATTATCATCACTTTCATTTTGAAGCTATATTTTGCACGATAATTTCATAGTAAAGTTCGTAGTCACTGCCATTTTTAAAACATGTACAAAATTAATGCCTAAAAAATAAAAACATCATTCCAATATACACAATTTTCGTTTTTAGCACTGTTTTTGATGTTTTTTGGGGGTTTTTTGGCTAGAGTTCCCGTTTTGAGTTTATAGTTCCCGTTTTTGAGTTTATAGGGCCTATACACCCTTCCACCTACTCCTAACCAATCCATGTTGATGGACTATATGTTTTTATTTCCTTCTACCAACCATGTTAATAACTATGTCTAGTGTTCCTTCTACCATGCATGGTAATGACTGTATGTTTGTGGTTGTTGATAGATTTTCTAAGATGGAAATTTTGGTTGCTTGCAACAAGAGTATCACAATAGAAGCCAATGTCAAGTTCATATTTGAATGGGTGTAGGTATATGTTGGGATCCCACATACCATCATATGAGATTTGGATAGTAGGTTCCTAAACACATTTTGGTCGATCCTTTGGTGATTGTTGGACACCAAGCTCACCAAATCAACTTCCTTCCACCCGTAGACTGCTGGTTAGATAGAGGTCATCAACAAGATGATCAAGCACATTTTTTACATGTACAACTCCAATCATCCACGAACATGGGACGAGAGTCTCCCCTATGTTCAAAAAAACTACAACTGATCTCTCCATAGCTCAACTGGCCACAACCCCTTCTAGGTGGGCTTGAAATTTTAACGATTGGATCCCATTGATGTCGCATTGCCCCTTGCAACTACACAGGAAAAATAAGCACATGTTCAACGTAAAGTTGATAAAGCTACCAATTTTATTAAATGGATTCAACATATCTATCAACATGTCCATATGTTGAAAATAGAATCAAGAAATGTTAAAAATAGAATCCATAAATTCCAATTTAATTTGTCATTGAATTAAATTGTGAATTAAAATTGTAATTCTTTTCTCATAACAACTTGTAGTTAATTAAGTTTAATTATGTTATGAAACCAGCCCACAAAAAGATAGAAAAGATAGATCAACGACTTAGAAATCATCCTCTTCAAGGGGGCAACCTCCTTTACATTACACAAATGAACAATTCTTGGATGATACAAATGACAAGACCTCCTTTCTATATATAGGAGTCTAAGCGGTCCTAATACAATTAGAGCCTACATAACAATAATATTGTAGGGCCACAACAATAACAATAGTGGGATTCTATGGGGTACGATAATAACGACATGGGGACTATATGCGCACAATAATACAATAAAGGGGTTGCACTAATAACAATAAGGGTTTACACTAGTAGTATAGGGACCTAACATGCCCCTCTCATTCAAAAAGTGTTGTCCTCAACACTTGAGTAGTTTTGGATGCTTCTGTATAAAATTCTCATCCTTCCACATGGAATTTTCAGTGGGTAAGTTCTTCCACTTGACGAGATACTCTGAAATTGATCGATTTCGTAGCTGTCAATTTCTTGTTTCTATGACTTCTTCAGGTTCTAATATGATTTTTCCTTCTTCGTTAAGTTCTGGCAATATTGTTTGAACTAGGATCTTCTGCAACTTTTGAATGAGTGCCCACACTTATTCATCATTGTTCCATTCATCCTTTGCTTCGTTTATCCAATCTAGTTGGATGATAGAAATGGCACAAAACAATGCTTCCACGTCCTCATCCTTTATTGAGAGTGCATCTACAACAACATTTTGATTCCATTTTTATAGATGATTTCAAAGTCATAATCCAACATCTTTGTGACCCATTTTTACTGTTCTTCTGAAGATAATCTTTGTTTTAAAAAGTATTTAATATTATCATGATCCGTTTTTACCTTGAAGTGTCTTCCCATTAGGTAAGGTCTGATGTTTGGAGGAACACTTCCTGGAATCAAATGAATAACATGATCATGATCAAGGATAGGTGGGAGGCCTTTGGGAGTTTGAAATACCTTGGAATGATTGTCCAAGACTTTTTGGAGATTTGGCGAAATAGATGATTTTGATGTGGAAAACTCTAGCGAACATAATTGTGCAATTACGTCTCGTTGTTATTTATTTAGAAGCTTTGTCATTCTGTTAGAGCTGATTATCTTTCCCGGTTTCCATGCGATACCCCTTAATTCAACTTCCTTTCCTTCTGAAAAAAATTTCATGAAAATTAAAAGCTATTGTACACAAGGATTTTAGCCTTTGGACTCCTAGTACAACATCAACACCACCCATTGGAATGGAAAGCATTGGTCTATCCAATACATATTCTCGCATGGATAGCTTGGTATATGGCACTTTATAGAGCAATTTATGGTTCCTCCACTTGCAACCGTCACTTGACACTCTGGTGTTGGATATAGGAAGCAATTCAATTCCTTGGCTATCTTACAATGAATAAAATTATGGGTATTACCTGAATCAATCAACACTATTACCTTTTTCTTCTTGATATGTCCTTCTATCTTAATAGTTTGAGGGGTGGTAATTCCGGCCAATGCACTACAAGGTATAGTCAGATTCATTTCTTCTTTCTCTAGGGTTTGTTCCTGGTGTATATCCTCTTCTTTTGACGTTTCTTGTTCCTTTGCTTCCTGTTCTTCACAATCTATGTAAAATAATTTATTCTCAGCACACTTGTGACCTTTAGTGTATTTGCTATCACAACTGTAACAAAGCCCTTTTGCTCTTTTTTCTTCCAATTGTTGTGGTGTCAATCTTGTAGGTTGTGGAAGGCTAGGGGCAACAACACTCTCATCTTTATAGTTGTGAGTGGTAGGCTTCCTTGTTGCCATAATTTTGCTTTCCGTTTTTCTTGCCAACTTGAATGCCTTCTCCAATGAATCAGGTTCCCAAAGATGAACCTCATGTTGAGTGTTATCCTCTAAAGTCCCTATGAAAAATGCAATCCTCTGCTTCTCTGGAATATCATTTACCTTTATATTCAATTTTTGGAAGTCCTCAATGTGCTCCGCCATTGAACCCTTTAGTTTGAGATTTATCAATTAGCTAAAAAATGTTGTTTTTTGTATCCTCATAATGTGCTATCATTTCTTCTGTAAAAATTGCCTACGAGAGCAAAGCCATTGATACCATACAAACTGATTTGGTTCCAAATATAAAGTTGAAATACGTACCTTTTGTGTGTTTTGCAAATTATGGAGATCAAAATATTGCTCCATTTGTAGTATCCATGTTACGGGATCCTTGCCATCAAAATTCCTCATATCGATCTTTGGAACATGGTGGGTATTCAATCCACCGTTAGAGTCTATGAAATAATGATTAACATTTATTTTGTTCTCATCATCAATTTTATCTATTACCTTTTTGCCATTAGGATGCCTTTCTTGTAGCAATTTTGTCAAACCTTCCTTCAAAACTTCCACGTATTTCTTCAAATATTGAATGTTGTCATTCTTTGAATCAATTAACATTTATTTTGTTTTCATTCTGATTTTTCTCTACTACCTTTTCGCCATTAGGAAGCATTTCTTGTAGCAACTTTGTCAAACCTTCCTTCCAACCTTCAATGTCTTTCTTCCAATCTTCAATGTTGTCTTTCATACCATCCATCTTAGCTTCCACGCCTTTCTTTAAACCATCCATCTTATCTTCCATGCCTTTCTTTAAACCATCCATCTTATCTTCCATGCCTTTCTTTAAACCATCCATCTTAACTTCTGTTACTTTTTGTGAGAGTGAAATTTGTTGCACTTGGTCTTGTAATTTTGATATATCATGTTGCATTTCTTTCTCTTCTTCAAGAATCATGCTAGAGCTTTCAATTTTCTTACTAGTTGTTTCCATTTTATTTCTTCGGGGCATCAACTAATGATAATTATGCTTCACTATTCCCTTTGAATTCCTTCAAACTAATTTTTCAAGCCAGACTTTTGCAAAATTAAAAAAAAAACTACACACCTTTTTGCACTTTGTATAAGCTCTATATTGAATTTGACGTACCTCTGAAATTTTGGATCTCCAAAGTCAAAAATTGTGAACTGTGCTAGCCCTATAAGTCCTCTTTCCAATGCCACCAGTCTGATCGAAATTGGATTCTGCAAGAAAGAATTATGCCCAATCTCCCAAGATGACCTGATTATACACTTTTTTAGTAGAGTGAACTTGTACAAAGGGCCACGTTTCACTGTTTTAACCTTCGGACATAAAAAAAATGCTCCGCAAACTACAATCTGTCCCCTTTCTGTAACTTCTTACGAAATTGCAATTTGATACTCAGAGAGAAAGTTATGATTATTTTCCCAAGATCATCTGTTTGGGATGCAATTCAGGAGCTTGCAAAAAACATACATGTCTTGAACCATATTTCCAAAAATGTAGTGAAACAATATCTGACGTTCGGGCCCGAGATTAATTAAGATGTTAGCTCAAATGGGTTTTAATTTCAGTGTCTAAACCTTTGTATAAAAAACATTATAGCGAAAATTCCACGATGACCTGTTTGAGATGGAATTCTGGAGCTGTCACAAACCCTAACTTCCTTATATCATATATATGAAAATATAGCATTAAAAGGTATGAAATTTGGACTCATGGATAATTTCGATTGCGGCTCAAATGGGTTTTTTTTTTAGCTTTTGAAATGTCGCAAAAAAAAGAGTTATAGCACAAATTCTATGATGACTTGTTTTGGAGCAGCGAAACTCTAGAATCCAAAGCTCTGACACAAAATGTTATGAAACTAGCCCAAAAAAATATAGAAAAGATAGATTAGCAACTTAGAAATCATCCTCTTTGAAGGGGAAACCTCCTTTACATTATACATATGAACAATTCTTGTTTGATACAAATGACAAGGCCTCCTTTCTATATATAGGAGTCTAAGTGGTCCCAATGCAATCAGAGCCTACATAACAATAATATTGTAGGGCCACAACAATTACAATGGTGGGCTTCTATGGGGTACAATAATAACAACATGGGGACTATATGGCACAATAATACAATAAGGGGGTTGCACTAATAACTATAAGGGTTTACACTAGTAGTATAGGGACCTAACAAATTAACTTAATTAGCTTAGGAATTTTGAGTTGGAAGTCTTTCTGTATATAGCTTAGTCATGTATATGTATATGTTCTCCCTAAACTTTAGGGGTAGTCTATGAGTTTAGATTGAGTTGTAATTAGATAACTCAGTTTGCTGAGTTATAGTTAGTTAAACTAGTTCTAACATTTTGTTGAACTAGTAGAGGATTAGTAGTCACTTAGTGCACTGGTGCATCCACAAGTGCTATTCCAGATAACTGAAGATTCACTCATCATAAACTCATGCATGTGCTAGTTCTGAGAAAGATCCAATTGAGACTAGAGTGCAGGGCCAGTGTACTATCAGTTGTATGATTTATTGAGTTGTCAATATCATGCATGCAATCAGAGAAGGATCTATGTTTGGATTGTGCAGTTTTGGAAGCATTAATTACCTTTAAATACAGGCTATTCATCTTAGGAATTGTGCAAGAAAATATGGACTTGGAGAGCTACAGAATAGGTCTAGAGTTTGGCTTGAGCTAGCTTGTGAGCTGAGAGTTGATTATACTTATGCATGGATTGTTCTTATTCTTATCTTGGATTTTTTATTAATGCAATATAGATAGTAGGGGTTTTTAGCTATGGCTTTCCCTAGATACATATTGTGTTTTGTGTCATTGATTATCTTACTCTTGTCGATTGCTGTTTTCATGGATCTATTGGCTTCCGCTGGTTGAAAGTAGAAGTAGATTCTCGTCCTATGATTTAGTAAATTGCATGATCTTGTGAATATATAGGGAAATATACATGGTATCATAGCTTATTACAATACATTAGAGGATATTTCAAAGTTTTTGTGTTCAGGGTTACATGTGAAATGCGAATTTACAATACATACTTAAGGATCGGTAGATGGTGTTCTACGGTTTGTGCCTCAAGTATGCCTTGGATTTCTCCTTGAATTACATAGCCTGGAAGGATAGGATGAAGGCTATGTTGGAGGATAATGGATTGAAGGAATTCATTGATCAAGACATTCCTAAGCCACCAACATCGGATGCAAAATATCTGGATGAATGGAAGAAGTGTGTGGCAAGGGCAAGGTGGATAATCCTTGAGGGAGTTTGAGACCACATTTTTTTGAGTCTTCATGGGAAGGAAAATCTGTATGCTATGTGGAAAGAATTGACGGACTTGTATCAGAAAAAAAGTGACAAAAAAAAATCGCACTGAAGAACAAACTTTGAAAAATCAAAATGGAGAAAGGCGAGACTATTCCAAAATACTTGACCAAGTTCACTTAATTTCGTGATGAACTTAGAATTGTTGGAATCATGGTTTCCGAGGATGATATGATGAGCCTAGCTCTTATAGGACTTCCCAAGATTTGGCATAGTTATCAGGACTTTGTCAATGGGAGGGAGAAGCTTCCAGATTGGGAACGACTATTGTCAGATTTGGTACAAGAGGAGTTTTTACGAAACACCAGAGATGGGACCTCTTCCAAGGAAGTGGAAGAGGATTTTTCTTAGCAAGTAAGGAAAATACGGCCAAGGGAAAGAAGTCCCAAGGCAAGGTGGGTAGAAATAAGATGGACTTGGCAAAATTCAAGTGTTTTCACTATCATGAGCATGGGCAATGTGCCTTGAATTTCCCACAGAAGAAAGCAAGCAAGAAGGAGTCTGTAGTAGCTGTAGCAAGTGAAGCACTAGCTTCACAATTTGAACTTGATTTCACTCTCATTGCATGCATGGCCAACACTATCATGGGAAGCGTGTGGTGTCTTGACAACGGTGCCCCATTCCATATGATGGGGAACAAAGATCTCTTTAGTGATTTTGAGGAAAAGGACCTCAAGCACAACATAAAGTTTGGAGATGACGAGAGGTATAGAGCTACTAGGATTAGTATGGTTACCTTTCAGAGGGATTCTGACTCCCCTCTGAAGATCATAGATGTGATGTATGTTCCAGGACTAAAGAGGAATCTTGTTTTAGTCACGGTATTGGAAGATCGTGGCTATGGTGTGATTTTAGTAAGGGAAAGGTTTTCCTTAGACACATCGCCATGAGATAGGTGAAACACATCCGTGCACAAGTCAAGAACCTATATGCTCTTGAGTTACAAGATGCATGCAAAGCCTTGAGGAGAAAGGCAAAATTTAGAGACTTGATGGTTGAGAGGGAGAGTGAATCACCTCTCAAGATGCAACCCCAAAAGAAGTGTCAGACAATTGTGGAGTAGCCACAATTGAAGAAGCAGAGAGGAGACTGAGTGGAGACAATCACTCATGCAGAGACCTCCAATAGGGGGAAATTTCGAGCCAAGTGGGAAGAGGGAGAAAATGCAACTATACCTCCATGTGTGAGGTGGGCGATGTGAAGTGATAGTCCCAAGAGCACTGAAATTGGGCAGGGTCCATTGAGAGGTTTTATCTCATGGATTGTACCTTGCTACGGGAGCCCAAAGTACATAGTAGTAGGAGGAATAAATGGTTATTGATGCAGTCAGATATCAAAGTGACAGAGGCTAGAGAAGTCATATACTGAAGAGTGAAGAGAAGGGTTGAAAATAATGCAGAAAGGTAGAGTCAGTAGAGACGTAGAGTTTCAATTGACAGAGGCAATAACAATCAAAGAATTTGATGACAAATGCATCATACTGATTTAGGTTGAATGATCTTTTTGTTTCAAAAGTTTTTGTAGCAACAACACTAGAGATAAGTGTTGCATGCAGAACATTATAAAGGTTTAGGATCGCGATCGAGTTGAATTCTTTTCTTATTGAGAGGGAGTTTTGAAAATAGCAACAAGAAATGTTAAAAATAGAATCTAGAAATTCCAATTTAATTTGTCCTTTAATTAAATTGTGAATTAATTTTGTAATTATTTTCTCATAGCAAATTGTAAATAGTTAATTAAGTTTAATTAACTTAATTAGCTTAGGAATTTCGAGATGGAAGTCTTTCTGTAGTCATGTATATGTTCTCCCTAAATTTTAGGGGTCCAATATGAGTTTAGATTGAGTTGTGATTAGATAACTCAGTTTTCTGAGTTATAGTGTGTTAAAATAGTTTTAACTGTTTGTTGAACGAGTAAAGGATTGGCAATTAGTTAGTGCATTGGTGCATCCACGAGTGCTACTCCAAATAACTGAATATTCACTCATCAGAAACTTATGCATGTTAGTTATGAGAAAGACCTAGTTGAGACTAGAGTGCAGGGACTATCAGTTGTATGATTTAATGAGTTGTAAATATGACGCATGCAATCATAGAACGAATTATGTTTGGATTGCGTAGTTTTGGAAGCATCAATTCCCTTTAAATACATGTTATTCATCCTAGGAATTGCGCAAGGAAATAGGGGCTTGGAGAGCTGAAAAATAGGCCTAGAGTTTGGCTTAAGCTAGCTTGTGAGCTGAGAGTTGATTATACTTGTGTAGGGATTGTTCTTGTGAGAACAATAATTGTATTCTCACCTTGGATTTATGATTAATGCAATATAGATAGTAGGGGTTTTCAGATGTGGCTTTCCCGAGATACATATTGTGTTATGTTCTATTGATTATCTTCCTCTTGTCGATTACTATTTTCATCAATCTATTGGCTTCTGCTGGTGGAAAGTAGAAGCATATTCTTGTCCTGTGTTTTAGTAAATTGTATGAGCTTGTGAATCTACAGGGAAATCTACACCACGATATATTGCAAAAATCCAATACTAAGTACAAAAAACACCATGATTAGCACTAGGTGCCACACAAGTTTCAAGCGGGAGACAAAGTTTAGTTGCATTTACAAAAGGAATGCCTTGTAGGGGCCCATTGGAAGATTCAACCACTCCATTATGGACCTTACACCATTACCAAGTATATGGGTGACAATTATTTTGAGCTAAGTATCCCCCATTCCTTGTCTTGCACTCAATGTTCAATGTGGACCACCTTCGACCATACTTTTCACCATTATTGGACACATCATAAATCACAGAGAAAATTACATCGATAGAGATCAACCCATATCGCATTGAACAAGACACAGTTGATCATATCACGGACAAACATATTAATAGCAGTCACTAACTAAGGATCCAGTTCTATCAGGTTGTCAAAACAAGCCAACTCTTGGACTAAGGTAAGTGACTCACTAGGGGCTAAGTTTAACAAAAGTTTCCCCATCTCATTGAAGCAATCAATGAAATGGAGACCATTTCTCCCTAAGAGGGGAGTACTAATCTAGGTGGATATCTGTTTCCACCCACCTATTCCACCACCTCACATCACAAGCTTTCTATTTTGGTAGTTTTTATTTTCGACAAATTTTAAGTCCTAAACTTCTAGAGCCATTTTGATGCCCTAAATGATTTTTTTTGGATAAACGGGTTGAAATTAGACAAAAGTTTATTTTTCAGATATACCTTTACAATGGGTTATTTTTCACACCAAACAAATATCGTATGCAAAATTTGTAACCCCAAGAAGTTGGTGTTCCAACTTACCCCATCTGGGCCAAAAAGCCTTTTGCACTTCATCTCCTAGGGTTAAGTTTTTGGATGTTTAGGGTTTGTCATTACTTCTTTATGATGAAAAGGCCTTTGAGCCTCATTGTAACATAGTTCAATGAAGACATGTAACTGTCACATCTCTTCTTAGAGATACATTACCACCATTCAAGCTAGTTTGTTTTCATTTTTCATTTATACAATTTCAAGATTTTCTATTTTTAATAAAAGTCAAGTTTCACTGTATCTTTGTGTTTTGGTTGTAAATATGTATATCATTTCATAAATTCATATTACAAATATTGGTCATACCTTCATTCTAAAACTATCTCCTTGCTCTTTCTGAATTTTCCTCTCTTTAGTATTTGAATAAAAACAATTATTTAGTTCAACTTTTTTCTTTAATTTTGGTTTTAGAAAAATATCATAAGATAATAAAATTAATCATAAAAAGGTCATGAAGGTTTAAACATTCTTAAATAAAAATAGATAGGGTTCCAATGGTCTCAACTCATAAGACTTATCACCAATAAACTCCTTGTGACTCCCACATTTTTGACATATAATGGAAAAATGATATCTCATTAAAAATAACATCATTATCCCCATGACACATGTATCCCATTTATTTAAAATTTGATATTGATGCAGGGTCATCGATTAAATTCCTTTTTTACCTCTAGAAGGTCAAAATAATTTACAAAAGGAGTTGGTTCCTCAATCTTTGCTTTCTGTTATGAGTAGATTAGGAAAATAAATTTAATTGCCATGTACGAGGTTCAAAGATTGATCTGGAGCCAAAATTGGCTCATTTTATCATATTCTCAAAGATATGGATGTAGCCCTAAATGTATTTATCAAAACTTTGAATAATGGGAATGGTTGGATTTGTATGTGTGAATCAAATCACAATGTGATCTGTGTATAATTTGAATGCATTGAATCCCTTATATGTGGCTATCTTGCACACATTGTGGTGTAAAAATCCCTATGAAATAGCCTTTTAATTTATGCAATTTACTTATATAATAGTTGCATAGTGGAGACCTTCCTTAGCTTTGAATTGACATAACTATGTCACAAGTCTTGTACCCCTTTGTTCATTGCCAAAGAATGAGTATTCATAAAAATGCCAAGATTTAGGTTTTTCATAAAGGGAATATGTTAATAAGAGTAGAACAATTGTTGTAGAAATCCCCATCCCAGGACTTTTCCCCCAGTGTTTCCAAGAGGAGCCTTGTTTAAAAATCGTCCGGACATATTTAAAAAGGTGAGACAAATAATTGGGCAACAAGAGACGAGGATAGTTCTCTTCCTCAGGATTGTTAATTAACATTGACAAAAATGTGGCTTGATCCAACATGTGTCACAAATATTCCCATTCTAGAGGTTTTTCTCTGGGAGTTTAGAAGGAAGGCGGGAGTGTGCTCCATATAAAATCTTTGGGGCCGAGGATTAAGGTGAAGGTCATAGGCTGTGGTTTTTTGACGTGCACCAATGATTAAAATTATGCAAACCATTGCGATTATCTTTCCCCTCTCCCTAATAAGCAAATTAAATACAAATCCTTTAAACTAAAGAAAGAATAAAAAAATAAAACTATTAGGTGGGACCCTACCTTAAGTATATTACATAAAACTCTCTACAATGTGCATTGATATTAGAGCAACTAATGCATTAGATTTTCTTTCACATTTGAATTCTGACTATCTTTTAAAGCCAAAGTTTTTTGCTGTGAATTTGTCAAATGAAAAGGAATTTGAGAATGAAAAGGAATGTGCCAAGTTTCCACAAAGCACAAGAATAAGGGTTAAAATTTTGTTTTCATAAATTTAAAGTATATAGTTTCTAATGTCAAATTTTGGGAACCATTCTTGTGAGTGCTTCCAAAGTGAATTCACATTCACACTATATTTTTTTATTTTCTATGGTTGAGACATGGTATATTTTAAATGTTGTTGGAGGGTTTTTAATGGATACATAACACTTTATATATACTTGTAGTCACAGGTTTACAATCCCCATGCATAATAAAGGATGGTAATGTGACCACTTGGTAATATGACCCAAAGGCATGGTTGGAGATGGCTATTGTGTCATTCCACGTGTATTGGATCACATGGAATCAAAGTTTTCATTGTTTATTGTGCCTGTGATTTCCAGTCCTTCCCTCAATATTTATCTGATACTTGCTTTTAATGACATATCTGGCCCTCCCTTCATTTTCCAGCATGATATTACAACCATTTAACCCATTTAAATTATCCATTAAGAGCATTGCTAACATGTCACCTTGACCAAATGGACATTGCCTACATGGTGCACCCATATTTGTAATAACTATAGATCAACGTTGTTATGAATCATACATGACACTTGTATTGTGACTATCTTGAGAACGTAACCACCCATGTCGGCACTTGCCATTACTCCCTTCACTTACTCTCCACTACTCCTCAAACTTCGATAACTGCATGCCATATTTCCTTCTACTTGTGAAATTTTAGGGACATTGCATGTGTCTAGCCATCCTTTGTTCAGTTGTTCCCTCTCAAATTGCCTCAAATTGTTGTTGGAAGCTGAGAAGGAAGATGGGTAACTGTTATTCGGTATGAAAAACCACGAGGTATACCTAAAAATGACTAAACTTATTTGTCTTTAATGGGTCAAATTTACATTGTGTTTTATCGCCCTGTCCCCATTCTTCCTTTGGTTTGTTTTCTAATTCCTCAATGTCATGTTAGAACTCTTCTAAAATCCTCCTGTTAAAAATAAAATACCTTCTACACTCTTTCAGGGAAAATTTCACAGAATAGGTCCTTGTTAGAGTTTTACTTTGCATGCCTTTATGAACCTAATATCTATTTGCATGCAAGGGAAAAACACCTCCACAATATATTTGCATAGATTTATCTTGTCATGTGGCTTTCCCTACTCAATGTCCTTGCGCCATGTAGTGCAAGTCATTGAGACCTATGTCTCAGGCACAAAAGCACTTTGCGTCATTCTGGGATTTCTAAATCTATATCTATCCTTCATTATTCAAATGAATCTTATTACTGCAATTACATGTATCATCTGAGTAATCCATAATTTGTTTTTTTTCCATGACTCACCAATGCCATACACATGTATGCTGCCAATCTCAAAAAATGTTGTCTTTATGACTCCTAGAACTGAGCATATCAATTCATTCTATTATCATGTTTTTTATTATTATGGGATCCATTCATGCAAACTCGTGCTAGGGTTAATATAAAAAACAAAGTTTTCTGTTTTTATACTAGTTCGTCAATAAGCCTTTTCATATAATCAAAGTTTATTATTTTCTTTTTTCTAACCTATGGTCTGTTTATCTTTCATAATAATAGTCAATTCCTATAGTGTTCAGCTAAGCGTATTGTCTATCCTTCTCCATAGGTGAAAAATAAAACCCTACACTACAAACTTATTTCGTCATTGCATTATATATGTATATCGCAATGGAATCCCTTGAGACCTTAGGGTCTCGAGCACAAAACCACTTTGATGTTATCATGACACTAATTCAGTGTTTATTTTCACGATCTAGGCGAAACAAGTTTCTATGCATTTATTTATAACGCCCAACTTTTTCAATTCTTCCAGCTATAAATCAATTTTTTTTGTTTTTACCAACATAGTGTAAAGAGTTTTTTACATTGTCAATCAATCAAGTGAATTTAACATAATATATTATATGCACATCTCTCTGATTCGATACTGTGGCAACAAAATATTATATAACTTCACTTTGTTGCCAAGGGTGTTTACTTTTGTCTGCATAATTATGTTCAACTCTCAATGGCATACTTAACCTATGTCATATGATTGTGCATAAATAAATAAAGGGGGGCTTGTGTTTATGTCCACTCATTCTCTCAGCTCAGTAAATCTGAGATATATACTCTGTTAGCACGATACACCAAGCGTCTATAAATTCAAAAAGAAGGCCTAATCCTAGATATTGTCACTCTTTCACTACTTTTTATTATAATATTATGCAAACCTCTCCATTTATTACAGATGTGTTGTTACGATGCATTAAGCAATTATCCTTCTCCCTGCAAATTTCTTTTCCCAATTGAATGTTATTGGAAAAAATATCATGTAATATTAAATTTATTGATATTGAAATATTTTATTTTGTCGTAACCTCCATAATGTTTCTTTCATAGCAGGAGTTTTTATAATTGAAGCAAAGGAAGGGGGGGATAAAAAAGACAAAGGGATAGGGATAAGAAGGGATATAAGGCATATAGTTTTGGTGCATTTTGACGAAGAATCAAAAGAGTTGAGACAACTGCTCCAAATTGACATTGTGAATTTAATCAACTAGCCTGTTGCTCAACCCCCATAACCATCTACTCATAATAGGCATAGAATTTGTATCCTAGTGCCACCTCATATTTCAGCCCCACTTGCAGTCCCTACAATTGATGGCTAGTAGAATATCATTCGGCCATAACCTTTATGATATGTCGAGGGATAGTTAACAACCTCATTTCCTCCTTCTCCACCTCCTCTAGAAGCTCATGTATCACATTAGTTACAGTCAACTGTCACTCGCGTTGTTCCCACACCACAACAAGTAGCCCAATATTTAAGGCTCACTAATCAACTTCTACCATCTGCTTGTAAAACTTATAAACATGTCAATAATCCTCCTCAAGCCATTGCCAACCTTAAGAAGCATAAATCCCAAGTTAGAATATTAGACTCCTCACATGGCTCTTCTCATTCTGTTACATCCCATCCTTGCTAATAGGAGAAACAAGATGAAAGTGCACCTTCTCACACGTTAGAATGGTATTTTATGGATATTTTTAGATTAAGTTTTATTTATTGTTAGGATATTTCGACACATAGGAAATAGTTAAGTATAACTTGGTCTAGTGTAGAGTTAGGTAAAGTGTGTTTCTTTACTATGTACTTTTGTAACTTACAATCCAACGGTCATGATATGTTCTAGACATGAAGTGATCCAACGGTTCATTCTCTCCTCGGTATTACCGACACTTGATCCATGGCTTAACACCTGATTGGTCCATGATCTCTATTAAAGAGCATGGAGGGTCATTTCTAGGGTAACCATTCATGAGAGAAGCTTATGTAAATTTTCATTCTTCTATTAATAAATTTCTTGAAGTGGTCGCGTTGGCTCAAGCCATGGATTGTTTCCCTCTTTGAGGGTTTTAACCACGTGAAGAATACTGGTGTATTGATCTGTGATCTGCTTATGAGTTATGTTCTTTGGTGTTTTGTTTGAGAAATTTACCTTGTAAATTCCTACATGGTATTAGAGCTATTTGAGGGCTGCATCCATTGGTGATCTAAATCTGAAGCTGGTACAACTGCATCCGACTGTCGTTTCCTAGATCTATTGTTTCAGATTGCTTTCAGGCGGAGAGGGCTGCTCTATTGTGTTAGGAGCATCTGTTCTGAGGAACCCCTTTCGTTTCATGCGAAAAAGTTTCCGGTAGCCCTAGCTACGTTATTTTTAAGATCTGGAGGTATACAATTTTTATTTTCAGTTCTAGCCATTCATCTCTTTGTTTATTTCGGTTTATTTAGCTCTTTGTTTTTTATTACCAGATCTATACCTTTCATTTCTACGTATGCTCTTTACCTCGCGACTCTGTGTGATTTGGGAAAATCAGAAACAAAAAGGAAGGATTTTTCTCATGCGTATGCTATTTTCCACCGTGTCGTAGTGTGATCTCAGAAAATCAGAAACATAGAGGAAAATATTTAGTTTCTGGCTAAAGCTAACTTCAAGATGCAAGGTTTGCTTTTTTTGTGTATGTCCGTGTTGGGTTTTGTGGTTTTTGTTTTGTAGGAAAAAAGGGTTTTTTCAAGTAAGCATGCACCCTAAAGCTTCAATGAATAAAAAAAAGAAACCCCCACCACTCGCTCGCCCTCCCTCCCCCCTTCCTCTTTTCCAAAAATTACTAGCCTTTTAAACTAGCTCACTTGGTCCAAAGTTCCTTTATGAGAATAGAGGTCTTGAGTTCATGTCTTTCTTTTTGTTGAATTACTTTTTCAAAAAGCACATATAACTTATGTTTTAAAGTTACTTTAAGTAAAAGTGTTCTCACCCATTATAAAAAGTGAGTCATTTATAATTCTAAAGTCTCTTTATCTTTTAATTAAGTTACAATTTAATGGGTAGCTCATAAAGTACCATTGTAAAAGTGACTTTCACTTATTTAAAAAAGTGAGTCACATATTTTTTTTAAAGTGAGCTAATTAGATTAAGTTTGGAAAGGGGGGAGAGATTTTTTTTTTAAATATAACATTATCATTCATTTTCACACATTCACGCACTTTGTCAGCATATTCATCAACTTTTCTTCAAAAGGCCATAACTCTGGAAGTCGTTTTCAGAGCCGTTTTTTTTAATCAGCCTAATTTTTCGAGATGTTTCCATTGGAACACTTAGTTTCAACATCTACAACTTCAGTTTATGTTAAAATTGAAAGTCAATTCCAAGTTATTCTTGACAACACCAACTATTTCCAATGGTGGTCCTACATTGTGGATTTACTTAGAAGTAAAAGTCTTTACAGAATAGCTTTAGGCCAAGAAACCAAACCTCAAGATGAAGATAAGACAGCCAAATGGGAAAATAGAAAAGATCAAGCACGTGGGTTGATAGGGATGTCTATTTCTTTAGACCTTAGATTCCATATTGCAAAACATGATACTCCTAATGAAGCAATGAAACATCTCAGTAAAGTTTTTGGAATTAAAAATGAAATTAAAGCCCATCAACCTGAACATAAGTTGCTTACATTGGACCCCAATAATTTTTCTTCCATTGAATATTTTTTGTCCAAGTTCAAGACCCTTAGATTTCTCTTGGAAGGTGTTAAGGTTAAGAAAGAAGATGGTAGCCTTATCTATTTCATTCTTACTAAGTTGGGACAAGCCTATTTTGTGTTTGTTTCCACCTTCCATTCTACTAGAGAAGCCTTTATTTCTTAAGGACAATACTACAAGTCCCCCTCTTTTGATTCCTTCTGTGATTCTTTAATAAGAGAACACAAAAAGCTCTTATATCTTGGTCTTCTTAATCTTGGAAACTCTTCTAAGAAAGCCTTAGTCACCCAACAACAACCAAATTCAAAGAATCCTAAGAAGCAATATCCTAAAAATGATGGTCCTGAACCAAACAAGGGTCCTAAGAAATTTCAGTCTCAAAATGAAAAATCATTTCCACAAAATGATAAGGCAAATAAAAGCAAAGGGAAGAAGACTAATAGACATTGCCACTTTTGTAATCGAGATGGCCACTTAGAATCCAAATGCTTTAAGAAGATGGAAGCCTTGGAAGCAACAATGAAGAAGCATAACATCCATTTGGAGCACTCTTCAACTTCAACTTCATCTTCAGGAATAAAAATTTTTGCATGTGGTTTTCAAGCATCTCGGTCTGGTTATGCACTAAATGTATCTTCTTCTTCTCATTCTCATGAGTGGCTCATTGATTCTGGAGCTTCTTATCACATGACCAAAAACAAAGCCATGTTTTATTCTTTAAATGATTGTAACAAAAAAATTATATATGTTGGTGATGATAGATATCTTAGTGTTGTAGGAACTGGAACTGTTCATCTAGACAATGGTCAATTTAATGATGTGTTACGTGTTCCAACCTTATCCTGCAACCTTCTATCTGTATATTAGATAACTCGTTTAGGTGAAGGTAAAAGTGTTGAATTTTCACCTCACGATGTTGTAATTAAGGACCTAAGAGATCCTAGACAGATTTTAGCTATTGGCATTGCTGATGATTCTACAAGGTTATATAAGTTTAACAACTTTGGGTCATCAAATATTCCCTCGGTATTTGTTGCTCATAATGATGAAGTGAGCAAACTTTTGCATGAGCGATTTGGTCACTTAAACTATCGCTCCCTTCAAAGTCTATGTAAATAAAATATGGTGACAGGTCTTCCAATGGTATCTTGTAGAGATGGTGTTTTTTCTGGATGTGTACTTGGAAAACATCATTAGGATAGTTTTGAAAACATGCCCCTTGGCACGTCTCAGCCCCTTTACAGCTTGTGCATAGTGATTTATGTGGTTCACTTCCAGTTGTTTCATTCTTTGGCTACAAGTATTTCTTAACTCTCACTGATGATTTCTCCAGATGCACTTGGGTATACTTCATAAAACTCAAGAGTGAAGTATTTAACATGTTCTTGGCCTTTAAGGCCTTTGTTGAAAAACAATCTAGACATCAAATTCTTAAGCTAAGATCTGATAATGGCGGAGAATATGTTAACAATAAATTCATCAACTTTCGCACTGAGAATGGAATTCAAATGCAACATGCTGTTCCATATACTCCACAATAAAATGGTGTAGCTGAAAGGAAGAATCACACCTTAAAGGAAATGGCTAATTGCATGCTTCAATATAAAGGACTTAGTATTAATTTTTGGGCAGAAGCAATTAACTGTGCAAATTACATAGTAAATCACACTCCTACTAAGGTTTTAAAGAATATCACTCCAGAAGAAGCATGGATCTCAATTAAACTAGATGTAAGTCACTTTTGTGTTTTTGGAAGTGAAGCATGGGCCCATATTCTAGATGAGAAACATAAAGATTTAGAACCTAAGAGTGAAAAATGTATTTTTGTTGGATATTCTGAAGATGTCAAAGGATATAGAATTATTCCACTTAAGTCCAAAAATATTATCATTAGAAGAGATGTAAAGTTTGCTAAAAACTTATCGGCCTCCGAGCCTAGTTTTGCGGATGTGACACCTCTCTCTATCCCTTCTACTTCTGAAAATATTTCTTCTTCAGATGATGACAGTGAGGATGACAATCCTCCCCCACCTTCTCAGGATCCTCCTTCTGCTCCTCAGCTTCCAAAATGGGTCCATACTACTTGAGATGCAGCAGGTGCTCTGTTAGGCCCCTATAATACTAGTGATTCCCCCATTACTATTGTCATTGTATCCGTTATTGTTATTATTGTGCCCCTATTGTCCCCCTATTATTATTATTGTGCCCCTATTGTCCCCATATTGTTATTAGTATGCCCCCATAGAAACCCACTATTGTTATTTTTGTGCCCTTATATTATTACTGTTATGTCGGCTTGATTACATTGTGACCCCTTAGATTCCTATATATAGAAGGGAGGTTTAGTCATTTGTATCATCCAAGAATTTTTCATTTGTGTAATGTAAAGGAGGTTGCCCCCTCAAAGAGGTTGAATTCTAAGGTGTTTCTCTATCTTTTCTATCTTTTTGTGAGCTGGTTTCCTAACATTTGGTATCAAAGCTTTGGATTCTAGGGTTTCACTGCTTCGAATAGGTCATCGTGGAATTTTCGCTATAAACTTTTTCCTGTGACATTTCAGAAGCTAAAAAAAAACCCATTTGGGCTGAAATCGTTCTGAACTTGGGGTCCGAATTTCAGAGATTGTCATGCTATATTCACGGAGATATGATCTAAGGAAGTTGGCATTTTTGCAGACTCCTGAATTACATTCCAAACAACTGACCTGGAGAAAATCGTCATAACTTTTTTTTTGAGAATCAGATGGAAATTTCATAAGAAGTTTCAGAAATAAGATGGCCTGTAGTTTTCTGTGCATCAATTTTAGGTACTAAGGTTGAAACAGTGACGTGTGGCACATCGTACAAGTTCAATCTACTGAACTATTCTATAATGAGGTCACCATGGGAGATTTGGCATAACTCTTCCTTGGAGAATCCAATATTGATCAAGCTTACGGGGTTAGAAAGAGGAATAAAAGGGCTACCGCAGGATGAGATTTCAGATATTTGAGATCCACAGTTACAAAGATACAACATAATCAATATCGAGCTCTTACAAAGTGAAAAAAAAGCTGTATAGTTTTTTTGAATTTTGCATAAGATTGGTTTGAAAAATTAGTTTGAAGGAATTCAAAGGGAATAGTGGAGAATTATTAGCATTAACTAATGCCCCAGAGAAAGAAAATAAAAACAACTAGTAAGAAACCTGAAAGCTCTAGCATGACTCGTGAAGAAGAGGAAGAAATGCAACATGATATATCAAAATTACAAGACCAAGTACAAAAAATTTCACTCTCACTAAAGGTAAATGAAGCCAAGATGAATGGTTTCGAAGCTAATATGAATGGCATGTAAGTTAAGATGGATGGTGTGGAAGCTAAGATGGATGGTTTAAAGAAAGGCATAGAAGCTAAGATGAATGGCATGGATGATAAGATGGAATAATTGAGGATGAATTTGAATAAGTTTCTACAAGAAATGGTCACTAATGGTGAAAGGGTAGTAAAGGAAACTCATGATGAGAACAAACAAAATGTTAATCATGATTTCGTAGACTCTAATGTTGGATTGAAGACCCACCATGTTCCAAAAATCGATATGAGGAAGTTTGATGGCAAGGATCCTGGAACATAGATACTACAGATGGAGCAATTTTTTGATCTCCATAATGTGCAAAACACATAAAAGGTACGTATTGCAACTTTATATTTAGAACAAAATCAGTTTGTATGGTATCAATGGCTTTGCTCTCGTAAACAAATTGTCACTTGGGCAATTTTTACGGAAGAAATGATAGCACATTATGATGATACAAAAAGCAACACCTTTTTTAGCTAATCGATAAATCTCAAACAAAAGGGTTCAATGATGGAGCACATTGAGGACTTCCAAAAATTGAACATAAGGGTAAAATATATTCTAGAGTAGCATAGGATTGATGTGTTCATAGGGACTTTAAAGGATAAGATCCAATGTGAGGTTCGCCTTTGGGAACCTGATTCACTGGAGAAGGCATTCAGGTTAGCAAGAAATATGGAAAGAAAAATTATGGCAACGAGGAAGCCTACCACTCACAACTATAAAGATGGAAGTGTTGTTGCCCGTAGCCTTCCACAACCTACAAGGTTGACAACACGACAATTGGAAGAAAAAAGAGAAAAAGGGCTTTGTTACAGTTGTGATAGAAAATACACTAAAGGTCGTAAGTGTGCTGAGAAGAAAGTATTATACATAGATTGTGAAGAGGAGGAAGAAAAGGAACAAGAAATGTCAAAAGAAGAAGATATACTCCAGGAACAAACCCTAGATAAAGAAGAAATGAATCTGACCATATCTTGTAATGCATTGGCTGGAATTACCACTCCTCAAACTATCAAGATAGAAGGACATATCAAGAAGAAAAAGGCAATAATGTTAATTGATTCAGGAAGTACCCATATTTTTATTCATTGTAAGATAGAAAATGAATTGAATTGCTTCCTATATCCAGCACCAGAGTGTCAAGTGATGGTTGCAAGTGGAGGAACCATAAATTGCTCTGGAAAGTGCCATAATATCAAGCTATGCATGGGAGAATATGTATTGAATAACCCAATGCTTTCCATTCCAATGGGTGGTGCTGATGTTGTACTAGGAGTCCAATGGCTATAATCCTTGGGTACAATAACTTTTAATTTTCAAGAACTTTTCATGAAATTTTGTGCAGAAGGAAAGGAAGTTGAATTAAGGGGTATTGTAGGGAAACTGGGAAAGATAATCAACTCTAACGGTATGACAAAGCTTATAAAGAAGGAACAACGAGGTGTAATTGCACAATTATGTTCGCTAGAGGTTCCCACATCAAAATCATCTATTTCTCCAGATATCCAAAAAGTCTTGGACAATCTATTCGCATCATGGAAAACTGAAATCATGATCATGCTATTCATTTGATTCCAGGAAGTGTTCCTTCAAACATCAGGCCGTACAGAAATCCCTATGCCTAAAAGAGTGAAACTGAACGTATGGTTGCAAAAATGCTAGAGGCTGGTATAATTCAACCTAGTCAAAGTTCTTTCTCTTCTCCAGTGGTATTGGTGCACAAGAAGGATGGATCATGGCGCATGTGTCCAGATTATAGGGAGCTCAACAAGCTCACTATTAAAGATAAATTTCCCATTCCTGTCATTGATGAATTGCATGGATCAATTTACTTCACCAAGTTGAATCTTCGTTCAGGATATCATGAAATTAGAATGAAGACTGAAGAAATTAAACAACATTTAGAACTCATGAGGGTCATTATGAATTTTTGGTCATGCCTTTTGGCCTTAGCAATGCACCTTCTACATTTCAAGGTTTGATGAATTCCATTTTCATACCCTTCCTTAGAAATTTTGTGTTAGTATTTTTTGATGATATACTAATCTACAACAAGCCATGGAAGGATCATGTTTTTTTTTTTTGTGTAAGTTAGCGTTTGTATTAAAGGAAAATATAGTACAAAACTTCTGCAAAACTGCAGAAAAACTGGCCGCTGAACAGCAGGCCAAGCTACAAGAGACAAGAAAAGAATAGACTGCCCACCACGCAGGGCGGCATAGAACCACAAGACTGACAGGGCAGCCGGAAAGGAAACAATCCACCTCGGCTCCCAAGAGAAGAATAGACTAGGGTAGAGATGAGCAAACAGAACCGGTCCAAACCAAAGATTCTACACAACGAGGGTGGAATCATTCGGTCGACCTTTTTTCCCTTTCTTTTTGCCGACTTTGACCCAACCAGCTGGATCTTGTTGGTCATGAACGATTTGTATGCTGAGTTGGGCTGGAGCCGAAAGCTCCTTGTCTGAATCTGACGGAGAAGACACATGAGTTCGTTTTTGAGAGACAGGAGGGACAGTTGCTTCTTCGTGACGCGCTGGATGAGAAACCTGATCTGGGGTTTCGTCCATGACTTCCTCCTCTTCCTCCTCATCGTCTTCATCTGAGCTGGAAAAGCTATCCATTGGGGGAGGATCATGAGGTTTCCAGCTTTTAGATTTTGGCTTGGAATTAGCTTTCTTTTTTTGGAAAGGTAATGAAGGACACGAACTTTGTAGGTGCCCAGTGAGATGACAATTTCTGCACCGAAATGCTGTATTCTCAAAGTCCAGAGGTTGAGCCCAATGGAAATCGCCTATTTTGAGAATGATCTGATCAGGAAGTCCTCTACTTATGTCTATTTCTGCGCAGATTCTGGCGAAGGTATAAATTCCTTTTAGCCCTCGTGAGGGATCTGTGTCGAGGTAGCGACCTAAGGAATTGCCGATAGCTTCAAATACAACAAAGTTCCAGAGATGCGCCGGAAGGTTAGGGAGTCTAACCCAGATCGGGAGTTTGGTGATGACTGCTGTGGAGGGATCGAACTCTGGGAACCACGGAGTGAGGAACAGACCCGCCGAATTCCAAAACCAAGGGCCTCCAGTTAAGGCTTTTTGGTAATCATCGCTATCAACAAACAGAGTTATGAAGAAGCCTTTAGAGCAGAAGATAACCTTGCAATTGTTGGTCTAATTAGCATGAATCCATTGGTATAGGTCTGCTGTGTTAGGCCAAAGACCATTGAACCTGCAAATGATGCCCTTTTCTGCAAACACCTGATATTGCGTATCCAACAAGGGATGTGATATTTCAATGGTGGGGGACTCTTCCAGCTTGTCCACTAGGAAGGGCTTGGGAGCTTGAGCAGGAGGAGCTCTGTCCTTAGGCTTCTGAGAATGGACTACATCTTTATATGAAAAGGCAGCAGCTGAAGAAGGCTGTCCAACAGCACCCCCTCTCAGACGCAAGGACAGGGAAATGGAGGCATTTCTTTGAATATTGTAACAGGACAGGGGACAAGAGTCCTCTAATTGTTTACCTTCATAGAGGAGCCGCTGAAAGATTGCCGGGTAGCCCTCCTTGTTTTCCAGGTGTAGCTTGAGGTGCTGCACCAAATCAGTAGATCTCACCCACAGCAGCTTTGACTTACCGGAAATGAGGACAATCAGAATCTGGAATGGTTCTGAGATTTCTGTTCTCTGCGGGCTACTGAGGCCCTGATGGCCAGGGGGACTGGAGAGCACGCATCTGTCTGAGAGGGAGGTGCTTCTGAGACTCACGGTTGAAAGAGTTGCAAGGCTTTGCTTAGACCATGCTTCTGCTGGGACTTGGGAGTTAAGCCGGCGACTTAAAACCCTTTCGGCGCATTCCATTTGAGCTAAAACAGAGTACAGGCCCCTGAATGAGATAAAATCTCGAAGAGGCGTTTTGTCAAACAGATGCCCCGCATCCTCCACGGATTTGGCGACCTTTGCAACGACCAACCTAAGTGCTTCGGCTCTGGTCGTCTCGTTCACCCTAGGCCACCAATCGACGCAGGCTTTCTTCCTCCCGAACCCCTGTGAAGCAGTCCCTGCGAGATCTCTTCCATTTTTGTGCATTTCATGGCTAATCGCCATAGGGTTCATCCTCATCCTGGAGCTCCGAATCTTGCTGGGGGAAAGGAACCCCGAGAGCTTCAATGAGAGCTCCGGCTTGATGGCCATGGCTGTGGCGAGGCTGTAGGGAATCTGGGCTTTCAACCATGGCAGCTCCTCCCACTTGCGGGCCGACGGAGGAGATAGCGTATTTCCCAGAAAAGCGAAGGAAGGGAGCGCGTCCGTGTCTGAGAGAGAAATATCGCGGTTGGGGTTTCTGTAGCCACTGTTGGTTGACAGCGCCTTGCCATCTCTTGCAGCGCCGACGGCAGACGGGGTGAAAGCGGCAGCCATGGATACCAAAAACCCTCGTTACAGAAAATCCACAATATCACAATCCATGGAAGGATCATGTTGAACACGTTGACATGGTGCTTAAACTATTGAAGGAGAAACAATTATATGCAAAAAGATCCAAATGTTTCTTTGGAGTACAAGAGGTGGAATATTTGGGTCATATTGTATCTCATGAAGGTGTTAAGGTAGACCCTAGAAAAATTAAAGCCATTAAGGAATGGAAAATCCCCACATCCATAAAGCATCTGCGAGGATTTCTCGGGTTGACAGGGTATTATCGCAAGTTTGTTAAGAATTATGGGAGAATAGCAGCACCTCTAACAACATTATTGAAGAAAGATTCATTTTCATGGACTCCAGAAGAAATAAAGGCCTTCGAACATCTTAAAGAGGAAATGTGCCAAGCATCGGTCTTAGCTATGCCTGACTTCACAAAAACCTTTATTGTGGAATGTGATGCTTCAGGAAATGTAATTGGTGCTGTTTTAATGAAATATGAAAGACCCATTACTTTTGAAAGTCGTCCAATCAAGGGAAAGTATTTGCAAAAAGCTATTTATGAGAAGGAAATGTTGGAAATACTACATGCACTTAAGAAATGGCGACCCTACCTAATGGGAAGACACTTCAAGGTAAAAACGGATCATGATAGTCTTAAATACTTTTTACAACAAAGATTATCCTCTGAAGAGAAACAAAAATGAGTCACAGAGATGTTGGGTTATGACTTTGAAATCATCTACAAAAAAAGGGAAGCAAAATGTTGTGGTAGATGCACTCTCAAGAAAGGATGAGGATGTGGAAGTATTGTTGTGTGCCATTTCTATTATCCAACCAAATTGGATAAATGAAGCAAGGGAGGAATGGAAGCATGACGAAGAAGTGTGGGCAATGATTCGAAAGTTACAACAAGATCCTAGTAGATCTAATACATTTAGTTGGAAAAATGATTTGTTATGGTACAAAGATCGCTTATACCTATGTAAGAATTCCCAACTCAAACAAAAGATTCTTATGGAATTGCACACTTCTCCCTTAGAGGGCACTCATGATTTTTAAAAACTTACCACAGGGTTAAGAAGGATTTTTTTTGGGATGGCCTTAAATCGGATATTCAAATGTTTGTGGCAGAATGTTTGGCTTGCGAACAAAATAAAGTTGAAACAATTAAGACCCCAGGTTTATTACAACCTTTATCCATTCCAAGCCAATGTTGGGAGGAGGTTTCAATGGATTTTATCACAAGTTTACCAAGTCTGAAGGAAGAAGTGTCATCATGGTGGTAGTTGACAGACTTACCAAGTATGCATACTTTTGTGCATTATCACATCCATTTAAATCTAGTACAGTTTCTACTGCATTTATGGAAACAATTCAAAAGCTACATGGAAACCCAAAGATTATTGTAAGCGACATAGATCCCATTTTCACTGGAAATTTTTGGATAGAATTATTTTCTTGTATTGGTACTCAGTTAGCTCATAGCTCATCTTATCATCCTCAATCTGATGGGAAAACTGAGATAGTAAACAAATGTTTGGAAGGATATCTTCGTTGCTTTGTATCTGATAAACAAACACAATGGGTCAAATGGTTGTCTCTGGCTGTGTTAATGTCAGTCTTTCCAGCCTTCCTCCAGTGATCAAATATGCTCTTACAAAGTGGTCTCAGAGTGTCAAGGTCAAATTTTGTCATTTCAGTGAGTCTTCAAGCAAAATTTGGTCACTAGGCATTAGGTCTAGGGTTTGCTCTCACTCTTTTCAAAGTTGCTCAAAGGCCCATCCATGTCATCATTCAGCTGAGTCTATCATCATTCATAGGGTTTTGATTATCATCTCAGTGTCTAATGAGTCATCTTACACCTTGTCCATGCTTCAGTTGCACCTAGGCAAGGTCATTTCCCTCTCCTAGGGTTTTGAAGGCAATTTCTCTTGGGTGGTCAAATCATCGGAAAAACTTGTATCCTGATGTTCATACACCTTCCCCTATCCTTAAAGTACTTTACCAAATGCTTCCCATCCCTTAGATCCGCCAAATTCCTCATTTTCGCACAAACCCTAGTTTCTAGCTACAACCTGGCAATTTTCTAGGTTGGGCCTGTGTTTTGCCCTTTTCGACCCTTTCCCCTCACTCAATCTTTGAGATTCCACTTTCCCCTACTTCCTAACATCCCTCCCCACTCCCAAAAATTTCCCCAAGAATTAAGAAGCCCCCTATCCCCTTCATTTCGCTCCATTTCGACAAAATTCCTTGTTTCACACATCGGGACAAGTCGCACTCAAATGATGATTCAGAGCAATAAAAGATGAATTTTGGAAAACTGAGAGAGTTTTTTGTCCATAACATGCCAAAGAAGAAAAACATCCTTCACTTTTTGCACAGGTGTCATGGTTTTAGAGAAATGTCAAAATTGCAATCGCTAGATCCAAGGAGGTTGGCCAAGGCACTAAAACGACGGAAAAGGCCCGATCCACTCCAAATTTTGGCCAAAGCCTCTTTGACTGAGCATGGAACTAAATAGCCTAGACACAGCACAAATCCCAAGAAATTTTGAGCATTTTGGGTAAATTTTGGTTTTTTCAAGCAATTTACAGGTTTTCTCCATTAACGGGTCTCACCCCCTGCGCGACCCTTCATTTTGGCAACTCCATTTTGCAAAAACTCAACATTTCCAGATTTTTCATGCAAAGTTACATATGCTCATCAATGGACTAAGGATTTTATGAGGTTTTGGGCCTCCAGAAAGTCAAAAAACAAGCAAAAAATGACTTTCTGCCACATTTTTGAGACACAGAAAGCAGTCTTGGGAGATTGCAATTTTGGAGGGGCAAATGACCACCAAATTCAGAAATTCCAGTTGGGTTGAAAAGTAGACTCACAGAACTTTCCAAAAATCCTACTCTTGCTCAATTGGACACTTGGAAGTGCCCCAAAAGTGGTCCCAAAGGTGCGCGACCCGTCAGGCAGAGGTGCGCGACCCGTCAGGCAAACTTCTCCAGATTTCAGTGTACAGCTCAGAAAAACGCAGTTTGACCCTGTTTGACATTTTGGGATGGATTATTATCCTCTTTGATGTAATTTATGTACTTTTTTGATACTTTTACACTTATGTACCTCTTCTAGAATATTCATTCATGAAAATGGTGAAAATTAAGTGAATGAATTGGTTTCCTAGCTTATAGGGGCAAGTTGTTTTGACTGCCTAGATTTTAGTGCTTAGTTTAGAATTGGTTGAAACAGCTCCTAGAAGGATGAGCTCGACCCCTAGAGGCAAGGAAAGGTGTTAGCTTGCCTATATTATGTATTCTCTTAGTCATTTTCAGGGGTTGGAAGGTTGGACTCTTGAGGGATAAGCTATCATTGTATTATTCACTGTATCTCTGCAATTTTTGGCTAAGGAAGACCAGGGTTTTGCAGTCCTTTTTGGGATTCTTGTGGTTACATGTATTGATGGTGTGTTTCTCTATGTACCTGTATGTGTGTTATGTGAATCATTTCCTTTCTTTTCCTTCTGCACATTAAACAAATGAAGTGTTAAAGTAGAATTCATGACTGTCATGCTCTGCTTTTAAGTTTGTTTAATTTCAATGTTTTCTACTGTTTAAGGAGGATTCAAAGTGATTGTTTGCCCTCCTTAGCTCCTCACCTGTCTTTCTCATCCATTCACCTTAGTTTAAGGCATCAATACTGTCTCCTATCTCGCCCCAAAGAACCCCCTGCAGAAACTGTGTCCAATCCCCGCACCCAAAATTGCCATTTCCTCAATTTGCCACCCAAAACCCTAAAAACCCAAAATCAAATCCTTTTGATCAGTTTACTAGCCTAAAATCACTGTTACCCTATTGGTCATCTACCCATTGAAGATCTTTATCGAGATAGACCGGAGAGAGCCCTCTCATGCCCCGTAGGGCTAGCTACGAGGCTAAGTGGTTTGATGTAGCCTTGAGGTTTACCTTTCTCAGCCTGAGGTGAAATTTGAAGCGCTAAAATATTGGCGACCATACTGGGGAGAAAAAATTGTTTGTTGATTGATGTGTTTGTTTCATAAGTCTTAGACAGAGCCTGAAGTTATGCCAGGTAGCCTTCGAAACGCTTTTGCTTTGCATTAGCGGAAGTAGATAAACGCTGCTTCAGTCAATCTCCGTGAGCTTGTGAATACAACCATTTCATTTGCATTTTACCCCAGTACATGTATCAAGTTCAGATCTGATGGTTGATGGTGAACAACGATCAGACACTTGACAGGCTGAAATCATTCACCTGGTGACTCCTTTCACTGAAGAATCCAACAACCTATGCTTCATGGTGAATTCACTGCAGAGAGATCAGTAGCTTTGAGCTTTTCAAGATGGATCAGATTGCAAGAAGATACGCTCCCTTGAGCCGAGATCACATTCCAGGTTTTCCGAATAAGATACCCAAGGTAGATTGGTCAAGGAATCTGCCTACATTTAATGATGATGGTAAGAAGGATGTTGCTTTACATCTAATCATAGTTCATATGCATATTCGCAAGTTGAAGGTGGATTTTCCTGAAGATTGCTTGATGAAGATATTCCTGGCCACTCTTGAAGGTAAAGCCCAATCATGGTATGAAAGTTTGCCGCCTGCTTGTATTTACTGTTTAAAGGATTTTCATGCCTTGTTCATTGAAAGATATCAAGCATCTTATCCATCATTAAATTTGGTTCATGACTGCTGCAAGCATGCTTATAGTTTTATTGAAAGCCTTGAGAAATATTATGAAGATGATAATTTTATGGATATTGAGATCATGGAGGCTCTGTACGAGAATCCATTTCAGCAACATGAAGAGAACCTAGAGGATTCCCATAGAGACGATCATGAAAATTTGCAGCAGGACCAAGATCTTAGTACAGTGGAAGATGAAACAATTTCGCATCTTGACAGTCAACAGGAATTGCATGAAATGGATCAGCAGTATGAGGAAAATCTGTATACTCCTTCACTTGAAATCAATGAAGACAATCACTGTTTGAACAAAAGAAAACAAAAGGTATTATCTCCTCTATCTGAAGATGAGATAGATCTACTTTTGAGAGGTCTTGTTCCAGCTCAAGTTAACGTAGAAATGCAGTGTGCACATGGTCAAGAAGATGATGGTGGACCTTCTTCCTCTTCTGAAAAGGAGGGTTTTGTTGTTGAGACCATAGACAAAGCTTTTGATCCAAATGTTCTCATGCCATCAGAACAGAGCCTGCATGAGGAGGTAATTCAGTCAGTTCATGAAAAGCAAGATGACATCTTCATTCAAGTAAGTGAAACAGTTCCTTTGGATGAATTTATGGTAGATGATAGAAATGTCATTTTTGCACTTCAAGAATCAGCTGAAGTTTCTTTCCTTATGATTGAAGAATGTAACAAGGAACTTGATAATTTGGTTATGATACCATATGAAGATGACCTACCATATTGTCAGACTACAGAAGATCATAGCATACAGGATTACCTTTCAGATTCTTCATATGTTTCATGTGCTGAAATGCTTTTCCAAGAGGAGATCTACTCATGTACTTGTTCAGAGTTTTTTGAAGCCCAGGAACATACTCTTTCTGAAGCACATGATGAAGGTAGATCAGAATTTGAAACAA
This sequence comes from Pinus tabuliformis, assembly GCA_031772625.1. NCBI lineage: Eukaryota > Viridiplantae > Streptophyta > Pinopsida > Pinales > Pinaceae > Pinus > Pinus tabuliformis. The sequence continues at coordinate 512,452,990 of CM062808.1, read as the reverse complement.
AGGATACCTTGTTCTTTCAGCAGGAGGTGGCAGTGGCAAATCTTCATGTTTTTCACGATCCTCTAGCAAGTTTGTTGCAGCCAGCAGTGATAGTGTTTATTGCAGTTTTCAGTGATGAAGGAGATCATGGTCAGCTATGTTTTTGGATGCATAGTGATAGGTTTGTATTTTTGACCAGAAGATCTAATCAGGAGAATCAATCAAGAAGGCATTCGCTTGATTGGTTGCATTGGAATTTTGATATAGTTTGATGGTATATTGTCTTGTAAGAAACACAGGTGGTTGTCATCATGATTTAAAATCTTGATGGACTGCTGCCCTTCATGAGCTTTGTAAGTCTTGTTTTAAGTCAAAGTCATGAGTCATTTGTGTTTGGTCTGTTGAGTGAGTTTTTCAAGTTATTTCAGTTTTCCATCGAGTCGGTTTGAGTCAAGATTCAGTTAAGTTTCAGTCAAGTTTTCATTCAATAAATGAGTCAAAGTCTTGTGTCGTTTGCCGAAATAATGACTCCATCGCCCAATGGTTGAAAGCACTGGTCTGCTCTCCCAGAGGTCTGCAGTTCTTGGCACCTCCAAGGAGCTACCATCCCCATTGGAGAAAATGTTAGTGTTAGTCTTTCTAGCCTTCCTCCAGTGATCAAATATGCTCTTACAAAGTGGTCTCAGAGTGTCAAGGTCAAATTTTGTCATTTCAGTGAGTCTTCAAGCAAAATTTGGTCACTAGGCATTAGGTCTAGGGTTTGCTCTCACTCTTTTCAAAGTTGCCCAAAGGCCCATCCATGTCATCATTCAGCTGAGTCTATCATCATTCATAGGGTTTTGATTATCATCTCAGTGTCTAATGAGTCATCTTACACCTTGTCCATGCTTCAGTTGCACCTAGGCAAGGTCATTTCCCTCTCCTAGGGTTTTGAAGGCAATTTCTCTTGGGCGGTCAAATCATCAGCAAAACTTGTATCCTGATGTTCATACACCTTCCCCTATCCTTAAAGTACTTTACCAAATTCTTCCCATCCCTTAGATCCGCCAAATTCCTCATTTTCACACAAACCCTAGTTTCTAGCTACAACCTGGCAATTTTCTAGGTTGGGCCTGTGTTTTGCCCTTTTCAACCCCTTCCCCTCACTCAATCTCTGAGATTCCAATTTCCTCTACTTCCTAACATCCCTCCCCACTCCCAAAAATTTCCCCAAGAATTTATAAGCCCCCTATCCCCTTCATTTCGCTCCATTTCGACAAAATTCCTTGTTTCACACATCGGGACAAGTCGCACTCAAATGATGTTTCAGAGCAATAAAAGATGAATTTTGGAAAACGGAGAGAGGTTTTTGTCCATAACATGCCAAAGAAGAAAAACCTCCTTCACTTTTTGCACAGGTGTCATGGTTTTAGAGAAATGTCAAAATTGCAATCGCTAGATCCAAGGAGGTTGGCCAAGGCACTAAAACGACGGAAAAGGCCCGATCCACTCCAAATTTTGGCCAAAGCCTCTTTTACTGAGCATGGAACTAAATAGCCTAGCCACATCACAAATCCCAAGAAATTTTGAGCATTTTGGGTAAATTTTGGTTTTTTCAAGCAATTTACAGGTTTCTCCATTAACGGGTCTCACCCCCCGCGCGACCCTTCATTTTGGCAACTCCATTTTGCAAAAACTCAGCATTTCCAGATTTTTCATGCAAAGTTACATATGCTCATCAATGGACTAAGGATTTTATGAAGTTTTGGGCCTCCAGAAAGTCAAAAAACAAGCAAAAAATGACTTTCTGCCACATTTTTGAGACACAGAAAGCAGTCTTGGGAGATTGCAATTTTGGAGGGGCAAATGACCACCAAATTCAGAAATTCCAGTTGGGTTGGAAAGTAGACTCACAGAACTTTCCAACAAGACTACTATTGCTCAATTTGGACACCTGGAAGTGTCCCAAAAGTGGTCCCAAAGGCGCGCGACCCGTCAGGCAGAGGCACGCGACCCGTCAGACAAACTTCTCCAGATTTCAGTGTACAGCTCAGAAAAACGCAGTTTGACCCTGTTTGACTTTTTGGGATGGATTATTATCCTCTTTGATGTAATTTATGTACTTTTTTGATACTTTTACACTTATGTACCTCTTCTAGAAGATTCATTCATGAAAAAGGTGAAAATTAAGTGAATGAATTGGTTTCCTAGCTTATAGAGGCAAGTTGTTTTGACTGCCTAGTTTTTAGTGCTCAGTTTTAGAATTGGTTGAAACAGCTCCTAGAAGGATGAGCTTGACCCCTAGAGGCAAGGAAAGGTGTTAGCTTGCCTATATTATGTATTCTCTTAGTCATTTTCAGGGGTTGGAAGGTTGGACTCTTGAGGGATAAGCTATCATTGTATTATTCACTGTATCTCTGCAATTTTTGGCTAAGGAAGACCAGGGTTTTGCAGTCCTTTTTGGGATTCTTGTGGTTACATGTATTGATGGTGTGTTTCTCTATGTACCTGTAAGTATTTTATGTGAATCATTTCCTTTATTTTCCTTCTGCACATTAAACAAATGAAGTGTTAAAGTAGAATTCATGACTGTCATGCTCTGCTTTTAAGTTTGTTTAATTTCAATTTTTTCTACTGTTTAAGGAGGATTCAAAGTGATTGTTTGCCCCTCCTTAGCTCCTCAGCTGTCTTTCTCATCCATTCACCTCAGTTTAAGGCATCAATACTGTCTCCTATCTCGCCCCAAAGAACCCCCTGCAGAAACTGTCTCCAATCCCCGCACCGAAAATTGCCATTTCCTCAATTTTCCACCCAAAACCCTAAAAACCCAAAATCAAATCCTTTTGATCAGTTTGCTAGCCTAAAATCAGTGTTACCCTATTGGTCATCTCCCCATTGAAGATCTTTATCGAGATAGACCGGAGAGAGCCCTCTCATGCCCCGTAGGGCTAGCTACGAGGCTAAGTGGTTTGATGTAGCCTTGAGGTTTACCTTTCTCAGCCTGAGGTGAAATTTCAAGCGCTAACAGGCTGAATGGTGTTATAACACTTCCCTCCATATTGCAACAAAAAATACCCCATTTATGGCACTTTATGGATATCATCCACAATCCATCACATCATATTTAAGAGAAAATTCTAAGGTTCAAGCAGTGGAACATCACATTGAGCATCAACAACAAGTTCTGCAACACTTAAAGGATAACTTCACATTGGCGTAGAATAGAATGAAAGAACAGGCATATCAGCATCACAGTGAAAGAAGTTTTGATGTAGGTGACTGGGTATTCCTACGGCTACAACAATATACACAAATGTCCCTCAAGCAAGCTAAGAAGGATAATAAATTATCACCAAAGTATTATGGTCCATACAAGGTGTTGCAAAAGATTGGTACTATGGCATACAAATTGGAGCTTCCTGCAGCTTCTCGAGCGCACCTAGTTTTCCATGTTTCATGTTGAAAGAAGGTTATAGGTGACAAGCTCCCATTTCAAACAATATTTCCAGAACTTGAAAGGAAGGAAAAATCATATTGGAACCAAAAGAAGCCACAGAAACAAGAACCCAAAAACTATGAAATCGATGAATTTCGCAGTATCTCATCAAGTGGAAGAACTTATCCATTGAAGATTCCACATGGGAGGATGAGAATTTTATACAAAAGCATCCAGAACTACTCAAGCATTGAGGACAACACTTTTCAGAAGGAGAGGGGAATGTTAGGACCCTATAATATTAGTGATTCCCCCATTACTATTGTCATTATATCCCTTATTGTTATTATTGTGCCCCTATTGTCCCCATATTGTTATTAGTATGCCCCATAGGAACCCACTATTGTTATTTTTGTGCCCTTATGTTATTACTGTTATGTCGGCTTGATTACATTGTGACCCCTTAGAGTCCTATATATAGAAAGGAGGTTTAGTCATTTGTATCATCCAAGAATTGTTCATTTGTGTAATGTAAAGGAGGTTGCCCCCTCGAAGAGGCTAAATTCTAAGGCGTTGATCTATTTTTTCTATCTTTTTGTGAGCTAGTTTCCTAACATGCTCTTGCCGGTGGTCCTATAGATCAGCAACGTACATGTTCTCAGTACGATAGAGCCTCTTCTTTATTGGATCAAGCTTCAACGAATTATGATCCTGACACCTTTGCAGAAGCTTCAAGCCATCCAGATTGGGACACAGCTATGAATGAAGAATATCATTCATTATTGGCAAATGATACATGGGATCTTGTTCCTCTTCCAAAGGGATGAAAACTTGTTAGATGCAAATGGATTTACAAAACCAAGTATGGACCAGATGGAAAAGTTGATAAACATAAAGCTTGTCTTGTTGCTAAGGGTTTTTCACAAGTTGAAGGCATTGACTATATTGAAACCTTCTCCTCTGTTGCAAAAATGAACTCTATCCACCTTTTTCTTTGCCTTTTTGCCTCTTTCAAATGGGAAGTCCATCGGATGGATGTTAAATCTGCCTTCTTGCATGGGGACTTGCATGAAGAAATCTACATGGAACAACCTATTGGCTTTATACAAACATACTCCAACGTTGTATGTCGGCTTCAGAAATCCCTTTATGGTCTCAAGCAAACCCCTTGGGCTTGGTATGCCAAAATGGATAGCTTTCTTTTAGAAACTGGATTTTCTAGGTGTCGTTCTGACAATACTGTCTACACCAAGAAAGTGGGAAAGTCCCTTATCATTCTTGTTCTTTATGTTGATGATCTTATCCTTACTGGTACTGATTCCAACCTTATAAACCATGTGAAGTCCAGCCTTAAAAAGAAGTTTGAAATGACAGACTTGGGACACTTGTATTATTTTCTTGGTCTTCAAGTCTTGCAATCCAAGGAAGGTATTTCCCTTTCCCAATCCAAGTATGCATGTGATCTTCTACGCCATTTTCACATGGAAGACTTTAAGACAACCCCTTCTCCCTTTCAGTCTGGAGTCAAAATTTCAGTCACTTATACTTCCCCTGAAGTTGATGCTACCTTATAATGTTAACTTGTAGGAAAACTTTTGTATCTGACCCATACTCGTCCTGACCTTTCCTTTGCTGTTGGCCTTATTTCTCGGTTTATGCAAAACCCACATGAAATTCATTGGAAAGCAACTAAAAGAATACTTCATTATGTTCAAGGTACAATTCAGTTTGGGATTCATTACAGCGCAGAAGCATCTCCTCTATTGGTTGGTTTCACTGATTCTGATTGGGCTAGTGACCCTGATGATCGGAAGTCTATTGCAGGTTGTGTGTTCACTCTTGGTTCAGGACCTATTACATGGGCTTGCAAGAAACAAAGTGCCATTTCTCTTTCTTCAGCAGAAGTAGAGTATCGTGGTGCCGTAGAAGCTAGTAAGGAAGCCCTATGGCTTTGTCAGATCTTTCAGCAGCAGCATCCGACTACACTTTGGTGTGATAATAAAAGTGCCATTCAACTATGCAAAGATCTAGTTCAACACCATCGCAGCAAACAAATTGAATTGCACATGCACTTCATCAGAAAGCTCATTCATGACCATGTTCTTGAAGTGCAATATTGTTCAACAGATGATCAAGTTGCAGACATCTTTACAAAGGCTCTCACAGAGGCAAAGTTTACTAAACTTCAATTTATGGTTGGAGTTCAGGAAGTTGTCACTAAGGGGGGATGGGTTCTAATGCCTCCTTCCTTCTCCTATTGTGTCATATTTATACATCCTTCAATCCTATCCCAAGTTGTTCTTAAGGGGGGATGTTAGGATATTCCGACACATAGGAAATAGTTAAGTGTAACTTGGTCTAGTGTAGAGTTAGGTAAATTGTGTTTCTTTACTATGTACTTTTGTAACTTACAATCTGACGATCATGATATGTTCTAGACATGAAGTGATCTGACAGTTCATTCTCTCCTCGGTATTACTGACACTTGATCCGTGGCTTAACACCTGATTGGTCCATGATCTCTATTTAAAGAGCATGGAGGGTCATTTGTAGGGTAACCATTCATGAGAGAAGCTTATGTAAATTTTCATTCTTTTATTAATAAATTAGCCGAAGTGGCCGCATTGACTCAGGCCGTGGACTGTTTCCCTCTTTGAGGGTTTTAACCATGTCAAAAATACTAGTGTATTGATCTGTGATCTGTTTGTGAGTGGTGTCCTTTGGTGTTCTGTATGAGGAACTTACCTTGTAAATTCCTACATTTATGGATGGATCATGCTTCATTTTTGCTACTGTTTTAGTTTCCTTTCTCAACACTTATTCATACAAACTTATGAAAGGATTTTGTATACATATATGGATAGTTTACAACACTCATTTTATTGAGGATCTTATGATACATCTATTATATAATTTTTGATATGCATGCATGAATATTTTCTTATTATCATGATGCTTAATGAGGAAGAGACAAGGGGTATTATGGGAGACACAACGTTCTTCTCTTTTCCTTTTTGATGATGATTATTTCAACTTGTATATGCATGGGTGATGTTGTCATGTTTTCACATTAGAGGTATGAGAGATGGGCTTGTTTATACAACATGCTTTATGGTAGCATTATTTAATTTATCTTGTTTTGTTCAGAGGCATATAACACAGGTGTGGTCAATGATTATTTAATTATTTATGAAGAAAAGTATATGTGGGGATCTTAAATGATAGATAATTTATTTTATGGATTAGGGGGTCCCACTTATAGGAAATTAAAGCATAATAACCTATAAAGTTAATTTTATTTAGCTTTCCCTTTAGAAACTCCTTCCTCATATTCTAATCAACATATGATTATAAAGTAAAATATAATGACCCCTAAAGGTGATTCAACTTCCAAACTACTTTGAGGAAGCATAAAAACATGAAGGTTAACATGAAGGAAGAGAGAGAATACTGTGGTGAGAGGTATGCATTATGTTGTAAGTTGTCATTCATTCCTTTTGATTTCAATATTTTGTGATTTACAAGAAGCTGAACCAAAAGGTGGCAACATATCATTTTTGAAAGGAAGTTACAGTCAAAGGAGCAACTCCACTCAACCTTTGGATATATATATTTTTAGGTAATTTAAATTCCTGTTATTTTATTTGTTGTTTGCAGGTCTTGTTTTTATTTAACCAATTCTAACAACCATTAATTTTATAGAGAAGCCGACTCTCTATAATTGTATCAAATCATTTGAAGGTGTTTGAAGACCAATTTTTGATTTTTTGTGTTTTCCAAAGTGTCTGTATATGACCTCTTTTCATTGCAGATGATTATAATCTCATATGGTCAATGTTCTTCACAAGAATCTTCCTTTTGATTCTGTTGTACTCATAGACATTTCATTAATAGATATATCTATTTTTTCTCTATATTTGCTATGCATACTTCTCACAAAAAAATATATTTTTGGTAGCAATTTATTCCCTTTAATTTATAAATCTAATGTAGCTGATTCTCTATAGTTTTTGAGGCTAAAATGATTCAAAACACTGACTATTTTGTTTCCTTTATGTTTGATTTTTGTTTTTGTTTGCCAATTTTTCCTATGTACAACCTTCTATTTCTAAAATTTCATGAAATTTTAATAATTCCTTGTAAATATTAGGCTTAGTTTCAATTTTCTATTTTAAATCCCTTGAAAATAACTCTTTTTCATTATAAAATTTGTAAATTCTCTTTGAATCAACCACAACATTAGGGCATAAAATATTGAACATACTTGTCCCATTATCTCACCTACTTTGTGAGATATGAGGGGTCAATTGAGAGAAGTATACAAAATTCTCCTTAGCTAACAATCTTTTGGTAGCCATACTGGGGAACGTTTATTTCCCTTGTCATCACAAATATATGCTAAATTCATTACTATCCAATCTGTGGAACAACCTAATATTGGATTTTTCTTGCGTGATTAGACTAATACTGCTCATTCATTGTTTGATTTCATCCTTCTAACACTATTTCTATCGAAGAGTGTGCTCAAAATTGGGCTATTTTCTTATGCGATATTCAATTAGAAGAGCAACGAGAAGCCTTTTAAAGGAAAATTTGTGAGCACGCAAATTTGGCTCATAGATTGTTGGTTTATTAGACTTATCTCTTATTGTTTTTTTTCCAATCAAATTAATGACCATTCTATTTGATCAACAACATGATCGAATTCAACAATTGAATGATCAAAGACAAATCACTAACCCTCTGCTTCATTACATTTGTACAATGCCTCTACTATTAATTATTTAAAGCAAAATTAGGTTGTGATTGCTCAAGCAATTGAAATTTCTAATGAGAAAGAAGTTATAATTAACCAACAATATGAATGTGAATTCCAACACATACAAGTTTCCCATCAATAATTATCGTATGAGTAGTGAACCTTGATCCTCTAGATGCGTTAGACATGAAAGTATTGAATGCACCCCTATTGATGAGATTCAAATACGTAGAGTTATATTAGAGGTTGAAGCTTGAAGACAATTCTTACAAAGTTCAACTAGCTCTTTTAGGACTACCTCTCCCGCTAAACATATAATGTCTAGGACTCAATTATGATCTTCATTTGAAACCTAGGGGTATAGGGCCTTCAGGTCCTCCTCATAAAGTCCAGGTTCAATTTTCACCCCAACAATTTCTATTCAGTCAATCTACTCCTCTTTCATTCCTCGTCAGTCATCCACTAACCCTGCAAAGGTTATTCGTAGATATGGTTTGTTCCAATTTGAAGAAGATCTTAATACGACCCCTTGGCATGCCCAATCTCATCTAAACTTGGCACCTTCTAATGCACCTCCTCCAAAATTCAAAGATCATTTACCCAAGTTCTCCACTGATGGAACTATAACTGCAAATGAGCATTTAATCACATTTTCTAATGCTTGTCACAATACTGGGGCAAACAATAATGACAGTGGTATGTGGTTATTTATGAATTGCCTTCAAGGCACAGCTATTGCTGATTTTTTCGAACTGACCCCAAAGTCTTTTTAACTTGGGAAGAGCTTTATTACTAATTCAAATCTACCTATAGGAAACTTAGAAATCATATTGATCTTTTATTTGATTATAACAAAGTCTCCTTTCAAAAGGGAAACCATTAAATCATTTAATATTTTATTACTAAATTATACCATCAAATTCTTAAAATTATTCACCCCCAAAATCAAGCATCAAGGATGCACTATTATTGCTCGTTGCCTCCTCTTTACTGTCAACGTCTAGAAGAGAAGACCACTACTAGTCTTGAATCTCCACTCCAAATTTCCCTGGATAATATCCCTAGAACCCAAACATGCATAAATAATTTTGAAGCCTGACTAATCATATAAAATTTATGATTTTAATAACATGGAAAATATTGTTAGATTAAAAATAAATTCATGGATGCATTAATGCTTTGTGAATAAATATAAGCAAATAAAGGATAAATATAAGCCACGAATCAACAGGGTAACTGAGAACTCTGTTAAAAAGCCCCCGCTTGGTTTCGGAATGGTTGGCAGCCACTAGATCACTCACCATAAATAACTTGGTTCAAGGAATTTGTAGTGCGTGCTTTGCTTGGCCAAGAAACTTCTCAAGTCAATTTGAAAGACGAGGAATGTTACAAGGGAATAGTATTTTAGAAATGCAATCGTGGGTGTCTTGGAAGATTTGTAGTATGGAAACTAGTGTTTAAAATCATTCAAGCAAAGCTTTGGAGGTATGATTACCACTTAGAAGCTAATGATTTATTTTGTTATGAAAATATTACCTCTGTTCTTTTTCACCCAAGTAGGATTTAACGTAATGAATGGGGGTACAAACTCTATTTTCTTCCTTATCATTGGCGTGGTGATGTTTAAACACTATTTATTGAAGGCCATTTATATGTTGCATGAAAGTTGATATCATAAATATGGTTTTGTAGTGGTTAATAGTAATTGAGCTAATATGGGAGTAAGTAAGTTTATAAGTATTTTTACTTCCAAATAAAAGATTGACCTATCAAAATAAAAGACAACACCAATACGAAGTGGATCGGAACGATGGCTAGGGTTTCGAGAAACGCTCTCTGGGCCGACGCCGCCCACCAAACGAGAGAACTGAGCATCAACGATAATTGCAGGATGGGCCACAGGAAATCTGAAGATGCTGAGGGAGGAACGAACGGGGAGCGGAAGTTGAATCAACTCCACATGACGTTCCTGCGTGCCTGCAAACTGAAGCGAGTCAGACTCAACACGACCTTCTGCAATGGGGGATTAGCTTGAACCTAGTCAAAAGGCATCAAAAGTTTTTGGGCTAGATGGAGGCATTCAGTTCTCACAGTCCCCGAAAACCAGGAAGCCCAGCAAGCTGCAGAGGGCGAATGATGCAACACTTGCCTAGACAGGACGAAGAGACTGGTGAGTCTGACCGTAGCTTCAAGCTGAGACAAAAACGACCAACGTTTAGACAACTCGTAATTGTGGTGCACAAAGCTGGCAGATCCAGCCCCGATTCTAGTAGGACCTCACGCGATCACCTTTCCTCTGCTGTTAATCAAAGTTATGTCCCACGGGAATGCTACTACGACTCAGATCCGGAGAAGAAAGGAAAATATGGGGCACCGATCTGCTCAGATCCATCAGATCCAGAATCATTGGCAACAGATCGAGCCCTATTTCAGACAGATTCAGCGAATACTAACCTGGATCTAATCCAAATCTTCATTAAAATGCTGGAAGGAAGGAATATGTGCAGGCGAATCAGGGGAGGGAGTTAGATCCAAGACTTAAGGCACGAAATCCAGACACACTTAGGCATACCAGCAAGCATGAAAAACCTGATTTACTACAGGATTATGGTATTGTTACAGACTCAAGTCAATCTGCTACTGTGAGGTGATGCTCTGGAACCAGTTCAAAGGGCATAGACACATTTAAAGGCGCAGTCAAAGGAAAAGAAAAAGCCCAAACCAAGCCAACGTTACATCCTGAACTACCCTGGTAGTTCAGGACCCTACATAGTGGAACAAAAATCTTGGAATCTTGCTTTCATAGTCACAACACCTGAGGTAAATGGGTTGTATACATATTTTCTTACCAAAGCAGCGATATGCAGATTTAATTGTTTTCGGCTTAAATCTGATTTTTTGCACTAATGGATATTTGTTACATGGACACCCACTTGTGAAATACCCTTATATTCCAAGGGGTTTTTTATTGTTAGATTCACCATAGTTCAAGAAAAAGAATATATACTTAATAAAGGACCATGGTTTTGGGGCAACGCAAAGCTCTTCATGACCCCTTGGTTCCCAGAATTTGACGCCAATACAATGGTGGTATCAAAAATGCCTATTTGGGTCACATTACACAATCTTCCATTACAATTCTGGCATCATCAAGTATTAGAAGGTATATGGAACTCCTTGGGAAAGTTCTTAAAGATTGATGTAGACAGATATACAAGGGGAATATTCACTTTCACCAGGGTATGCGTCGAAGTAGACCATAGTCAAGGACTACCAGACAATATTACATTGATCTTCAATGATACACATTGGACACAACCTTTAGATTATGAAAATATAGCTTTCTCGTGTTGCGGGATGCATGCAAACATGCCACCTACACAGTGCCTGTCCACAAGCTAAAAAAGACCCCAAAAGGAACAAAAAACAACCCAAAAAACCAAAAGGTTGGAAATGCATAGACACTCTGGAAGAAGTAACATGGAAAGCAGCAACAACAGAAAATAATGCAGAAAAGGATTCACAGAAGGGCCAGAATAGCGTTCAAAAGGAGGAGATCGACCACACCACTGCCTGCATTTTGAGGCCCAACAACCCCTTGCAGCATCATGAGTCCCAAACAACAGGAAAGGAAGTAAACAACAACAAACGAACTCATGGATCAGAGGGATCCGATTCTGACAAAGAATATCCTATAAACACAAATGAAAATCAAATGTCCATTGTAATCTCCACTCGAATCAACTCATTTGCATATGTTTTTTTTTTTTGGTGTGGTTCATGGGCACCCTAGTCATTGGGTGGCCGCTATGTCCACGGAAATATTTGGGCTGATCAAGCCCGAAGGGAATCAAGCCCCGCGACCAATAACTAGGCCTAACCCCAAGGGCTTCGAGGAAAATTGACCCTGTGACCTCTATGTTAACATAATCAACTCATTTGCATATGTTTTTTATTTGGTGTGGTTCATGGGCACCTTGGTCATTGGGTGGCCACTAGGTCCACGGAAATATCTGGGCTGATCGAGCCCGAAGGGAATCAAGCCCCACGACCAATAACTTGGCCTAACCCCAAGGGCTTCGAGGAAAATTGACCCTATGACCTCCCGAACGACGAGGCATTGATTTGAATGGTTAAGCTAACCCTTGGGGCTTCATTTGCATATGCTATTTAGCATCTAGCATCTACAACATGTAATTTTGTCTTATGAATAAAATTACAATATTTCCAAGGGAAAAAAATTGACTTATCGGAAATGCTTTTGCCAATACATTTATATTCATGGAAACAATATAAAGGTGGTTTTATTAATTCATAAGATTTTGTATTTTCAACCACAAATAACTGATTTTTTTATAATAGTGAATGCATTTATTTTAAGGCATGTGAAACATGGATAAAAATGCAAGTTTTTATAATTCAATGCATATATTTAATGCAGGATAAATATGTATGTTTTCATAATTGAATGCAATTACTTAATACATGTGAGACATGGATAAATATACATGCTTTTATAACTGAATGTATGTATTTATTTATTGCATGCGAAATATGGATAAATAGGTATGTTTTTATTATGGTATGCATTTATTTAATGCATGAGAAACATGGATAAATAGGCATGTTTTTATAATTGAATGTATTTATTTAATGCATGTGAAATATAGATAAATAATCAGGGTTTTGTAATTGAATGCATTTATCTAATGCATGTGAATTATGGATAAATAGGCATGTTTTTATTGTATGTATATATTAAATGCATATGGATAAATTGAAGAGCTTTTATAATTGTATCCATGTGTATGATGCATTTGAAATAAAGGTAAAAAAGATGAATTTGATTTTTTTTTTACATGGATAAAAACAAGAATGGTTTTGTATTATAAGAAGCAAGTAGATTGTTACCCGTGGTTTTGCAACAAGAAGATAATCGGAAAAACAATACCATGGTGGTGCAAATATATTCCCATGGTTTTGTATTTGGATTAAATGCATTAAAAATATGGTTTTCATACTAGTTAAGGTATTGCATGTGTTAAATTTTTATGGTTAGGAATTTAATGATGCATGTAAAAGTAAATGATTAGTTATGGAGATGAATTTTATTTTTATTTATGGATGTGAAAGAAAATGTTTTCATGCTAAGATGTACCATAATATTCGGGTTTAGATAGTTTGATATTTCAGGAAATTATAGGTAATCATGGCATGAGAGTGCTTGCTAGCAATAATGCTTGTAGTGAAGAATCATGACTTCTGCAAAAGAATTCAGTGATGGTTTTTGAACTAACCTCTTTTGCAATGATCAAAAGTTGGATTAGAAATAATACTATTGTAGGCGATGAGGTCATTATATATAACTATTGTTACATGTAGAGTGAAAGATCGTCATGTTCAGGTCACAATGAGCAACTTGGTTTACTAAGTTATATCATCAACTTGTTATGGTCTGAAAATGGTGATGCACGATGGGGAAGAAGGTTATTGCAATAAACAACTGCCATGAAGATATTGTGCTCTAAGAACTTATGGGTAATGTGTTTGAGAAACATTACAACATGTCTAATGTATGGGCCTATAATTAATAATGCTCAAATGAAAGATTATGTTTCTTTTGTAAAATTTTCAACCGTGGAAAAGGGATGGAAACCCTTATTTCCATTGAATGAGGGATGAACTCTCTCACGGAGAGTTTAATGAAATAAATGTTTGCTGGTTTATCCCTTCGGGGTTTCTAGGGTATATCAATGTTCATTTGCGTGTTTGTCTAATTGGTTACCTTGATGATGTGATCACCTTGCATAAAGTTCATAATTATATCATTTGATGATCATTTAAGTATGTGATAAGTCATTCATGGCATGTTACATGTTGGTAAAAATTGATAAAAACATTTCATCTTGTGTATTTTATACAACGTATATCGAGCGATGTGACAAATACAAGGAACAACTATGTAGAATTGGTGTTCCTTTGGAGGGTTAAGGCAATCAATTTGACATGACATCTACCCTTCAGCTCATGCAAGACATGAGAAATAGATTGAATTCTTATGAAAGAAAGATTAACATACAACCTCAATCATAACCCTCTTATTTAACGCATGTTCACATTGCTTAACAAACATATCAACCAAACTCTTTGCTCTCTTGACTGTGGTGTAATTTCTGTGAACAAGATCATGATGAAAAAATATGTCAAATCCAAATTAATGTGAGAGAAATATTTTTTTGGGAAAAAAATGATCCTTCCATGACAACTCTTGACTGAATCGATAATGAATAAGTGTTAATTGTTGAAACAAGAGGTTCCTTTAGGTCTCACAATGTGAGAAATCGAGTTTCTAAATAGCCTGAAAACCCAAGCACTTTAGATCCTATGATCTTATGCCCAATTGTAAATACCACCTCCACTTATCAAAATGTACATTCTTCTATCCCCTCTTCTTCTTCCATGCTTCCCAAATTTGACATTCTCAAATAGATGGTCAACATTACAGATGATACCTCCTTACTTGACGTGGTGAAAATACCCAAACAACAAAGGCAATTAAAGGATATTCTTGAAAGTAAAATGCACACACCTATTAATGCCTTATAAATTCAACCAAAATAATAAGATCATTAAGATAATGTCCTTGTAGTTCATAACCCTCCAGGTTCTCTTAGAACCCTCACTTTTATGTCTCCATGAAACTACACGACAAAATAACACATTGTTGCTTGGTCGATGGAGGTTCCAGACCTAACAAAATGCTTAAGGTTATAAGGGAAGAATTAGGTCTACAATTCTTCGAAGATACCCCAAGGAAAGTATTTACATTCAACATCTCTCTAGGAAATGATTGGTCAAATAAAGGATATCATGCTAGTTGTATGCACTCATCCCGAAATTAGAACCACTTGCAACATAGAATTCATGGACATGTCAGTCTCTAATTATTC
Organism: Pinus tabuliformis; assembly: GCA_031772625.1. Classification (NCBI taxonomy): domain Eukaryota; kingdom Viridiplantae; phylum Streptophyta; class Pinopsida; order Pinales; family Pinaceae; genus Pinus; species Pinus tabuliformis. The sequence goes on along the minus strand of CM062808.1, from coordinate 512,437,887 downwards.
AATAATTTTGGGAAGATATTGGCAAGTTCGAGCCAATGTTTACATCTCATTCGTTGGCACACATATGACCTTGCTTAAAAATGGAAAAAACCATTAGAGGAAATTTCAGCCTAAAAGTGCCCATGAAATTTTATTGTAATTTCCATGTAATTACCATGTCATAATATGTAAACCAATCAAAATAATTTAAATTTAAAAAGAGGTAAATGCAAATATTTTGGAGGGAAAAGAAGAAAAAAATACCCTTTTTATTGTATTTTTGGCTTATCTCCTTATAAGTTTACTCAAATTTCAAGTGTAGACACTTGTTGGATGTGGAATTAAATTTCACATCCAACGAGTACCCATTATGCAAACTTTTGAGAAGACCCACATTGATAAAAATTGAAGATACATTGAGTAAACCTATGCAATTCATCTCCTATTTTATTATTTTTCCTTATGAGACCACTTTTAGGCTAAAATTTCCTCTAGTGATTATTGTTTACAGGGAAGGTGATATCACACCATACATCAAAGGTTTACCCCAATTGCATGTTAACTATGTGGAAGGGGATATTGGTGTATACTCCCTTTTCACCAAAGATGAGGTGCTTCCTCCTATAGAAACATATCAGGATGATCAGATTTGGCATGTTCATTTTAATGGGGCCCCTTCTAATGAAGGTAATGATGTTAATATTGTCTTGTACTCCCCTCTAGGAAAAATGAACCAATACACATTTAAACTCGAATTTCAGTGCACTAATAATGTTGCAAAATTTGAAACACTCCTCTTAGGGATAGAACAATCCTTAACCTTGGGATGTAAATATTTGACCACTTTTGGGGACTCTGAACGATTTGTCAACTTAATAAATAGAATATATTCTCCTTGTAACAAACTCAATAAAATGTATACTCAAATTACTTGGAAAAAGTTCTTCGAACTTTTAGCTTTTAATATTACTCATTTTCAGAGGGAACTTAATTATTTTATTGATCGCTTAGCCATATATGCAATAAGTCCTTCTCGTCAAATATTATCTAAAAGGTTGGATTGTGTTCTACAATATATCTATAGGCCTCATCTCCCAAACAATGATGAGGACCGACAAGTGTTTTCTAATGATGAGAGCATTTGTGCTTTCATCCAAAACCAACCTATCAAGGAGAATGGAATCATATCATCAAAAGACAAAAAATAACCAACTGGATTTTCTCCTTCAAAAAATTCTTTCTCACCAAATGATGTTCCTAATTCAAAATAAAAACATGGGGAGGGACCTTATTATAAAATTAGAGAAACAATTTCGGTAAATATTGGAACCCCTGATGACTCAAAGTTATTACTAGTTGGAGCCCATTGCACCAAAGAATAGAAATAAAAGCTAATTAGCTTATTCAAAGAATTTTTTGATGTATTTGCCTGGTCTTACAAAGACCTTCACATATTCAATCTTGGGATCATTAAGCATGCCATTCCTATTAAGGAATATGAAAAACCAATTAGGCAAAGACAAAGGCTGTTCAAACTTGCTCTATAAGCCACTATTAGATAAGAATTGGATAAATTACTTCAATATCAAATCATTTTTCTAATTAAATACTTAGAATGGGTGGCTAACTTGGTCCCTTCGAGGAAAATGAATGGAGACATACACTTGTGTGTAGAATATCATTCATCAAATAAAGAAAATGTAAAAGATAATTTCCATTTTCCTCACATGGAGCATATATTACAACGAGTGGAAACATCTCAAATCATGTCTATTTTATATGGCTTTTCTAGTTATAACCAAATTCACATGAAGAAAGTGGACAAGTATACAACTACTTTTACCACTTGTAGGGCGCTTTTTCTTATGAACAAATGAATTCTGGATTGATTAATGTAGGTGCCACTTTCTAGAGAGCTAATAAATTAGACTTTAATGACCTCATCAAGAAAATCATTCATATGTTCCTCGATGAAATGAAATTATATTCAAAGTTTCGTAATGGTCATTTTGAGCATCTAAGATGAGTTTTCATTGGGTGTAGAAGAATCAATATATCACTCAATCCAAAGGAGTTTGCATTCAGAGTCATTGTTGGTAAGATTCTAGTATATATTGTATTTGAATCTGGAATTAGCATTGACCCAAGCAAGGTTGAAGCAATTAAGAATCTCCCACCTCCTAACTCAAAAAAGGAAATCTAATCTTTTATAGGAAAATTAAAATTTCTCTGCAATTTTATCAATCATTTTGCCAAAATTAAAAAGCTTATTCACAATTTATTAAAGCAAGATCGCATTTTCAAATGGGATGATAATGCACAAAGATCTTTCCTTGCCATAATGGAAGCTACTGCATGCACACCAGCACTGGAAAATCCAGGCTTCACCAAACAATTCTCCATCTACACCAATGCCATAAAGGAATCCATTTCTAATATCCTCATGCAAAAGAATGATCAAGGAATTGAAAAACCAATTTCCTTCATGAGTCAAAGCCTTTCAAATGATGAATGAAAATACTCTTTTATTGAGAAACATGTATTTTCTCTTATTAAAGCAATTGAGAAATTTAGGCACTATATCCTAGGAAAGCACACAAAGTTAAGATCTTGTTACTTGCCGTAAATGTTTTTCTTTCACAGACTTATATTTAAGAAAAACTTGTTCATTGGCAAACCCAAATTTTTAGGAACATGATTTTTCAATCATTACTACCAAGACGATAAAGGGTCACGACCTAGAACTTCATCTGGTTCAATACCCTAAACCATGTGAACCAAAAAATGACAATGAATCCTTATCTGCTCTGTTTCTGACTAATCAACAAGAATCGATGTTGCAGATCACCCTCGATACAAGGAATTGATCTATTACTTGTAAAATGAAATATGTCCTGATCATCTTAAAAAAAATCAATGAAGAAGGTTGCATTTGGAATCATCCAAATATTTAATCCTTAATAACAAGGTTTTTTCGAAGATTTTTAAGGGATTATTATTATGTCATGTCAATGATGAGTCTATTGATGAAATTATAGAATTTATGGCCCCACTAATGGAGGAATGCATATAGGTGGTCATTTTGGAGAAAAATTTGTCGCACATAAAATCTCTAGATATATTTTTTATTGGCCAACAATATTTTTAGATCCATATAAGTATGTGTAGAGTTCTAAGAGGATATTAGTAAGTTGCTAGTATAGAAAAATTCCATGATATGCCTCTACTACCTATCATTGCTAATTTCCTATTTTCAAAATGGAGTCTTGACTTCATTGGACCAATCGATCCACCCTCATCTACAGGGAACATCTTTATTATCACCACCACTAATTACTTCATGAAGTGGGACGAGGTTGCCCCGTTAAAGAATGCCCAAGATAAGCAAGCCATTGAATTTCTTGAAAATAATATTCTATCACGTTTTGGTATCCCTCTTAATATGATCACTAATAATTGTCCAACATTTGTTTCTACGTGATTTACTGAATTTTGTGATAGATAAAAGATTAAAAATTCCACCTATTACCCTCAAGGTAATGGGCAGACATAATCAACAAATAAGAATTCGATTTGAATTTTAAAGAAAATCATAAACGACAAGCCTCACAATTGGCCTAATTCGTTAAAATAGTCCTTATGGGTTGAACACACAATCGTGAAATCTAGTACTAACACTTACCCTCTCCAGCTTGTGTATGGGCAAGAGGTAGTTATGCCTATTGAACTTGAGTTGACTTCTTTACACGTTGCCATGCAAGATGGATATCTTAATTCCATTGACATCCCTCAAAGAGTCTTATCTCTGTTAGCATTGGAGGAACAACACAATCATTCTCTTAACAACCTGAAACGTAGGATGAAAACAGTGAAGAAATACTTTGACAAAAAAAATATATTAATTTTAGTGTCAATCAAAAGGTACTATTATAGGAGTACTTTACACATGCAAAAAAAAGGAAAACATCACAAGTTTAAAAAATTGTGGATTGGCCCCTTGAAAATTGATGCTGTTGTCAAGCTTAGTTCCTATCTCTTAAAACATGAAAATGTTCGTATCATGCCCTACACTATGAATGGCTCTCATCTCAAGCCATACATAGAATTGACACAAGAATAAACTCATCAAAATCAATTTCCTGCTTGTAAATATTTACTTTTAGTTCTTTTTCTTGTTTTATTTTTATCTTTTCTTTTATTCCACTTGTCTTCCAGTTAATTTTGGTCTTCTTTCTTACTTTTTTATTATTTTATAGTTCCTCTCCAAGTCAATTTCTTCACCACATTTTGTATTCACTTTCTATTTTTGATTTTAGACTTTTCATTTCCTGAGTTCTTTGGTCTTGATAAGGATGATGTATTTATATTATACTTTGAGTATAGTTCCAAATTATTTTTAACAAGATAACAATACCTTCCTGATACAATTTATGTTAGGCTTTATATCTCCAAAAATATTGACAATAATATTCCTAATAGAGGGACATAAAACCTTCCCTTTTGTCCAAGTGTTGGATTGCGAAGACGCTATATCTAACTATATTATTACCTGTAACAAAACACCATAGGTAATGTCATCTTCATCTCACCTCTTACATCCCTCACTTCCCATCCCCTAATGACAACTCATATCCTACTCACTCATAGTCTAAGCTATAAACTCTATTTCTAGAGATTTCTAAGTTCTAGTTTTCCCTATGTGTTACACAATATTTTGTCACACCTCCTGCACTTCCGAGTGACATACCCTGAAGTTCCCAAAACATGACCATCATGCGGTGTACTTATTCAGATATGTAGCTCATATCCTCTCTAGAACATTGTTTGGAAAATGCCTTGAGCTTTCCCTTGAAGAAATAGCTCTAAACCCCTTATTTTGAGACTCATCGCTCTTACGAGGTTAAAAACCACGATGGTCACTTGTTGCATCATGATTGACCTACGATGGCATTGCTTTGTTCCCTTGTATACCCGTGATGATCCCAAAAAAGGCAATTTTCCCAAAGAGGATGAGAGGCTTCATGATCTAGATCTTCCATAATGGCGAGGTGGAGGTTGTTTGACATAGATGAGGTCGAATTCTCCCAACTTGGCCTCTTGGTCTTATCCCTATGACCTACCTCCTTGAGATGAGGACCTACTCCTATATTTGGATAGATCCTAACTCCCTTTTCCAGCCTATATATTCATCTTTTCCCATTCACAAATGGTTGGTCTATGTCTTTTTGCACCCTTACGTTAAGCATGTGCGTAGAGGCTATTCATTTGACTTGAAGAAGGAGTGGTTGGAGAGTTCTTGGCTTGGACTTGCATTACCACTCAAGGATAGCCTTTCAACATCAAGAATTTGGTTGTAAGCTTTCCTTTATTTCTTAATAATATACAACTACTGGTTCATCTTCCCAAAATATATATGTTCATGTATTATTTAGCTTGACATTCCTTGATCAATTAAGTAGGTTGTTATTGGATTTGGTATTGGTTTTGGTATGATTTGTTGTCTCTTGATCACTTGTGCAGGTACAAAAACATTGAGAGAAGCTAGAACAAGTCCGTGACATGAGCAGTTTGAGGCTCTCAACAAAGGAAATCAGAATAACATCAGAACGAGGTAGGCCATCTCTCTCATTCTACTTTTCAATTATAACCTAGGAAGATGTCTAGTTGATTGTCACTTTAGTTGCTATACCCACTCATTGGGCTAGAGGGATTGTCTCTGTCTGCATAGAGGATTAACCTTGTAAACACTATGTAAACCACCCCATGGAGTTGCCAATGTTGACACATGTTAATGATTAAAATCCCGCAAATCATTTTGATTATCTCCCCCCTCTCCCCAATAAGTGAATTAAATACAAATTCTATAAAAAGAAATAAAGAATAAAAAAATAAATCTAGTAGGTGGAACCCTACCTTAAGTCAATTACATAAAATTCTCTGCAATGTGCAATGATACTAAAACAATTGATGCATCAAATTTTCTTTCACATTTGAATCTTGACTATCTTTTAAAGGTGATTTTTTTTGCTATGAATTTGGAAAATTAAAAGGAATATGAGCATATATATATCTGGAGCTTCCAATTGTGCTAAGTTTCCACAAAGCAAAAGAAGAAGGGTTAATTTTCTTTTTTTCACACATTGAAAGTATATAGTTTTTAATGTCAAATTTTGGGACCCATTCATATAGGCACTTCCAATGTGAATTCACATTCAAACTATATTATTTTATTTCCTATGGTTGAGACATGGTATATTTTAAATGTTTCTAGAGGGTTTTGAATGGATTAAAAAACCTTATATAGTCTTGTGGTTTCATGTATATAATTACCATCCATAATAAAGAATGACATTGTTTTGCTTAATACTCGTGGTTACAAGGACAAAATATTTTTATGTTGTTATATTATTGAATAATGATTGCAGAGCTCATGTTGTAGGTTATAACATATGGTTTATGGTGGCAGTGGTGTACATATTTGAACAACGAAATAATGGAAGCATATTGAAGGTGACATGATATATTTCTTGACTTGGGTTAATGCATGATAAATGACTTCGGTGAAGTTGAAAGTGCATAGTTTTGTTACATTTTACGTGTTAAAATATGCAAACTCATTCAAATTCCACTTTGGGAAGCTCATTTTATGGAGATAATGATTTCATTTAATTCCTCTTTTAGAGAGGACCAAAAATGACCTAACTATCACTCAAATCGGATAAGGAATAGTGTACTTATGAAGAAAAGCCCACATGTGCATATTTGATAAGGTTGGACCTAAAGTTGATTGGAAAACCTTGGAAGGCTATAAATACAAGTGACCTCAACCTCATTTGGGCATCATCACGCAACACTATTGTATTCTCTTTCTTAGTTTTTGGCTCTCACAGGTTTGAGGAACATCTGTGGAGGGATGCGTTCACTCGAAGATGAAATTGTAGGGCCCGAAGCTCACATATTTGTTTTAGGGTTTTGGGCCTAAGTCGTAATCATGAAACATGAATAGCATGACCACAGTCTCATGCTAACTATCTCATCCATGGGACTGAAGCTTTTCAGTTGAATGCTCAACTCCTCCTCCATGCGACTGACATCTAGGGTTTCTAAGTCTCAACTACAGACTGCAGTCACTAGATTAGAGGCTCCAAGGAGCGACTGGAGCATTCCCAGTCGAACGTATGACACCTCCTCCATGAAACCAAGACCTAAATGGTGAAATTTTAGTTTTCTGATATTTCTCTTAGTAATCGCAGTGTTTAGCAGTTGATCCCAGGCAAGGACAATTCATTACAGGATTTAGAATTAGAATTTTGAATATAAACATTGTTGGGCTCATTTCATGGATATTGTGTAGTTGTTTTTACTGGATAGTTATATGGATGAAGATATGGATCATTGTACTCTCTTTTTTTGAATCATTTGATGAAAATCTAATAAGAATAATTTGAAAGGGTTTTCCCCATAGTGGGCTTTGCCTTGGTCTCCAACTAATCCTGGTGTCTCTATGTGTGAATTCTTTTCTTCTATTGTCCCTTTATGTTCCACCACATTAATAGTTATGATATTGTTCTTTCTATATAGTTGCATATGCTACTGAATAATGATGTAAATATGAATAATGTTATGCTGTTATGGGGTGAACTTAATGTGTTAATGAAGAAATGAAATTATCAAAGCAAAGAACAATATATCCTTAAGAAAAATTAACATGGCATCAGAGTTGGGCTAAAGAAAAGTCATGGAGATAACCCCTATGATGACACCATTGATGGAATCAAGAGAGAATGGAGGAGACCTAAAATAATTCTAGGATTTGAAGGAAACCCTAGGAAATTTGTGCATTAGAGTTTGATGGTTATTAGAAGGTTTTGAGAGAAACCTTGGTTTATGGAAAATATTTGAGATATGAAATCTAGAAACCCTAGCAGGGTCAATGTGAAGATGCTCAAGCACTTGTGTCAGAATTGATGAATCCTTAGATGGGATAATATCTATTAGTCCTGGTTGCTGATAAAGTTGGTCGAAATAGTGAAGGCAATATTGTCATATGTACAATGGAAAATGATGGCTCTTGAAGGATGGTTCAAGAGGGAGATGATCACCTCTCATTGAAGATAAGTACTTTCCGACTCATGATGCTTATTTATATATTACTTTTGACTTATGGACCTAATTATTGTTTTGATTATTATTTATGCTTCCTACATGTATATTTGAGTATTTGGATGCTTCTAACCTCTTGATGAGTTGTGATAAGTGGATCCCTATTGAGTATCATGGCTAGTGCAGGAAGAGAAGAACAAGCATTGGAAAAAGTAAAGAGGCACTTAATGAAAATGTGACAAAGTGCTACTAGCTAAGAAGGTGCACAAGTATCTAAACACTACAAGTTATGTATGGTGTTATGTTTTAGCTACAATATTGATGACAAGGTAAGCCCTAAGGTCTGATGAGAATGTCTCCTTCACAAATGGTTCATGCATATGAAAGTTATTTGGATTCATGGTTCTTATAATAAAATGGTGCACTTGGTGGTAAAAAAGTATCTTACCTTTTATACATGATGAACTTCTTGATTCTATGAAGATACTTAATATGGATCTTTGAAATAGTGGTATACTTGATGTTTGGCTAACATCTATCATTTTGAATATCTTTGATCCCATAAAGAAGGCTAGAACATTGATTCTAGTAGATGGTAACTTGACACTATTGATATTATTTTTGAAAAGCATGGTAGCCATGATGATAGAAGTATAACAATGAGATTGATATTCATGATCTTTTGTTGACCATAGTTATGTTTTGATGTGTTTAGTAATTATGGCATATGGTAAAATTGAATGCCCTGAATTGATGGATTGAGTTATGTGATAAAGAAGTAATATTGTGATCATGACTCTTGAAGTATAATCCTATTATATATTTAACTCATGATGAAAGATTAATGTCAATATGTAATGGTGAATTAGCTGATGCTAACATGATATGATCATGATAAATATACGATATAGTATGAATTTATGATCTAATAGATATGCTAATGCATGATAACATTATAGATAGGTTGATGGAATGAATTAAGATGACTGAAGTGGCTTCCCATTTAGAGGGAGAATCTATCTATAAGATCCTTACTCCTACTATCATTTGCACTATATGTACAGAAGACTGTTTACTGCTGAAATATGATTTATGGGCATGAATAAAAAATATATAATATTGTTGGTCTGCAACAAATTTAGGACCTGAGAAGATAGATTTTTCCCTTACTCTAAGCCTCAGTCACATGGAATCAATCTTAAGGGTGCGATTGTAGCCTCTCAACATCTCGGAGGAAGGCCTATGGGTATGAATATGCCTATAGGACACAAGCATGAAGCTTTCTGAATAATATCAGAAGTACGCCTAAAGGATGTCAGTCCTACAAACACGGAGCAGACAACAGAAAGTTCTATGAGAAGGGAAGTTTGAATCTTTGACTTACTATAATGTGAATATGTTAACTAAACTTGTGTTTGCATATGACTAGGATATGCATATAAATATGACATTATGGCTGATTAATATAGATAAGAAATATTTTACATGATGATTGATAATAATTTAGAACTTTGGCTTGATGTTGAGATATCTTTTGGGCTATATATCTCTCTGTGATAACAAATTTGGATTTGACCTGATGAATAATGATTTGATTTGATGACCGATGATTGTCCTCGATAACAATGATAAATGGGCATAGTATCTTTCAATGACTAATATTGGTATTCAATAATGGTTTTGTATTGGTCTCATTGAAGTATAAACAAGTGTGAAGTAATCTTACAATAAATGGATGGAATTTGCATGAATTATTCTTGATCATGAGAATCCCTTGATGAAGTTTTGTGTGATATTGTTTGGTAAATGACAATTTTTTGATAGATGAAGTCACTACTTGATGTGAGCTCTACCTGTCACCTAGTTTGAAGAATCTGTTATAGTGATATTTATGAGTTTGATATTAATTTCGATTTGGCATCTAAAATTTGATAAGCCGACTTAGTTGATTTGATTGCACAATATTGATTTGTGTAAGGCTAAACATATTGGTTTGGTAAAGTGTTATTCATAAATCATTGTATGAAGCAAGTTCCCCAAGATGGGTATGTCCGCATTGATAGCTATATGGTGTGTTGGATACCTATACCAATAGGTTTCATATTTCATGATTAGCAAGAGAAAGTCCAAATATGCTCTGCTTTGATATCACAAAGATCCCATATTTCCTAGAGAACAAGAAGGTGTGTAAAGTGTTTCAATGATTGATGACCTTATTTTCCAATTTTGATGGATGATCCAACAGTTTAATCTGGATCATGCCATGTTTTCAATTTTTTGCTATAGACTAGAGAAAGAAGTCTGTTCAAACTGCTTAACCTTGGCAGACAACTAGTTTAGGTAGAGATGAAAAGGCTCCCAACAGCCTAATCTGGGACCTTGGAAGAGATAAGGGTAGAAGTAGATAGAGAAAGCAAAAGAAAAAGCCAAAGAAAAGAAAAGGCAAGTAAGGGTATGCAAGTCCAAGTGCACCCTCCAAGAAGAAATAAAAATGCTAGGCAAATAGCTGGGTAAGTAGTTGGGGTTGCAGAAAGGTTATCCCTACCATTGCAGAGATGGTGATGGTGGGCATCAAAGCAAAGTTAACTAAGTGACAAGGGTGTTCTTCTTCATCGAGTAACAGCAGGAAGCATGACTAATTTCCCTCATTTTCCTCCAATTTCATTTCTAACTTTCCCCCATCAGCTAAGATTCATGGAAAAGACTAATGTTTCATGGTGTTTCTTAATCTTTAAGAAGCCACATTTCTTGTCTAAAGATCTTTTCATTTTGATCTACTCTTAAAACCAAGTTTGTTTCACATAAACTTAATGGTTTCCCCCTCCACTTGCCCTCTCCTCCACGATAACACTAACCCTATTATATAAATCCCTTATATCACCTTTTTCCCTAATATTACTAACACCAAGGTGTATAAACCCCAAAATCTTATAAATACCCACCCCCTTGGTATTATAGCCAATAAAGTCTCGAGTCAGGGATCAAATGACACCAGGTCATGTTGATGAACCTATGCCAACTACCCCTTCCCCTTCATGAGCTAATTCCTCTATTTTTAACCCCTTTTGCACATAAAAAACCCCTAAAAAGCCTAAATTCCCACCTTCACCCGCTTCAAAGAGCAAAAATTATGAAAAAACCACTTTCTGCTCCCTAACCAAGGTTAGCGCATACAGATTGTTTTTTTTGAAATACATTGGAAATTCGTTCAAAATACATATTTATGCCTCCGCCCGCTTCCGTATACACTGACCATCTCACCTCCCCGATGACCGTTGGATCAGGTCCTCCAGATCCGACGGCCCTGATCGCGTCAGAGTCCTTCCGACGTCCGCGGATTATGCGTACTATCTCCCCGTCACATCAGTCATCCGACCACCGTCCGATTTAGCCTCCGCAGATCTGACGGCCACCATGACGTCGGAGCTCGTTCAGTGCCCGAAACTTACCTCCCGACGGCCGTATTTTGAGTACGTCACTCCGCTGCCACGCGCCCTCATCACAGCGCGTCGGAGGTACAACCGCTGCAAACCTCCGCCGTACCGGGAGCGGTGCGATACGAAACCGCTGCCCGTTTCCGGTTTTTCCACTCCGCTTACACTACGTCCTCGCCGCGTCAGCAACCTGTCATCGCTCCGTAACCCAGGTACGCTGTCTTGTCATTCCCTTGCCCAGCCATTGGTCCACTTGTCCTGCCATCTCACTGCCCCGGTGGACCAACCAGACCCCGCCACCTGGCCCGCTGACGTCCTGCTGACGTCATCCGGCCCTGACCCCACTCATGACGTCATGATGACGTCAGCACAGATTCGCGCCAAAATCACCAAAAGGTCTATTTTAGCCGAAAATTCGTGTTTTTTGCCATTTTTGTGCATTCATCGTCGTTTATTCTGCATGCATAACTATGACTAAACCTGCACCAGCTGCGGAAAAGTGTTCCCTGACCACCAGACCGTCCATTTCTTCAGCGCCAACAAGCTCTGACCGATCCAAATCTACAGGTATTCCTCATTTGAAGCTCTGAAACTCCATTTTCACTGCATTTCGCATATCAATGAGTAACAGACCTTAAGACCCCAAATTCACCGTTAAATGCCACCGAATTGACATTTAAACTGAACCAGAGCCATCACTATGCTTCTGTCGAACCAATGTAGGTAATTCGAAAGAAAAACTGTCGCTGGTTCGCGCAATCGTGAACCCGTCACCTGCAGGAAATAAATCCACCACAAAAGAGCATCCTCTGAACATTTCCGCCACCCACCTAATCACTCAGAGGCAGTATTTCAACTGCTGCAGCCTTACCTTCACCCTTCACTCATAAAACCATCATTGTCTGCAAAGAAACTTTGTCAGTATTACTCTGCATAGTAACAGCAGTCTTCAAAAGAGAGCTACATCCCAAGAAGAGTCATGGACCCCCCTGTAGCTCCTATAGCCCTCAATGTAGCTCCCCTGAATGTCCCTAATAGAACATTGGACACCAGAGCATTAGCAGACTTGGACTACAAGATATCAGAGGAAATGTTGAGCAAAAGCAGGTTCCATTTACAAATCCTCAATGAAATAAAGATCAAACATGAGAGGGGGACAGACATCCTGGGAATTTGGGATTCATTTCTCCCAATATTCAAGCTTCCTCAGGTTAATCAATTCCCTAAGCTTATCTACTTAGTTGCTGATCACTATGATGCATCCCAGAGGGCAGTGCTAGACTCTTCAGGATCAATTCTGTTCCTCATTACCCCTGAAGCCATCAGGGAGATGTTGCAGTTCAAGACAGATCAAAAGTTGGTCCCTCTGTCATTAGCTGATTTAATAGTACAGGGAGCCAGAACGACAGAGGCCCAAATTACAAAGATCAACCAGCTGTTCATCCAAGCCGACACTCTACAAACTCCTCCCATCAACTGTGTTTACCTCAACCAATTGGGCCTAGACCTTGTTGACATGATCAGTCCCATCCTGGGATATGATTCAGTAGAACATGTGGATGAAACAGTTATACAAATGATGCTTATGTTTGCCCCAGGAAAGAAGCCAATTTACTATGATTATGCCACATACATATCAGACAAGATGCATGACCAATTGATGAATTTGTCAAGAGAAAGGGTATTTAGATACACCTCTTACCTATATCATCTGCTCCTATACTTCCAGCATGATAAGTTCTCCTTCCCAAAGAAGAGACAAGATGCACAGGGCAGTCTGAGATCAGTAGTGTATTGGACATCCGTTTTTCACATAGTAAGCTATTCTCCATACACCTACTGCGAATTTATTGATCTTTTCATCCATCCAGCCTTGACTCTACTGTTGGGTTCACCTCCTCCCAGATTGACAGACGAAATGTAAAGACTCCTGCATTTATCAAAAGCATACAGTATTGGGGATTGGTATTTCTACCAACACCACACCGTCATTAGAATATATGGGTGTGAGTTGCCCCCATTTAGACTACCCAGATTTGTGCCTATGAGGCTATTTGCCTTAGAATACTTCAGGCAGTTTGGCTTTGTGGATATGTTCCACTTCTCAGGCAGAGGTAAAAAGGCACAGCTAAAGGTCAAAAGTCAACTTGGCCATTTCCTCTATAATGAAAGGGATGAAGGGTGGAAGGAAGCAGATAGAATACTTGGGGGGTTGGGTCTCAAATACAGCTTCTTATGGAAACCTTATGACCCTAACAACTTCATAACCATGAGAAGGCTGAAATACAAACTATCTGCCTATGATCATTGCAGCCTTCCTCACATAGAAAAACATGCCAACCAAAGCAAATGGAAGAGAGGCACTCTGGAAGAAGCTGTTACACAAGAAGAGCTTAATCAAAGAGCTCTAAACAACCAAAAGAAGATGGCTGACCTTGAGTTTTATTCACAGGTCCCCTCACTGCCAGGCACACAAATTGGAGCAACAACATCTTCCTCAACTGCCCAACATCAAGTTGCAAGAACTGGTGAAAACATCCCAGAAAGGGGCAAAGGCAAAGAGATGGAGCAGGAGCAACAACAGGAACAGCAACAAAAACAACAGCAGCAAGCAGAAGGGCTGCAGCAAGGGCAGCAAGAAGAATCAGAACAGCAAGATCAACAACATCAAGAAGAACAAGGGCAGGAGCAGTCTGCCCAGCAAAAGAAAACAGTGGAGACTCCTCAGACCACTGAAAGAACGGCACCTACAAGACAAGACACCACCTTTGATGCCTCGGTCCTCCAAACCCCTCAAAAGGAGGATACATTTGTCTTTAGAAAAAGGGACAGAGAGACTCCCCTGACATCCTCTATAGACCAGGGAGAGAAAAGGCAGAGACTCAATGATTTTCCAGAGGAGGATATAGCAATAAGAGAGGCATTGGGCATGGGCCCACCCAACAGAGAAGCCTCAGCAAGTTCCTTCCAGCAGGAACAGGACAGGACCATGGGAGGGGAGGTCAGCTCCTCCAGCCAGTAGAAAGAAGGACAAGTCAGCATCAAGCAGCAATTTATAGACATTAAGAGGAGGAGTGACCCTATCAAAGTACAACTGTACAATCACCTGCTAAACATGGCTCCTTCCAATCAGCAGAGACTTATGTCTGCTTTTGATGTAAGTGAAGGCAAATTGACAATGAGTCACTTTATGCCTACGGCACTCTGGCCACAATCCACTGCTGACTATCTTAGGACTAACCTAGAGGTCCTTGCCAAAGACATACACCCTATGGACAAAATTGAGCTGCATAAGCAAACTGGTGAAATGGTGTATGCTTCATTGGCAGACAAGACTTTGGAGAACTACAAATTAACAAGCAGTCTGAATGCCACAGCTTCCCAGCTAGAACTGGAGAGGGCCTCTTCTCAGGCCAAAGACAACAGGATAAGAACCCTGGAGGAAATCATTGTAGAAATTGGGCACAATCCCAATGACATCAAAGGGATACAAGAGATCCTGAAACTTAGAGATGCTGACATGGCTGCACTAAGAAAGAAGATCAAAATTCCAGCCACTATCCATCCACAGACTGATGAGGTAGCAAAGCAAAGGTATGAGCAGGATTCTACTGCCCTGCTAATTTCCATTTACAAAGAGCTTGTGAAGGCACAAGAAAAATTGGGGCAATATGAAGCTACACAAGCACCTCTACAAGCATCATCAAAACAAGCACAAGAAGGGCAGACATCTCAGCCCTCTCCTCAAGTCATCAATCTTGAGGAGACTGTTCCTACTACAGTGCCTCCACCTCAGCAGGCTGAATAAACAGCCACATCTACTTCAGCAGCACCCATCAGCACAGATCAGAGCCTAGATATGCAAAAGCTAAAGAATGAAATACAAATTTTGGAAGCCCAGATGACAGAGCTGAATGAAACTAAGGAAAAGCTGGCCAAGGTAAATGAAAGGCATGATAAGACAAAAAGAGAAGTGGGAGAAAAGGCCAAGGAAATCAAAGCCCTCAAAGACAAGATCAAGGAGCTTGAGAATGAGCTCAAGCTAGATAAAATCATAGCTGAGATCAGAGCAATGATATGGTCCAATATTGGTCAATCCATCAACAACCAATGGCCATACATCGAGACAATCCATGAGCAACTAGAGCTCATCCCAAAGGCACAGAGGGAAATCCGAACATCAAGGGCGTTATTGGGAAATATGCCTGAAATTGCTACAAGAATGATCAATGTGCTCAATCACAAAACAAGTTCTCAGTTGGCCACCATGGGAATTGCAAATAGAACTGAGACTATTCAAATGATCAAGAGGGTTCTTACTCTTAGAAATCTGGTACAGACATTGGACAGAAGAACCCAAGATATGCAAACAGAGGTAAACAGGTTCATGGAGAGATTCCAGGTATTGCAGAATAGAGGACTCCCTAGCTTACTGAACAGCGGAGGGAAATTATTCACCCATGAACAATATGCTAAAAGAGTAAATGTTTTTGCCTCAGCACAAGTCAATGAGAAGGCCAGCACTTCCGAAGACACAGGGCCTATTACAGGACAGATTTTCTATAGTAAGATAGAAAATCTACTTTTTGTGATGAATGAAATTAATCACTTGTTTGATGTAGCCCCAAATTTTTTAAAATATACAGAAGCTGAAGAGACAATGGAGGCCATCCTCAGGCATCAGCTCCCTACACAAGAATGGTGGACAGATGCAATCCAGAGAATTTTGTAAACAATAAGCTATTCACCAACTTCTGTTTTTTACAAATTATGATGAAAAGAACAGTCAACAGAGTCAGCAGGCATCACGGATCAGAGCTGAGCCAACTCAGCGGATGTAGAGGCCAACAAAGCAGAAAAAGAGAACCACAGCTGGCAAACCCGAGAACGCACTACGCAGCCAAAAGTAAATGCGTATCTCCAGAATTAACACAGAGTAATGCAACCGACTCAGTGACTCTTAAAAGTCAAGACAATCCTCTGACAGACATAAAGGGCATTTACGCTGCATTTAACATTGTAATAACTCCTTGCCTACTTTCTGAACGTCACTGAAGATATTTTTCTCTCTCAGATGACTCAATGCCTGAGATATTTTGTATGCACATTTCTATAAAATCCCCTTCGCATGAGATAGCAAGGGTTGTTGTGAATTTCTCCTGAAGAGTCTCTTATGCTGTAATCATTTTCTGAAAGTTAATAAAGGAAGCAATGGAATTTCGTGGATGCTTGATGTGTTGAAGATGTTCTGTGCCCGTTCATGACTGCTGGATCCCTGCGTATCTTACCATGCAATAAGTCTCTGTAACTTTCTCCATGTTTAGTTTGTTTTGTTATAAATCCATATACACTATCTGATTTCCAATATTAAGCAACAGAGAAAAAGAATAACTCCCAGGATTTGCTCACTGAGCACCCTGAGTTCAGTCTGTGTTGTTCATAAATGTTTTCTTCAGGTGTAATCTATACAAAGTGTGATTCTTAAACTGCTGCACTTTTAGAATACAACTTTCACATTGGCCACTGTCACAGGAATTCAAACTTTGCTCCCGTGCTCTGCGTCCATTTTCATTTCACCAACCTAACAGAGAATTCTCAACAGATTTCTGCTGGTTGGCACATGTCATCACTCAAATTCAAACTTGTCTGTTAAATACACAATAGGCCTTGCAGTCAGAACACTACTCAACATATAAAATCATCTCACATCATCTAGACTCCATTGCCCAATGGAAACTCACAATCAAAGTATTTCATCATAAGAGCTGAAAGAAATCCTTCAACC
The DNA here is from genome assembly GCA_031772625.1 of Pinus tabuliformis. Classification (NCBI taxonomy): domain Eukaryota; kingdom Viridiplantae; phylum Streptophyta; class Pinopsida; order Pinales; family Pinaceae; genus Pinus; species Pinus tabuliformis. Next base: position 512,420,586 of record CM062808.1, on the reverse strand, counting down.
AAAACACAAAACAAAACCTGAGCATAATAGCTAGCCTAAAACACCATCATAACAGAGACAAATCATAAAGAGAGAGCCCTCTCTGGTTACAGTTAGGCTAGGAGCTGTAACCCAAAGATTGGTTTGTGGTTACCCCGGCCGTATTCCCTTGGGAGTCATAGGGAACAACCTGGGTGTTAACATGGTGAAGCCAAGAAGATGTTTCGATCCAAACCTCTACTTTAAAAGGGGTCCAAGGTATGTAGTTGATTTTGATTTTATATACTGATGGTCCACTCTTGATAGGTAATGACCCTCTCATAATCAAAGTAAGAGGGAGTTGGCTTCTGAAGCTCGAAATAATGAATCATGAACTAATGAATCGATTTCTGCAGTTTGGAAAAGAAAATCTATATTGTGAAGCTATTAAAGAATCGTTGGAAAGTGGAAATGAAAATCCTTGGACACTCCGATTAAATTTCAAGAAGTTATGAAAAGGAATTGTTGAACCTAACTTGGAAACCAAAAATTGATTGAAGCATTGGTATTTCATTTGAACACCTGTCCACATATGTTGAGCACAAAACCTAAGTGATTTCATGATTGAGTTGCTTCATATGCATTGAGTTTTAGTTGAGAACCCTTCGAGATACTTGCATGGGATGAAATTTTTTTGATCTGAGATATTCTTCCTGTGATATGTGACTGCATGGACGTATTGATGATGATTGGGATCATTATTGTCGAGCATATTTAGATGCTACCTTAGTCTGATATATGCCATAATGTTTTGGATGAGAAGTTTGTATCTTTAAGTATGACCAAGGTTGAGTACGATGTGGCTAACATGACCAATTGTGACATAAGATAAAAAGGCTCCTTAGAAAGTTGTTTGGGAAAGTTTGGAATATGCTAGGAATACATTGTGATAATAATGAGTGGATCTGATTGGCAGAGAATCCCATATATATCTGGGACTGAGATGCCTTCATATATCGAGACAATGTTGTTGTACAAGACAAGATCAAGATTGTGGTTGGAACTTCCTGGAGAGGGAGGATGACTATGGTATCCTTTTTGTGATATATATATATATATATATATATATATATATATTCTAATATGATATTTGATTTGATGTCCTGTATGAATAGGAGACAATTCCTATTGAGACATGATGATTACCAGATATGAGCTCGATGATATGCTGCTCATCTACAAACAACATTATTGATCAAGAACACTAAGCCAACTCTTCCCCCCCGTATGAGCTTCCTGGGTGAGGAATTGAGATAGAGGGCTCCTGGGGTTGAGGGATATCTGGAAAATAAGGTCATAGATGTTTCTCCCCTATCTGTTACCCATAGGGCTAGAGATGTTGCTCTCCTATCTTAGTATTTGCAAAGTATACCCCAATTAGCATCATACCCACAAGCTTGACTTGTTGGGATTACTGTTCCCTGTCTGGCCAATGGGCTGAGAGTGTACTTTGGGTTGTACAACCCAAGATGATTATGATGCAGGTGTTTTACCACATGACTACGAGGGTCATTTTTGGGAAGATCAATAGGCAATAGGATGGCTTGAGTAGTAGCTCCCCTACATCACCTATTGCTCGATATGGGGTCAGAGATATTTAGCTTCCCCGTGAGATTCTGGGTTGAGATGTGCTCCTTGATGTGGTTCTAGGTTTTGATGTGCTCCCTGATGATATGTTATTTGATGATGATACAGGTTGTAGATTTGGCTACCCAATGATGTTTCCCAGGTGGTAGCATTGATCTCCTTGCTAGCAGAGATTCTAGGTGTGTTAGGTCCCTATAACACTAGTGATTCCCCCATTACTATTGTCATTGTATCCCTTATTGTTATTGTTGTGTCCCTATTGTCCCCATATTGTTATTATTTTGCCCCATAGAATCCCAGTATTGTTATTTTTGTGCCTTTATATTATTATTGTTAGGTCAACTTTGGTTATATTGTGACCCCTTAGACTCTTATATATAGAAAGGAGGTTTTGTCATTTGAATTATCTAAGAATTGTTCATTTGTGTAATGTAAAGGAGGTTTCCCCCTCGAAGAGGCTTATTTCTAAGGCGATGATCTATCTTTTCTATCTTTTTGTGAGCTGGTTTCATAACATTTAGTATCAGAGCTTTGGATTCTAGGGTTTCACTGCTCCAAATAGGTCATCGTGGAATTCACTATAACGTTTTCGCTACAAAGTTTCAGAAGCTGAAAAAACACCCATTTGAGACAGAATCGGTTGGAACCTCGGGCCTGAATTTCAAATCTTGTCTTGCTATATTTTCAGAGATATAATCTGAGGAAGTTAGGGTCTTTGTAGACCCTCGAAATACATTCCAAACAGGTGACCTTGGGAAAATCGTCATAAATTTCGCCCTGATCATCATAGTGAATTTTTGTAAGAAGTTATAGAAAGAGGATGGACTGTAGTTTTTTGGGTATCATTTTCAGAACCTAAGGTTGAAACAGTTACCCGTGACACGTCATACACATTTTATCTACTGAACCAATCTATACTCAGGTCATCGTGGGAGATTTGGCATAACTCTTCATTGGAGAATCCAATCTTGATCCGACTTGCGGGGTTAGAAATATGACGCAGAGGGTTATCACAGGAAGAAATTTCAGAACTTGGAGATCCAAAATTACAGAGATACATTAGATTCAATATCGAGCTCCTACAAAGTGAAAAAAGGTGTGTAGTTTTTAATTTTTTTTTGCATAAGCTTGGTTTGAAAAAATAGTTTGAAGGAATTCAAAGGGAATAATGAAGCATTATTATCGGTAATTGATGCCCTGAAGAAATAAAATGGAAACACCTAGTAAGCAACCTGAAAGCTCTAGCATGACTCATGAAGAAGATGAAGAAATGAAACATGATATATCAAAATTACGAAACCAAGTGCAACAAATTTCACTCGCACAAAAAGTAATAGAAGCCAAGATGGATGGTTTAAAGAAAGACGTAGAAGCTAAGATGTATGGTGTGGAAGCTAAGATGGATGGTTTAAAGAAAGATGTAGAAGCTAAGATGAATGGCATGGAAGCTAATATGGACGACATGGAAGCTAAGATGGATGGCATGGAAACTAAGATGGATGATTTAAAGAAAGGCATGGAAGATTTGAAGACAAATTTGACAAAGTTTCTACAAGAAATGTTTACTAATGGAGAAAGGGTAGTAAAGGAAACTCATGATGAGAACAAAATAAATGTTAATCATGATTTTATAGACTCTAATGTTGGATCAAAGAACCACCATGTTCCAAAGATCAATATGAGGAAGTTTGATGGCAAGGATCCTAGAACATGGATACTATGGATGGAGAAATTTTTTGATCTCCATAATGTGAAAAACACACAAAAGGTACGCATTGCAACTTTATATTTGGAACCAAATGAGTTTGTATGGTATTGATGGCTTTGCTCTTGTAAACAAATTGTCACTTGGGCTATTTTTAAGGATGAAATGATAGCACATTATGAGGATACAAAAAGAAACAATTTTTTTAGCCAATTGATAAATCTCAAACAAAAGGGTTCAATGATGGAGCACATTGAAGACTTCCAAAAATTGAACATAAGGGTAAAAGATATTGCAGAGGAGCATAGGATTGATGTGTTCATAGGGACTTTAAAAGATAAAATCCAACATGAGGTTCGCCTTTGGGAACCAGATTCATTGGAGAAGGCATTCAGGTTGGCAAGAAAAATGGAAAGAAAAATTATGGAAACAAGGAAGCCTACCACTCACAATCATAAAGATGGAAGTGTTGCTGCCCCTATCCATCCACAACCTACAAGGTTGACACCACAACAATTGGAAGAAAAAAGAGAAAAAGGGCTTTGTTACAATTGTGATAGCAAATACACTAAAGGTCATACGTGTGCCGAGAAGAAATTATTTTACAGAGATTGTGAAGAGGAGGAAGAAAGGAACAAGAAATGTCAAAAGAAGAGGATATACACTAGGAATAAACCCTAGAAAAAGAAGAAATGAATCTAACCATATATTGTAATGCATTCGCTGGAATTACCACTCCTCAAACTATCAAGATAGAAGGGCATATCAAGAAGAAAAAGGTAATAGTCTTGATTGATTCAGGAAGTACCCATAATTTTATTCATTGTAAGATATCCAAGGAATTGAATTGATTCCTATATCCAGCACTAGAGTGTCAAGTGATGGTTGCAATTGGAGGAACCATAAATTTAATATCAAGCTATCCATGGGAGAATATGAATTGAATAGCCCAATGCTTTCCATTCCAATGGGTGGTGCTGATGTTGTACTAGGAGTCTAATGGCTACAATCCATGGGTACAATAGATTTTAATTTTCAAGAACTTTTCATGAAATTCTCTTCAGAAGGAAAGGAAGTTGAATTAATGGGTATCGCAGGGAAACTAGGAAAGATAATAAACTCTAACAGAATGAAAAAGCTTTTAAAGAAATAACAACAAGGCATAATTGCACAATTATGTTCAGTAGAGGTTCCCACATCGAAATCATCCATTTCTCCAGATCTCCAAAAAGTCCCAGACAACCATTCCAAGGTATTTGAGACTCCCAAAGGTCTACCACCTATTCCTGATCATGATCATGCTATTAATTTGATTCTAGGAAGTGTTCCTCCAAAAATCAGGCCTTACAGATATCCCTATGTCCAAAAGAGTGAAATTTAATGTATGGTTGCAGAAATGATAGAGGCTGGCATAATTCAACCTAGTCAAAGTTCTTTCTCTACTCGAGTAGTATTGGTTCATAAGAAGGATGGATCATGGTGCATGTGTCCATATTATAGGGAGCTCAACAAGCTCACTATTAAATATAAATTTCCCATTCCTGTCATTGATGAATTATTGGATGAACTGCATGGATCAATTTACTTCACCAAGTTGGATCTTCGTTCATGATATCTTCAAATCAGAATGAAGACTGGAGATATTCCAAAAACAACATTTAGAACTCATGAGGGTCATTTTGAATTTTTGGTCATGCCTTTTGGCCTTACTAATGGACCTTCTACATTTCAAGGTTTGATGAATTCCATTTTCAAACCCTTCCTTAGAAAATTTGTGCTAGTATTTTTTGATGATATACTAATCTACACCAAGTCTTGGAAGGATCATGTCCAACATGTTGACATGGTGCTCAAACTATTGGAGGAGAAACAATTATATGCAAAAATCTCCAAATGTTTCTTTGGAGTACAAGAGGTGGAATATCTAGGTCATATTGTATCTCATGAAGGTGTTAAGGTAGACCCTAGAAAAATTAAAAACATTAAGGAATGTAAAATCCCCACATCCATAAAGAATGTACGAGGATTTCTCAGGTTGACAGGGTATTATCACAAGTTTGTTAAGAATTATGGGAGAATAGCAGCACCTTGAACAACATTATTGAAGAAAGATGCATTTTCATGGGCTCCAGAAGCAACAAAGGCCTTTGAACATCTTAAAGAGGCAATGTGCCAAGCACTAGTCTCAGCTACACCAGACTTCACAAAAACCTTTATTGTGGAATGTGATGCCTTAGGAAATGGAATTGGTGCTATTTTAATGCAATAAGAAAGACCCATTACTTTCAAAAGTCGTCCAATCAAAGGAAAGTATTTACAGAAAGCTATTTATGAGAAGGAAATGTTGGCAATACTACATGCACTTAAGAAATGGTGACCCTACCTAATTGGAAGACACTTCAAGGTAAAAACAGATCATGATAGTCTTAAATACTTTTTAGAACAAAGATTATCTTCATAAGAGTAGCAAAAATGGGTCACAAAGATGTTGGGTTATGACTTTGAAATCATCTACAAAAAATGGAAGCAAAATGTTGTGGCAGATGCACTCTCAAGAAAGGATGAGGATGTGGAAGCATTTATTTACGCCATTTCTATTATCCAACTAGATTGGATAAATGAAGTGAGGGATGAATGGAAGAATGACGAGGAAGTGTGGGCACTCATTAAAAATATAAAACAAGATCTGAGTACATATGATACATTTAGCTGGAAAAATGATTCATTATGGTACAAGGATCGGTTATACCTATGTTAGAATTCCCAACTCAAACAAAAGATTCATAGGGAATTGCACACTTCTCCCTTAGGAGGGCACTAAGGATTTATAAAAACCTACCACAGGGTTAAGAAGGATTTTTTTTGGGATGGGCCTAAATTGGATATTCAAAAGTTTGTTGCTGAATGTTTAGTTTGCCAACAAAATAAAGTTGAAACAATTAAGACCCCATGACTATTACAACCTTTATCCATTCCAAGCCAATATTGGTAGGAGGTTTCAATGGATTTGATCACATGTTTACCCAAGTCCGAAGGAAAGAGTGTTATCATGGTGGTATTTGATAGACTTACCAAGTATGCACACTTTTGTGCATTATCTTATCCATTTAAAGTGAGTACAATTTCTACTGTATTTATGGAAACAATTCAAAAGCTACATGGAAACCCAAAGAATTGTAAGCGACAGAGATCCCATTTTCATTGGAAATTTTTGGACAAAATTATTTTCTTGTCTTGGTGCTAAGTTAGCTCATAGCTCATCTTATCATCCTCAATCTAATGGGAAAACTGAGATAGTAAACAAATGTTTGGAAGAATACCTTCATTGCTTTGTATCTGATAAACATACACAATGGATCAAATGGTTGCCTTTGAATGAATGGTGGTATAACACTTCCTTCCTTACTGCAACGAAAATGACCCCATTTATGACACTTTATGGATATCACTCACCATCCATCACATCATATTTAAGATAAAATTCTAAGGTTCAATCAGTGGAATATCACATCAAGCATCAACAACAAGTTCTCCAACTCTTAAAGGATAACCTCACTTTGGCACATAATAGAATGAAACAATAGGCAGATCAACATCATAGCGAAAGAATTTTTGATGTAGGTGATTGGGTATTCCTACAACTACAACCATATAAACAAATGTCCCTCAAGCAAGCTAAGAAGGATAATAAATTGTCACCAAAGTATTATGGTCTGTACAAGGTGTTGCAAAAGATAGGTACTATGGCATACAATTGGAGCTTCCTGTAGCTTCCCGAGTGCACCCAATTTTCCATGTTTCAGGTTTAAAGAAGGTTATAGGTGACAAGCTTCTAGTTCAAACAATATTTCCAGAACTTGATGAGGAAGGAAAAATCATATTGGAGCCCGAAGTAGTCAAAGAAACAAGAACTCGAAAACTATGAAATCAATCAATTTCAGAGTATCTCATCAAGTGGAAGAACTTACCCATTGAAGATTCCACATGGGAGGATGAGAATTTTATACAGAAGCATCTAGAACTACTCAAGCGTTGAGTGCAACAATTTTTTTGAAGGAGAGGGGCATGTCAAGTCCCTATAATACTAGTGATTCCCCCATTACTATTGTCATTGTATCCCTTATTGTTATTGTTGTGCCCCTATTGTCCCCATATTGTTATTATTGTGCCCCATAGAATCCCAATATTGTTCTTTTTGTGCCTTTATATTATTATTATTAGGTCGTCTTTGGTTATATTGTGACCCCTTAGACTCCTATATATAGAAAGGAGGTTTTGTCATTTGAATTATCTAAGAATTTTTCATTTGTGTAATGTAAAGGAGGTTTCCCCCTCGAAGAGGCTTATTTCTAATGCATTGATCTATCTTTTCTATCTTTCTGTGAGCTGGTTTCATAACAAGGTGGTAGCAGTGGCTCCCTGATGGACAAAAGGTGGTAGATTGAGCCCCCTCCGATGTCAAATTATTCTTCTTTTAGATTCAAGAATGTTCATCATATGAGCATGGTCAATTACGAGATAAGAAATAATAAGCAAGATATGAATTAAGATGAACAATGACGATATGCGATGAAGATATACTTGAGATTGGGTATGTTTGGATGACAGGATACACATGACATGATGTAACTGGAATTATCCCTTATTGATAGGGAGTGTTAAATTATGTAAATACAGTCAAATTCTAGTTTGGATAAATCATTGTATGGAGATAATGATTGCATTGAATTACTCTTTTTGAGAGGACCAAAATCGATCTAAAGATCACTCAAATTGGATAAGGGATAGTGTACCTATGAAGAAAAGCCCATATGTGCATATTTGATAAGGTCGACCCTAAAAAAAATTGGACACCCTTGGAAGACTATAAATACAAGTGAAATCAACCTCATTTTGACATCTTAATGAGACATTATTCTATTCTCTTTCTTGGTTTTTGGCTCGCATAGGTCTGAGGCACATCCCTAGAGGGATGGGTTTGCTCGAAGATGAAATTGCATGGTTAGAAGTTCACATCTATATTTTAGGGTTTGGGTCTCAGTCGCAGGCATGACATAGGAAGAATTCGACCATAGTTGCATGTGCGACTGAAGCTTTTCAGTTACATGCTCAACACATGCTCCATGCGACCAACATCTAGGGTTTTTGAGTCTCAGTTTCAGAGTGTAGTCACTGGCTTATAGGCTCTAGGGAGCGACTGAAAGTTTCCTAGTCGCACGCATGACTCCTCCTCTGTGCGACCGAGACCTAAATGATGAAATTTCAGTTTTCCAAAGATTTCGCTCGGTAACCGTAGTGTTCGACAGTTGATCCCAGGCATGGAAATTTCATTATAGGCTTCTGAATCAAAAGTTTGAATATAAGAATTGTTGGGCTCATTTCATGGTTATTATGTAGTTGTTTTTGATGGATAGTTGTATGGATGAAGATGTGAAAATGTGAAGTTGGGTTACACTTTGTTGGGGAAAATTATACACTTATAATTTGGCACACATTAATTATCAAGTAGGGGTAATCATAACCTTGTGAGGTGCAATGCAAAATATATGCAGAATGATACTTTAGTGCATGAAAACCACACACAATTCCAAATCTCTCTTCTCTCTCAGCACTTAGCAACAAAGGATATGGAGTATATATCTCATCTCTCTATAGCACCTAAAATTGCTGATGCAGATCGAGAAAAGATATACAATCAAACACCATCAATTAAATCAAAGTCAATTTCAATAATTCAAACCCAACAATATAAATCAGAGCACAAATTACATAACTTCATTTATCCTTTAATCAAATTAGTAATAAATCATTCATTAATCATTGCAAAAGCATGCACTGCTATGAATCAACAGAGAAGAATGGAATTGTGCATACATCTATTGTTAACGCATGAAAAGAAACTTGATTAACCACACACACTTACAACTACGGGAGTTGTGAGTAAATGGGGCCCTCCTTCACTCATAACCCCTCAACTACTGAAGAAACTTACAATACGAAATTAGCAGAATGTGAAGCTTGTATTAATTTGGAAAAGGATTATAGAAATATGAGATGTAGGTTCCCCGTATACAAATCAAATCTAATATTTTTATACCAGTGTGTAGACCAACCTTTTTCCAAACACCATAAAAGTAGAATATTACAACAATTTACTAAAATAAGCTGAAAATACAGTTCGTTGACATCTTGGGTTTGATCCATGACTGGAAGCATGGATTGAACTGAATACACTTGATCGTTTGGTCTGTTTCCCCCAAATTGGCCGAAAAAGAGAAGAATAAGGTCTAGATGGTTATAAATAATAATCTGGAGTAGCTAGTAGGATAGCGTCCACGTGGATGGATTTTCAAACAAAACCCATGTTCCCATTTATTTTGTGGATGAGTGGAACATGTCTGACCTTCACAATGTCTGCAGGAAAAACTGCCTATTATAGGAAATCCTTGATCTTCTGTAGGAAATCGCGGAACTGCCAAAAGTCTGTTCATTTGCATGAGACTCAATTAGTATCTCTGAAATTTTTCGATTAATTAATTAGGTAGCATTTAATGTCGAATAAACAACAAATAAAAATAAATGAAACATTTTGAGTGATTTTCATGCCTTAGAGTCTAAGTCACCCATTTTGGTCAAAATGAGGCACTGGATGAAAAAACGATGGTAATTAGAGGGGTAAAAAAAAGGTTTTGAAGGGGAAGCAAAGCCTTAGGAATACTATAAAAAATGGCAAAAATATAGGCCCAACATCTCCTCCACACCTAACATCTTGCATGTCCCAATGCAAGAAAAAATATATATTTTCAAGAAAATTTAATTTCCTCCCTGTGCTGCAACCACTGTAGCCAAATGATCCAACAATGACTTTCTGGATTCAACTTTCTTAACCCTGTCTCTATACTCCTCATTATGCTTCTGCAGATGTCCTATTTGAACTTGATTTTTCTTCACTATTCTACTCACCTTCTGGTATTTTGTTTTCCATTCGTCCAATTCCTTTTGAAGGCACATGCTGTTTTCCTTAAGAGTTTCATTTTCCTTCTTAAGGACTCTTTCAGACACTGTAAGCTCCATTATAGCTTCCTCCAACTCCTTGCGAGACTGTCTTTTCTTGGAGCTTTCTTCATTTCCTTGATTTTCTTGACAGGAATGAGAAAAGCTCTGTTCTTATAGTCTTTGACTTTCTTTGAGCTATTGGGTCTCATAGGATGTTGTCTCCCAGTCTTCCTTAGTTGAAAAATCAGTTGCTTCGACTTGTACCTTCTTCCTCTTTGATGACTTCAATGATTTCTTAGTTTTTCTACTTGCTTCTATTTGTTGTATGCCCTCCTCTTCGCTTTCTGTCGGAGCTAGCTTAGCGGCTTGGCTCCTGGTAAAGAATCTCACAGGAGGAGTGGAACCTAGTGGTGATTTTGGCTTATTTCCCACAATTTATTTGATCACTACAACATCCTCTTATTCCTTATTTTATTCCTTTAGCTGAGTAGAAGCTTTGGGCTTCTTCATTGATTTCTAACTTAGCTCTACCTCTTCAACTTTTGGCAACTTGAGCTTCCTTGTTAATAGTGAGTTTAGGGCTTCCTTTTGGCAACAGTGAGTTTGGGGCTTCCTTTTCGATTTACGACTTGGCTCTACTTCCCTAGTCTCTGTCTTAAGCACTTCCTCATCATCTATAAAATAGTTCCCTACCGGAAATTTCTCCCAAGTATTCTTTTGTTTCCTTAATGCCTTCCGCCGAATAACCTTAATGAGACCATGGTGGTAGAGGTTTCCTTCTATATAGGCTACCCTCTTCTGAGCGGAAGTGGCCATTTTTAATAAGGAGATTCTTAAATAGTAAGGTAGATTCAGGGGTTGATTTCTAAAATGATTAAGAATCCAAATGTGGAATAGAAAGGCCAACCCAAATCGACCCTCACATGTAATATATTTCTACAGGAGAAAGAGAAGGTGTCGATACTTACTTCGAAGAAAGGTTTGGGAAACCACTTTTGTCCAATATGGATTTGTATGCTCCTTCTTCAGAAAAGTCAAATAGACTTCTTTGTTAATTCGTTGATTTTTAAACTAGCAATCACCTTCCTGTGGGATACCACAAGCTTGCACTATCAATTCTTTGGTTAGCCTGAAATTTAAGTTGCCAACCTGAGCCCAATATTCATTTAAATTCAGAGAAAAGGATTTAGTTACTTCAGAATTATGACCATCAAATTTTAAAAACAACGACAACCACCCTTCCTTTTCCAACTTATTCTTTCTCTGAGGATATGCCTCCAATAGCTCTGGACCCTGTGGTTCAAACCAAACAACTGACCTCATTTTTGATAGACACTATGAGTGGGAGAGTGCAAGGTTTCAATTTTGCCTTTCCGATGTCTTCCATAGGCTATTGCAAGGCATCTTATGATCAATAGGAATGAAAATGACTAAATTAGGAAATAAAAAAGTGTAATAAGGCAAGTCCATTATGGCGCAGAATGTGATCATGATTTAAAATCATGATCCGTTAGGCGAGATCTTCATTGGAGAGGTAATCGTTGTACACTTCGAGGTAAGTATTGGGAATGGGACCTTGCATCGTGACATGGAACAATTAATAGTTTCCTTTTCGAACAAGGATGACCGTGACTCATAATGATGAAAATTTAAAAACTTGTACCATTACCTTTTTATCTTAAGCAATTGACGTCAAGTGTACCTTCTTAACTTACCGTCCGATAATCGGGTACCTGAAGATGACGAATGCACTTGTCTCGGAATGATGAGACACTTTTAAAACCATGTCATGTACATGATCATGAGATTACAGGGTTTCAGAAATCAATTGAATACTTGTCAGTTTCCTTAGGAAGGTGTTTAGCTGAAATTATTTTAAAGGAATGAATACTCTCATATCTTGGACAACACTAAGATAGAGTTGTTCAATAAGTTCATAGAAGAGAATTGTGGAATTAAAGTCTCAATCAATACCTTTGTGCAACAAAAATCATGGTATGTTAAACCGAACCCTGTATGTGACACTTCTTGTTGTCGTTATCATGTGGAATGTTAATTATATTATGACACCTTCCTTAATTTTAGTAAAACATTTTGAAAAATTCACCTCCTCCTTCCACTATCCATGATTTCATATCTGAATTTCTATGTGCAAGAGAAAGTCATGAATTATTTTACCAAAAGAAATGTGTTGGTGGTAAAAAGTGTGATCATTGTGCAAATTTGACTTTATTTCACAACGAATATTCTATTGATATAAATGATCAATCATTGTCTAACCTAAAAGTGAAATGGAAGAGATATGAATATATCCATGCATTGAGTAATCCAAATAGTAGTACAAGTGCTAAAAGGATTGATTTACAAGAAGAAGAAATTTCTGTGATAGAGTTTTTGAAGAAATTTGAGACAGAAATTTATAAGCACACTAAGCATTCATATAGAGCTTGATGGTAGGACCTACAATTCAAAAAATCCCGTGAATTTTTTTTCCACTAGGGACCAGTTTGTCAATAGTTGATTTTGTAGAGAATTACACATTTGTTGCACAAAAAGAAATACATAGTGAATATTATCATTTTGACCAAGTCTCTGTGCTTGTCCATATTCTACATAGACATGCTGAATAAAATGTTGATCATATAGAAAGCATTAGTGAGAATTGACCTGTTATTAAAGAATATCACTTTTATATCAGGGATGATCGCAATTCAATGAACAATGGATATGGTTAGATGGATGCACAGGTTAATTCAAATTTTCACGATCATTCTTTTGGTTGTGTCGTCTTCATAAGAAAACCCACATTAAACATTGTTGGAATTTATTTGAGACTGGTCATGGAAAAGGAGAACATGATGGTGTAGGGGTATGTATAAAATGAGCACTTCGAAGATATCAAATGGATCACTCTACAAACCGAATTGTCTCAGATGAACAAGTTGTTCAATGGTGTGTTGCTGCACTAAGCCATTAGACTAACCCATCAAGGGAGGTACAAGTAAATGTACATATATACAAAATAACTTGTATATAGTTTTAATATATGATAATTTTTATTAATTTTCTAATTTTAAACATTTATAAATTATATAGTTTAAAAAAGATTATGATGATTATCTTTGATATATAAATTGTATTTTAAATAACATATTTAAATTCTTGTTTGAAATTACTATAGGGTTTTTTTGGCATATTGGAGTCCAAGACGTAGATAAATCGATTACATATGAAGTTGAAATAGTGAAAGGGACTTGAAAATTTCATTCAATTAAAACAAAGGATTACCGAAATGCATTTTCATTTGATAAAGTAAAAGATTCTTGTTTTTGTCTTGCTTGCATAGAGGACATACAATCCAATGACGTTTGTGAAAAAAATATGTATGTAAAAGCTTGGCAATTTTAAGTTATGATTGTTTTAGACATCTACACCAAATTATAAGATTTATTCAAATGCAAAATGTACCATGTTTTGTAATTTGCAATTTTACTAGATTCATTTTAAATAAATTGACAAAACAACTTTAAACAAAACCTAAGAATCATCTACTAACATTATAAGAATGATCATGCAAAATGTACCAACTAAATGCAAATTTACTTTCATTGCTACATATTCATGAACTTAAATATGTAAAACCTTTAAGCATCAAACCATGCATCATGCAAATTGTACCATGTTTTATAATGCAATATTATAGAATGTTTGTGCATGAACAAATTTATATTAAAATGTTAACTATCAACTCACATCCTTAGTAGTCTTTCTATACATGAATGAAAAATGTACATACCATATTTGATAATACAGTTTTTATGCTAATTATAGATATCTACAACTATTTATAAGATTAATCCAAATGCAAAATGTACCATGTTTTGTAATTTGCAATTTTAATAGATTCATTTTAAATAACAAGTGACAAAACCACTTTAAACAAAAACTAATAATCATCTACTAACATTATAACAATGATTATACAAAATGTACCAACGAAATGCAAAATTAATTTCATTGTTACATATTCATGAACTTAAATATGTAAAACCAAGTTTTAAGCATCAAACCACACATCATGCAAATTGTACCATGCAAAATGTACATAAACTCTAAAATTAACATGTATTAAATCATAATAAAAAGTTGAAGATTTAAAATATGTCCAAAATCTATATCATTATAAAAGTAAATATATAATAAAAAGTTGTCAAATAAAAATATGCATTAATTCAGAATAAAGAGTTTTACTTTAAATATGATGGGTCCAACCCCCTCTTACCCTTAACAAATTATATAAAAAGGATGATGATTAATATAATGATTTCAATGGTGATTAATTGTGTGATTAGTTTAATCAACTGGTGATTACAATGATTCACATAGATATTTTGGTTATGGCCTTTATTGTTTGTACTTGCACCATTGGATGATGGACATGTGTCCATGCCTCGTAAAACACCCTCCCACCTTGGTTAATGCTCTAAAACCCTACTCACTTGGTCATTTGTTCGTCGTTCTGTGGTGGCCCGAGGGTTTCTACTGTTTGTTCTCCAGTGCTAGTTTCTCTGTATGAATGTGCTGCCACTGATGTTATTGTTCGGCCTTGCCTCTTCTCTGCCAGTTGGTAAGTATGCTCGCCATTCTGTGCTTATTTTTTCCTCTGTCTCCACGTTTGATGAGGTCTGTCACTCTGTGGAAACTGTGCTTGTCGTGGAGGCTTTCAGCTCCTATGTATACATTCTCTGCAAATCATTTTTCCTAACTGTTAATGGGTGCCTTCTTCTCGGTTTCTTCCACTCAGTTACTCTCGAGATTTATTAGTTTATGTTGTTCGGTTTTGTTTGCAGGTTGTGGTCTCGGGGGTTCGTGGCTTCGGTTCTGTCCACCAATCACAAGGTGAGTTTTTGTTCCACGCTATCATTAATCTTCACTTCTTTCTCTGTTAATTGACACAACTGCTCCTCATGAGCAGAGAACCCTCTGGTGGTTGCGACCTCGAAACTCTGTCTCTTCTCTTGTACGTTTCGAACCCTGGTCTCTCTGTCATTTTATTCCTTCCATCTATTTGACCGTAGTTCTCACACTCCGTTCTGGTGAATGCTCACATGTGGAATCGCTCTGGAGACCTTGGTTTCCTCTATTACGCGTGCTGGCAAGACCCGGTAGGGTCGCTCCTTGATAAATCTGTCTATTTAATTGCTTCCGTTGTCGCTAGCTTAAGTGATGGCCCGGTTAGGTTTTAGGTGTAGAGTTCTCTGCCTTTACTTCTGCATAGTCTTGCTATAGACCTTTGGTCTTACTCTGTCTTAGTTTATGTTAGCGACTGTAGGATTTATATGTTAGGGTTTCTCAACCCATTTTCCATTATGAACTTTGTTGAACTTGAAAAACGTTTAAATTCTGTATGGACTATAAATTATTTTGACAGAGACTATATTGTTCTTCGTTGTAAATAAAAAAAAGATTATGTTGCTGAGGAAATACCTGTGTTGTTTCGTTCTATTTCGCTGTTTGGAACCATGTATTGTTAAGGCTTCCTTTCGCTCTATTTGCTTTGATTTATCTGGAACTCCAATGTCTACCCGGGCTTCTGTAGGTTCTCCTACTTTGACATTTGAGAAGTCTGGTTGTTTATAGGCCTGTTAAATTCTAGTAGATAGAGAAATGTATATGCTCTATAGGATGATTTTTTTTTTTCCACTGTATTAGATAACACAGATTAAAGGACTGTGAATGGACTGCTATGGGAATTCAAATGTAAACTTCTATATGTTCAGATATTTCTATTACTTTCTTCTTTTCCAATCAAACCCGCTATAATACATTCTGTTGTCTTTTGAAGGATTTTCAAAAACAGTTTTCTCTTAACTACTATTAGTTACATTTGATGGTTTTCTCAGTTTCTAAAACTATTTGTTTTTCCTATGCTGTAATTTGTAAAAGATAACATAATAATAAATAATAAAAAAAATAGTTAACTTCAACAGTTCTTTTAACTCGACCTTTACCTTCCTAAATGCTACATCACTAGGAAATTAAAATAAAAAATGAAAACTAAAGTGTTCACTTGAGTTTTTCCCTCGGTCCTCAAAGAGACCAAATGACCCTTTGTCATGATGATCCCCTTCAGCTAGATGCTCTTGCATCAGGCTCCTGGGGTAGTAAAAATTCATGGCTCTGTTCCATGAGATCCTCCACAGAATAACCTGCTTGTATCTGTGCCACATCGAGCCACAAACTGTCCTCAATGGGACGATTCTTCCACTTGACGAGGTACTGCTGATACTCCTTTTTATGAGTTCGCTTGGCCACCTGTGTATCGAGAATCTTCTCGATCTCATGGGGTTGAGCCGAAGGCATTTGCCTCATCCAAGAACCACCTTCAACCTGGGTGTCCCGTTCTGGCCGTACCACACTGTCATCTTCAAGGTTGACAGTATATGGGAACAGATCTACCACGTTGAAAATAGGCGATATGCCTATACCCGGTGGCAACTGTATTTCATAAGCATTGGCTAAGAATTTACGCAGAATTTTACAGGGGTTAATCTTCTTAAATTTCAGCTTATTATATGCCCCCTTAGGAAACTGTTCTTTTCGTAAGTGTGCAAGGACTTCATCCCCCACATTAAACTGCACTTCTTGACACTTCAAATCTGCCTGCTATTTATATTTCTCGTTGCTGTCCTGCAACTTTGATTTTACCTGCTCGTGTAGATCATTCATTGCTTTGGCGAAATCTTCCCCATCAACACTTATTTTTTCCAATTTTCCCAGATCCCGCAACTCATGTACTCTGCGAGGGTGCATGCCATAAAAGATCTGAAATGGACTGTGCCCTATGCTGCAGTTTGGTGAATCGTTATAAGCGAATTCTGCTTGAGCAAGCGAATGATCCCACAACTGTGAATTTTCTCTAGTCAAGCAAATTCTTCCTGAGCAAGAGAATGATCCCACAACTGTGAATTTTCTCTAGTCAGGCTCCGTAGAAGGTTCCCCAAACTCCTGTTCACTACTTCTGTTTGCCCGTCAGTCTGTGGGTGATATGCAGAGCTGAAATTTAACTGTGTATCCAACTTCTTCAACAGGGTGGGCCAAAAGTGTCTTGTAAATTTCACGTCCCTATTAGAAATAATAGATCTGGGTAGGCCGTGCAATCTGAAAATCTCAGTGAAAAACAAGTGAGCTACGTGAGTGGCATCACTGGTTTTCCTACAAGGGATGAAATGTGCCATTTTCGAAAACCAGTCTACCACCACCATCACCGAGTTGAAACCTCGTTGCGTTCTTGGCAGACCCAAGACAAAGTCAATGCTGACCGAGTCCCATGGTCTACTTGGAACAAGCAGTGGTGTGTAAAGTCCTATATTTTGACTGTGTCCTTTCACTAATTGTCAGACTTTACACCTACTCACATATCGCTGCACATCCCTTCGCATTCTTGGCCAGTAATAAAAGTGTCCGAGCTGATCTAAAGTTTTGTTTATGCCAAAATGTCTGGCTAGACCTCCACTGTGCTTCTCCCGAATGATATTCTCTCTCATCGAACAATTGGGAATGCATAATTGTCCCCCTTTAAACAATAGCTTCTCCTGTAAATTATAGTCCAACCATGGACTATTGTTTCTCAGCAAGGGATTCTGACAGGCTTCATAAGCCTCTTTGAAATCCGCGTTAGTCTGATACAAGTCTTTCAAATGCTCAAAGCCCAGCACTTGTATCGTACTTTCTTGCAAGAGCAAAGCTCTTCTGCTCAATGCATCTGCCACCTTGTTGGCCTGCCCGCTAATGTGTTTCAACGCAAAGGTGAAACTCTACAAATATTCGACCCACTTAGCATGCTTGTGGTTCAGCTTATGTTGTTGCATTACTTATTGTATCGCAGAATTGTCAGAAAATAAAACAAACTCACTCCCCAACAGATAGTGTCTCCAATGCTTCAGTGCTTGGACAACATCATAGAATTCTTTATCATAAGATGAATACTTTTGCCTGCTCTCATTCAACTTCTCACTAAAAAATGCCACAGGTTTGCCTTCTTGGCTAAGTACAGCTCCAATGGCTGTACTGC
This sequence comes from Pinus tabuliformis, assembly GCA_031772625.1. Lineage (NCBI taxonomy): Eukaryota > Viridiplantae > Streptophyta > Pinopsida > Pinales > Pinaceae > Pinus > Pinus tabuliformis. The sequence continues at coordinate 512,402,206 of CM062808.1, read as the reverse complement.
TTGCATCACAACGAACCTGGAAAAGCTTATTAAAATATGGCAATCTTAGAATTAGTCTTTCTATAATCTTCCTCTTCAGTAGCTGAAAGCTTTTCTCTGCTGCCTCGGTCCAACGAAAAGGCTGACTTGCCTTTTTTATAGTATCCAACATAGGTGCGCAGATTTCACTGAAATTTCTAATAAATTTGCGATAAAAACTTGCCAGCCCATGAAAACTATGTACCTCAAACAGGCTTTTCAGGGATGACCAGTTAATGATTGATACAATCTTCTCTGGGTCCATATTCAACTCGTTCTCTGCAATCACAAAACCTAGATAAACCAGTTCTCTTTGAAGAAAAGTACATTTTTTCAGATTTATCAGCAGCTTATTATGTTGCAATTTTTCCAGCACACTTCGAACATGTCGAAAGTGTTCCTCCTTAGTCTTGCTGAAAATTAATATGTCAGCATTTCGTTCATTAGTCACATAAAGGTACTAGGGGTGTTACTTAAACCGAATGGCATTACCAGCCACTTGTACAACCCTTCATTGGTCTTGAAGGCTATCATCCACTCATCTCCTTCCCTGATTCGAATATGATGATAGCCACTCTTTAGATCAATCTTCGAGAAGTATGCTACCTCGCTCAGGCCGTCCATCATATCGTACATCCGTGGCAGTGGAAATCTATACCTGATGGTGATCTTATTGATTGCCCTCGAATCCATGCACATTCGCCATTCTCCTCCTTTCTTGGGAGAAAGAATTGTTGGTACTGCGCAGGGGCACAAACTCTCCCTTATCAGCCCTTTATTTAGCAATTCCTGTACTTGTTTTTTGATTTCCTCGTTATCTTTGGGGCTCATATGGTATGCTGCCTTGTTCGGTAGACTTTCTCCTGGTATAAAGTCAATATGATGACTGATACTTCTCTTAGGAGGCAACTTGTCTGGTAAATCATCCACTACAATATCGCTGAATTCCTACAGCATTTTCTGAATTTATGCAGGTAAATCAGACATTTCTGTGTGCAACAACATGGTCTTTTCCCTCCTCACAACACCATAGTTCATTTCAATATCTTCAATTTGCTTCAAAAACTGTTTTCCACCTATTAGTAACACTTTCGTCTCGCTTGTTTCTGCTGTCTCCTCCTCCTTGATGGGCACAAGTGTGTGCTTGATCCCATCTTTGACAAACTTGTAATAGTTTGTCTTCCCATCATGCACTACCTTCCGATCATACTGCCATGGCCTTCCTAGCAGTATATGACATACGTCCATTGGCATAATATCAAAATAAATTTATCTTTATACCTGCCAGTGTGGAACTCAATTTCACACTGTTTGTCAACCAATAGCTGATGGCCTTTCTGTAGCCACGACACCTTGTAAGGAGCGGGGTGCTTCAGCTGCTTCAAACCCAACTTCTCTACCATCTCTGTGGCAACCAAATTATCCATGCTCCCACTGTTGATAATCAACTTGTAGCATTTTCTGTGCGACTTACAAACTGCCTGGAATAATGCCTTCCTTTCAGTTTGTTCATCTGTTTCTTTGGCTGGTTTCAACAACACTTTATTCAGAACTAAGGCTTCCCCTATTTCTGGCACATTTTTTGCTTCCTAGGGAGGTGCCTCTACTTCCTCTGGCTGTGCAACATACGCTCCTCTTTGACCAGCTTGTTCTGCCTCAGGACACTCAAAAGATCTATGCCCCCACTTGTGGCACCTGTAGCACTAATAGTTAGCTCCTCTGCCTCGGCCATTCCCTCTTCCTTGTTGATATGGCCTGCCACCTCTAGTGCTGTCTCCTTTTTCTGCTATTCCTGAAGTCTTGGAACTGCTGCCCTCTTCACTATTACTAGCAGTTCGTCCTCTGCCATAGGACTGTCCTCTTCCTCTGCTGGTTCCCCGTCCTCTCCTAGCATTTTGTTTTCTGGTGATCTTCTCCTCTGCCTTCACGACACTCTAGTAGGCTTCCTCTATATTTTTCAGGGAAAGAATGCTGATTTCATCCAATATTTCCAATCTCAGACCATTTACATACCTTGTTGTTTTTTTCTGGGTGTCCTATGTGTAACTAACTCTTAAATTTACCCGGTAGAATTCTTTAGTATACTCTCTCACTGTCATCCCTTTTTGCTTCAGATTTTGCACTTGCTGATGCAGTGCGATCTGGTAATCTTTGGGCAAAAATCTGCCCTTCATCTTGGCCACCATTCTTGGCCATTTCTTTATTGGCAACTTGTTCATCCTTCTTCTTTCCACTTGGACACTGTCCCACCACAGGGATGCGTGTCCTTTCAACTTTGTTGCAGTGAACTTAACTCTCCGATCCTCACTGACCTCTTCACATTCGAAATATTTGTCCAATTCACTGATCTAGTCTAATATAACTTCTGTGGACAAGCTGCCATCGTAATTTGGAATCTCTGTCTTAGGTTTGCTGCTATCCAATAGGACCAACCTCAACAATCTCATCTCCAACCCTTCTTCATCTGATCCATCTGTTGTAACTATGGCTTCTTCTTTGCTGTCATCTCCTACCTCCAAATCCCTTCTCCTTCCTGCTTCAACTGCCTCCAAACGGGCAGTAAGGATCCTAATTTCCTCGCCCAGTCCTTCATCTGCTACTTTACGCACACTTCTCCCACGACCTCGTCTTCCAACTTCCATGTTTATCCTAGAAATTTTAATTTCCTTCTCAGATACCACTTGATGGGTCGAGCCCCCTCTTACCCTTAACAAACTATATAAAAAGGATGATGACTAATATAATGATTTCAATGGTGATTAATTGTGTGATTAGTTTAATTAACTAGTGATTACAATGATTCACATAGATATTTTTGTTCTGCCTTTATTGTTTGTACTTTCACCGTTGGATGATGGACATGTGTCCTTTCCTCGTAAAACACCCTCCTGCCTTGGTTAATGCTCTCAAACCCTACTCACTTGGTCATTTGTTCGTCATTCTGTGGTGGCTCGAGGGTTTCTACTGTTTGTTCTCTGGTGCTAGTTTCTCTGTATGAATGTGCTCCCACTGATGTTATTGTTCAGCCTTGCCTCTGCTCTGCCAGTTGGTAAGTATGCTTGCTGTTCTGTGCTTATTTTTTCCTCTGTCTCCACGTTTGATGAGGTCTGTCACTCTGTGGAAAGTGTGCTTGTCGTGGAGGCTTTCAGCTCCTTTGTATACATTCTCTGCAAATCGTTTTTCCTAACTATTAATGGGTGCCTTCTTCTCGGTTTCTTCCACTCAGTTTCTCTCGAGATTTATCAGTTTATGTTGCTCGGTTTTGTTTGCAGGTTGTGGTCTCGGGGGTTTGTGGCTTCGGCTCTGTCCACCAACCACAAGGTGAGTTTTTGTTCCACGCTATCATTAACCTTTGCTTCTTTCTTTGTTAACTGACACAACTGCTCCTCGTGAGCAGAGAACCCTTCGGTGGCTATGACCTTGAAACTCCGTCTCCTCTCTGGTAAGTTTCGAACCCTGGGCTCTCTGTCATTTTATTCCTTCCGTCTATTTTACCGTAGTTCTCACACTCTGTTCTGGTGAATGCTTGCAGGTGGAATCGCTCTGGAGACCCTGGTTTCCTCTATTACGCGTGCTGGCAAGACCCGGTAGGGTCGCTCCTTGATAACTCTGTCTATTTAATTGCTTTTGTTGTCGTTGGCTTAAGTGATGGCCCGGTTAGGTTTTAGGCGTAGAGTTCTCTGCCTTTACTTCTGCATAGTCTTGCTATAGACCTTTGGTCTTACTCTGTCTTAGTTTATGTTAGCGGCTGTAGGGTTTATATGTTAGGGTTTCTCAACCCGTTTTCCATTGTGAACTTTGTTGAACTTGGACAATGTTTAAATTCTGTATGGACTATAATTTATTTTGACAGAGACTATATTATTCTTTGTTATAAATAAAAAAAGATTTTGTTGCTCAGGAAATACCTGTGTTGTTTCGTTCTATTTCGCTGTCTGTAACCGTGTATTGTTAAGGCTTCCCTTCACTCTATTTGCTTTGATTTATCTGGAGCTCCAATGTCTACCTGGGCTTCTGTAGGTTCTCCTACTTTGACATTTGAGAAGTCTGGTTGTTTTAAGGCTTGTTAAATTCTAGCAGATAGAGAAATGTATATGCTCTGTAGGATAATTTTTTTTTTTTTTCCACTGTATTAGATAACACAGATTAAAGGACTGTGAATGGACTGCTATGGGAATTCAAATGTAAACTTCTGTATGTTTAGAGATTTCTATTACTTTCTTCTTTTCCAATCGAACCCATTACAATACATTCTGTTGTCTTTTGAAGGATTTTGAAAAACAATTTTCTCTTAACTGCTATTAGTTACATTTGCTGGTTTTCTTAGTTTCTAAAACTGTTTTTTTTTCCTACGCTGTAATTTGTAAAAGATAACATAATAATAAATAATAAAAAAAAACAGTTAACTTCAATAGTTCTTTTAACTCGACCTTTACCTTCCTAAATGCTACATCACTAGGAAATTAAAATAAAAAATGAAAACTAAAGTGTTCACTTGAGTTTTTCCCTCGGTCCTCACAGAGACCAAATGACCCTCTATCATGATGATCCCCTTCAGCTAGATGCTCCTGCATCAGGCTCCCGGGGTAATAAAAATTCATGGCTCCGTTCCATGAGCTCCTCCACAGAATAACCTGCTTGCTGTATCTGTGCCGCGTCGAGCCACGAATTGTCCTCAATGGGATGGTTCTGAAGTCGTCGAGTTGGTTACAAAATATTCACTTGGGATTTCCTTCATTTGAACTGCAACATCTAAATATGCTTTAACTTCTATTGGTTTCTCATCTTCTTGAGTTGTGATATTTATTGAATCGGTATTCGTTCCTCTTTCTTCCACTTGGACTGAAGACTTCGACACTTGTTTCATGACAAGTTATTGTAATTTGTTTTTCAATGTTTTTTTTTATCATCCTTAAATTTCTTAATTTGAGTGAGTAGACTTCGATTATGGTTCTTAAGACATAAATGTTCCACATTTCCGAGTCAACTTTATTTTGGTATTCAAGCTTCTAAACTTTTAAACACTCGATTTGTTCTAATAACCTTTGGTTAAGGTTATTTAAGCATAAACTTTCCTCCTCTTTTCCTAATAGACTTGCGTTGAGTTTCTTTTCATAAATTTCTTTTTCTTGTTCTAACTGGTATTTCTTCGCTTTAAATTTTCTTACTTGTGTAAGTAGCTTATGATTATGTTCGTTTCAACATGAATTTTCCTTATTTTTGTTGGATATGACTTCTTCAAGCTCTTTTTGCTTCTTTGATACTGTTTTTTGGATTCTCTTGAAACATTAGTTTCGTAATATTCTTAAGATCTTTTGCTGAAGGCATTATCAAATTTGATTCTGTTGTCATGTCTTGGAATGTGACCATATTCTTCTTGTAAGGAACATCAAAATTTAGTTTTATGTGCTTAAAATGAACGTACTTAATTCCTTGAACAAAAGTCAACCGAGAATTATGTCAACCTCTTTGTAAAGCATAGTTACAACATGAAATTGAGACATGTAATCATAATGATCAATTTCCATTTGTAAATCATTAATTTCATATTCTTTTTTTTTTCCAAAAATATACGTTCTTTCTCCTATGTTTGACTTTGGAGTTAATAGTTGATTTTCCAGATTAACATTGATGTAATTTTCCCCGCGACTTGTGCTGATAGTGATATCAATATCCTTACCCTGGGTATTCCCTTTTAATGTAATTAATCTACAATCTACAATTGGAATACTTTTATAGGAAAATCTTCCTTCTTTTGTTTTTGAATTGTATTCCATTTGCTTCATCAGAATAAAGTTAGGGTTAGGGTTTTTTAAAAGTACCCCTTTCTATTTATTGGATAAAAAATCTCCCTTATATATATAATCTTGATATATATATATATATATAACACGTTTATAACTTTATCAAACTTTTTTTGAAAATTTTCTTTTATAATTTTTTTATTTTTTAATATTCCTTTTTACTTTAAAAGTACTAGTTAATTTTACATTTAATTTTCTTTCTTAATATTTTTTTTTTTTTTATGATTAATCTCGTGTAGGGACATGATGGTACGAATGGGTGTAAACCTAACTAAATGGTTTGACAATTTATTTTACACTAGGAATTCAATTAAGGAATCAATTGTAGTGTGAAATAAACTGCTTGGATTGTGGACGGAATCACAAAGATTATCTAGCATTTATGCGAACTTCAACATCAAAGTGAATGTACAAGAGGTATGAATCAGAAAAAGTATCGCGTCTGACAGTGTAGGTGATAGTCTATAGATGCGGTGAAGGTGGTAAAACAGATATTTGTACACTCCTCTGCGATTGTGCTCAAATGTTGAGGCTGGAACAACAGAGGTGATGAGTGCGGATGGCTGGTTGCTAGAAGCGGGTAGGGTTGTTGAGTGGGGAACGTGTTACGGAAGAGGTGATCAGATGGTCAAAGGGTGGTCAAAGTTATTGTGGGCGGTGGTTAGTGCAGCTTGAAGATGGACAAGGGAAAGGTTAGCAGATGATAGTGTCGGGGCTATGATGACAACAATTTATAACGGAGGCGGAAATGGGTGTGGCAGGGCTGATGGTGGCATTTTATCGATGCAAATCCTGGTGTGTGGTGTAACCAATGGTGGTGGCGGCAATGTTGGATGTTGATGGCTCAAAAGAGGAAGACTCAAGTTTTCTGGAGTTGATGTGTGGGAAATGCGACTATGCGTGGTGGAGCGGATTGGAAAAATAAAGCGATGTAATATTTGACTTGTGTCGTGGGAAATAACCTGGCAGTAGAGGATGTGTCAAGGCTTTGTCACGAAATACTGAAGTAAAAACGACTGCAAATGTTAGTGAGTGTGTTGCAAAAGGCGGTTATGCAATGACATGAATGGTGGTTGTTGATGCAAGCAACCTATCATGGGCGCTGACTCTAGTTGCTGCCAATTTTCAGGTGCATTTTACACTTTGAATTTTTTTTTTTAATATATATAATGTTTCATTTGGTTTGTATATATATTTATATAACTCTTTTTATTTTTATTTTTTAAATAGTTTTTTATTTTATTTTATTTTTTTATTTTTAAAATTTTTTTATACCTTTTTCTCATATATAAATCTCTTTTTTTTTTTTAATAATTCCTCTTTTCTTTTCTTTTTTTATATGATTTTTTTTAATATAAATTTATAATCTCTTTTTTTTTTATAATCTTTTTTTTCTTATAACATTTTTTTTTTTAAATGTATGGCCAAAGGTCTAAGTGGAAAATCTGGCAGAATGGAGAATCTCCAAGATTGGTATAGCAAAACGCCTAAATCACGAAGACAACAAAGTTGACAGATGGTTGCTGGCCATAGGTCAAATCAGATGTGGATCTGACACCAATGGAACGAACAAAGTTCGTTCTTCAAGTTAAATACTCCAGAAGAGTTGGAGTATGTAGATATCCATTGAGATATAAGAATATATATATTAATATGTATGAGTAAGAATGATGATACAATTGAGAATGAGGGTCTTGTATATATAGTCAGGTATGTACGCTTTCACAAACATGCATGTTTGTAGAGACATGCCTCTTTGTTTAAATAATTATTATTTAATTACATATTATTATTATTATTATTTATTATCTATTTTTACATAAATTATATTGATAATAATCTTCTTCCATCAGTGGAAGCTTATATCAATTGTTTTCTCTATACTACCATTCCATGACTCTTGTTCTTTGAACACAACATCTCTGCTAATTATGGTCTTCTTGGTGACAAGGTTATACAACTTGTAAGCTTTTGATTGCTCACTATAACTAGTAACTATGCATTTTTCACTTTTATAATCAAACTTACCTCTTATCTCTTTACGCACATGTGAATAGGCTACACATCCAAACACTCTAAGATGAGATATGCTGCAAGACATACCTGACCATGCTTCTTCTAGTACTCCGTTCATCACACTCTTTGTAGGGGATCTATTCATCACATAAACATCACATGCAACTGCTACTGCCCAATACTACTGAGATAAGTTTCTTCCTTTCAACATGCTTCTTGCCATGTTCTTTCTCTCTGCTACACCATTCTACTATAGTGTGTATCTAGTTGTAAATTGTCTTCTAATTCCATGTTGTTTGCAGTAATCATGGAATGCCTTTGAATCATATTCTCCACCATACCTTGATCTATCGATCACTTTGGTTCTCTGCTAAAGGTTTGAATTCTTTGAAATTTGAAAAAGTTTCAGACTTCTTCTTCAAGAAGTAAACCCAAGTATTTCTATTATAGTCATCAATGAAAGTGAAGAAGTAACAACTTCCTCCAATCGAATATGTCCTCATAGGTCCACACAAGTCTGTATGCACTAGCTCAAGAGGTTGCTTTGCCCTGTATGAAACTCCCTTTGGAAAATTTTCGTGGTGTTGCTTTAGCAAGATGCAACAATCACAAGTACTAGAAGGTTGTTTGATGGGAGGTAATCCTTTGACCATCTATTTCTGCTATAAATATTAAACTAGAAAATTGCAAGTGTCCAAACCAAAATTTCCATAACAAAAATCATTAGAACATGCAACTATAAACGAATTGACCTGATCACTGTAATTCATAATTAAAGGAAAGAGTCTATTCCTCATCATCTGCACCTTTTCTATCAGCTGCTTGCTTGGGGGCTTGTCATATATAACACACTCTTTTCCATGAAAGATAATTATGTATCCCTTCTATGTCAGTTGACCAACACTTATCAAATTATGTGTTGTCACTTACTACAAAACAGGTTTTCAGCTGTCCAAAGAGTGAATGAGTAGAGAATTTTGCTGTGATTTTTCCAAGCCTTAAAAGGACTCAAAGCCCAAATCGAACACTCTCCATTGGAAATTTCTCTAAACAAGATTTCCAATGATATGTGGAAGTCCAAAAATGGACTCCTGGATCAAAAGTCATGGTCCTCTAAAGTTTCAAGGATTGAAGCCTTGTGAAGGCATATCAAAATATCAAAGATCACAATATCGAAGGTTCGGAGATATTGGAAATCGCATATTAGAGGTTAGATACATCGCAGTCAGGCATATTAGCAATCACATATAGATGATCACATATCAGAGGTCGAGCATACTAGTGCATTGCAACATTCGAGCATCCAACATATTGACGGTCACATATCAACATCGAAGCTTGGAGGAGATTGTCAATTGGAGGATCAGGACTTTTGAATGTGTGAACCTTTAAAAAGTTTGTGATATGGGAAAAGTTCTGATAGCGTTTAAAACCGTCGGGGAACTCTGATAAAGGTTTACAAAGGATTTCATTGCAAAACCAAAGGTAGACGGACCCTTTTCTCTCTCCTCTAGTGGGACACGTGGCAACATATGACTGGTTCCGATAAGGACACATGGCAGACAATTTTGGCATTTTGAAGGGCCTATGGGGACAAATCAACGTGACACATGTCATCACTCATGAGGTGCCACGTGGAAGTGATGATGTCATATCAGAGATCACATATCAAAGGTTGAGGATATTGACACTTTGTAACACTTGACACTTGAAAAGTTCCGATGAGAGGGGCTCCGATATCGGGTTAGTGCATGATTTATAAGAACTTAAAGGACTAGGAGTGCAAAACACTTTACAAAGGAAAAATGGCCCCCAACAGGAACAAAATTCCCTAGCTCCTTAAGGCTAAGTAGCAGGTCACATCCCTCGGTCCTATGATGAGAATGCAGAAAGGGGCTAAATAAAATGCGCAAAGGACACCATAACTCACTGTTTTGTAATGTATTTAAGAGTAAAATTTCCAATAAGTGAAAGTTCTAATATAGCACTATGGCAATGTTACTAAGCATATTGGGCTCTGATAGTGTAATGCAGAAGTGTAAAGAGATAGATGAGTCAAAAACTATGATTCCTGAACACCATCAAGGCCACCACAGCTGATCACTCCTAGCTCCAGGGAGTGGGGAATTCAGGCGGTTAAGAGGAAAGAGACAAGTTAAATGATCAAATCATTATGGAAGAGATGTGGCTTGATCAGAGGTCATCATAGTAACAAATGGGAGATATTTTTATCAATCATCATTTAATTTTCCTTATTTCTTTATTTCTATAATTTTTGTATTTTCAAGAAAGGAATCAAATCCTTTGTAATCATTTAGGTACCAGATCCATTGCATGCTGAGACAGCTAGTCGATCAGACAGTTGGAGTGTTGGGTCCCTATAATACTAGTGATTACCCCATTACTATTATAGTTATACCCCTTATTTATATTGCTGTGCCCCTATTACCCCCATATTGTTATTTCTGTGCCCCATAGAATCCCTCTATTGTTATTTTTGTGGCTTTATATTATTATTGTTAGGTCGGCTGGATTATATTGTGACTCCTTAGACTCCTATATATAGAAAGGAGGTTTTGTCATTTGAATCATCAAAGAATTTTTCATTTATGTAATGTAAAGGAGGTTGCCCCCTCGAAGAGGCTGAATTCTAAGGCGTTGATCTATCTTTTCTATCTTTTCTTGAGCTGGTTTCATAACATTTGGTATCAGAGCTTTGGATTCTAGGGTTTCGCTGCTCCAAACAGGTCATCGTAGCATTTTCGCTATAACTTTTTTTTGTGACGTTTTAGAAGTCGCAAAAAAAACCCATTTGAGAAGAAATCGTGCTGAACCTTGGGTCCAAATTTCAGAGCTTTTTGCACGATATTTGCGGAGATATGATCTAAGGAAGTTGGTCTTTTTGCAGACTCCTGAATTACATTCAAAACAGGTGACCTGGGGAAAATCGTCATAACTTTCTATCTGAGGATCGGATTGAAGTTTCGTAAGAAGGTACAGAAATAGGACGGACTGTAGTTTCTTGTGGGTGTCTTTTAGATCCAAGGGTCGAAACAGTGACTCGTGGCACGTCGTACAAGTTCGCTCTACTGAACTAGTCTATAATCAAGTCACCGTGGGAGATTGTGCATAACTCTTTCTTGGAGAATCCAATTTGGATCAGACTGGTGGCATTGGAAAGAGGACACAGAGAGCTACTACAAGTCACAAGTTCAGAACTAGATGATTGGAAAGTATAGAGATACATCAGAGGCAATATCGAGCTCCTACAAAGTGAAAAAAGGTGTGTAGATTTTTTTAAATTTTTGCTTAAGCTTGGTTTGAAAATTTATTTTGAAGGAATTCAAAGGGTATAGTAGAGCATTATTATCGGTAACTGATGCCCCGAGGAAAGAAAATGCAAACACCTAGTAAGGAACCTAAAAGCTCTAGCATGACTCATGAAGAAGAGGAAGAAATGCTACATGATATATCAAAATTACAAGAACAAGTGCAACAAATGTCACGCTCACAAAAGTTAACAGATGCTAAGATAAATGGCGTGGAAGCTAAGATGGACAATTTGAAGATAGATCTGAACACAAATTTGAAGACAGGCATGGCAGATTTGAAGACAGATTTGACAAATTTTCTACAAGAAATACTTACTAATGGTGAAAAGGTAGTAAAGGAAACTCATGATGAGAACAAAAGAAATGTTAATCATGATTCCATAGACGCTAATGTTGGATCGAAGACTCACCATATTCCAAAAATTGATATGAGGAAGTTTGATGGCAAGGATCCTGCCACATGGATATTACAGATGGAGCAATTCTTCGATCTCAATAATGTGCAAAACGCACAAAAGGTACGTATGGCAACTGTATATTTGGAACCAAATCAGTTTGTATGGTATCAATGGCTTTGTTCTCGTAAACAATTTATCACTTGGGCAATTTTTACGGAAGAATTGATAGCACATTATGAGGATACAAAAAGCAACACTTTTTTTAGCCAATTGATAAGTCTCAAACAAAAGGGTTCAATAATGGAGCACATTGAGGAGTTCCAAAAATTGAACATAAGGGTAAAAGATATTCCAGAGGAGCATAGGATTGATGTGTTCATAGGGTCTTTAAAGGATAATATCCAACATGATGTTCGCCTTTGGGAACCTGATTCATTAGAGAAGGCATTCAGGTTAGCAAGAAAAATGGAAAGCAAAATTATGGCAACTAGGAAGCATACCACTCACAACTATAAAGACGGAAGTGTTGTTGCCCCTAGTCTTCCACAACCTACAAGGTTGACACCACAACAATTGGAAGAAAAAAGAGCAAAAGGGCTTTGTTACAATTGTGATAGCAAATACACAAAAGGTCATAAGTGTGTTGAGAAGAAATTATTCTACATAGATTGTGAAGAGGAAGAAGAAAAGGAGCAAGAAAGGTCAAAAGAAGAGGATATATTCCAGGAACAAAGCCTAGATGAAGAAAAAATAAATCCGACCATATCTTGTAATGCATTGGCGGGAATTACCACTCCTCAAACCATCAAGATAGAAGGACAAATCAAGAAGAAAAAGGTAATAGTGTTGATTGATTCAGGAAGCACCCACAATTTTATTCATTGTAGGGTAGCAAAAGAATTGAATTGCTTCCTATATCCAGCACCAGAGTGTCAAGTGATGATTGCAAATGGAGGAACAATAAATTGCTCTGGAAAGTGCCATAATATCAAGCTATCCATGGGAGAATATGTATTGACTAGCCCAATGCTTTCCATTCCAATGGGAGGTGCTGATGTTGTACTAGGAGTCCAATGGCTACAATCCTTGGGTACAATAGCTTTTAATTTTCAAGAACTTTTCATCAAATTTTCTATGGAAGGAAAGGAAGTTGAATTAAGGGGTATTGCAGGGAAACCAGGAAAGATAATCAGCTCTAATGGCATGACAAAGCTTCTAAAAAAGGAGCAAAGAGGTGTAATTGCACAATTATGTTCGCTAGATGTTTCCACATTGGAATCATCTATTTCTCCAGATCTCCAAAAAGTCCTGGACAATCATTCCAAGGTATTTGAGACTCCCAAAGGTCTCCCACCTATGCGTGATCATGATCATGCTATTCATCTGATTCCAGGAAGTGTTCCTCCAAACATCAGGCCGTACAGATATCCCTATGTCCAAAAAAGTGAAATTGAACGTATGGTTGCAGAAATGCTAGAGGCTGGTATAATTCAACCGAGTCAAAGTTCTTTCTTAGCTCCAGTAGTATTGGTGCACAAGAAGGATGGATCATGGCGCATGTGTCTGGATTATAGGGAGCTCAACAAGCTCACTATTAAAGATAAGTTCCCCATTCCTGTCATTGATGAATTACTGGATGAATTGCATGGATCAATTTACTTCACCAAGTTGGATCTTCGTTCGGGATATCATCAAATCAGAATGAAGATTGAAGACATTCCGAAAACGGCATTTAGAACTCATGAGGGTCATTATGAATTTTTGGTCATGCCTTTTGGCCTTACCAATGCACCTTCAACATTTCAAGGTTTGATGAATTCAATTTTCAAACCATTCCTTAGAAAATTTGTGTTAGTATTTTTTGATGATATACTAATCTACAGCAAGTCTTGGAAGGATCATGTTGAACATGTTGACAGGGTGCTACAACTATTGGAGGAGAAACAATTATATGCAAAAAGATCCAAATGTTTCTTTGGAGTCCAGGAGGTGGAATATTTGGGTCATATTGTATCTCATGAAGGAGTTAAGGTAGACCCTAGCAAAATTAAAGCCATTAAGGAATGGAAAATCCCCACATCCATAAAGCATCTGCGAGGATTTCTTGGGTTGACAGGGTATTATCGCAAGTTTGTTAAGAATTATGGGAGAATAGCAGCACCTCTAACAACATTATTGAAGAAAGATTCATTTTCATGGACTCCAGAAGCAACAAAGGCCTTTGAACATCTTAAAGAGGCAATGTGCCAAGCACCGGTCTTAGCTACACCGGACTTCACAAAAACCTTTATTGTGGAATGTGATGCTTCAGGAAATGGAATTGGTGCTGTTCTAATGCAAGATGAAAGACCCATTGCTTTTGAAAGTCGTCCAATCAAGGGAAAGTTTTTAAGCAAAGCTATTTATGAGAAGGAAATGTTGGCAATACTCCATGCACTTAAGAAATGGCGACCCTACCTAATGGGAAGACACTTCAAGGTAAAAACGGATCATGATAGCCTTAAATACTTTTTAGAACAAAGATTATCCTCTGAAGAGCAACAAAAGTGGGTCACAAAGATGTTGGGTTATGACTTTGAAATCATCTACAAAAAAGGGAAGCAAAATGTGGTGGCAGATGCACTCTCAAGAAAGGATGAGGATGTGGAAGCATTGTTGTGTGCCATTTCTATTATCCAACCAGATTGGATAAACGAAGCAAGGGAGGAATGGAAGAATGACGAAGAAGTGTGGGCACTTATTCGAAAGCTACAACAAGATTCCAGTACTTCTGATACATTTAGCTGGCAAAATGATTCGTTATGGTACAAAGATCGCTTATACCTCTGTAAGAATTCCCAGCTAAAACAAAAGATTCTTATGGAATTGCACACTTCTCCCTTAGGAGGGCACTCAGGATTTTTTAAAACTTACCACAGGGTTAAGAAGGAATTTTTTTGGGATGGCCTTAAATCAGATATTCAAAAGTTTGTGGCGGAATGTTTGGTTTGCCAACAAAATAAAGTTGAAACAATTAAGACACCGGGTCTATTACAACCTTTATCCATTCCAAGCCAACGTTGGGAGGAGGTTTCAATGGATTTTATCACAGGTTTACCCAAGTCTGAGGGAAAGAGTGTCATCATGGTGGTAGTTGACAGACTTACCAAGTATGCACACTTTTGTGCATTATCACATCCATTTAAAGCCAGTACAGTTTCTACTGCATTTATGGAAACAATTCAAAAGCTACATGGAAACCCAAAGATTATTGTAAGTGACAGAGATCCCATTTTCACTGGAAATTTTTGGACAGAATTATTTTCTTGTCTTGGTACTCAGTTAGCTCATAGCTCATCTTATCATCCTCAATCTGATGGGCAAACTGAGATAGTAAACAAATGTTTGGAAGGATATCTTCGTTGCTTTGTATCTGATAAACAGACACAATGGGTCAAATGGTTGCCTCTGGCTGAATGGTGGTATAACACTTCCTTCCATACAGCAACAAAAATGACCCCATTTATGGCACTTTATGGGTATCAACCACCATCCATCACATCATATTTAAGAGAAAATTCTAAGGTTCAGGCAGTGGAACATCACATCGAACATCAACAACAAGTCCTCCAACTCTTAAAGGATAACCTCGTGTTGGCACAAAATAGAATGAAACAACAGGCAGATCAACATCGCAGTGAAAGAAGTTTTGATGTAGGTGATTGGGTATTCCTACGGCTACAACCATATAAGCAAATGTCCCTAAAGCAAGCTAAGAAGGATAATAAATTATCACCAAAGTATTATGGTCCGTACAAGGTGTTGGAAAAGATTGGTACTATGGCATACAAATTGGAGCTTCCTGCAGCTTCTCGATTGCACCCAGTTTTCCATGTTTCATGTTTAAAGAAGGTTATAGGCGACAAGCTCCCAATTCAAACAATATTGCCAGAACTTGACGAGGAAGGAAAAATTATATTGGAACCGGAAGCAGTCACAGAAACAAGAACTCGACAGCTACGAAATCGATCAATTTTAGAGTATCTTATCAAGTGGAAGAACTTATCCGCTGAAGATTCCACATGGGAGGATGAGAATTTTATGCAGAAGTATCCAAAATTACTCAAGCGTTGAGGACAACACTTTTTTGAAGGAGAGGGGCATGTTGGGTCCCTATAATACTAGTGATTACCCCATTACTATTATAGTTATACCCCTTATTTATATTGTTGTGCCCCTATTACCCCCATATTGTTATTTCTGTGCCCCATAGAATCCCTCTATTGTTATTTTTGTGGCTTTATATTATTATTGTTAGGTCGGCTGGATTATATTGTGACTCCTTAGACTCCTATATATAGAAAGGAGGTTTTGTCATTTGAATCATCAAAGAATTGTTCATTTATGTAATGTAAAGGAGGTTGCCCCCTCGAAGAGGCTGAATTCTAAGGCGTTGATCTATCTTTTCTATCTTTTCTTGAGCTGGTTTCATAACATGGAGCTCAGGCTGAGATATTTTGCAACTATTTTTCAAGCTCTCCCTCTCCTTATAAAAAGAGGGAAGAAAGACTTAACAAAGGTTTCTAAATTCTATACCTAAGAGGTCTGAATTTTGTGGTTCACTTTGGTTCAATTTTCTTGTTCATGAGGTCCTTGGGCTGATACAATTACTAAATGTAATGGATTGTTGATTTGGACTCCATCTTGAAGGATTAATGGAATTGTTTTGTTGATTCAAATTAGAGAAATGCATAATATGTTTCCCATTTCTTTATCTCTTCGTGTATTTCTTTCCTCTAAAATAGTGTAATGAAGCTGGTGGTTTCACTCTCATTTATGGTTGTATGTTTGTTACTAAGTAGTAATAATACTTGTGTCAATTACATATTTAATTGTGTTAATTACATAATTACTTGTGTTATTTGATAGTCTATCGTACCTATATGTAAACACATATTTACTTATGCTAATTGGTGACAAATGTATTCACGAGTCATAGAGCTTGAGACCTTAATTCAGTCCACTTTTTCTTCATTTTCACCTCCTCACTCTTCCACATTTCTGTTGGATATTGTTGCTTAGGATTCTGTGCTATGTCCAACATTTTGCATCGATTTCCCTCCTTTCCTTCCTCCTATTCACCTATACTACAACAACAACAACGTTAAGCTGCCTATTTTTGGATGTCGACCACCAAAACCAAGACATTTCTCTTTGAGATTAGCCATATTTACCCCATGAGTATTTAGATTTATGTGTTTTCTTGAGTTCACCTTGATGAAGGACTATTGAACCAAGCCCTTGAATTATCTCTTTTCAAACTACGTGACATATGGAGTGCAGTAGAAAGCCCTACTGATAATCTTCAAAAGCACTCCTCTCAGATTCCCTAGGCACTGGTCTCCTATCAACCTAGAGGTTGTCTCTAGGAGGCTTCTATATCTTCTAAAGAACTTGTGTGATAGGATATAGAAAAAGATACGTATTTCTGGCATCATTGTCAGGGAATGAATCACAATATTTTCTCCTCGGTATGACAATTTTTACATTCCCTCTATCGGGTGAGCAAGGGAAGTGTGGGTTGAATATCTCTCACCTTGGCGACTCCATTGTTTGAATCTTATTGTAAACACCTTGGTGACTCCACTATTTGAATCTTATTATAAACACCCTGGTGACTCCACTGTCTATATCCTTATTTAGTCATCTTGGAAAAATTCCCCGACATATGAACTTGAGATCACTCACCTAAAGGGGTTTTCAAAATGGTCATTCCTGCATTCTTGGCCAACAAATTTCCCCACTGGATTTTTCTTCTGTTGCTGGTTATCCCCATCATGTCCCTTCAGTTTATGAATGGTATACCTATTTGCCTACATTCAACAGAAACACAGATAGAAGACTGGACCAACACCTTACGGGTTTTCATGAATGCATGGAACAACATGGTATTGTTTTCAAAGATGTGAAAATGAAATTGTTAATGTATTCTTAGATGAAGATGCTAGAGTTTGGTACATAACAATACCTCATGGCAACATATATTCCTTAAAGGTATTTCACATAGAATTTAATCTTTTTTGCAAAAGATTATATCCACTAGGTGCCCTATTTGAATATTGTTGTGCACATTTGAATGTTGAAAATATTTCTGAGGTTAATGATCCCGCTGAAGATTTTTGTGGGCCTCAACTCCAAGATAACATATACTTGTATCAAGAAGTATCACCAAACGATCAAGAAAGGGAAGAAGAAGACAATATCAAGCTATAAATAAACCCTCATAGATATTATTCTACCGAATTTGATGATTCTACTTCTTATGATTCATATGGCTCTGATGGGATGTTGAGAAATGTAGGACTACAATAGTCCCAGTCATGGAAAGACGCAAAAAAAGAGGAAGCTGACCAGGAGGTTAATAAACAGGCTCCAGTTTTCGATCCACATCCTTCAAATGGAGAACAAGTTCAAGACGCTGATATTAAAATCGATAAAGATTCTCTGATCTATGATTCAAAGGAGGATGTGACTGTTGCAGACGTTCAAAGGGATTTTCTTACCAGCAAGTGGGGAGAAGGCTTCCAACAAAAAATATTTAAAGAAGAGCCCAAAGTCAAAGATTTTAACATTATTTGTGGCTGCCTTAACCAAGAGGATATTGGTCAGCAAAATTTTCAAGAATATGATGCAACTATAATTTTTTCTAGTCAGTTCTATGACCTAATAGCTGACTACACGACAACATTCTTCGATCAACAACAAATATTGTTTTTGGATTATGTATCAAGATTTTTGTTTGAAGATTTTTCATGGTGCATGTTTGTTTTTATTTTTGAATTTTAGCAGCATGGAGGCATTAGGTCCAACACCCAAAAGTTAACTTGGTACATTGGAAAGTGGACCTCACTTGGGTGAATTGAGCCCTATGCATAAGTAGGAGTTATATATAAATAAGATCACTAGTTGAGCATTTAATTTCTAGTTGTTAGAGTTTCTATTTCTGCATTTCAGTATTATGAGGAAATGACTTCCCACAAATAAAGTTCCATGGATATTT
The DNA here is from genome assembly GCA_031772625.1 of Pinus tabuliformis. Taxonomy (NCBI): domain Eukaryota; kingdom Viridiplantae; phylum Streptophyta; class Pinopsida; order Pinales; family Pinaceae; genus Pinus; species Pinus tabuliformis. The sequence goes on along the minus strand of CM062808.1, from coordinate 512,383,599 downwards.
TCTGGTTTTATACTTTCAATATATTTTTGACTCCATGCGCAATGGTGAAGGCTACTAGTTTTCAGGTTCTCAACACCTTGACAAAAAGGCATTGTCCCCAATTGGAGCCAATGTTGTTAGTTACTGCAAAATGTGTTTTTAGCTGTCAAAAGAGAAAATGAGAAGAGAATTTTGCATGCATCTTCCAAGCCTCAAAAGGACTCAAAGCCCAAATTGGAACCTCTCCATTGGAAAGTGCTCTGAATAATATTTCCAATGATATATGGAAGTCCAAAAATGGACTCTTGGATCAAAAGTTATGGTCCTCTAAAGTTTCAAGGATTGAAGCCTTGTGAAGGCATATCTGAATATCGGAGATCGCAATATCGGAGGCCACCACAGCTGATCACTCCCAGCTCCAGAGAGTGGGGAATTCATGCAGTTAAGAGGAAAGCGACAGGAGAACCGACAAAATCATTGTGGCAGAGACGTGGCCTCATCAGCGGTAATCATAGGAACGACAGGGAGATATTCTCATAAATCATCATTCAATTTTCCTTATTTCTTTATTTCTGTAATTTTTTATTTTCAAGAAAGGAATCGAATCCTCTGTAATCATTTAGGTAGCAGAGCCATCACATGCCGAGATAGCTAGTCGATCAAATAGCTGGAGCTCAGGCTGAGATATTTTGCAGCCATTTTTCAAGCTCTCCCTCTCCCTATAAAATGAGGGAAGAAACGCTTAACAAAGGTTCCAGAATTCTACACCCAAGAGGTCTGAATTTTATGGTTCCACTTTGGTTCAATTTTCTTGTTCGTGAGGTCCTTGGGTTGATTCAATTGCTAAATGTAATGGACTAGTGATTTGAACTCCATCTTGAAGGATTAATGGAACTTTTTTGTTTATTCCAATCAGAGAAATGTGCAATATGTTTCCCCTTTGTTTATCACTCCATGTATGTCTTTCCTCCTCTGAAATAATGTAATGAAGTTATTGGTTTCACTCTCATTTATGGTTGCATGTTTGGTGCTAAATAGTAACAATACATGTGTTAGTTACATATTTACTTGTGTTATTTGATAGCCTACCATACATATATGTAAACACAAATTTACTTATGCTAATTGGTGTTAAATGTATTCATGAGTCATAGAGCTTGAAACCTTAATTCACGCTCCACTTTTTCTGCATTTTCACCTCCTCACTCTTCCACATTTCTACTAGATATTGTTGCTTAGGATTTTGTGCTATGTCCAACCTTTGCATCGATTTCCCTCCTTTCCTTCGTCCCATTCACCTAAACTATAATAACAATGTTAAGTTGCCTATTTTTGTGTGTCTTCCATCAGAACTAAGACATTTCTCTTTGATATTAGCCAGATTTACCCCCTGAGTATTTAGATGTATGTGTTTACTTGAGTTTACCTTGATGAAAGAATATTTAACCAAGCCCGTGAATTATCTCTTTCAAACTACGTGACATATAGAGTGTAGCAAAAATCCCTACTAATAATCTTCAAAGCACTCCTCTTGGAAGCCCTAGGCACTGGTCTCCTATCAACCCAGAGATTGTCTCTAGGAGGCTTTTATATCTTCTGAAGCACTTGTGTGATAGAAGATAGAAAAATCTATAACATTATGTTTAAGAGCAGGGACATAATATACCTCTGAGATTGTCTTTGTCTCCCCCTGCTTGGTCAGAGTGTTGAACTCTATTTTTCCATCCACATCCATAGTCTTGTCAATTCCCAACTTTACATTTGTCTTCAGAGATTGATCCAAATTTGCAACCAAATTCTTGTTTCTTGTCATGTGGTTACTGCAACCATTGTCTAATAGCCACACATTATCAAAAGGTTTTTGCATGGTATGCCAAGCTAGGAACATGGAGTTAGTACTCTCTGTAGTAAGATTAGCTCTCTGGATCCCTTGATCAACTAACCTGTTCTTGCAATCACGAGCATAGTGACCAAATTTATTGCAATAATAACATCTCAAGTTTTATTTTTCAACTCTTTGATTATTGTTGAAGCTTCTGTTGTTGCTTCCACTTTCATCACGTTCATGCTCTTCTTGACCATATTTCTAACCACCATGTATTCTGCCTTGTCCTTTGCCTCTCAATCTAGTTCTTCCTCAACCTCTATCTCTTGAAATAGAAACTTGGTTTTTGAAAGAATTTTCTAATGTGGAATACTTATTTCTATCTATCCTTGCCTTGTGTGATTGAAATGACCCCATCAACTCATCAACTGTTAATGATGTCAAATCCTTGGCTTCTTCTATGGCTGCTATGACAACATCAAATTTGGTAGACAAAGATATGAGGACCTTCTCAACCATCGTTTGATCTTTAATTCCATCACCATAAATTTTTAACTGATTTATGATAATCATGACCCAATTTGTGAAAGAATCAATGCCCTTTATGTCCTTCATCTGTAGACTTTCAAAATCTCTCATAGTATTATGCAACTTTACAATATTGAATTTGGTCATACATTTATAGATTGTTGCCAAGGTCTACCATGTTGTTTTTGTTGAAGACATGATCATAATCTTCTGGAAAACTGCTTGATCCACTCCCTGCTGGATAAGATGTAACACTTGTGCATTCTTCTTTTTGTCTTTCTTCCATAGATCCCTCTCTACATTAGTGAGAGCTTGTTCTTCTGCTCCATCTTTAAGTTGTGAAAACCTAAATTGAACATGATCCCAAACATCCTGAACCTTCAACGTAGTCTCCATATTAATGATCCGCATATCATAATCTTTCCTTGCGAAATGTGATTGAAGACTAAATAAAGCTATCTTTCTTAAAAATACACTTGTAAAACCTTTAATTTTTGTTTTTATAAATTGTGCAAAAGCTTTATAAATAATCCCTTTATTATTATTTTTATATAAAAAAATTATAAAAACACTTTATAAATCACTCTTTATAAAACCTTTAAACTTTATGAATCGTTTTAAAATCTAACGATGCTTTATTTAATAAACTTTTTCAAAAAGATTATTTCACCCGCGTGAGCCTTAAAACTACTTTATATGTAACCCAAATAAACTCACGTGACCTTTTTCAAACTTTCGTATTTGCTTACCAAAATTTCAAACTTTTACTTGCTTACGGAATGATGTGTGCACCCTCGACACAACCCACAACCCAGCTGCGCAGATAACTCGATTTTGAAGTAACGAAATGTGCACAGTTTTTGTACTAATTAGGTGCAAATTTTGTATCAATTTGAGCACTGGTTACTAGTTGCCACTAATTTGGCAACGTAATTTATAAAAAAAAATTATCGGTCTTTTTCTCTTCATACTTATCTCACTGGTTCTGCAACATTACAGATCATGCTGTATTGTAAGTATTAAGTTGTTATGTGCTTATTGTAAATATAATTATGCTATATTGTACGTATTAAGTTGTTATGTATTCATTGTAAATATGATTATGTTGTATTGTAAATATTAAGTTGTTATGTGTTTATTAATTAAATATAAATATAAATACTAAATACTTATTTTCATTTATATAAATTTTAAGTTTATATTTTGCATACAATTCATTACTTACATCAAATACATCTCTCCTATATTAATATGGAGTGCAATAAAGCTTTTCAAACCAAAAACACAAAAAACACCAACAATTTGTTGACAAATAAATTCACATCACCATCAATGATGAAACTTTGAAAAAAATTAAATTTACAAGTTTTCCATTCAAATTCCACTAACTTGACACTTACCTCAGTTTACTGTGTATATACCAGATAGGGTGAGTTTAGATAATGTTTTAATTGTTAGGATTGGTATGTTCTTAACTGGTTATTAAAAAACACTTACCTCAGTTTACTGTGTATATACCAGATAGGGTGAGTTTAGATATTGTTTTAATTGTTCGGATTGGTATGTTCTTAACTGGTTATTAAAAATAATTTTGGAATTTCCCACAAACTTTTCTATTTAAATTCATTGTTATATTATTCACCAACAAAGTTTTTGGTTTCTATGTTTAAATCAATTCTTATGTAATTCAACTTTAAATAGGTGTGTTGGACAATTTCAAGGATGAAAACGGGACGTTATTCTGCAATTTCATTGGAGATAAACGAGTGAAAAGCATGCTGTCATTACTTCTCAACATTTCATTTCCGGGAGAAAAAGTGATAGAGGAGGCTAATGCAAGTGATGGAAGGGGAAAATACTTTCACAAGAGAATATCTAAATCAAGTTTTAGCTGGATGCAAAGAAGTGACCAACGTAGATCAAAGCCTTTTCGAAGTGATCAACAATCAACACATTTTGAAGGTCTTACCTAAAATTAAGAAGGGAGGGTGTCCTTGTTTTATAAAGGATTCGATTTGATCACTGTAGTTTAGTTGAAGTAAGCATTGGAGTTTCCATGGCATTGCAGTCTGCCGAGATGGGAGGTAAGGGAGGTAAGAAACCTTATTGAAATATATGGAGAAAAAGATTCCTGGTTCAACTACTGACCTCGTAGGGCGAATATTAATAAAAAAATTCAGGAGTTAGCGAAATTGGATTTTAATATTTTACAATGCATGCATTAGAAAGAGATGCAGCTTATTACAAGGTAGTACTTGATATTTCGCATTTTTTAGGAACCAAAACGAAGCAGGTTAACCAGATTTGTTCCCTCTATTGGGTGCTTTCACACCCCACATGGCCACTTATCAGGGCTTTCCAAGAGAATGATTATTTTGCATTACTTTCAAGGTGCAAGCTTGTGCCTTCAAATTTGGAAAAAATTAGACATGTATTAAATGCTTCACAGGTTCGTGCAACAGGCAAGCAAGTATCGTTAATAACATTTGATGTAGAAGTACTCTTGTTGCAGATTTTGATCATGTACAGGGAGATAATAAAGTGACTGGTTATATTGTTAGATGGTGCTCCTGTTGCCATCTTTTAATTGTGGCATTGATGTCTTTGCGGACACCGGGAATAAGTTTGTGGGTCCTGAGGAGCTATTTTGGTAAAAGGCCTTACATTACCTTGTATGTAGGACATCATTTTACTGCCAGCGGGAATGATTTTGCAACATGCTCAGAAGTGTTCCATTCTGATATGTCCAGCATAGCTGTGCAAATGTATCTCCTTATCATTTTATTAATACTTGTTCACAGAATTGTGCCCCTTTCCAGGAAAGTTTCAACTTTGAATGATCACAATGAATTCCATGGAAAAAATGAAGTAGAATAGGAAGGCCAGAGAAGGCTGTGATATAAGCATTGAATTTTTTTTTTTCCTGATTCAACCTTGAATGATGACAATGAATTCCATGGAAAAAATGATGTAGAATATGAAGCTTTAAAGGCCATACAAGGCTGTGATATAAGCATTGACATTGCGGGAGAAATCAAACATCCAATGCAATGGTAACAAACAAAACTTGAATAGACAAATAATGTAGGGGGCAACCTGTTTTTTAGGAAAGTTCTCTGGTCTATATTTGAATTTAATTTTTTTTGAAGGTATTCATTGAATTCACAAGTTTGATAAGTGAATTTTTTCACAATTTAAATATTCTCAGAGTTTTAATGATGATGAATCCATATATACAATTAAAAACTAATTTAAACAACACAAATCAAGATTTAACCATAATTTTTTTTCAAAATTCCAACCAAAAACTAAAAAAAATTACATTTAAAACTACTCCGACAAAAATTATCTTTCTCTTTCTGTTGACCAAACTCCAAACTGTAATGTGGAGCGGTCCCTACACTAATTTCGAGGTTGAACGAAAGTCAGGACTCCCCACCAGATTGGGTTGGGCCTTGTTCCTACTGTTATGACGCCGACTATATGAAAGGATCGTGTGAGATGGGTCAGACCCGACAAAGGCTAGGCTTATATAGTTCATGCCGATTTGTTTTTATATCGACTGCTCCTATTGCCGACCACCGGCGGGACCACACACGAGGTGGGGGTCGGCTTAAACTATTCTAGCAGAAAGAAGGTTCGGAGAATTGGCCTCCAACCGTTGGCTGCAATGTTAACCACTAAGAATACTACGAAGAGTTTTTTTTACGTTAACGATTATAGTGCCGGTGATCGTTCAATGGCTGGTAGGGATCTAGGCAATCATAGGGACCACCTCACCATAATTTTCTTTAGTGTAGAGCCTTACGGTTCAAAGAAATGAAGGCACAAAGATAACCTTTTTCTAAATGAGAATTCACAACCATAGAACTTAAAACAAACCATTCATTTCTTGCACGGAGACTGATTACAAATCATGATTTGTTAGAAATGAATGTGTTGATAACCTTTTTCAAAATGAGAATTCACAGCCATATAACTTAAAACAAACCATTCAAGACATGATGAAATATCTTCATTTCTTGCACGGAGACTGATTACAAATCATGATTTGTTAGAAATGGATGTGTTGTACTGGTTGGCCTGGCCTTTAATTGACTTAACACGTAATTTTTACAAATTCAAAGAAATAAACCTTCTGAAACTATTCTTCATCTAGAATTCGAACAACAATACAGTATGTAGGAAAATGTTCACAGCATAAAAGAGTTCTTCACTCCTCTTTTTCGAGCCTTCGCGCCCGAGAGGCCTTCAAGAATACATATATATACAATATGAAAAGAGAAATATCCTTTAATTGGTCATGGGTGGGCTGCCAACAACATCCGCTCTAAAATTAACAACAAGACCTTGATCTAGAAGCCGAACCCTAAAAATACAGAACATTTGTCCTATAAAAGGGACACCTCTACTAACAAAAAAGAAAACAAACTATCATAGTTTTCCTTTTATGGATGCATAAGCAGAACTCACTATGAGATAATTACATAATTGGTGTTGGAACAAAACGTGCTCTAAAATTAACAACAAGACCTTGATCTAGAAGCCGAACCCTAAAAATACAGAACATTTGTCCTATAAAAGGGACACCTCTACTAACAAAAAAGAAAACAAACTATCATAGTTTTCCTTTTATGGATGCATAAGCAGAACTCACTATGAGATAATTACATAATTGGTGTTGGAACAAAACGTGCTCTAAAATTAACAACAAGACCTTGATCTAGAAGCCGAACCCTAAAAATACAGAACATTTGTCCTATAAAAGGGACACCTCTACTAACAAAAAAGAAAACAAACTATCATAGTTTTCCTTTTATGGATGCATAAGCAGAACTCACTATGAGATAATTACATAATTGGTGTTGGAACAAAACGTGGAGTGATGCTTCTACATCAAATTTCCTTGAGATTTTGCAGGGACCCATCTTTTTCAACTACAACTTATTGTACTCATACTTTGGGAACATTTCATTCCTTAATGAGTTAAAACCAGATTCCTAACTTCAAATTTCACTTCCCTTTGCCTGAGATCAACCCTCTACATACATTTAAGAATAATTTCATGTAGCTGCCCTTTAACTTGCTCATGGATCATTTTCATTGTTGTAGTGAATTCCTCTGCATCTGCACTTCGATTTTCTCCTTTCCCCAAATTTCCGAGTTTAGAAATACCTCTCGAATGCATACCATACATGATTTGAAAATGACCTTTTCCCATGCTCTTATGACTGCGGACAAAAGTATCTTTCCTAGACCTATTGGATTGGGCTAGAACAATAGAAAACAAGAATATAAAGTTTCCCTTAGAGAAATTGGAGAATGTAAAGAGGCTTGCTTGGGATCACTCGCAAGCTCTTCTGTCTTCTCGGCTTGTAAGCTCCAATCATAACTTCGATTGCTATAATTAGAACCTGCACATACAATCAACACAAGCCAAAGATCTACAACATCTATGTAGCATTATCCAATTACTTTATTCAATGGATCAACAAAGCATTGAAATACATGAATGTAAACATAACATAACATATATAGGAAAATGATATACTCTTTGTATTAATATGAATATGAGAGAGTTTACACCCAAGAATAGTAGCTAATATTGTAGATATCTCCCCAAGTTGACTTCTCCTTCCTTGTCACAAAGCACATCTCAATGTCACCCTAATGCATGAAAATGATGACTCTCTTAGATTCAAGGCAGTAGCATGAGGGTATGATTAGTCTCCAAAAGCCAACCCTGATGTTGTAAATGGCTGTAAATTTATAGGAGGGTGTGGCAGTTTAGGAATTATTATCCATTTACCAATATAGGTTTGAGACCGACTCTTGATGGGAGGATGAACTCAAGGGATAAGAGGTGAGATATCTAAGGTAGGATTATATAGGATTTAAAGTTCTTATCCAAGGTAAATAGTTGAAACATCTCCTAGAAGCTTAGGAAGAGGAAGATTTAGGATTCTTTTTAATTTTCCGGAATTTCTAGAGTCAACGCATCCCTAACAAGGGACAACCTGCTGATGATCAACACTGGTGCAGAACTGAGCAATCTAATGCTGAACGCAAGCACCTAAAGAGCCAGGGTGCACTGAGCCTTAAAAGCTCTGATTTGAGGCGGTCAAACCTAGAAACTGAGGGATTTGGGAGAGTCATGCTTAGGAATTTGTGTAGGGATAATGGTAAGGTGTTCACAGATGTGGATTGATCTGGTTTGCAGGCCTATTGACCATATGTGACAAAATGGCCTATAATAGATTGCCCCCTAAAGCGCAAAGTCAAAAACAATGGATGATGACTGAAGTGCTTTACCTTGTGACAAGTTCAGACTAAGAACAACTCGTCAAGATCATTAGCTCTTACTATGCATTTCATCATGACATCTTTACTAAGGGAGGCGTACCCATTCTCAACAAATACGCTAACATTACATGTACAATGATCAATAAGTTGTGTCGATTGATGACAAACTATGGATCCATGATTGGATGACTGTCTGTATGATCATAGCCATCATGTTTCGTAATCTTGCATTAATCCTAAAATTGCAGCCTGGATAGATGAAACTAGATTTAGAGTTTTCTATCTCGTTCACTTGATCCTTTAGTGTACAATTATAACCATGCGAATAAAGGAATTGAAGTCGAAGATGGTAGACACATCTGATCACCGGCCAATGACGTAAGCTGTTAACATACAAGAGAGAAAACACCGATGATGATAATGTCTCTTAAGGTACAACAGTACAATCCCTATGGTGTGAATGAATGAGTTGAAGTCGAACACCACACAGAATATGTTCGTCGAAGGCCAATGATGTAAACTTGTTGCTGAGAGCGAGGAAAACTTGCCATTAATGTATGCAAGCCCTAAGGTACTAAAGAAAGAGTTTCTAAGTCAACTTCTTGGATAATGAGCTGATATCAACAGTAAGTAACCCGTCGTAGGAGGGCATTGATGTATCTCCCATCAACCACATGAAACGGGTGTCATGATTTGAGATAAAATGATGTTGATGTGGAACTCGTTCAGGAATGAGAAATATCGAATGCAGGCTTAAGAGTATCGTAGTAGAGATCAACTGAATGACTTATCTTGAACACATCAGCGACACTGAATATAGTTATTAGTATTGACCCAAAACTAAAATAGGATGCTTTGATACAGTATGATGAACCAAAAGACAAGCATATCTCCTAACCCAACAAACACAAAGATAAAGTGGAAGAATGTCATGTTAAAGAGCGACTCATTGCCAGTAATAGGTAGAGTACCATGTTTTCCCAATTTCCGCAAACATTTTTTTTCAGTACCTCTTTATTTTTTAACAATCTTGAGGATGATAATATATGTTTGATCTATAAGTTCATGCTTCAGATAAATCACTCTGAGTATATTTAACGAACTTTAAGAAGGAGCGGTTTAATCCCATCATGTTCGATGAGTCCATCGCCGTTTGAAGATTTTAAGGGTCCAACAAAGGTATAACTTGACTCCTTTTTCATGTTTAAAGAGTTAAAAAATGGTGAAAAGGAAAACTCCAAAGGTTCCTTTTCGTAGATAGTCTCGAGTCTGAAAAGGCATAAAACAATACTCAAGAGAACCTTTTAGCCATGTTTGACTAAGGTATTCCTTTTTCGTAGATAGTCTAGCTCAATCTGGAAAAGGGTTAAAATTATACTGAGTACATGTCTTTTCATTTACATTAATAAGTTTTAAAAGACAAGTGCTCAACAATATTTTCATATTTTGGCAGTCTGAAAAGCGCTGAAAGAGGGAAAAGCCCGAAAAAGCAATAAAAGTATGATATGTGGTCAAAATGATCTGTTTCAATTCAAACATCATCAAATTCATTAAACCACTGTTGACCTACTCAAAATACCCCCAAAATATTAAAAATACCTCTTTCATATTAAAATTAAATCACATTTAGATCAGGATATTAAAATATTAATAAAATAATGATAAAAATGACCATAAAATAGGAAAAAGGTAATTCATTTTTATCATTTCACATTTTACCTCTTGGAGAGTAAGTTTTGAGTGTCTTTTCCCCCAAATCTTCTGTAGTTGATTGTGACCAATCTAGTGGATCATTTCTAGTGTTGTCACTTCCAGGTAGGAGCTATAACCTTCCTCTTTCTTCTCATGCATACATTTTGTGATTTCATACAGGTTTTTTCAAATTTTTAGGGGCCTAATCCTCTAATTCCTCGCCCTAGGTCCAACGCAAACCATCAAGTCGAAAGGAGTGTTGGAAAGGAAGAAAATACACTAAATTGGGTGCTCCAATGCACTATCTTCCCTTAGAGAGTGTGTTGAGCGCAATTCCAAAACTTGATTTTCCTGTTTGCCTCAAAATTTCTCTAGTTTTTTGCATGAAACTTGTCCTAATGATCCTTCTTGTGATGCTCTAGGTTTCTATTAGAACAAAATGGCTTTGATATGGAGGGGAAGAGAACATGAGGAAAAATATTTAACTGTAGCTAATGATGTTTCCACTATCTAGGCTTTAAGAGATTGTGGGAAATTGAAATTCTTCTGGCTTCCTGGCATAAGTCAACAGATGGAATTGTTGGATATTTATAAGCTCCATGTCCTAACTACCTCTAATTATGGATCACTTATTAAATAACAAGTGTACATTTACATTAAATGCTATTCAAACCAACTAGCTAACTAATCTCCTAAAATAGAGCCTAAGATACGACACATTTGGAGAGTCATATCTTGTTACAACAATATACTAATTTCTAATTGTCTCCATTAAATAATTAATCATTCTAGAATAATAATTATTAATTTAATTTCTTAAATTAATAATTATTTTATTTCAATTTTATAACCTATGATAATAAATTATTTTTGGATCATCTAACAGCTTTGATATGGAGGGGAAGAGAACATGAGGAAAAATATTTAACTGTAGCTAATGATGTTTCCACTATCTAGGCTTTAAGAGATTGTGGGAAATTGAAATTCTTCTGGCTTCCTGGCATGAGTCAACAGATGGAATTTTTGAGGTATCTTGTCCAAGCATGGGATGTTCATGCACATGAATTCATACTTGGTGCAAATTTGATTGAAAGATAGGTTGAAGATATATACTTCTTCATTGGTTTATCGAGGCGAGGTGCCCTAATCTGTTTATCCAGTTCTAGAAGTGGTGGAGCGACAGTTAAGGATTACATCAATGCACACTGTAGACCAAGATCCCAACCAACTAAAGATGGGAAAACTGACATCAAGGATGTGTTCCGTTTTCCTCTAAGAATGATCTTATTTATCATTGCTAGATTGGCTGGTAGTGCACCACTACATGTGGCCAATAAGTCTCATACGCAGTATGATTTAGAGCGTCTGGAGCCGACAATATTCAACTGTAGTGAGGAAGTATTGGTAAACATGAAGGAGTAGCTGACCAAGGGAAAAGAAGGATGGTTAATGAACTTTGGCTATGGTTCAATCTTGATTTCTTTCTCCTTAGAGAGGATTCCATTATTTAGAACAAAACATATCTCGTTCAAGCCCGCAGATCTGAGATTCCCACAGATGAGGAGATGGGTGGATCTCATGTCTAGATACACAGGTCCATCATCAATGAGTTTCACACTAACTTCTTCAGATGGTTGTGCATGAAACTCAATATGATAGAGGACTATCAATATGCAGGGATGTACTTTCGTAGAGACCCAGAGCTCATGCTTCTTGATGGCAAGCGATGATGTGCCATAGGTAAAACAAGACACATTTTGATCATTTTTGGATTTTAAAGATTTACAATTTTTTTTGTGATTTTTGATGTATCCAAGACTAAAATGTTGATTTATACACATGCAAATATTGGACTAGTTTGACTCGTGGGTTCTTCTTGTCTTCATCGTGTAGGAGACCCACAATAGGCACCAATAGTAGTAGAGGTTGGTGCAGCAGGACGAGAGGTACTACAAGATCTCAATGTGGCTGAGACCCTTGTAGAAGTTGGGTGGCACATGGAGGGGTTGACCCATGACATAGATGAGACTATGGTTGACGAGATTACTATGCGAATGCAGTGACATACTATTGGCGTGCCTAGTTGTATCAGTCGGCTACTATGTAACATGGCTCATGAAATGTCATGCTACCATGAGCACTATGAATAGTCTACTAGGAGGCTTATAGTCATATTTTGACTACATGTGTATTTTAGGCCGTGTGGCTACATGTGGCTCGAGCGAAAATTTTTTAAAACCAAACTTTGATATATAAGTAACTACCTTAAGAGTTTTTTATGGTTTTATTATCTCTTTCAATGTATGTTATGTGTATCTAATTTAATTTACATGTGTAACAAGTGTCTATCTAAAACATGATTAGCCATTGCATCTGTCAATGTGTTTAGATTTCTAGAAATATGTTGATATTGGATGAAATAAAATTATCTTTCCAAAAGGTGAACCCTCAGAACATACAAAACATATTTGGGCTCCTAATTGAATAGACATTAGTCAACTGTAGTACTACAAGTTGTGATTCGAGTATGATCATTATATGACAATGGGAAATAGCATCAGACAATAGTTCGATCACTACACTATACTCAATGATGTTATTGGTAGAGCGACTGATACAAATCCCTTGAAAACTCAGTCACTCACCATTCAAATTATATATAGCCCATGCTACGGAAGAAAGGTTCTGAGTACTACGACTAGCACCATCAACATAACCAACATATGGTTCGAGGGATGCCAACATATGCAAACCAAATGTAAAAATATTAACAGAAACCATAAGAAACTACGAAGGGAACACATTGCAAACACACTCAACACACCTATATACAACATGTACATAATGCACTACGCAAAAAAACAAGCATAGTATTTCTTAAGGGATAACCAATTTCTAGGCTGTGCCAAGGGAACTCTATTGAAATCAACAAGCTCATAGCCCCCTTTAGCAGGAACACATTTGAAAATGTATGAACCTAACCACATTGGCTCAAACTTCCTAGATCCTAATTTATTAGACTCTTGATTATATAACAAGATAATGTCTCCTTCCGAGAAGACACGAGGCTTGACACTCTTGTCATATTGCACCTTGATACATTTCTTATGGGCTTCATTAGACATAACAACTTCACATTAGGTTTCATCTAAACGCGTAAGATGTAAGAGACGTTCCTCTTCCATGGAAGTGGTAAGGAGGAGTTTGAGAACAATTTTGAGAGATGAAATTTCACACTTAATTGGAAGGATTTCTTCTAGACCATAAACCAATTGGACTGGTGTGAACCTAGTAGCAGTCTTAACGAAGGTTTGATATGTCCACAAGGTCGCATAAAGGATAAGATTCTAGTCTGATTTGTGGACTCCTATCATGAATTGAAGCATTATTTTGAGAAATTTATTAATTGCCTCAACTTGCCCATTCACCTAAGGGTATTAGGGAGTGGAACTCTCATTGGAGAGTCCCAACTTAGTAGTCAGTTCACACATCATGTGATTGCAAAAATGTTTTCCATGGTTCATTACTACAGCCTGTGGAACTCCAAACCATGCAATGAAATGGTTGAAGAAAAAGAGAGTAGTTGTTTCACTGATGTTATTGTGTGTAGGCATCGCCTCGACCCACTTGGTAAAATAGTCAACCGCTACGATGGTATAGCCATACCCCCCGGTTGAGAGAGGGTTACATGTCATGACATTAATGCCCCATTTTTCAAACGGTCCAATGATGATAACATGATGCAAAGGAGGGGGTAGAGTACAAGTCTTACGATCATATATCTAGCATGCATGACACTTTTAGAAAATGAGGATACAGTCACGAAATATAGTAGGCCAAAAGTAACCAACACATAGGATCTTCTATGTGATAGCATAGATAGACATATGACCACCACATGCACCATAATGGCATTCATTTTAGTCTTTCCTAGCCTCCTCATGAGTTAGGCACCTTCGAGATACCGTATCGATACCATGTCAATAAAAGGTGGCGCCGATTATAATGTAATTTCTCACTTGATATCAGATACATCGTTGGTCAAAGTGAGAGGTATTAGATGTAAAAGTATTTGTTTGGAGATATATGATATTGTATCCATACCATGGTTTAGATGACGAGATTAGGAACAACGACTCATCCGTAATCAAATCACCAGACGTTGTTTGAGTTTTAGTAGTGGGAAGGTCACAAATTAGCTTAGCAAAAACTAAGTATTTCTTCAAATTGGATTCCAAATCGAACTCTTGTAGGATAAAAATCCACTTGGATTAATTGCCCCCCAACGGTTGTCATGATAAGATTTATGTAATGGGTATGAAATCTAAAAAAACCATAGTTTTGTAGAGCAATATGTAATGGTGAAATATTTGAACACCTTGGAAAACCACCAAAGCTAACTTTTCAACATGAGTGTACTCAATGACTTTAGTATTGTTCAGATTCTTGCTCAATTAATAAATAAGATGTTTTTTTCCTGCATCATCCTCTTGGACCAATACCATAGAAATGGAAGTAACTACAACTGTGCGATACAAGAAATGATCGCACTGGTAATCTAGGGGATATAACAAGGATGCCTAAATTAATACGTCTTTCAAGGCATCGAATGCCTTTTGAGCAACATCATCCCAATGGAAGGGAACCCCTTTCTTTAATAAGTGAGTAAACCCTTTGGTTAGTTCATTGTAGTTGGGAACGAACCTTCGAAGAAAATTAGCCTTCCCTTGGAGTCATTGAAGCTGAAGAAGGGTAGAAGGAGCAGGAATATCGATGATTTCCTATACTTTCAATGAAACATACCATGAAACCAATAATTAAACCATAAATTACACAAAAAACACACATGCAGATTGAATCAAATACTATAATGCCTACATTGTAAAAATATGGCCCTAAGATGCATCGGGTGATCATCCCGATGTTTTGAATAAGCATGAAAATTGTCCAAATATGGTTGCATGATATGTTTGATATCGTGGAAGGAATAATTCATTGACCTCTAAAACATAGCCCCAACATTCTTCAATCCAAAAGGGAGATTCTGATACACAAATGTGCCCTAGGGACAAATGAATGTGATCTTATGTTGGTCCAGTGGGAGAATGTTTATTTGATTATAGCTAGAGAAACCATCCATAAACTAAAATATCTCACAACTAGCACAACCATCAACAATCTGGTCGATGAACGGGGTGGGATAATTTTCCTTCGGACAAGCACGATTGATGTCCCAATAATCAAGACACACATGAATTGTTCCATGTTTATTCATGATAGGAACTATTATGCCCCTATACCAATAGGTGTCATATTTCATGATTGACTGGTAAAAATCCCAAATATGTTCATCCTTTCCTTGCTACAAAGGTTCCATATTTTGAAGAGATCAAAAAATTAAAAAATGTAAAGAGGGTATGCCCTAAAATAAAGATGAAAGGGTAAAAAGAATGAAATGGTCAAGAGAAAAAGAAAAGAAATGAACGCCAAAAAAGAAGACCAGGAAAGTGTGCTAGTCCAAAATGCCACTACTATTCTATTTTTGCAAAGAATCTCATTGGGTGCAGTTAGTTCACTCTTGCCACAATTGATGGATGGCCAAACAACTTAATCTTGGCCAGTTCATGTTTAAATTTCTTGTTTTAGAGATAGAGAATAAAATCTGTCCAAACAGTTCAATCTTGGCAGATAAGTAGCTAGATAGAGAAGAAAAGGTGCTCACAAGCTAAATCTGAGCCCTTGGAAGAAATAAGGGTAGACTTAGATAAGATGCTCATGAAAGGAAAAGAAAATTTGTAAGGGTTTGCTAGTCCAAGTGCACCCATGGAAGAAGAAGAAAAATGTTAGGTATAATAGACTCAGTAGGTAGTTTTGGTGTTGCAGAAGCAAGCTTATGATTAATTTTGTTTCTCAAGAGGTTCATCTCATTTGATATCATAAGTACAATGGAAATTGTTTGGCTACAAATCAGGTGAAGCATGTCTAACTTCCCTTCACACTTCTCCCAAAATTACTTACTAACCTCCCCCCAAGGATATTGAGATCTTCTCAATACTCTTAAATCACCCCATTTCATGAAAAAGCCTGAGAAGTATAATGTTTTTTGCTTTAGAAAACGAAACCCCATTTCTTGTGTAAAAATCCTTTTGTTCCCTTAGCCTAAGTTATCAAACTTTATAACTTGGTGCTTACCCTTCATAAACCAATATTAACTGCTAAAAACTATTATATAAACCCTTTGCCAATTTCCCTTCCCCCATATTAATATATTTGTACAATAAAACCCCCAATGTTTAATAATCCCGCCCCGGGTCGATTACGGCCATATTTTGGTTTACAAAGGAATTATAGGTTCATATGGAACCATATAATAATCCTCTCCACGCACAAATGTTCTAAGGTTAATTAACATCAGGTTAATTAACTGTTAAAAACCCTGACAGCCAATGAAAATGACCCCGATACAATATAAAACGCTAAACATGTTGTATGGGCCCCGCGCCGTAACCCTTTGTCGCCTCCAAAGAGTGCCGACCGTTCGATCGGCACCCTCGCATCGGATGGCTCCAGATCATATCGCGCATTCCTCATCATCCGTAGTTTACCGTCCGGGGAGCCAGCGGTATTATCGCCGTACCTGGGACACGCGGCACCCTCCCGGCATGCTCGTGGCCCCTCCACCCAAAACCACCTTAGTGCATAAGTGGTGTGGGCCGATACCACTTACCGCCCTCCTGCTGACCCCGCCCGTTGACATCATCGCCACGTCACCTCCACCTCAACATTCCGTACCTCATGTCGCGACAAAACATCACGTCCCAATGACGTCATCCGACCGAAAAGTGCCAAAAATCCCTGCGAAGCCAATTTTTGTTAAAAAAACCCGTAAAATTGTCATTTTCTTTCATTTTCATTCATTGTTTTCACAAGACTATTGCATGCAAATTAACATCCAAGCAGCTGCGCAAGCTCCAGTCCGCCACCCGACCAAGCAAAGACCAGCATCCTGCTGCTCAACTCGTCAATCAACCTACCAATTGCACTCGTGCGCTTCCAAAACACAGGTATTTACCCCGTCCCACCTCCCGAACCTATGTTTTTGGTTTTCCTCTGCAAAATTGTACCTGTAAGAGCCAAATTCAAGCCAAAACAGTCCATAATTGCCATACCAGCCCATTTAGAACTGCTTTTTTGTTCTTTTTTCCACAGAAATTCAACCTCCAGTTCAAAAACACAGAGAATTGAACAATGGAAGCCCCTGTAGCCCTCAATGTAGCACCCCTCAATGTGCCTCATATAGACCAGCATCATTTACCCTTGGCCAACAGAGATTTCCAGATAAAAGACCCAATTGGTTGCCAAAATCATCTTCATACTTTCTGCCTAATCAGAAACAGTCATTTGAACAATTCTGATATCTATGGAATATGGGAATCCAATCTCCCTAGGTATTACCTTCCCTTAGTCAATGTGTTCCCAGATATTATTCGCCACTGCTGTGCCAATTATGACCCTGTCAGTAAAGCAGTTATGACTCCATCACAAACTGTCCTGTTCTACATAACTGCTGAGTCTATCAATGAAATGCTACACTTCCATCCAGTTCAGCCTCTTGCTCCTCTTTCCATGGGATATTTGCTGGAGCAAGGCTCTCAACTTTCCAGTGCAGAAATAGCCCGGATTGCTAAGTTATTCATGAGACCAGATTGCCAGCCCCAAGGCCCACCTCCTTATTTATATGTCTCATTCAATGAGACTGGAAGAATCATTCTTGACATGATATCAGTAATCTTGGGATTCAGGTCCAGTGAATTTGTGGATGAGATGGTCCTGGTTCTGTTATCCACCTTTACTCTAGGACAACCCCCTGCTACTAAGTATGACTATGCCTCTTTTATTGCTGACAAAATCCATACTCAATTTATGAATTTGGAAAGAGAAGGAGTGTTTAAATACACAACTTTCATATACCACCTGCTGTTGTATTACCACCCAGACATTTTTATATTTCCCATCAGGAAATTGGATTCTAAAGGAGAGAGGAGGTCTGTAATATTTTGGACCTCTGTCTTCCACAGAATTGTTGAATCCCCTTATACCTACTGTGAATTCATTGACCTGTTTATACATCTAGCCTCCACTCTATTGATAGGAGCTCCTCCTCCTAGGATCTCTGGTGACATAAGGAAGATTTTACAGCTCTCTAAGAACTACTTGATAAGTGACTGGTACTTCTACCAGAATCACACTGAAATCGGGATATATGGCTATGAGCTATGCCCTTATAAGCTACCCAAATATGTGCCTATGAGACTGTTTGCACTGGAGTATTTTAGGCAACTTATTAATGCAGATTTAACTCACTTTTGCAATGTGAAGAAAAAAGCTCAGCTGAGGATAAGAAACCAATTAGGCCCCTTTATCATTAACAAAAGGGAAGCATGGGAAGATGCTGATAAAATATTAGGGGAAGACCTTAAATTGAAGAAAAGCTTCTGGTGGGTACCATATGACCCAAATGGCTTTATAAGTGACAGAAAAGTAAAAAACCGGCTGTCAGCTTACACACATCATAGGATCCTGGAAGTAGAACAATATGCTAATCAAGATGAGTGGATAGAGGGTACATTAGTAGAAGAACTTACTCAGCAAGAAAAAATGGAACAAGCTATGAAAGATTTAGAAAAGACCCTTGACCTGGACTCTTTTGGACAGGTATCTTTCAAGCTGCCTCAGCAAGCCGGAGTGGGTACATCTTCTGCTGGGACTTCACAACAACCTATACAAGAGGCCAACACACCAGTTTCAGGTTCTTCAAAGGGCAAGGAAGTGGCAGGCACAGAGCAGTAAGCAATGACTGACCAGCATGAGCAAATTCCTTCAGTACAGACCAAAGCACCAGAGATACCAGCTTTACAGACTCCTCTAAATGAGGAAAAAGGCAAGAAAAGGGACAGAGAATAGGCCACACCCATCAGTGGACCTGCAGAACAGCCAGGTGCTAAAAGGAAAAGATTGAATCCTCTATCTGAAGAGGAGATCATTGAAGAAACAATAGAAAGCCTAAGAGGTGAGAGGGCAACTAGCCCATAGACCTCCCCGGTGATAGACACATCAATCATCTCACACAGGCAGGAGCTGGAAAGGCAGCATAGTGTGGAAGTTTCATCCACAAGGCCACCAAGCAAGCAGACCTCTGATGTCAAAAGAACATTCACAGAGATAAAGGTTAGAAATGATCCATTAAGGCTGCAAATTTATGACCAATATTTTAATATGCCCCCCACAAAACAACAAAGATTAATGCCAGCATATGACATTAAAGAAGGGAAAATGATCATGAGCTATTTCAAGCCCAAGGTACAGCAACCACAATCGACAGCTGATTATATCAGGACAAATCTGGAGGTCTTGGCCAAAGACATTCATCCAATAGACCAGATTGAGCTGCACAAATAGACAGGAGAGATGGTGTATTCCACACTAGCTGATAAAGCAATGTTGGCTCATAAATTGCAAAACTCATTGGAGAACACCTCTGCTCAGCTAGATTTAGAGAAAGCTTCTTCTTTAGCAAAGGACAACAAGATCAAATCCTTGGAGGATATTATCATTGAGTTGGGACATGATCCCAAAGATGCCAAAGGCATAAAAGCACTAATGAGGAAAAAGGAAGAGGACATTGCAGCCCTCAGAAAACAACTCAAAATGCCTCCTTCTATGCATCCACAAACAGCAAATGTTGTATAGCAAAAGTTCGAGGAGGACATGATGGACCTGCTCATGAGGTTGAATGAGAGATTGAGTGAAACAGAGCAGGGATTGGAGAAAGCACTACAAGAAAAGAAGGGAGAGTCGACCTCCCAGCCACCTGAAGTAACTCCAACGGTCACAGCTGCCCCTCCCACAGTTATAATAACAATGCCTTCCACTGTCCCAGCATCAACTGTAGAAATCACCACAGGTACCTCAGCACCAGGCAGCAGTACAGCCATGACCACAGAGCAATTAATAAAATCCATGGAGGAGTTGAAACTCCAAGTATCTGAATTGAAACAACTTAAAGAAAAATTGGTGAAGATTGAGCAAAGCTATGACAAATATAAGATGAATGTGGCAGAGAAAACAAGGGAAGTCAAAGCATTGGAGAACAAGGTAAGAGCCTTAGAAAATGATCTCTCTCTGCATAAGCCTCTGGCAGAAATAAGAGGAATTTGTGGACTAACATCATTCAATCACTTAGTGGTGTATGGAGGTCTATTCAGACCATTTATGAACAAATTGATTTGATAAAAGTAGCCCAAGTAGAAATTCAGAAAACAAGAGCCATATTGGGATAGATGCCTGAGCAAGCTAACGGGCTAATACATTTTTTGAATACCAAGACCAGTGAAGAACTGGAAGCACTGGATATTAGAGACATAACAGGTACCATTTTGGACATCAGGAGAGTTCTAACCATGAGAGAATTCCCATCTACTTTGCATGCGTGGAGCATTATTCAATTACTTGGAGGTGCGTGGATAACGGTCCAGTACACTTATGCACGTGGAATGAGATATCACCCCCAAAATGAAATGCTGGTAAAGAATGAAAACTCCTATGATGCCAAAACATGTCTCTAGATTAAACCTCTAGATGTTTCTGTTAATGTTTCAAATGCTCCTTAAGAATGATTCAATAAATTCTATTGTTTATCTTGAATTAGGTTTCAATTTTCAAGGCTCACCACGAATTTCACCTGAATATCCTAAAAAATGAAAACTAGCATGATGAAATGAAACTTTTATTTTCAATGAAAATCTATGTATTAGAGGGAAGAGAACAAACAATATGAATCATACAAGTTGCAGCAAACAAGACTGTTAAACCAATTCCCCTAATACAAAAATTCCTATCTCCAACTTCACACACAAAACTCTAGATGCAATGCATGATGCATAAGATATCATTGACCTGCTATATTAAACATGAGATGAAGAGTTACTATGACATGAATTGAACTCCTAGACCTAGTTAAGGAAGTGGGACCTATAAACTAACACAATGACAACTCACATAAATCCTTCAGGACACTAGGTCACCCAGAAGTCAATCCACAACCTCTGATGACAAAACCCTAAAATGGAACTGATTTTTCACTAACCTAACCCCCACTGCACCCACAAAAACTCATGCATGTGGTTATGAGCCTCCAACCATAATCACAAGCCTCGCTGCCATCGATTGTGACCTAAAACATTTAGTTCAGAGCATGCGGTCTCGGGATTAGTGCGACCTTTTCAGGCCAACCTCTAGACCATTTCCTAGAAGTTATTGAGACTTTCCTGAAGCATAAGTTACATGACGAAAATGACAAAATTTCAAACATGAAGCTAGAAATTGAGTTATACTTCCTAGAAGACACTTTAAATTTTGTTAAAAACATGGTGAACATGTAAGCTTTAGGTCATGAATGCATATCTGATCATAAACTAATAGTATTCACTTGAGAATCACTGAGAAGGCTCTAAACCCTCTCTATCTAGCTGAAATAGCACTTGTTAGTGCATGCATTCATCAACCATTCATATATTCTTCAAACATGTCAAGATCCATAGAAAATATACATCATATAACCAAAATATAACCATCAAATAAACAACATATAAACCATGGAAACACAACCATAATATAACCATCATAACCAATACATATGGTCATATACCACAATAGAAAATGGATCTTATTAACATATGAAAATTCCCACCAAGTTAGGGACTTCCACATACCACCCAACCATAGATTGGGTTGAACAAAATCTATCTTTCATCCAATCACTCCATGCTATATTCCAAGCATGAATGTGGGATCTCATGGAATAAACCAAGACAAAACCAAACTAGGGCTTTGAGAGGCCAAATGACCTCAACCCTCAACCACAGTGATTCCACCTCCATAGTTAAACATTACTAACACCAACAACATCCGTCTCTACCTAAGCTATCTAGGGCTCCAGGAACTAGTAACTCAACCCATAGCCCTCCAAGGCTCCAAAGAATTTGTCTAATATGGCTCCAAGGATTAGTAACTCAACCCACCAAGGGCTCTAGAGCGTTCGTCCCAACCTAGCCTCAAGGACTAGTAACTCAACCCAAGTTGTTCTAGGGCTTCTAGAGCACTTGATCCAACCCACAACCATAAGGAATTATGAGCACCAATCATAAAACAATCAAGTGGAAAAACCTACAGCACCATGACTATCTAGGAAATGGAAATGCAAGGCTAAAATCATTGTCAATACATGCAATCCTCCATGCCAATGACAAGACATGACCAAAAAATCACATGCATATACTGTGCATCCATAAATCAAAAAGGAAATATCACATGCACCCTGTTACTTGCAAATATGTTAGGCCCCTATACTACTAGTTTAACCCCTTACTGTTATTAGTACAACCCACTTATTATATTAATGTACCCATGTAGTGCCCATATTGTTACTATTGTGCCCTATAGAAGCCCACTATTGTTATTATTGTGCCCTTATGTTATTATTGTTATGTCGGCTCTAATTATGTTATGACCCCTTAGACTCCTATATATAGAAAGGAGGTCTTTTCATTTGTATCATCCAAGAATTGTCCATTGATGTAATGTAAAGGAGGTTTCCCCCTCGAAGAGGCTGAATTATAAGGCATTGATCTATCTTTTATATCTTTTCTTGAGCTGGTTTCATAACATTTGGTATGAGAGCTTTGGATTCTAGGGTTTCGCTACTCCAAATAGGTCATCATGGAATTTTCGCTATAACTTTTTTCTGAGACGTTTCAGAAGCTAAAAAAAACCCCATTTGAGAAGAAATCGTGCTGAACCTAGGGTCTAAATTTCAGAGCTTTTCGCACTACATTTCGGGAGATATGATCTGAGGAAGTTTGTCTTTTTGCAGACTCCTGAATTACATTCCAAACAGGTGATCTGGAGAAAATTGTCATAACTTTCTCTCTGAGCATCAGATTGAAATTTCATTAGAAGGTATAGAAAGAGGACAGAATTTAGTTTCTTGTATATATTTTTTAGAGCCAAAGGTCGAAACAGTGACTCGTGGCACGTCATACAAGTTCACTCTACTGAACTGGTCTATAATCAAGTCACTGTGGGAGATTTTGCATAACTCTTTCTTGGAGAATCCAATTTGGATTAGACTGGTGGTATTGGAAAGGGGACACAGAGGGCTACTATAGATCAAAATTTGGTAACTTAAAGATCTGAAAGTACAGAGTTACAGTCATTTCAAGATCGAGCTCCTAAAATGAAGAAAAAGCAAGATGAGGAAGTTTGATGGCAAGGATTTGGTAAATTGGATACTTCAGATGGAGCAATATTTTGATCTACATGGTGTACCACTGTTACAAAAGGTGTGTATTGCATATTCATATTTAGAACCGGATCAATTTTTATGGTATGAAGGGCTTTGTTCTCGTAAACAACTTGTTACGTGGTCAATTTTCACGGAGGAAATGATAGCACATTATGAGGATACAAAGAGCAACACCTTCTTTAGAGCAACACCACAACAATTGGAAAGAGTAAAAGGGATTTGTGACATAGTGGAAAGCAAAATTATGGAAACCAGGAAGCATACCCCTCACAGCTATAAAGATGGAAGTGTTGTTTCTCCTAGCCTTCCACAACCTACAACGGTTACACCACAAAAATTGAAAGAAAAAAGAGAAAAAGGGCTTTGTTACAATTGTGATAGCAAATGCACTAAAGGTCATAAGTGTGATGAGAAGAAATTATTTTACATAGAATATGAAGAGGAGGAAGAAAAGGATCAAGAAACATCAAAAGAAGAGGATATACGCCAGTACCCCACTCCAGAGAAGGAACAAATGAATCAGACCATATCTTGTAAAGCATTGGCAAGAATTACCACTCCTCAAACTCTCAAGATAGAAAGACACATCAAGAAGAGAAAGGTGCAAGAAATGAAAGATCACATCGAGAAAGAAGAAATGAATCCAACCATATCTTGTAATTCATTGGTCAAAATTACCACTCCTCAAACTATCAAGATAGAAGGACATATCAAGAAGAAAAATGTTCAAGAAGTGAAAGATCACATCGAGCATCAAGAAATGAATCCGACAATATCTTGTAAAGGATTGGAAGAAATTACCACTCCTCAAACTCTAGAGATAGAAGGACATATCAAGAAGAAAAAGGTTCAAGCAGTGAAATATCACATCGAGCATCGACAACAAGTTCTCCAACTTTTAAAGGATAACGCCACTTCAGTGCAAAATCAAACGAAAAAATAGGTAGATCAACATCGTAATGAAAAATGTTTTGATGTAGGTGATTGGGTATTTTTACTGCTACATCTGAAGCAAGCTATCTATGAGAAGGAAATGTTGGCAATATTACATGCACTTAAAAAATGGTGACCTTATCGAATGGGAAGACTCTTCAAGGATAAGGATGTGGAAGCATTGTTTGTGCTACTTCTATTATCCAACCAGATTGGATAAACGAAGTAAGGGATGAATGGAAAAAGGACGAAGAAGTATGGACACTTATTCAAAAGTTGCAAAAGATCCCAATTCAAACAATATTGCCAAAAATTGAAGAGGAAGGAAAAATCATATTGGAACCTGGAGCAGTCACAGAAACAAGAACCCGACAGCTATAAAATTGATCAATTTCAGAGTATCTCATCAAGTGGAAGAACTTACCCTCTGAAGATTCCACATGGGAGGACAAGAATTTTATATAGAAGCATCAAGAACTACTCAAGCGTTGAGGACAATGCTTTTTGAAGGAGAGGGGCATGTTAGGCCCCTATACTACTAGTTTAACCACTTACTGTTATTAGTTCAACCCACTTATTATATTAATGTACCCATGTAGTGCCCATATTGTTACTATTGTTCCCTATAGAAGCCCACTATTGTTATTATTGTGCCCTTACGTTATTATTGTTATGTCGGCTCTAATTATGTTATGACCCCTTAGACTCCTATATATAGAAAGGAGGTCTTTTCATTTGTATCATCGAAGAATTGTTCATTTGTGTAATGTAAAGGAGGTTTCCCCCTCGAAGAGGCTAAATTCTAAGGTGTTGATCTATCTTTTATATCTTTTTCTTGAGCTAGTTTCATAACAAAATAAATCCATTTGTAGGTGCCAATCCACCTGTTCCCTTGCGCTCTCCTTCTTTCTCCAAATCCAATGTATGAGAGAATGATAGAATGAATGAAAGATCCCAAGGCTGAAATGAAAAAATCCATAACTGAATCTCTGAAGCCTTTTTATCGTTAATGCCTCTATTTTCTTCATTTTCCTTCAATTTCCGTCTCATGCAAATATGTGTTTCTTCACCTTCCTTTTCTCCTATTTTCCTTTATTTTTATAAATAAAATTCCAATGATTGCCTCTTTTCCTTTGCCAATTTCCTTAGCCATTAATTAATCACTAGTGATACCCATCACTATGTTTTTCCCAACATTCAACTTAGAATACGTGTCCCATGACCTTGGCCTTACATTTGTTTTACATGGAAAATCAAATAGAGGCTATTACAAACCCCTCCCACTTGGGGGAACAACATCCTTTGTGTTCTGTGAAAACTATAACCAAAAAACCACTAAAAACAAAGTGTACTTCCCATGGAGATTTATAACCCAGCTCATTGTAGTATTTACAATGACATACTGCTGAAAAACATGACAACCATACCATTTACTGAAGCTTTATAACATATCTCATTACAATATTTATAATAGAACCATGTATATACTCATACACATTTTCTTGAACCAACAAATAAAAGGATACGATGCTCACATCAGTCAACAAGGGAATCCAGTGGCTCACACCTCCGCTCTCAAAAGTAGTACTAGGATTCGCCTCCTTCCCAAGAAGTCTAGAATCCACTTCCAAAATCAAAATATCCATCCAATGTCCAATGTTACAACCCTTACTCTACTTGTTCTCTCAGTGAACAATTACCTACTCATTGTTCTAGGGCACACCCCCAATGTGCTTCTAATTCCATCTGGCAATGTTAATGACCAAAAAAAATTAATTCCCCAACCTTTCCTTCTCCACTACATTATCCCTTGGGAAATCTAGTCACCCCCTTCTACAAAATCCCACATCTTCCAAGTTCTGTTGGCATCATCTTCTCTGCTACACATTCCCTTGGCTGATCCATCCTTTGGCAAGGTTTCCTTGCATCAGAAGGTCTAAGAACTAAGTCATATCCCTGCCTCAAAACCATTATACCGGTCATAGAATTCTCATGCCAATCAATGGACACTATTGGGTACCAGTGTCCCACAATGGCCCTTCTCTTGAATGATTTACCAGCAAAGTGCTGCCTATTCTAATTCCTTTTTGTTGCTAATGCTAATTCTTGTAGCCAGTTTCAACCACCCCAAACCTAGGCATTTCCATGCTTTCCTATGCCAAGCATATAACTACCATTTGATTTAAAAGGAGTTGAAATAAATTCATATCATACCTCATTGGTAGCTCATCAATAAGGTACACCTGCAATTCTGTTTACTTCCTGTCATAACAAGTCAAACTAGTTATTTGATCAAATCATCATGTATAAACATATCACATACGATTAGCTCAAAAAAGATCCATCATAAATTAGAATCATAGATAACATGCAACCATCATAAATTATACTCACAGATGACATGCATAACTAAAACTAAAAAATTGGTACTTATCTTTCAACTAGTTATTCTGGCGTAAACAATTTTCATTTTTGGGTTGTTTTTTCATGTTTTTTTGGGGTTTTTGGGCTCGAGTACCCGTTTTGAAGTAATAGTTCCCGTTTCATCAATAACTATTTTTTTAGTATGTTTAGTCCATCTAAAATCTCATACACATAAGTTTAATAATATAATTCTAATCAAATTAAAAAAAAATACTATCTTTCATAACTTTTCACTAATTAAAAAGAAAATAAATAATAATAATAATCTTTTAATTTTAAGGTCATAGCCAAGTTAGACACCAAAATAATAATAATCATTTAATTTTATAGTCATAGCCAAGTTAGACACCAAAATTGTTGTATGAGACACTTGTTTGTGGGACAACCCCTCTTATATTTGAACCTTTAACTTCTTAAGAAAAAAACACATGTGCTTAACCATTAGCCACTTTTTTCTCATCTTAAAAAGTGTAATATACTTAAGAAATGTTATCAGATTAATGACCAAAATCTAAGAAATAAATATTATGTAACATATCATATGACAATTATTATTAATGTGTGATAATGATTAGTTACACGATATTTATTTATTACATTATAATAATATATCTAATAATAGACCTTAGTTATACTATAGAAATCTTTGTTAAATTTGAAAATATTAGTTAAATTTGATTAGATTTTTTGAAATCACTAGGAAAAATGAGTCCTTTTGCAACTTTTTATGGATTAAAAAGTGGGTTTTATCACAAAAATGCCTCATATTAAGATTCTATCCTTAAATTTGAAGGGGTTCCTAGATTTTCAAAAGTTTATCCACATAAAATATGAGGAACCTTAAAGTTAATTTGAGGAGGTTGTTCAAAATTTATTGTGTACAACCTCCATTAATTTAAGAAGGTTATTTAAAATAGATTTTACGCCACCTACTATTCCTAAATTTGGAGAGGATTCCTAGACTTTCAAGAGTTTATCCGCATCAAATTTGAGGAATCTTAAATTAAAATAACATATTTTTATTGAGGAGGTTGCTAAAAATTGATTGTTTACAACCTCCTTTAGTTTGAGAAAGTTATTGTTAGGAAATCTAATTTCTTAAATTATGTTACCTTCAATTGTCAATTTGTGGTCATAAACATATAAACACCAAAATTTTTTGCGTGAAACTAGTATATAAATTATTCTCGAGCTATGAAAGATATTTTACAATCTAATTCTCTAAAATGCGCATTTGGCAATGAAATTCTATCATACTAAAAGTTAAAGAGTTACAGAGATTTCATAGATCACCGAGCTTATGCTTTCAAGAGCACTTTACAAACTCCAATCATAGTCTTTTGTTTGGCATCGAAGGCATTAAATGGTTCAATGATTCATTGAGAAGTGTTTTTGTTCTTCAACCTTCAGTGCCTAACTTCCATAGAGGGAATCTACAATTAAAACTTAAAGATAAAATTCGATTAGTAAAAAAGTAAAATGCTACAAGTTTGTTGGATCACTAGGATTATGTTTACAAGAGCATTTTACGAGCTCCGATCACAATACTTTGTTTTGCATTGAAGGCATATAATAGTTTCTCAATTCCTTAAAAAACTTTTTTGTTCTTCAATCTTCAATGCCTAACCTCTATAGGGAATCCACACTTTTGTAATTAAGCATATGAAAGTTCAAAAACTAACTAATAGTGAGTTAAAATATTAATCTACAAAACATAAATAGAAATACAAATCTATCAAATTAGCTTATATAACTAAGAAATAAATGGATTTGCAATGCAAACTAGGTGGGAGACCTAACCTACTAACTTGTGATACAAAGAAAAAACTATAGTATACACACTTTGCTATGAAATAAAACTCATAATAACATCATTTATATTAAAACATGATTACACAAGTTTAGATTACAGTTGTAAAGACAAATTTCTTACACTCAACATGGATCCGCATATTATTTGTCATCAAACTACATATATACCAACATATGGCCTTCCGATTGGACCATTTGAACAACTTTGCAACACATATATTGACTAGTTTCTTAAGCAATCATTTAATATTTCAAATATCAACCTTCGACCTTTACATTTTATAGATGTTATATAATATAGGGGAGGGTTCATTGAATCATGTGTAGCTCCTGAGGACACACATAATTGTTAATTGTTTACATTCCAAAAATAGAGAAGGGCTTAATGCCATTGAAAAATATAGCTCTTGTTGATATGGGTAACTACTTGTATCTTAGCATATGATATTTTCATGACATGGAATGCATGAAAATATCCATGTCAATTTCCATAACCTCAAAATTGGTTGACTCTTCAATTGTTGTTGTGTTGTATGCATTGTCACCCTGTGTTTGACTGGAGCATTGACCATGAGTTGGCGCTTTCATTGTATTACCTAGGAGCATTCCAACCAACATTGATCCATATCAAGTTTGCTGACAATGAAAACCATGTGGCATATTTCACCTTGGGGGTGCATAGATATGAAAACCAATGATTTGGGTTACTAAATCTTTACTAGGGTTACAAGATCTAATACTCACATTAGAAAGAGCAACCTCTACCTTAGATAACTCCTTAAAAATAATGAAAAATCTTTAAATTTAATAACATCACACCTCATTAAGATGTTATGGCCATAATGCAAGGATTGCGAGAAAAGGTAATGATAATAGGCTATAAGAGGGAGTAGGAAGGGCTAAAATCACATTTAAGATAGTAGTAAAGGCCTCAAAATGAAGGTCGAACGTCTCCCCCACACCTGAGACTTTGCATATCCTCATGTAATATTGGGTGGATAGCCAAATCTAGAGCCAAAAAGGTTCCTCATAATGGATCAAAACTATGTTGCCAACACCTCCCCTAATTATCATAATACAAGGGTATATTTCACAAATCTCATCTTACTTGTCTCTTTAATCTAGTTTATTACAATTATAATATTTCTAAATATAATTTACATTTCAAATCTATATTTGTGACTTTAATATTTACACACTTCCATATCTATGTACACATATAAAACATGGGTATATATAGAGGTCATCTTTTGTATATGCACAATTTTTTTATATGCACATAGATAGGGAATCATGCATATGCGAAAGATGGCTTCTGCATATGTGTAACTTTTGTATATGTACACTTCCATATTTATGTGCATGTACAAAAACTACACATATATTAAAAATGGCTTCTCTATATGTGTAGATTCTTCACATACACATAGATATGGAAGTGTGCATATATGAAAGTCACACATATGCGGAAATCTAAGTGCATATATGAAAGTTGACTTCTATATATGTGTTTTCATATCTATGTGCTATTTTTTGAAAGAAAAATTAGGTTGAGAGAACCCGTAGGAGATGTCTTCATAGAAGAGGATGGAATATCCATAGCCATTGCTATTTTGCAAACCCATTTTTTATTCTTTTGAACCAGGGGAAAATCCATACCCAGGTGACTATATGTATAAAAAAAACTAAACCTAAAAGGTATGCCCTTATTGTAACACCCCACCACACATTTACCGACTTTAACCTTCTCACCAGGGTACACAAGAGATGAGAGTTACTATTCATGACTTGATTTCCATTATGTACTTATGGAAAATGGGGTCCACATGTCCATAACTGATCGTAAACATCCAATGACACATGATCACATTATTATCAACCTAACTTGATCCAAAACTATTTCCTTTCATTTTTGTTTCCTTAAATTTAATACAACTTCCTATTTTTGGTGGTTTTTCGGGTCTTAAACTTATAAGACTATTTTTAGGGCCTAAATGATATTTACCGGACAATATTAAAGAAATTTTTAGACAAGATTTCTCCATCATCCTCTGGAGAGCCAAACCTCCCAAAAGCAACATTTCCAAACATGAATATCTTGCTCTTAAGACCCTTAACCAAAACCCTAACATTGTGGTCTTGAACGCTGACAAAGGTGGGGAAACTGTTATTATGAACACAAAGGATTACAATGAGGAGATGCTAGACCACCTAAATAACAACAACTATTACATCAAATTAAAAAAGAACCCAATAAGAAAGATATCCAAGGTCGTTAGTAACTTAATAAAATCTAGCAAAGAACACAACATTAAGAGTCTTATTGAAACTAATCCCTACACCCTTAGGATTTATGGAGCCCCTAAAATTCACAAAGAAGGTATCACCATAAGACCCATTGTCAACACCAATGGAGGTCCCACTTACCATCTCACCAAATATCTTGCCAAAAAACTTAAACCCTTGGTAGGAATACTAGCTCCTTCGTCAAAGATTCCAATCACTTCATTAATGAGATCAAGAAAATAAAACTTGATAAGAATGGCATCTTGGTGAGTTTTGATGTGAAATCAATTTACACCAATATTCCCATAGGTGAAGCCATGGAGGTAATCCAAGCAGTTATTGATCCTGACACAACTAAACTAATAGAAATTTGCGTGAGATCAACCTTCTTCAGTTATAAATATGACATATATGAGAAGACTTGCAGTGTAGCTATGGGATCACCTCTATCTCCCATCATTGCCAATTTGTTTATGGAAAATTTCGAAACTAAGGCAATTGAGTCTTCACCATTAAAACTGAAGCTTTGGAAAAGATTTGTCGATGACACCTTTATTATTTGGCCTCATGGAAAAGAAAAACTAGACATTTTCCTGAAACACCTTAACATTCAATCTAATTCTATCCAATTTACGATGGAAGTGGAAGAGAAAGGGAGCCTTCCCTTTCTTGACATCCTAATCAAAAGAAACCAAGATGGCTCAATATCTCACCAGGTCTACCGTAAGAAAACCCACATTGAGCATTACCTTCATGCCAACTCACACCATCATCCAGCTCAAAAAATAGGGGTCCTCAATACTCTTGCTACCAGGGTTGTTCACATTTTGGATCAAGATCATTTTGAACAAGAGAAGAACCATATCATGATTTTTTTTGAAAAGAATGGATATAGAAGATACCAAGGAATCAAAGCCTTCAAGAAGGCTGAGAATCCTAAAAACAAACAACCCATGGATGAATGTGTTGGTAAGGTCAACCTCCCCTACATATTGGGCACCACTGATAAAATTTTGTATATTTTAAAGAAAAACAACATAAAAACTACCTTTAAACCTATGAACACCATTAGCAGATGCCTAAAATCTATTAAAGATCCCATTGATCCTAAACTCCATAAAGGGGTTTACCTGGTTCCTTGTTCTTGTGGAAAAACCTACATTGGTGAGACTGGTCGATCAATCTCAACTAGGATACAAGAGCATGCAACTGACATTAAACATAACTAGTCCAAAACATCAGCTTTGGCTGAGCACTCCAATAAAACCAATCATCATATATGTATTGAAAACTCTTGTGTTGTGGCCAAAATTGATCATTATCACCATAGGAAATTTAGAGAAGCCATCGAAATAGGTAAACACCCTAACAACCTTAACCGCGATGATGGCTAGAAAATTAGTGATAATTGGATCCCAACTCTCACCTCTTAACCCGCCTTCCCCTAAGTGTTCCTTGCCCTCTTATTTGCACTAGCCCTACATTCACTTATCCATTCCTCAAATCATCAAGAATAAATAAAAATTATAATCACCAAATAATAAAATTTAATCAAACAACTTTAATTTGATCATATTCAATTCTAAAAATATAATTCTTTATAAATTAATTATCAATAAGTGCATAGAAATATAATTAAATTTACAACATACTTAACCAACATCATTCACTAAACATAAAAGTTTTTATTTAATTTAATTTAACAAGATTTAATAAATTCATAACATAAATTAATTTATTAAGATATAATAATGAATTGGGTTAATCATTATTAGTCACTAAGTATTAATTATTATTTATTTTTAATCATTCAAACATAACTTAAAATTAAAATAATCATATATTTAATAAAAATTAAACAATAATTATCATTCAAACATAACTTAAAATCAAAATAATCATATAATTAATAAAAATTAATTAATAATACACATAATTATTAATAAGTTTATAATAAATAATTAGTGTTAATTATGAATTAATAAATTTCTAATCCTAATTTTAATCTTAAAGAAGAAGAAAAGAAAAAAAAAACTAGACATTTAATTAGGAACTAAAAATAAAAGATAAAAATAAAAATTAAAATAAAACCAATAATTAAAATAAAAATTAATTATATAATTAACAAAAAAATAAAAATAAAAATAATTATATAATTAACGAAAAAATTAAAAATAAACAAATTTGAATTAAACCTATCGGCTAGTATTCATTTCCAGACCAACCCTAACCCTTATTTATCAACCCTATTGAGTTCTAACTTATTCATTCTTCGATCTATTCCAAAAGATGAAGCACAGACGTTGGTTCGAAACGTCAATTCCAACAAACATGAATGCGATGACTTCGAAAGATAACACTACACAGAACACAGATCAGAGAAGCCTCAAATCACTAGTTCACTTGATCTTAGAAAATTTGGATTTATCTACAGTTATATAATCTAATCTATGTTGATATTCTTCAAGAGGAACTAGTATGTCTCCCATCCCTCGCAAACCTGGAAGTCCTTTCTGATCTGGCACATTGAAATTTTTATGAAACTTATTAATGTTAGCTTCTAGATTATGACACTTGTTTTCTAATTGCATCATTAAATTTCTCTTGGTAAGTATCCTTCCGACTTCTAGAAGGTTTCAGTCCTGTTTTCAGTATCATAATATTCAAGGTCTTCCTTTGTTTATGAATTTAAAATTCTAATTAATGTTGTTGCATCTCCTGGTTTATGACCCAGGTCCTTCTTTACTTCTGCTATTACCTCCTTTGATTTCTCCCATAATTGTTCCTGCTAAAAAATGATCTTTATTGAAGGCCATAAATGAGTTGTGGATTCATTGATATCCAACCAGATATTTTCTTTGGCTTGTACAATAGTTTGAGCAGTAGTAGACTAATTTTGAAGGGCCACTATTCTCTGAGCTAACCTATGACTATTCTATAATTCTAAAAAGTAAGCATTATCAGTTTTTATTTTCTTCTTCTGGGTATTAATAAGTTGCACTTTTAACTTTTCAATGTCTTGATAATTATTGACAAGTATCCCATGGCTTTAGCTAAATCAGCTACTGAATCAGTGGATTGAGTTTCTACTGTAATGGCTGCCGCAATAGAAGTTCCTGCTGTTGAACTAACTGCAATGGAAGTTGTTGTTATAGGAATAGATGCTGATACATTAGCTTGTTGTTATTTTTCCTTTAATAAATTCTCTAACTCAATCTCCATATTTTGTATCTGCAAATTATGTTCAACTATAGTCTTGAACATGTTTTCGTTCTCCTTTTCTAATTCACCAACTTCTTTAGTGTGTGGATCCTTTGTAGTAGAGAGTTTTAGCTTCTTCCTTAATGCTAAGACATCAACATTTTTTCTCTTGATCATTTCTTCAACAACCTTCACATCACTGGGATCATATCCTAATTTAATCACCACATCTTTTTACCAGCTAGGAAAATCACACTTGACAACAAAATTTAAAGAAAACTGGTAATGTACAATGAATAATGATTGTGAGAAATTTTAATATTGAATGTAGTCTTTAAGATATTGTCCATTGACAGGAAATGAAGAATATATTCCTTCTAGATTCTACAAGATAAAAGTGTTATTACCCTTGACTTCTGCAATGCTGAATGGTCCTAACTAGAGATTATCAAATTTACCATGTTTTCCTCTTTCCTCTCTTCTGGCATCCCATATTAAAACTAAATCTCCTTGCCTAAAGTCTCTTTCCCTAACCTTTCTGTCAAATAAGATATTCATCTTGTTCTGATATTTATGAAGTTTGAACTGAAGTTCTTCTGTGTATTGGTTTAACTCAATGATTTAATTGATTCTTCTTGAGAAATCATCAAGTTCCTCAAATGATTCTTGTAAAAATTTCATAATAAGAAAAGTTAGTTGTGTAGGAAAGATTGCCATAGTTCCATAAACAAGTTGGAAAGGGGATTTACCAGTAGATCTCTTAGGTGATACTCTGTTAGCCCAAACTGCATACTTTAGATGACTATCCCAATTCCTTTTATGTTCTATTAGTACCTACTCGATAACTCTGATTAGACTCTTATTTGATGATTCTACCAATCCATTTCCTTGAGGGTAATATGGGGTAGAATGCTATAATAAAATCTGATACTTTTGGAAAAACTCTATCAATTTTATACTACTAAATGCTTGTGCATTATCAATGACTATTTGTTGTGGACAACCAAATCTAGATAAAATGTTTTCTTCAATGAATTTGATGATGACAATGTCTGTTGCATTCTTGATAGGGATGACTTCTACCCATTTTGTGAAGTAGTATGTAGCGGTTAGGATCCATCTGTGCTGATTACTAGATGTTGGAATTATTTCTCCTATGAAATCTAACCCCCACTGCAAAAAAAGTTCTTAAATTAATACTGGAACTAGTGGAAGTGTTGCTAACCTCTTCTTCCTAGTAAATATCTAACATGGAATACAACTTCTAACCTTTGCTCCTACTTTTGAAAACAATTTCAGCCAATAAAATCCTACTCTCAGAATTTTATACATTCTTTCTCTCCAAGCATAGTGTCCTCCACGTATACCTTCATAAAATTTTTCTATGACACCTTCTGTCTCATTTTCAATTAGACATAAAAGAAGGATATTCAATGGATATTTCCAATACAAATTGACATTGATGATGCAATATTTCATAGTCTTTAATCTGAGAATTCTACATTGATTCTTTGTGAATCCAAGAGGATACTAAAATCATGAAGAAAATGTATAATATCAGCATACCATTCAAATAGTAGGAACTTTTCATTAATATGAAGTGGGAGAGGATTTGAATCTTCAGTAGAAGAAGGTTCTTATGTGTTATACCCTTCTGAATTTTGAGAAGGTTCTTTTGTGTTCTTCCTTTTTGAACTTTGAGAAGGTTATTGTGTGTTCTTCTTTGCTAAAATATGAGAAGGTTCTTATGTGCTCTTCTATATTGAAATATGAGAAGGTTCTTGTGTGTTCTTCTCTGTTGAAATCTAAGAAGGTTCTTATGAGTTATTCTCTACTAAAACTTGCATGATAGTGTTGATACCTAGATTTGCAATTTGATTCAGCGAACAATTTGGCTAAGCCTTGACATTTCCCCAATTTGGTGGATTTGATTTCTAAGTCAAATTATAGTATTTTTGCAATCCATCTTCCTCTCCTACCATCTGTATCAAGTTGTGTTAAGACAATATTCACAACATTATTTGGAACATAGGAAATAATAGGAGAATTAAGGTAATAGGTTTAGAAGGCTTTTAAGGCTTGTACAAGAGAATATTCTTGCTTCTCAATGATATCATATTTAAACTCAACATCCCTCATTACTTTGCTGAAAATGTCAATAGGATTTTCATCTCCATTATCATTCTTTTGTAATAAGACAACAACTAAGGTAGTATCAAGGGGAAAAGAGAAAATGCTAAAAGGTTTTGAATAATCAGGACTAGCTAGTACTGGGACTTTAGAAATAACTTTCTTGATATGTGTAAAAGCGTACCTTGCCTGCACTGTCCATTTAACTTCATGATCTTTCTTCAACATATAAGTAATATCCTTGACTATCTTGACATTTGGTATGAATCTTCTCAAAAAATTATTATTTCCTAGAAAAGTTTGAAATTCCTTTTTATTTCTAGGTAAGTGTTACACAACATTTTTTCACTATCCATGTACTACTCCTAAGCGATGGACCATAAAAATCTTGAATATCACTAGCCATGGTTATAACACTCTTCCCATAGATCAATGGCATAAAGATTAGTTTTACGAGCTTTCTCATTAACCAAGATTTGATGATCGCATACTCCTGAGTATCCAATCTTGAGTGCAAGAACACCAGAAGTTCCTCTCTCAAACACAAATAAACATCTTGGGTTTCCTTGTCAGGAGATGGAAGAAGATTCATTTGCCTACCATCTACGATCTTGGAGGACCTCTACAATGTACCCGAAATGCTTTCCCATCATGATGAAACTC
Organism: Pinus tabuliformis; assembly: GCA_031772625.1. Classification (NCBI taxonomy): domain Eukaryota; kingdom Viridiplantae; phylum Streptophyta; class Pinopsida; order Pinales; family Pinaceae; genus Pinus; species Pinus tabuliformis. The sequence goes on along the minus strand of CM062808.1, from coordinate 512,346,460 downwards.
CCATAATGATTCCCCTTTACACCATTTCCCAGGAATCTTTCTTCTATCCCAGTTTACAAGACTGACACTACTGACCAGTTTTCTACTCACGCCGATTTACAAAGGTTAAAACTAACCCTAGTGCCGATTGGATCGACTAAGCTCTTTTCTAGTCACGCCTATCCTCTTTTGGAATGTTTTTTAAATAAGGAGCTAAAGCTTCCATGTCTAGAAGCTTCGTAATGGAAGTTTGGTAGATGGTTGGGTTGGATAGAGCCAAGGAAATCAGTTTGGGTTCCTTTCCCCTATTAGGATGGAACAACCTCAAGAGATAAGACCTTCTCCCATGATGAGAGGAACCATCTCCCATCCATCCAAGCTATATAAACCTCTCTTTTTCCTAAGCAAAAGCTAGTTGGAGTTTTTGAGCAAGTTTGAATAACCAACAAGTCATATATATCTTGTCGCTTTCTAGTGTGTGTTTGAGGGAGAATAGTGTGATTTTGGTTTGTTTTGAGACTAGAGGGAAAGAATCCTTAAAAATTCCATTGTTGGGGCTATCCTGAAGTGCTAGTATAAGTGCGGGAACATGGATACACTGGTTAGCCCATCAGTGCTAGTTGTAGTCTGGCCAGTCGTGCCGATCGACACTAGTTGTCAGTTAGGCAGTCACTCCGCTCTCTAAGTTAAGAAAAAATCAGAATTTCTCCCATTCCAATGCCAGTGTGTCTTGACCCTCAGACTCTCTTCTTCTGCCCAGAAGTGACTAGGATTCTTTGTTTGCGAGTTTTGATTGATTGATTAGCTTGAAGTTTCATTGCTTGACTTTTTGAGTTTTTTGGATGGTTTCTATGACCCTAGGGCATCTAGGTCAATTATTGTTCATTTGTTTGTTTACTCATTGTGTCAAGTTTTTGATTTGCTGCTTCATTTAATCCATCTTTCAGTCGCAACATCTTCATTTCTTGATTTTCAATTGAATGAGTGAAAGAGTCTTGTTTATTCTCTTATTTCGAGTGTCTCTTTTCTCATTCCGAGCATAGATTACATTGCTTGGTTTGTCCATTGAAGCATATATATGTTTGGATTGTTTGATTTGGGGAAGAAGTTGCTTAAATTAGTTTCATTTATCATGCTTTGGATTTGATCGATGCTTGTTTGTTCGAAATTGTGAAAATTTTCATTAAAGTGCTTTATGTGAAAGATTCATTTTTCACTTTATGGAAAGAAGAACATCATTCTAGTTTACTTAAACGAAAATATTGCATTAGTAGCGTTATTGAGAAGTTATAATTTCATCATCATAGGCATGGAAATGAAATGAAACTTATTTTGTTGTTAAGGGAAGATTAAGTGCATTTAGGACATGCAAAAGTGAAGGTTTTCATTCTTTGGTTGTTGCATTGATTGTCTGCTCTCTATCCCTTAATTAGTGTTAACTTTCATCGAAGAAAGATTTCTTTTCTCATACAGCTGCATATAGAAGTTTTCAGATGACAATGGTAGGGCCTTGAAATTGAAACCTAATTCAAGATAAATCGTTAAAATTTATTGAATTAACCTAAGAAGCATTGAAACTTAACGCTCACATTTAGTGGTCTAGGCAAGAGACGTGTTCCAGCGTCTTTAAACCTAGCATGTGTCATTCGCTTCAGCATTAGATAGTGTTAGTATGGACTTGTGCTCCCCGTACAACTATGTATATAAAGGGAGACCCCACTAGGTTTGTGATCCTTTATCCATTGGAAGCCGAGTCTACTACCTTGTAAACGTGATACATAGAACACAACATTCTAGGAGATTGCCTGCCCGTACTTCTCGGTTCACCGGGAGGTATTTTGCAGTTCATGGTTACCTGGTAATCCTTTATGCCTAGAGTACCCTGAGTAGTCATTTTTGATCTTCCTGACTCCATAAATATAAAATATCACCCGAGCGCTTGTACTTTCGAGCTTGTTTCAAACTGAAAGTGATAGAGTCACCTTTGCTTCTTTCTTGACTCTTAAAACATGAAAGAGCACCAGTTTGTTTTTGCATCTTAAAAAATTGTTGCCCACAATCTTATAACGTCCCTATTAGTATTTTATAGACCACATCATGATTATCCCTTTAAATATGTTTTAAAGCCCTTGAAGTCAATCTCTCTTTTGGTTATTTGAGACAAGATCATCATCCCTGAACCAACTAGTTTTCCTAGTTCCGCTTCCTCTCCACTGTTTGAAAGATTGTCTGAGGAGCCCTTTCATGAATTGCCACAGTCACTTGAGGACCAAGGTGTTGAGCTTGAAATTGTTCTAAGTATTCAACCTTTGTCATCTCGTCCTCCCCCTTCACATACTGGGTCACTTTCCAACATTGGCCTGGAATCTTCGGATAACCCTATTGAGACTCTTGAGAGTTCGTCGAATTTTGAAGGTCAGCTTGGATTGGTTGTTTATCCTCTGAATCCTTTGTTTGATCCTGTTTTGATATCACCGCAGCATCTGTACAGTCTGTATGATCAGCCAAGTATTCCTTTGGAATTATCCCCTCAAACATCTTCGGTAGTCCATTGTCGTCTATTTTCACCCATGGAATCAGAAGGAGAAATCCCAGTCTCCTCTCTGGGTCACTCAGAAGTTTCCACTCCATGCACAGTCGAGGAGAAGGAATATCGTTTCCTTCCTGAATTTTTCCCTTACATGGGAAGCATTCTGACTAGTTTTCATCTTGAGTTACCGCGTAATTACGTGCCTTTAGCTCAATTGGTTTCCAGCATGCCTACTACCTCATCGAATTTCCTTTCTCATTCAGGTAATCATAAATGAAAAAACCATTCATAGGAACATCATCAATGTCTTCCTACATCATGTCTGTCACTTGTTGGAAGGCAATTGGTTCTCCTACATTAAACTAGTCCCCTAACACTTTGTTAGCTTTTGATGGGCACGAGTCGCAACCATTCGGTGTCTTTCCCAACCTTTCCATTACATTGGAGGGAAAGACGATACATGTCAAAGTAGAGATCGTTGATGCTAATCTTAACTATAATATTCTACTCAGACGGAGCTGGACCCATGCTATGCATGTTGTAGCCTCCTCCCTCTTCCGCGTGATTTGTTTTCCTCATCAAGGGAAGATAGTCACAGTTGACCAACTATCCTTCTTTGCCTGTTCCTCCTCGGATGGCAATGTTCCATATGTCAATCACACCGGTGCTCCTTATGAGAGTGTGGGTGCAGGACCTTTCAAAGATCCTTCCTTGATGGGCACATTTCCACTCCCACCTCCTCATGTTTCCTCTGTCAACATGATTTAGGTCAAGTATGATACTTGGGTCATTCTTTCGCCAGATCTTGTTGATACATGGGGTGAGGCTATGCCGTTAAGTCTCGTTGAAATTGATTACATGGAAATTGTTTCGGCTTCACCTTCAGTATCCTATGATCATCCTATTTTGAGAACATCTCTTGACGTGTCTTCTCATCCCCCATGGCTTGGTTTTGGACCGACGGTCATGTCTATGTGTCTTGAGAAGTTCTCTTATCGATTGCCTATTGACATGTCAGTTTCTCCTGCCATTGTCAAGATCTTTCAACTGAGGGCACCTTTATCTCTTAATGGATTCAGGTTTTTTTTCTCCCTCCCTGGGTTTTTATCGATTGCCCATTATTACAACGGGGTTGTCATCTTCTAACTCATAACCCTCCCTCACCTAGGGGGCATGGGGGCACAAACTTATATGAGTTCTACTCCATTATTGGCCGAGTCGATACTTACTCGTCATGGCAACGATACAACTTCGATATTCATCTGTGTTGATTGATTCTCCGAGTCTGAGTATGGACTCTCTCAAAAAGTACTATGATTAGGGCATCTTGCATGGTTGCTTTTGTACAATAGTGTGTTATTCATTTTTGTATAGTGTGGTTTGGTGTGTTATTTTGCAAGCATCTTTCTTTCTTACTATGTTTTTGCTGGCTTTGCAGATATCGGTGTCTCCTCACATCAGTTTCACTAATGGTGCTTGCTGTAGTACCTAGAATCTATCATCTGCGGCATGGGCCATTTATGACCCCCATGGTGAGTTGATTGGTCTTCAAGGTATATGTCTAGGTCGAACAACTAATAACATTGCTGAGTATAGCACGATTATCGAATTATTGTCAGAAGCTATCACTCTTGGCATCCGGGAATTGGTTGTCAACCTTGATTCACAACTTGTTGTTCTTCAACTTAACATGCAATATTCCATGAGAAAACTTCAAATATTGAGAATGTATCTACGTATTCATCTACTAGAGATAAATTTTGATTACATTACTTATCATCATATTCCTAGACATATGAATACATTAACATATGCATTAGCTAATTATGTGTTGAATAGACATTTACGAAACATGTAAAAACTGAAAAGAAAAATATTTGTACTATAGTAAGCAAGGAAGTACAACATATATATATGTGTGTGCCAGTAATGTTTGTCATACATCAAAACCTCAAAAAATAATATGTGTGTTCAAAATACATCGGTGGCTCGCAGGCCTCAAAAATGTGGAATACTAGACCTATGCACTAAATAGCATGATGCTCATGATAGCATGTAACTACTTGGACTACACGAGTCAGCAGTCGGTGGATCCGATATGACACCCCCATCATATGCCTCTGGTACTAGCATGGGACATCACCCATCTAGGCATACTCTGGGATCCCATGGGTCAAACCCTCGAGATTTTGCAAAATCTCCTTCTCGTTGTCGCTACCCTCCTGATAAGGGACGACATCAAAATATTGAGCGATGCGCCTAGTGATCGGGGACATCTCGGCAGGGCATTTTGGTCCAACATCTACATTCATAAAATTAAAATGTCATGAATACATATATCTCAAAAACAATAAAAAAATAAAAAATTGTTTGTTTTTTACCTCCATCATCAAAATCCTCCCCCTTTGGGAGTGGCATATCCGGATCTCCACGGAAGTCGGTACCTCTGTAAGGCAAATCCTCCACTAGGATCAGCTGTCATCGTAGCCATGAGAAAAAGGCAGGCTTAAAGGACATCTATTGCCCCCCTGTAACCCTGGGCATGAAATCACTCCAACGGACCATTCGTGGGTCTCGTGGCATCGAAAAATCCACCTTAGTCAGCTAGTATTGGAACAATAGAACCCGCTTTAGGAAGAAGGTCACTAGAACAGACCCGAAGCAAAAATGCTTCAGGGTTCCCACGTTAGATTTTTATAGCTAGCGCTTCATGTTGATTTTCATAGCTTTTGCCCAGTTAAAGATATTGGGTGCCATGTAGTCGATAGTGTACTGAAACTTAGACTTGTTGGTCTCATGCGATTCTTGGGACCCAACTACTCTATTGATGGTCAACAATAACACTCTCAACACAAGATCCCGAACAATCATAATCTTGATCTTGCCACCTTTGGATTTGAAATATTCTGGGCAGTGTTCAGCAAGAATCATGGTCACACTTGCCCCAATCAGCCTCGACCCATATAGATTGACTGGTTCCCCTCTTCGGGATAGTCCTATGATGAAATAAATGTCTGAAGTTTCCAACTCTAGCTCTTGGTCACCAATGATGAAAATTTCCCGATACACATCCCAAAGACTGATTAGGTACCATAGCAACTTGGGTTGAGCCAATAGACTTGGTGTAAGAAAGAATTTGAGGAGCCCACAATTCCTCAATGCCTCCAAGCAATTTGGGTCAGCTATTGCTTGAGTGTCAATATCCTCATGCTCGCATTCTTTCCAATCCACCATTTTTCACAATTTGTTCCTATAAAAACCATGTAATCAAGTCAATGATCATCCTTGGCCAGAAAAATTTGGGTTCAAACGGTCGAATTAAGCAAAGAACATGAAAATTATTTTTTCCAAGACGCTGACGCGAATGTTTTTAAAACTGTGGCATCGATGGCGCGGTTGGCAGTCTTAGCAACCCCCAATCAGTGTGATTTCATGCCCGGAAATCACGTTGACAGAGGGAAAAAAAGTTTTGCCAAAATCTCCCCATGAAACCCAAAAATTGGATAAAAACTGGTAAAATCAATATGAAAATGGAGCTGAAGGTCTTGGCTCTTACCTACAACTGGTGACTCGGTGAATGACCTCCTAGATTTCCCGTAGTCTGCTCCAGAAAAACTAGGGCACATGTGGGTAAAAAGCTCTTCACACAAAGGTAGAGTGGTAAATGGTAAAAAATAATTACTTTTGCCCCATTTTATTCATTGTTTCATGAAATATTAGAGTTTCTAAGTTTTTTTGACCTATTTTGCCTAAGAATTGGACAATTCATTTACCTTTCTTGTGCAGCGATAGGTGACAAATTGGCAATGATGGTTCTGGAGTCACATTTCAACTCTTTTCTCGACTCGTAAAACTCAAATGCAAAGATCACCGAGTATTTTTCGCTTTTTGACTCCTAAAAGAGAATAAAATGGGGGGTTTGCTTTCAAGCTCTTTTCTAACTCTTTAAACATGGAAAGATTGCTGAGCTCTTGTCATTTTAAACTCGTAAAAGGCTGCGAAACATCATGCACCCAGTGTATGTTTACCCCTTTTTCAGGCTGGGATGCACTATTTATGAAAAAGGTACTCCTTGACTAAAATGGTCAAGCGGTTCTCTCGAGTATCAATTTCTACCCTTTCGGGCTTGAGAGACACAAATGTATGAAAAGGGACCATGTGGAGTTTTTTTTTCCATGTATTTTTCAAACTCTCTAAACATGAAAAAGATACTGAGCTACCCCTTTGTCAGACTCGTTAAAAAATTAAACGACATTGGATTCGTCGCCATGATGAACGTGAGCTTCTCCTTCCTAGGGATCATTAAACTGACTAGGTCAGATTCGTCCAAAGAATGAACTTACAGTGTAAGCATTGTTATCCCCTTCAAGCTTGCGATAAAAAATAATTGGGGTACTTGCCAAAAATGGTGGGGGAAAATTTGGAAATTCTATTAGTCGTGTCGGCAGTTCACTCTTGAACATGCCACTTTCTGCTTCGTGTCGGGTTGGGATATCCTCCTTTTCATTTGACCTTCCTAGGTTGGGCCACTCATTCTTTCCTTCCATTTGATCTCTTCCATGTCATCATGACCACCGATCCTATGGATTCAATAGCTACAAAACTCCAGAATTGTGTCACTGATATGTTCAAGAGTCAGTCCTTTTGTAGTTACACTTACTCTTGATTCTCTGTATGATCTAAAATCCTTTTCATCCCTTTGTCTTATGTCAATGATGTTGGATACATCATGGCCCTCCTTCGACATGGTCGCTTCCTGTCGACCTCAGCTCATTATCCAGGAAGCTGGTTGAGAGACTCCCTTCCAGTACCTTAGAGCTTGCATGCCCTAATGGCAAGTTCTTTGCACTCAATGACAAGTTCACATCATTGGTTTTTGATCGGGTGATTTCACAGGTGTTAGACATCAGTTCCTTTATTCACATTCCATGAACTATGCTGCCAATACCTTGAGAGCCATTATCATTATTGGTGGTTTCTCTCATGCTTGTTAACGGTTTACATCATTGACCAGTAATCAAGGGACTTCCTAGCATGTTCAACTTCAACACATTCATTCACATGTTAGGATTTGTAATTTGGTCAGGTCGTTTGGAGCGCAAGACCCTAGGCTAAGATTACATAAGTCTAGGTTGTGAGGCGATGTGACATGGTCATGTTAATATACATGTCTCTTTCAGATGGATGGCTCCGACCATACCATGAGTTGTTATATGTGATACTTCTCATTATTGGATGGCTGTGATCATGCCTTGGTTTCATTATGATCCTTTCTACTGCATGGTTGTGCCCATGCCTTGGATCCATTTACATGATCATTCTCTGGGTGGCTACATCCATACCATGATTCATGTATCATTATTCAAAGTTTTCAGTGATGTATATGTATCTATTCTTGCTTGCAGGTTTTGTAATGATGGAATCTGGTTCCCCTCTTCCACTTGTAAAGAATTTCACCCCTCAGTCTAGTTTGACCTTCACGCTTTAGGGGGCATCTATTACACATAATTTTATCACTATCCCTGTACTCCCCATCTACATTCCTAGAGGACCTCCTGACATGCTTTCCCATCATGAAGAAACTCCCAGTATGTCCCTCTTCATGAGCAGAATGATTCCCCTTTACACCATTCCCCAAGAATCTTTCTTCTATCCAAGTTTACAAGACCTACGCTACTGACTAGTTTTCGCCTCGTGCTGATTTACAGAGGCTAAAACTAACCCTCACACTGATTAGATTGACTGAGCCCTTTTCTAGTTGCGCTGATCCTCTTTTGGAAGGTTTTTAAATAAGGAGCCGAAGCTTCGATGTTTAGAAGCTTCATAACGGAAGTCTGGTAGATGGTTGGGTTGGATAGAGCTGAGGAAATCAGTTTGGGCTCCTTTCCCCTATTAGGATGAAACAACCTCAAGAGATAAGACCCTCTCCCATGATAAGAGGAACCATCTCCCATCCATCCAAGCTATATAAACCTATATTTTTCCCAAGCAAAAGATAGTTGGAGTTTTGGAGCAAGTTTGAATAACCAACAAGTCATCTATAGCTTGTAGCTTTCTAATGTGTGTTTGAGGGATAATAGTGTGATTTTGGTTTGGTTTGAGACTATAGGGAAAGAGGTCTTAAAAATTCCATTGTTGGGGTTATCCATGGAGTGCCAGCAGAAGTGTGGGAACCCGAATACGTCGGAGGAGACCAGCAATGCCAAGGCACTAGTTGTAATCTCTTTCTGATTTATATTAATGCAACTATCGATTGATTTCCTACATGAAGCGTCATTTTACATATTTATGGATTAATGTTCCTTGACCTATTAAGTAGGTTGAATACAATATTGTATGCTATCACGTTTGTTGTTGTTGTTGTTTTCTTATTTCAGGTATTTGAAGGAAGGAAATAGAAGATAGCTGGAGTGAGGAATCAGGATCATCATGAAGCAGAATAGAATTGTAAGAGGTAGGCCCTCTTAATTGGTTCTAGCTTAAGGATATTTTCCATAGATTGTTTGTTTGTGGCTAGACCCGCTCTCTTAGGCTAGAGAAATTGTTTGTGTCCGCACCGAGAATTTACTTGCACCATAGTAAGCTAATTACATCAATGGTTGAGATTCTTTTTGGGTCAATCACTACTCCTTCCTTTGAAATGATGTGTTCGAGTATTTTTCCTTCCTTTATTGCAAACAAAAACTTCTTTTGATTAAGGGAAATTCCATATTTCCTACATATGTAAAAAAAATCTCTCAAGTGTTTTAAATGTTTCTCATAAGAACTCGAAAATACAGTAAAATCATCAAGATAAATAACAACAAATTTGTTAACCTTACTGAAAAATTCTAGATCCATGGCTCTTTGAAAGGCAACTCCTGCATTGATTAGGCCAAATGACATTCTAACATACACAAATGTACCCCAAGTAGTTGTAAATGCTATTTTTTCCCTATCTTCTGGACTTACCAAGATCTCATTGTATCCAGAAAATCCATCCAACATTGAAATTCTATTTGAGCTTGAAATGTTTTGGAGCAATTGATGCATCTTGCGTAATGGATAATTATCCTTTAAAGATAATTTGTTTAGGTTTATGAAGTCTACACACAGTCTTATCTCACCATTTTTCTTTCTGACAGGAACTAGGATTGCTATCCAATCAGAGTATCTTAGGGGAACAATAATTTTTTCATCCAATAGTTTCTTAAGTTCTTTTTCAATAGTTGGAAGTAAAACTAGATTTATTCTTCTCAATTTATGTTTGAAAGTTTAGATTTTGGCTTGAGAGGAATTTTATGTTCAATAAGAGTTGTGTCATAGGTCTTAAGTTCTTCATATGAGCATGCAAAGACATCTTTATGGTTTTTAAGAAGATTAACATATTCGTCTTTTGTTTCTTGAGGTAATGACGCTGAAATTTTCACATTTCTGATTTCTTCATTGGTTTGAATATTACCATCTTCCACATTCTTTTTTTGTGAATTTGATAATGAAGTTTTTGAAACATCATTATCATCAAAGAGTTTTTCAAGAGGAATTAATCCCTTTGGAATGTAATTATTAGGCAATTGAATGATATTATGATAAGCTATTTTATGATTTAACTGTGAAGTTTCATTTTCATTATTTGACTTATTTTCATTGATTTGTTATTCTTCAATTTGTAGAGATGAAAATTCATCAATTGCTTGTAATAATTTTTTTAATTTATCATCATATTCGAAAAATTACCAATGTTTAAGGTTGTCGTACTTCATTTGAATTTAATATTGCAATTATATAGGATTAAGAATTTTGAAAGAGCTAGTAGAGACTGCTAAAGCATCTGCATAAATGTTTTCATCTCTAGGGATTGCCGTAATTTTAAAGGTTTGAAAGTAATTATCCAAAAATCCCATACTTCATTCCGATAAGATCTAAGCCTAAGATGTTTTTCTTGGCATAGATTTCTAATTTGTTTCACAATTAGCTCTGAGTCACCAAATACACTTAAGTTTTGGAATTTTAAACTTTTAGCTAACTCTAGTCCTAAAAGTAAGGCTTCATAATCTGCTACATTGTTTGTAACATCAAAGTATAACTTGAAATATTGATTTATATTTTCTTTGTCTGGAGAAATAATTACAATTCCATATCCAACTCCATGTTTGGAAAAGGCTCCATCAAAGTACAACTTCCAAACATTAGTATTTTTACATTGGGGTTTATTCACAATTTGTTCAATGCTAAGTTGAGAATTTTGGAGATTATTAGCTTTTAAAGTAAAACACCCAAAATATTGATCAACTGCATAAATAGGATGATTTATTGGTTGATCAACTTTGCAAATAATATTAATAAATCTCACCTCTCTATATAATCTCAAATTCTCTCCCCCATAAACAAGAACTCTAGCACAAGACATATCCATTTGCAGACTTTCCCGTAACTTGGCGCAACAAGATCTGGATAATAACATCCCAAATTTTGGGGGAATATCTGTAAAAAAAATATCCAAACTACACCCTTAACTAGGATCTGAGAAAGTGTTACAACTAAATCTTTGATTAATCCTAGACAAGTTACCTTCTTTGAATCAAAGGTATATAGATCATGATAAGATCTTGTGATTGGTAATTGAAGCTGGTCCATAATTACATTAGGCATTAGGCCCTAGAATCTAACATACAATTATAAAAGGAAAACATGAACCGTCAAAGTAACATAGAAAGGAGGGACATTTTCATCGATCATATCAGAACTAGGAACAAAAACCACTGAAGATTTTTCGTCATGTAAACTAATCACGTCTCCTTCAACATCAATACTTGAAGATTGAATCCATTTTGACACTTGATTCTTATGACCTATATTTTTGGAGAGTTTAGATAATGGAATTGAAATCTTAACTCTCTCTAATTATTTTTCCACATTAAAAGCTAGTGAAACATTTTTTTTCAGATGTATTTTGTTCATTTGGTTGATTTAATGGTTGAATCAATGTTGTTTGTGTTTCAACTGTTTTGACTGGAGGTTCAATAATAGTAACATTTTAGCTGGTCTACCAAGGATTGGTCTTGGTATCAAATCATATCTTCTATTTAATTCAACAATAAGAACTTCAGAGTAGGCCTAATATTTAGAAACTTGAGAAGCCTCTTGATTTTGTACCGAAGTCTGATCATGAGAAATTTGAATTATAGCATTTTGGGATGATGGATCATCAAAATAATTGATATAATTTGTAACTAAAGGACTACTTTCTACAGGTTCTTGATCATCAATCATCAATGGGGGTCAAATTTGTTGATCAATATTAGGTCTTTCCAAGATTTGAGGCTGAAAATGTCTCTTATGTTGAACTTGAGGTCTATTTGATACTGGTTGAGCTACTCTAGGTTGTGCTTCCATTTTTGAAATTCTATTTGAAATATTTCTTAGTAGAGAAGTAATTTTATATATTTTATGATCTTCACTCTTATTTTTTGAAGAAGAAGTACCTTCTTCCCTAGCTTTCATCTTTCTCTCAATTTTTTCTACATTTTCCTTAAGTTTAGTTGATGCTGATCTATTAGCTTCAACTTCAATGGCATTGGTCTGTATGTCTACTAGGGTGAAAAATTTCCTTTCTCTAAGCATAACAACAAAATCATTATCAAAATATTTAGAAAATATAACTTTAGCTACAACCACTGGTGGTTTACAGTCTGGTGGCATTTTTTTATAAATTTTATTAAATCTTTTTATGAAATCAACCACAGGTTCACCATGATTTATTTTTAAATCATCAAATTCTATAAGATAATAAACATGATCCTTGTAACCCTCCATTCGTTTTTAAATATAGTGATCAATTCATTCCATGTAGGAATAGAATGTTGTCGCAATTGTCTAAACCAAATCCTAACATTTCCTTCAAGGGATTAAACAAATAATCTCATGTACACATCTTCATGCTCTATGTTCATATTATTAGCAAAATCCAAAAATGCAGTGAAATGATCCTCAAAAGACAAACCGATTTCTCCATTAAACCTAGGTAAATGCTTTATATATCCATCTTGAAAATTATTAAGCTGATGAGGAAGGAATAATGCTGCATAACGAGCCTGATATGTTGAAAACCAACCATTTTATTAGGTGAAGATAGTGAAGATGAAGATGAACTTTGAGGAGATAAATATGGTGAAGATGAAGATGAACTTTTGGGGGATGAAGGGGAAGATGATTGAGTAGAATTTGTGGAAGTTTTTATTAATGGTGATTGAATAACTAACTTCTGCACTTCTGGGCCAAATCTTCCTTCACTTTCAAATAAAGGATTTGTATAAACAAAGAAGCCTTCATTAGATTTAGCAGAAGTAGATGGAAAGGTATGAATGACAGAAGAGATGAAATCACTAGGTTTTAATTCAACTGATTCTACCCTAATTCTACTTCTAAGTTAGGATATTTTGAAACAATTTCAGGAATTTGATAAGATTCTAACGGGTGAACTAGAATAGTTGACTGCAGATCAACCCCTTTAGATAACACTTTTGGTTGTAGATCTGATAGTTCGGGAGGAATTGAGACAATTCTAAAAGGATCAATTTTTGAAACAATTTTAGGTGGAAGAGATACAAGAGTAGAAGTAGAAGCTTCCAATCTTCATCTTAAAGAAGCAAATCTCACCAGCCTCTTTGGATATGAAAATGGAGAATAAATATGAGGATATGAGGGAGATCTGGTGTACCTGAGTGAATCCAGTTTTGTTTTGTGGAATGTCTAGGTGAAATATTTTAACCTACTAACCTTTTATTCACCATGAAAAGGAAAGTCTAATCATTGTCCTAGGGAAAGATAATTCAAAGTTTTTCGTTCCCCAACAACAATGCCAATATGATGTTGTACCTCTGTAGACAATTCTAGGTTAATGAATTGTGCTAGAGTATCTAAAATATTTTGTTTTAATTTGTATTTTTGGATGATTAATGCTTTAAGATGCTAAATAGGTGCAAATTCTTAATTCTTTATGACATATTAAAAGGGATAATTCTTCACCTTTAACATAATTTAGCTTTAAAATGATATGTAAGGTTGAACTTAAGAAAATATATGATTCATTTAATCTTCAAACAAAGTATTTAACTAATCATATATAGGCGATGCGTGTAAAATCATTTTACAACCAAACAAAATATATTTAAAGATTAAAGGAAATGACAATTAAAATATGTAGAGGAATTAATTAAAACAAGAAGTTCTAATTAACTAATATATATAATTGATCATAAATTCACAGGGGTTTTCAGATAGATTGATATTCAATCTTATCTTAACCAAATTTTCCATTAGTTTCAAACATATGTAGAGATAAACAAATTGAAGGCATAAATAAAAAATATAAGTACTCATAGGAACACAAGTTGTCTCAAGATGACTCTAGAATCCTTTTGTTAGTCTCAGAAAAAATCAGAGGATTACAATTCTTCTTAATAGTTTATCACAAGGGTTCAACCCTTCATACTTCAAGCTACAAAGTATTTATAGATATTTTTTCAAAATATCTTCATTTAAAAATCAAGATTTATTTACAAAATATCTTTTGAAACTAATTATAAAAATAGAAGTGGAAAATAGGAATCTTGTACTTCTTGGACATCTTGCATAGAATTCAAGGCTTATGCTGATGAATGAGGCTGTAAATTTGCTATTCTATTGCCTTTCCTAATTATTTTTCCTTTTTCTCCTACAAACCTGCATCCTATTACTGAAAGTTTGTTGCCTACTGCTGGAAACCTATTGTTTGTTCAGTCAATGAGCTGACATATTTTTTTCCATATTTCTTAATCAAGAATGGAATACTTTATCAGTTTTCTATAAGTCTCATCCACTTCAGTGTATTTCTGAAAGGTGGATTTGACTATAAACAAGTGTTTGATCTCATGTTGGATTAATAAATCAAAAATCAAACCTTCAATAAAAGCCTTTCCTATAATGGTTTCCTTGATCTTAGAAAATTTGGATTTATCTATAGCTATATAATCTAATCTACGCTGGTATTCTTCAAGAGGAGCCAGTCTATCTCCCATCCCTCACAAATCTAGAAATCCTTTCTGATCTAACACATTGAAATTCTTATGAAACTTATTAATGTTAGCTTCTAGATTATGACACTTGTTTTCTAACTGCAACATTAAATTTCTATTGGTAAGTATCTTTTGACTTCCAGAATGGTTTCACTCATGTCTTCAATATAAAAATCTTCAATTTCTTCCTTTGTTTTTGAATTTAAAATTCAAATTAATGTTGTTGCATCTCCTAGTTTATGACCCAGGTCCTTCCTTACTTCTACTATGACCTCCTTTGCTTGCTCCAGTAATTGTTCCTGCTAAAAAATGATCTCTATTGAAGGCCATAATTGAGTTATGGATTCATTGATATCCATCTAGATATTTTATTTGGCTTGTGTAATAGTTTGATCAATAGTAGAATCATTTTCAAGGGCCACTATTCTCTAAGCCAACCTATGACTCTTCTGTAATCCTGACAAGTAGGCATTGTTATTTTTTATTTTTTTCTCCTGGATATTATTAATTTGAGATTTTAAATTTTCAATATCTTGGTCCTTTAGTGATATTTGTCTTTTGGCTTTAGTTAAATTAGCTACTGAATCAATGAACTAAGTTTTTGTTGTAATGGCTGTTGTAATAGAAGTCCATGCTGTTGAAGTACATGCAATGGAAGTTGTTTTTATAGGAATAGTTGTTGATACATTAGCTTGTTGTTATTTTTCCTTTAATAAATTCTCTAACTCAGTCTCCATCTTCTGTATCTGCAAATTCTATTCAACTATAATCTTAAACATGTTCTCTTTCTCCTTTTCCAATTCACCAACTTCTTTAGTATGTGGATCCTCTGTAGTAGGGAGTTTTAGCTGCTTCAATAATGCTAAGATATCAATATTTTTTCTCTTGATCATTTCTTCAGCAACCTTCACATCATTGGGATCATATCCTAATTTAATCACCAGATCTTATAAAGATTTTATCTAGTATCCTTAGCCAGAGATATATATATATATATATATATATGGGGTTATGAGGGGGCCCCATCAAGGTTGGCCGAAGGTTCGCCGAAGGGATCAACGCTCAAGGGTCAAGGATGGGGGCCCCATCAAGGTGGGCTGAAGACTCAAGGATCAAGGATGGGGCCCCATCAAGGCTGGCCGAAGGCTCAATCACTTTCCCCCTTCGGGTAAGATCATATTTTTTTAACTTTAATTGTGATTGAATTTTATTTATTGAAATGTGCATCTTGGATGCTGCCATTTCTGAACTAGTGAGAGTGGAGTAAATCATTTCTCTAGCTTTCTTGTGTAAGTCAATCGGGTCAATAACATGAATTTTTTTAGTATCAAAAGAAAAAATAGATTTCTTATAATCTTCTGCAATCATAGGGAAGGGAAATTTAGGCTCTAAGAGGGCCATATGAAACTGTCCTTTCTCAGTATCAAGTGTAGAAAGAAGTCTACTTGATAAGCTGAAGTCTACTTCCAAAATTCAGAATAGGTGGTGGCCTTTAGTGCTTCATTTTTCCTTTTGATCTCCCTGTATCTGGCAAAAATACTTGGTTCTGTTGCACTCTGAGTTAGCTCTCACGTCTCAACTGTTTCTAATGGATCTTGAGAAACTTAGGATATAGGATAAACTGAGAAAATCTCCTCAATTCTTGGAAAAGATACAACATTGGGACCTATTAGAATCAATGTAGTTTGTTCCTATGAACTTTCTTCCTGAAATTGTTCAAGAGGATTAGTTTTCTTCCTTTTCTTAAACATTATAAAATCTATCTCTTGAACTTCTGAAACTAGAGGGGAAACACTTTCCCTTATTCTCTTAGCCTGCTTCTCTTGTGGAACTAGAGTCTGTGAGATTTTTGAAATAAAAACTCGTTCTTTTGCTTCATGTAATGTATTTTCCTGCCAAACCTCTTGATTCATGTATTTCTCTATTTCTAGTTTGGGGGTGTGTGCATAAGGTGTAGTTTTTTGTTCTACCCTTAACTTAGAAATAATCCCCAAGGGATCATAAGACTAGGTAAATCTTAATTTAAACTTCATTTGTTTCAAGAGAAGGTCTGCCTCCTTTGCTGCTGCTCTCGCATTGCAAACAAATGGCCCAATCTATGCTTTCAACTTGAATTGAGACTTATTTTTAGCTGACACAAAATCTGTTCAACCATGTTCATCATTCGCCTAATATATTCTAATGCAAAAATACCGATTAACACAAAATTTGGTAGTTTGTATGGAGGAAGCTCAAATCCATATACTCTAATTTTTGTGTAATTTTGATATAGATACCAATTTCCAATTTTTGTCTACTCACTAAGGTGAAGAGTTCTTTTGATTTTAAGTGAAATCCTAGGAACAACATCACTACTGAGCAAGCATGAAACTATATAGAGAAACTGATTTGTATAATCACTGAAAGAAAATTCATTTGTGTTCTTCCTTACCAAGGAAGTCCAATGAATTACACACTAAGGATGATCCTATTCATCTAGATCTGAAATGGAAACTGAAATTTATCTGCTTGATAGAACAAGAACACGTATACAATAACTAATTTGTATTTAAAGAGCCCTTCAGTAGAAAACTTCAGAAACTGATCATGGATAGCTTCTACCAAAAATTAATTGTAATTGAAGATAAGTGATGGTTTATCGCCTACTGAAAATATTGATAAAAGTCCAAGAATGACTTCATCAACCCACTGATAAGTTGGATAACCTAATAGAGATGAAGCCATTGAAACAACATGTCTATTCATCTCCAGATCATTGAGGAAGGGTATGGAGGATTTGTTCTTGGTAATTCTACATTTTTAGGTAAAAATATTTCAAAATTTTTGGCTTTTTAAGGGAAAGTAAGTTTTTGATAGATTTCCATGAGAGAATCTAAAAAAAAAGGATGCAGAGGGGCTGAAGGTTTAATTTGAAGCATTTGGCATATTGAATCAGGGGATATTGTAAACACGATATCATTATTTTGGGGAATAATGGCTCCTTGACTCAGAATATACCTAAAATGACACCAGGCTAAAAATTTAGGAAAGGAACGATTATGAGGGAAAATGAATTGAGGTAGGAAGGAGTCCCATATGCTTAGTTCATCACCAACATCTGAAAATTTATGTTTATCCCAATTGTGAAGTGCATAGAGATCAAACTCACATTGGGTTTCTAAAATCTTGTACGATTGGTCAATTGAGGGTAGTTTGTCGAAGTCTATAACAGGGGGCATCAATGGGTTTTCTGTAACTAATTTGGAATTTCCTTTAGAAGAATACATGCCGAAGATGAAATTTGATAGGGAAATGTCGTTTTACCAGGTGCTTGACTGGTTGGTGCAGTAAGGATTCTTGTGCACTGGTACTGTTTGTAATAGACCTCTGCAGCTGCTAGATGAAATTAACGAAAGAAATGGAGAAAAATGCCTATGTTTTATTTATTTATGAATGTATTAACCATTTTAGTAATAACCGTTGATAAGAGAAGGTCTTTTACTGCGCTAGTGCAACGATCAGAGTGGAATGGTCGGATGATATAATGGTCTAATCCATTCAAAACAAATGAAAAGGTGATAGATGGTGGAATTAGAGTAGTGATTAGTCATTTGGCAGGAGTGAAAAATAAATAAGCTGTGGTTTCCAGGGGGGGAGACGGTTTGTGGTTTTGGAGAGGGGGGTTCGAAGTGTATGTGAGGGCGACACATCAGCAGAGGCGGGTTTGGTAATTTAACTTTTCAGACCCACCTCTGTTTGTTAAATGTCGGAAGCGCGGGGGTCCAAAATGTTCCCCAAGCCGTTGATCTAGGTGGGGAACATCTCGATGGTCCGTAATAGTGCATTACATAAGATATGCGATGAAAACATCAAATCACTTTATGAAAGATTTAGTTAGTCGTTAACCAATGTTTAAATGATAAATTAACAACTAATTAACATATACAATGACATTTAGATTAACGCGCCCTTTTTTTTTCTTTATATCTTTTCCAAAAAAAATAAAATGTACAAAATACAAAATAGGTTACAACAAAGACCACCTCATATAGGATCCAACATCTACTAGCAATCCAAATCTTACCTAAAATAGGAAACCCACTACATCATGGCTATCCAAGAAATGACAAAGGAAAGGTTGTACACCACTGCCAATATAGGAAAATCCCATGCCAATGACAACACACATAAAGAATACACCAATGCATAGACCATGCATCAAATCCTAGCATGCTAAATCACACATGCACACTGTTACCTACAAATCCACTCCAATTTATTTCCTTTGCTTATTGTTGTCTAAGCTTCTCTTGTGCTCCCTTGCTTATTCCTTGCTTGCTTGCTTCAGTCCTCCTTATGCTAAAGTGCTTGTTCTCTCTCTCTTGCTCTTTTCTTCTCTAAGTGAATGCTAGAATGTCAAAGAGTGTGTTTGAATGTTCTTTTTCCTTTTTCTTTTCTTTTTCCTTTACTTTTCTTTCATTTTCCCTTGCATGCATATTCTTGTCTCTTCATCATCCTTTTCTCCTATTTTCCTTCATTTATGTTATTAAATTGTCATTTATTTATGTTTGTCTTTTTCAATGCCAATGCTAATTCCCATAGCCAATAATAAACCAAAAGTGTTTCCCAACATAATGCTTCTCCCTCCATTCACCTTGGAATACGTGTTCCATGACCTTGGTTCAATTCATTTACACAAACACTTAACCCAAGGTTGTTACACTTATAATCAAGGGTTTTCTTATAAGCAAAATTGCTTGTTGATATGGAAATGGGATTCACAAGAACATTGAGAGATTAGGTACAACCAAGATCCTCTCCATTCCCATGTAACTAGAATGTAGGTAGAATAAATCCATTTCATAGTAGAAGCATCAATTTTTCTATATTTCCTTGAAGACATCCTTTGACCAAAAGATCAAAAGAAGGTCCTGTAAACAAACACAAATCAGAATCATAACCGACCTTTCAAACCTAGATTCAAAGTTTAAGGATATTTTTTAATGAACAAACCTTGTGAGCCCCAACACCATCTACTATTTAAAATTTTCTCATCACATTTGTCAATTTAATTGTCTTAAATTGATTACATAAATTATCAACCACAGTTGGTAAACTTGTGAAGTGCAAGTGCACTATATATGCTAGAATCCTTTTGAGTTTATTAAGATAAGGATTATGAATGGTTTATTTCTAAGGATTTTCTTTGTTCATATGTTCCTAATGAAAACTAAAGGTTTACAATACAATCATTTCTTAAAAAGGTATGTAAGGTAAGCTATCGTGATCTTCTTTAACTGACTATTGTTAGATACTATGTAAATGATAAAAACAAAGCTATCTAAATTAATATTATAGAAAGATAATTACTTCTAATGTAAGAGAATTACTTATATTCAAAGATAAAATCAATCTAGATTAAGAGCTATACACTACAATTATCAATCTTAATTGAAATAATTGAAACAAAAGCAGAAAGAATGTGATCTAAAAAAATATAACTATTTATGAAAGGAAGGAAATTTATATATACAGTCTTATTTAAAAAGCATGTAAATGAACTAAAATCGACATAAAACAAATGGAAAACTATAAACAAATAATTACAAAGAAATGAAACTATGATAATGCAATTTTGGAAAAATAACAAAATGAACCGAACTAAATAGTAAGCAAATGAATGAACCTCGACTGTTTGGAGGGGCCATCCACGAAAAAACAGGTTGATAACTCTATCTCAACAACTAATTGTGCATGATATTCATGAAAACACTTCAATTAAAGAGGAACAAAGTCATGGAACTTCAAATTGTCAATTACAATGCTTTGAGATTTTCATGCCTTAAAAACTTAAAGACAATCCTAATCTAAATGCTAATTTGATAATCGAAACTATAACGTTTCTCAATGATTTTCTATTTAGAAAGAAAATCAAAGAGCCGTGGTTGAATTTAACTCTTACTACTCGGTTCATCCATGCATTGACCTGCTTCTTTAAATACGCCACTGGGTGATTCCCTTGATGACTTGGCTTGGACGAGTAAGGGGAGATCCATGAGGAGATCAATTCCTATATGCCCATATGATTCTTTGACTGGCTGACGAATTGGAATCCGACAAACCATGGAGGTGGCTGTAGAATCATAAAACAACTACAAATTCATGTTAATTCTGTAGCTATTACAATCTTTAACTAACTAATAAGGCACATTAACAAGTATGAAAAATAAGACATCTGAGTACCTTAGCATGTCAAAATCCCTTATTTTACTGCTCATTGTAGTTGATAGTAGTGATTAAGAGAGGAAAAATGGATGGAAATTGATGTCAAAACAAAACAATCATGAGACTCTACATTCGCCCATGTCGAGGTCTTTGCATGTACTCAAGCAAAACACAAGACTGATGTATCCTATTTAAATATTGTATTTCTTTTGAAACTTCTTCAAGTACATCCAACTTCATATTTTTCCGTTTCTTTCCACCCACTGCCATCCTTGGCTTTTTCATGAGAATCTTGTACTTCAGGTTCATGACTTGCCTTTGTAGAGCTCTTTTTTTCTGTTTCAGCTTCTTGTTCTTCTTGTACCACAGACTTAGGTGTAAAAGGAGATTTTCACTCTTAGCCACTTGGATTTGACTTTGCACCTTTAGAGTTTGATTATCCTTCTGAATGTACCTGTTTAGTGTCTCCAACTCGAAAATTTCTTGTTTTAAAACATTTACTACTGGAGGTTCTTGTGGTTCACTAAACTAGATTTCTTCTTGACTTGAAGCTGATGTTTTTACTGCATCTATTTTCTCCAGATACTTAATATACTCATAGATTTCCTACTGTATTGGATCAATTTCAGGTGTTTTTTGTCATCGGCTTTGAGGAGGTGTGATGAAAGTTGGTGGATAAACCCTTGAATCTTCCTCTTCTTAAATCAACACGCTCCATAGTTTTTGTAGGCCATTCTTTTGTTGTTGGTTTGAGTCTAGTACTTCTTCTTAAGTTTGTCGCAGGAGGCTTTTAAAATTTTTCCTTCTTCCTTCTATCTTAGGTTTCTCAGTTTTGGGTGTGCTCTTTGTCTTTTGGTTGACTTTCTTTCTTCTAACATTATTTTTGTTCATATTCCCCAAAAATTCTGCAAGAGGAATGTCATCCTCTGACTTCTCCTGTGACTGTTGTTGTCCTTGTTTTGTTGGTACTTATGTTTTTATTTTTCTTCCTCCCTTAGCCTTGCTACTACTTGGCTATTCTTGTGCTCTGGTTCTTCAATTTTTCGTTTTCTCCCCAACTTACCCTTACTATTGTTTGGTTTTTCTTGGTTATCTTCTTTAAAATGGTTCCTCACCAAAAAGCTTTTCCAATTATCACCCACATTCTTAAGATGGAATTCAACAAGGATTTTAATGAGACCATGGTGATACATGGTGTTTTCTATAAACCAATTTTTTCTTTGGACATTCCCTGACATATTTTTTAGACTATTGAGAAATAAATAAGGAAGATTTATTTCACTATCCTCAATAAAATTCGTCAACGGTCAGATATGTTAGAAAAACATGCATCCAAACCTCCTTTCACAAGTAATAAATTTTTGAATTATTAGAAGAAAATTCCTCCACTTAACATTTAATGTTGTGCTTGGGATGCCTTTCTTAAAAATGGTGGTATCCATGCTAGGGTTCTTCAGAAAAATTTCCATTCTTTGCTCTCAATACCTTTGTTCTTAAACCATTTTTCTCCAATTCGAGGTAATCTAGTAGCTTCGGCAACAAAAGGTTCTTTCACTGTGAATTTTATGTCCCTTATCTCGACTTCCACTCCATCAAAGGCTTTGGCGAAGGACTTGGTTACTTCCTTATGGAATCCATCAAATATCTCTACAAATTCCAGCCCCTATGCTTTTCGCAACAATTCCCTTATCTGTGGATATCCTTCCAGAAATTTTCTTCCTGTTGGTTCTGTTTTGACTATAACTCCCATGGCTGAGAAGCTTCATCTCAAGATTGTTTGTTTGACAGGGTATGAGGGTTTCAGAGTATTGAGGATGAGAGTGTGAATGACAAGAGTGTGAGTGGTAAGGGTATGAAGAAGTGCGATATAATCTAACCATTGAGGGAATGAATGAGAATGGTTTGGGCGATCAAATCAATAAAAATTGGGATGTGGGTTGGAGCATAGGTATGATGATGAGGAGTGAATGGAGGATTAGATCCGATTTGACAACGTTTAGTAATGATGATTTTGAATTCGGTAGTACAATGTCTATATAATTCATACGATTAATGTTTTGATCCCTATTATCAAGTTAAATAATTGCATACCTTTGAATTATTGCTTCTAACCTTTGGTTGTGTTCTTTGTATTGTCTTCAGGTGCCTTGCAGTGAAGGGAGTCAATCAATTCTTTCAATTATTCCATCAGAATTCTCTCTCAAATTGGCTGTAGAAATATGTCAAAGCTGCAGAAACTCAATAATTATGTAGCTATTTTTATTTTGAAAAAGAAAAGAGTGGGATATAAAGAAAATGGGCTTAGAAATATGTAAAGAAAATTTAAGGTGTCAAAAATTGATTTTCACCTTAGATTTTATGTATAAACATGCCAACCATTATTGGTTTTCAAGTTTATACATTTTTATTATATATATATATATATATAATTTAGAAAGAAAAATATTTTTGAAGATCAAGTTGGAGAAGAAGGAAAATCCTTCTTCACCAACTTTAAATCAATATTATCTTGCAAATTTTTGATAAATTATTCCTTGGTCAATGGATTATGATAGATTCTCAGTCAATGACCATTCACAAGAAAACTGATCCTTTCTTCATCAATAGTTCTGATTCTGACTGTGCCATTGCCAAAAACTATTTCAATCTCATAAGGCCCAAGCCAATGAATTTGAAATTTCACTTGGAAATATTTGAACTTTGAATCAAATAGTAATGCCCAATCTCCTAGTTGGAATTTTCTCTCTTTGATATATTTGTCATGCCATCTGGATCTCTATTGTTGAACTAGATTAGTTATTTGGATTTCATCTTTTCTGATCTCATCAAGTTCATTTAGTTGCTCCATTCTTTGTTTTTGTGCTTCTGAAAGATCAAGGCCCAATTTGACTACTATCTTGAAAGTTTTGACTTGAAACTCAATAGGAAACAAGACTTGTTTTCCATAGACAAGATCATAATGAGTTTGTCCTGTAGTATTTCTCCATGTGGTACGATATGCCCATAAAGCTTCTGGAAACTTTTCTACCCAATCTCTTCTATGCAAGTGCAAGTTTTGGTGAGAATTTCTTCAATGAGTTTATTGGTGGACTCCACTTGTCCATTTGCTTAAGGATGATATGGAGTAGACTTTCAGTGTTTGATTTTGTATTCCTCCATTATCTTCTGTACCAAATCGGATGTAAATTGAGTACCTTAATCTGTTACAATTTCTCTTTGAACACCAAAATGAGTAAATATATCCTCAAAAAGAAATGAAACTACAACATTTTCAGTAGCAGAAAGAAGTGCTTTAGCTTCTACCCATTTTGTAACATAATTAGTGCAGACAAGAATGCTCTTTTTTGTTTCAAAGGTGGATTGATTGGACCAACAAAATCCAGAGCCCAGTTTTCAAAAGGTTTAATAGGTACCTGAGATTGTAGAGGCATCTCATCAGAGGAAACATGTTTCCCCATTCTTTGAAAACTATCACATCTCTTAACATACTCTCTGGCATCCTTAAAAAGGGAAGGCCAGTAATATCCTAAGAGAAGGACTTTGTAAGAATTTCTTTTGTCAGTGAAGTGTCCTCCACATGGTTCATCATGACAAGCTTTCAATATCTCTGGTACTTCATCTTCTCTCACACACCTTAAGATGATCAGATCTAGACCTGTTTTATACAATTATTTGTTTATCCATGAATAATATGCACTAATTTGAATTAGCTTATTTTTCTCTTGAGGAGACAAGTATGATGGTAATTTTCCTGTAGCCAAATAGTTAGCAATATCTGTAAACCGTGAAGATTTAGGAGATACCGCAAAAAGATATTCATCAGGAAAATTATCTTCTACGGGCATATCATTGTTATCATTTTGAATTCTTGATAAAAAGTCAACAACTATGTTTTGTTTTCCAGGTTGATCCAGAATAGTAATATTAAACTCTTGTAGCAATAATAACCATCTAGTGATTCTGCCATTAGTGATTGATTTATTCATTAAGTATCTAGTTGAAGAATGATCAGTATGTACAAAAATTTCATAGCTAGTAATATAATTGCTGAATTTATTGATGGCATGAACAACAACTAAAAAATCCTTTTCTGTGGCAATATAATTTAACTCTGCCAAAGTCAAATTTTTACTGGTGTAATAAATGGCATATGGAGTTAAGTATTTTTGTCCTAGTACAACTCCTAAAGCTGTATCTAAAGCATCAATTGAGATATGAAAAGATAATTTCAAATCTAGTCCTCTAAGAATGGGTGCTTCAGAGATTTTCTCTTTTAATGAATCAAAGGCCTTTTGGTAATCAGAATCACAATTGAATTCATAGTCCTTCATGATTAGCTTGAAAAGTGGAGATGCAATTTCCGTAAAGTTTTCTATAAATCTTCTATAATAACTAGTGAAACCAAGAAAACTTCTAACATCTCTTTAACAAGTTGGAATTTATAATTTAGAAATAACTTCTACTTTATATGTTTCCACTCTAATTCCATTTCCTAAAATATTGTGTCCTAGAACAATTCCCCCAGTAAACATCATAAAACATTTTTCATGGATTAATGAGATATTTTCTTGTTTACATTTAGTGATAAGTTTTTCTAAATTTTCAAGAGCTTCCTTAAAATAATTTCCATAAACTGTAAAATTGTCCATATACACTTCCACACAATCATGAATAAGATCATACAAAATGCCTAATACTTCCCTTTGGAATGTTGCAAGAGCATTACATAATCCAAAGGGAAGTACTCAGTAAGCATAAGTTACCCATGGGTAGGTAAAGGTGGTTTTATTTTGGTCTTTCGGGGCTACTTCGATTTGGTTATACCCATTAAAACCATCTAAAATTGAAAAATATTTATTTCCTACCAATATATCTAAAACTTGATTTATGAAAGGAAGTGGAATGTGATCTTTTAAAGTGACTTTATTCAATTCTCTATAGTCAATACACACTCTCCATTTTCCATTCCTTTTAGGGACAATTACTAAGGGTAAAACCCATTGAATTTCTGATATTGGATAAATGAAATTGACATTCAACAGTTTTTGTAGTTCTTCCTTAACAATCTCCCTTAAATTTGGATTCATTCTTCTTTGAGCTTGTCAAACTGGTTTGGCGTTTTCTTCAATGTAGATATGATGTTAACAAGTATTAGGATCAATTCCTTTCATGTCAGTATATTCCCATGCATAAGCAAATGAATTTTCTTGTAACATCTTGATTAATTATTTCTTTTGAAATTCTTCCAAATTATTGTTGATATTCAAAGTTTTTTCTGGAAATATTTCAATTGTAGAATTGCCAAATTTTTCCATAGAGTGCAAGGATAGTTGACGAGATGATAAAAATTCAATATTGTATTGTTCTCGAAACTCCAACTAGATTCACGACATAATGAAGATTATTTATTTTCCATTAAATTTAAAATTTGATCTTCTTCATGTAGTTGTGAAGTAGCAAAGATTGGTCTTATATCGAAGTCATCATCTATCCATTCTTCATTTTCAACCTCTATTGTTGTTTTTGCTGGTGGATATAGTGTGAATTTCTTTTTTGTACTTCCATGAGAAATTAACATGTCACAAGATCTAAAACTTATGAAAGCATCAACTATAGCTAGTCATGGTCTTCCTAGAATCAATGGATGCCCTCCTAAGTTATTCTTGGGTGTTCAAATCATAAAATCAACAATATATTCCCAAGAATATAAGGATACATATATGTCTTCTAATACACCATCAGGCTTGATTACAGATCTGTCTACCAATTGTAATAATGTAAGTGTATATTGAAGATTAGAAAGTTTTAATTGATTCATAGTTTTTCTGCTCATGATATTTATGGTTGCTCCTAGATCAATCAATGTATTTGGGATTTCTATACCATTGATGTGTGTTTTCACAATGGGGCTTCCTAGATCAAGATATTTTTGAATTGTTGTTTTACCCATCATGATATATGCAATTTTTCCAACAAGTTGGATTCTTTTGTTTTCTTTTCTCTTTCTTCCAGGTTTTTTTATGCTCAAGTCCTTAATTGTCTTTGTGAAAATTGGTATTTCCTTAATAGCTTGAAGGAAAGGAATCTTTATGAAAAAATTATCTAGTTCATCTAACATATCATAATCAGGCAATAAAATTTGTTTCTCCACTCCTTCATCAATTTTCAATCTTTCAGGGAAGGGTGGTTTTGAGACAGATACTGAAGGTTGTTCCATAATAGGGATTGAGTTATTTGGATGTGTTGAAATAACTTGTTTTTGAGTTTTTTTTTTTTTTTTTTTTTTTTATCATTAAGAGACTTTCTCCTTTGGGGATCTTTTCTTTTTCACTTTCCTGAATAACAACTGAGGGGGACTTTTTCTCCAATATTCTATTATATCTAAGTTGAACATTATTTAGATCTATTGGAGTTACCATGTAAGTCTATTTTTTTTTCCTTCCATATTGTAAACTGGTTGTGAATTTTTATTATTATTTGGATTTGGAAGTGGTTGGGTAGGCAATTGGTTTGGTATTTGAGGAAATGGTAATGAGAGTTGTGGATTCACATTGTGAGGTTGAGTTTGTTGAAGAGGTTGAGAATAATATTGTGGAGGAAAAGTAGGATATGATTGTTGAAATTGTGGATATTGAGGGAATTTTACATAAGGATTTTTCCATCCTTGTGACCAAGGTTGTGGCCAAGATTTCCAAGGCATTGGAGCATTCCAATTACTTTGCAAAGATTGTGCAAATGGTTGAGGATTAAAACCTTGAGTTGTATTTGGCTGTGGATTCTGCCAAGGTCTTTTAGCAATAAAATAGAGAGGGTCTACCTGATTTGGTACTCCTTCTTCTTGATAAACAACTTTAAGACCTAGTATTGAGGGACATTCTTTTATATCATGATTTTTCGCACAAATAACACAAGTTTCTATACTTTTTAAATCAAGAAGACATTCTCTCAAGGCATGTTTCTTTCTGCAAGACATAAAATGGACAATGCAACATTTTCAGCTTTTTTCTTGTTTTGTATTTTAAGGGTGTCAATTTGTTCACTAAGACTCCCTAAAATATATGTTTTAAATTTATCAAGCAAATTTCTTAATTCTGCTCTACTTACTGTCCCAGCTGTAGATTTATTAATCCTTGATAGAAGAGGATCTCTTGGATTTTTCCTAGTTCTTGCTTTGCCTCTTGAAATGTGTATGCACAATTCACAAATTTCTCCTAGTGATAACTGAGAAATGTCTCCCTTACCCATTAGATTGAGAAGATAAATCCATTCATATCTAAGTGATTTTAATAAGAGATCTTTCAAAGTTTCTTCATTTAGATTATTCTTTTTTCCCCTTTTTATATTGTAATCAAATCTTTCAATGAAATCTTCAAAATTTTCATCTTCTTTTTGTATCATTTTAAATACTTCATCTTTAATCTTATGGGGCATACAATAATCCTTATATTTCTCTAAGAATTTAGTTTTCATTTGTTCCCATGTTCTTATGGAGTTTATTCCTAAACCCATAAACCATTTTAATGCTGCATCCCTAAGCGTTCCAGGGAATAATTTCAACTTTTGAGCATCATGTAAATAATAATATGATCTACAAAAGACTTCAAATTCAAAGACAAATGTCTCAGGATCTTCGCTCCTTAATCCATGAAATTTTGGAAGGATAAAGGGCGAGATATTTTTCATTGTGACAGTTGTATCTTCATCGAGGATTGGAAATCCAAAAGGTTCTATATTTATATTCTATCTTCTTCCTCTTCCTCCATTTCTTCCACCTCCTCTTCCTTGTCTTTGTCCTCCTCTTCCTCCTCCAATTCTAGGTTGTTCACCATTCAAATTATGTACCTCTCCTTCCCCTTCTCTAGTCATTGTAGATTCTTCAGAACTAATATAAGGTTTTGATTCTGGTTCTAAGATTGGGTTTTCAATCTCCTCTAATTCCTATGGTTCTTCTATAAATGATTTGAAGTAGGTTTCTTCTTCCTCTTCTTCAATAGGAACTTCCAACTCTTGAGCTAGAAGTTGTTCTCTAGTTGAAGATAGGAAAAATATTCCTGTTGTTGGGGATGTAGGATCCTCCTCGATTACAACTTATATTGTTGAAATTGGTGAATCTTTAGGTTGGATTTCGGATTTTAATATCTCAGGAAGTCTTTGTTGGCTTTCTATGGATGGAATTAGAGTTTGTGCGGGTGGTGTGGCACTACGAGGTCATGGTAGAGTGAGTGATGTTGTTGGAATTAAGCTCTTTCCTCCACGTACAAATCTACCCCTAGAGTCTCTTTCCATATGCATACCATGTTTTGTTTTTATTTTTATTTTACATAAATCAAGATATCTATTTACACTCCCCCAGAAATTACACCAAAATGTTTGTCAATTTAATTGTCTTAAATTGATTACATAAATTATCGACTAGAGTTGGTAAACTTGTGAAGTGAAAGTGCACTATATATGATAGAAGCCTTTTTAGTTTATTAATATAATGATTATGAATGGCTTTTTTTAAGAATTTTCTTTGTTCACATGTTCCTAATGAAAACTAAAGGTTTACAATACAATCAATTCTTAAAAAGGAATGTAAGGTAAGCTATCACGATCTTCTTTAACTGACTATTGTTTGTTACTATGTAAATGATAAAAACAGAGCTATCTAAATTAATATTCTAGAAATATAATTACTTCTACTCTAAAATAATTACTTCTATTCAAAGATAAAATCAATCTAGATTAAGATCTACACATTGCAAATATCAATCTTAATTGAAATAATTGAAACAAAAGCAAAAAGAATGTGATCTAAACAAATATAAATATTTATCAAAGGAAGGAGATTTATATATACAGTCCTATTTAAAAATTATGTAAATGAATTGAAATCGACAAGAAACAAATGGAAAACTGTAAAAAAAATAATTGCAAAGAAATGAAACTATGATAATGCAATTCTGGAAAAAGAATGAAATGAATTGAACTGAATACTAAGAAATTGAATGAACCTCGACTATCTACAGGGGCCCTCCACAAAAAAAAAAATGTTTATAACTCTATCTCAACAACAAACTGCGCTATATATATATATATATATATATATATATATATATATATATATATATATATATATATATATATATATATATATATATATATATATATATATATATATATATATATATATATATATATATATATATATATATATATATATATATATATATATATATATATATATATATATATATATATATATATATAGATAACATTCATGCCCAGCAGTTTTGATATTTTCATGGCTTAAAAACTTAAAGACAATCTTCATCTAAATGCTAATATGATAATGGAGACTATAATGCTTCTTGACGATTTTTTATTTGGAAAGAAAATAAGAGAGTCATGATTGAATTGAACTCTTGCTACTTAGTTCATCCACACATTGACACACTTCTTTGACTGTGCCACTAGGTGATTCCCTTGATGATTTGACTCAGATGAATAGGAGGAGATCCATGAGGAGATCAATTCCTATCTGCCCATGTGCTTCTTTGCTTGGATGGCACACTGGAACCTGATAAACAATCGAGGGAGTTACAGAATCATAAGACAACTGCAGATTCGTGTTATGTTTGTAGCTATTACAATATTTAACAAAATAATAAGGCACATTAACAAGTATGAAAAATAAGACATCCGAGTACCTTACCATGTCAAAATCCCTTATTTTAATGTTTATTTCAGTTGATAGTAGTGATTAAAAGAGGAAAAATGGATGGAAAATGATGTCAGAAACAAAACAATCATAAGACTCTACACATCGTGTGAACTTGAGGTAGGGATCCATCACAACCATCCTTTTTCCAAGAACATAAAGTGGGGGGCATAACCTAACAATGCTAATAATTCTTCCATATATTTTCTTAGCACCCGCGTAGAAATTCACTTGCATGTGAAATAACCTATGATAGATTCTTCCTCCATAGAGTGAATGTTATTGAGTTGCACATCCTTTCCCAAAACCAAATAGGCTCATCAACTTTGCATTTTATTACTATGTCTAGGAAAGTATCTAATTGGAAAAGTAAATGGAGAATTCAATTATGAGGGGATACCATCACCACTATCTAGAGATAGGAAGCTACTGACAAAACCAATTGGTCTAGGAGACAAAGAAAATTTAAATTATGACTCCAACGAAGACCCTTTATATGCTAAGGACAAAGAAGTAAGAGTTGATGAAGGAGTTGAAGGAGAGAGACCGATAGGAAGGGAGATAATAGAAATTAAATGGGAATGAGGGAATAGGTCAATGTCATTTGGTAGAGGGTTGGATGTAGGGATGACTCCTTCTTATGAGAAATTGAAATATTTATCAACCTTGAACCAAAACCTTGAATTAGATCCCATTGGTGATAGAGACAAATGCTCCATAATTTCCTTTGAGACAATATTGTTTGATAAGGGAAGGGATGTGTGTATGAAAGAGACCCTTAGTGAGGAAACAACATGGAAACCTAAAGTAATCGAATATACATCCTATCATATGGGTCATTAGTATGATATAATCTATGGAATGATTTCCATGATTAGGACCCCACGCATAGTGAAATATAAAAGAGTAGGTAGAAACCAGAAGGAAATCTTATATCCTTATAACTTAATTAATAAATTATCTTTGTTTTGTAAAAATTTTATTAAATTATTTTAATTTTGTATATTTTTCTTTCTTTCTTATTTCTTTTACCTCTAATCCTATACGTTTTCATGCAAAATGTGTATTGGTATCCAACTTTTATATGAATTTGAATTACTATACAAATATTCTTACATATTTTATACCCATCAATTAAAAAAATCATAATTCACAATATCTTTTTAACAATTTGAAAAACATGATTTAAATAATTCACCATTTTAAATACCAATTAGGATGGAGATTTTGTAATAACAAAAGAAGAGGTTTGCATTCCATCACCACAGAGAGCCATGCCATACAACAATGTATTAACAAAGTGCCTCATAATTAAGCCTGAGTATATATATATATATATATATATCTATATGTATATATATGTATATGTATATATATATGTATATGTATATGTATATGTATATATATATATATATATATATATATATATATATATATATATATATAAAATTCAAACTTACAAAAATAAATAGAAAATTTTAGAAAATGGCTTGGCATATTAGACTTAAAAATTCATAAATATTTTACAGCATGGGTATAAATTTATAACACATTTTAGTTGATTGTTTTTTTTTATTTAGCTTATTTATTGGAAAACCATGTATAATACAACATTACAGATAAGAATATATAAGGCTAAAAAATTTGCTTAGATTTCAATATGATTATACAAAACAAAGTAGTTTAACTTAAACAATTTCAAAATAATATATTCGACATCATATTCTTTGTTGATTAATACATAGGAAAACTATCTCTTAAAAATTAATACTGACTTCAAGGAAGTCATAAATAAATTAACTAATATAATAAATCTTCTCTCTTGTTTTTGTCCATATCGTTATCAAGAAAATATCTTATTTTATTTACGCGCCCAAGGTCTTATAATTCTCATGAAAGTGACATAATATATTCAACAACATATTCTTTTTCAATAAATATATAGAAAAACTATTTGAAAAATATATAGGAAAACTATTTGATACAAATTAATACTGACTTCAAATAGACAATAAATAAATTATTTGATAAAAAAGTCTCTTTTTTTCAATTACACATCCAATCTCTGCATTGGGCAATCCTCTAACTTCAAGCTTGTTGTGCTATGATTAAAAGTTAGTTTTTTTAGTAAATGAATATTTATATTACACATTTAATTTGTCAAAAATTTTATTTTTGAAATTCTAAAATAAACTAGGTTAGGTTCTTATTCATGTGATTCACAAGGACAATTTTGATCAAAATAACTATAACATCCAACATATTAAAGTTGTCTCTAGATGGAAAAAGACAACATAGGATTTTAACCAACAATTTCAAAATGAATGTTTCCAACTAATATATATCCAAGGACTTGTAGAAATAGAAATTTTAAATATAAATAAAATTGTTTTTATACTGAGATGTGGGTAGATGTTTTCAAATTTTTTTCTCCCAACAACAAATTGTAGCAAGTCATATAATCAACATAAGAATGTGATATAAATCTATACATTCATCATCAAATATTGTAGTATCCAACTAACCTCCAAAGTGACTTAGTATATTTTCAATGGATTGAAAATAAATTACACATTTTTACTAGGCTCAAGGATTCATCAACATCCTTCTTGTATTCGGTAAAAAATCAATGAGTCTAGTTGGAATTTCTTTGAGAAAGCAAGATGGAATGTTTTTTAGAATCAAGGTCAAGTTTATGGATTAAGTGTAAAATGGTCATACAAACAAAATAATTTATCTCAAACAACATCTTCAAACTCAGAAATTCATTAACAATTCCTTTATTGAACGCTAGTAAAATAAATATTGTCATTAAACTATTATACGATTGATATGTAAATACATCCAGAGCACATATTTTCCTACCAAGAGCGTTTGCTGAACTTTCGCGTCTTGAAAGATTTATATTTTAAATTGTATCGAGCATATTCCGTTGGAAATAGTTGAATGGACCCTAAGAATATCTTGAAAGCTTTATATTTGGAATTGTATTGAGCATATTGCATTGGAAATAGTTGAATGGACCCTGAGAATATTTTCTCTCTATTTGGCTACATCGACCTCACCAAAGTGATCTTTCAGGATATAGTAACCCGTTACAGAATCTAGCAACCAAGAACTCTTTTTCTAACCTGCAACAGGATTGTCAACGGATTTTTTTGGCTCTGGATTAATTAATCCTCTAGTTTATGCTATCAACACTACTATGTTGTATCCTCGCCTACAATGGAACATCAAGTAAAAGGGAATTGAATCAAGTAAATGAAATTTTGATTCTCAATATAAACTTTCATTTTAAAAGTGTGGATATCATCATATGGTATTGGAGGGGATTTTAGTGGTGTTGTAAAGGGAGCTTACATAACTTGAGTGCCTAGATTTGATACCAAATCATATCTATGCCCCGCAAATTGAGAAGGAGCATCCATAACCACAAATTTCAGATGGAGAAGAGATCTTGCCACGGGGACATCCATCGACGATAAAAAAGAGATATTTGAGAAATTATAAGAAGTCTGTCTTCACATTCTAAGGGTGATGTTTACGGTGGCCTATCTGGGAATGAGAAATGAACTTACTCAATTAGTCTGGGAACCAACAAAATATTCACAATACTTATTTAATGTGGTTAGGTACGATAGACACTCGCGGTTTCTTCCTTTATACGTCCACTCTCCTGAACTTGGATGGAACTCGAAGTTACTACCAACTCCTACACGACGGACTCCAAGGTTGGGGAGAAGATGTTTCAGCTAGGCTGGGGAGCTGAGGGTTTTTTTCATGGAAGTAGTGCGTAATGGATGCTACCTCTTCAAGAAAACCCCAATGGAGGGATGGTTTACAAATATTTGGAGCAGTGATATCGATCCAGGCGATATACATGGATTGAACCGGAGTTTCCCTGCATGTTGTTGGAATGGGGGACAGTGCCGACACAGGTGCACGAGAGGCTGAGTTCATAAATCTTGGTACGTTGAACCAGAGTTTCCCTGCGTGTTGTTGGAATGGGGACGATGCTGACATAGGTGAACGAGAGGTTGAGTTCATCAATCCTGGTACGAAAATGGAACATAGAGGTATCTCATCCCTGTTCGACAACCTGTTGCAGAGATTTCACACTCAATTTATCAATTTAAAATTCCAGGCTCCAAGGTATTTGAAATCCATGCTGTAGAGGTAGCATGGAATGCATTTAAGTTCACATCTTATCCACCACTTGCATTGGCTTCAAGGAGTCAGAGCTATCAACGCACTATAAATCAGGAGATCCATCGAGTTGTCGAAATATGAAAGTATTAATGGAACTAGAAAAGGAAATAGATGGGCCCCACTGGCCATGTCAAGGAGTTTGAGAAACCTGCAATCGAGATAAGATCGACGCTCAAAATATTTATAATATAAGAGGAAGGTTAGATAAATGTGATGAAGGTTGAATTTTAATGAATTTTGTTCTGTTGGTTGATTTGTTAAAGGTTCATAGTATAATAATTTATATTAATGGTTTTTTTTTTGTTTTTTTTTTGGTGTGTTATTGGTGATTTCGAAGTGTTATTACTCAATTCGAACTTATATTGTAGGTTTTAATAGTTTTTCTCTCTTCTAAATTTCCGGCTAATTAAAGAGGCTTGAAAATGTTTTTTATGAAAATTTTGAAGTAAAAAAAATCATAAAAGTTTGAGAGTTCAATAGATTCCGAGAAGACATTTCTCCGAAGTACTTTTATAGGAAAAGAGTAAAATGGATATCATGAGTAATAGGCAATGGTTTCCACTTTTCTGTTTCTGCAATAGAAGGATTTGTTTGAGAAGGTCATGGTGAAGCAAGAACATTGTCTGAAAAAATAGACGAATAGTTTGAGGAAATCGAAAAACAAATTCATAGAGGTTTTGTGTTAACCCATACAAGGATTGAATAACTTTCCTCATAATTTGAAATAATTTCCTCCACGTCCAAAGATAAAGACATTCCTTCTTCACTATTGTTCAACCATCCTCTCCCTGTACATTCTATCTAGAAATATGTAGATAAATTTCCTAGTTTGTTTCCTAAAGAAAAATCAGAAAAATCAGAAACCTCATTTGACTCTCATCTATTGCCAGTCTATGATCCATTGCCTAGCCGGTACTCAAGATATCCTACTCTTGATTTGAGTGGTAAGGGTAAGCTTTCAGAATCTCAAATATTTTTCAATGATGCACATAAAGAATGGAACATTGACAATTTAAGTTCAGAATAGATAAGATAGATGATTGATCAAATGTTCATTAAATATAAAATAATGTGCATGAGAGGTAAAAGTGAAGTAGAAGCATGTAAGACACTAATTCAGTGTTTTATTGGTGCACTCAGAAGACGGTGGGAAACATAATCCTCTCTAGCATTGGTAGATAAAATGGTAGAAGAAATAGTTAAAGATAAAGTAGGGGATGTTGTACATAATGAAGATGGGAATCCAAAAAATAACATGGTTGGAGCTATGACATCACTCATCCTTGAACACTTGTGTGGTGCAGAATCAGAAATATCAGATAAACACTCTTTGATATTAATGAGTCTTCAATGTAAAAAAATGTCCCAATATGAATATTTCCATAGGGATTGGGTTCAAATAATCTATGGAGTAAAATTTAGCAAGAATCTCTTATGGAAATGGGTGTATCTTGTAGCCCTGCCTTCTAAATTTATAGATTACTTGAAAATTCAAGAAGTCTTCCAAGACCCCTATGAATCTTATGCTTGGGGGGAAATATATAGTATCATAACAAAATCCTTAGTAGGGCTATGCACAAATATGAAGGTGAATAAATCTATACAGAAATTGTCCAGGCTACATGACAATAGATCTATCTACAACAAATATGGTCTATCTTAAGAAGACCCTATTGTATAGAAGAAAATTGTGAAGAAGGGCATCAATAAAATGTCAAAAAGAAAAATGAACCATCCTGAAAAACCCCAAAGAATAATAAAAGCAAAAGGATACTACAAAATATTCCCAAATTCCCACTATTATGGTCCTCAAGATATTCATCTTAGAACTCACAAACAAGAAGCGGAGAATAGGCTTACCTATTGATTACATGGAAAGAAAGGAAATAATTCAAATAATTTCCCATAAGGGGAAGAATCTAAACTATATAGAGGGAAAAATTCCCAATAAAATGCTAGAAAATACTAATAAGAAAAGAAAAGAGAGAAGAAAGAAAGCCATTAGCCCAAATGCAGTGTTATAAACATGGTTCCAACCTACATAAAACTGAACATTGTCTAAATATTCATATCAAAGAAGAAATATATGTTATGGGACAAAATTTTTGTGATTCTATAGAAACTTCCAGTTTCACTATTTCTGACACATAATTTGAAGATGATCATGAAGTATGTTTTCTTGCTAACCATTGAGACTGTATAGATTCAGAATAATATCAATGCAAAGGTTCAGAGTTAGAATCAGAATATAGCACTGAAGAAGAACCCGATTTACAACATAAATTAAAAATAAGTATGGCGCATAGTTCAAATGATGAAGAAGCTAGAGTTGTGGTAGGAATTAAGATGCTCTTTGAAGGAGAAATGAAAGAAAAGTTGATGGATACATTTATTCAGACTATGATAAAAAAATAAGGGTCTACTTCAATTCTTTCAGGAAAAGATACTATTCGAAAGACCCTATTTTTTATGCTTCATATGAGAAAAACACTAAATCATTCCAAAGAAACAAACAACAAGATCAGGAGAGAATACTCACAATAAATGAAGTCAGCTAAGGAATAAAAAATTGAAGAAAGAAATTAGTGAACTTAAAACTCAAGTTTCCAGAATAGAAAGGGGAAAGAAAAAAATGAAGATAATATCACAGAACCACAACTTCTTTTAAAAAATAATTCTAATGTGGAAATTTATGAAGTCAAGGAGATAGATGATTTCTTAGGATTAAGAAACATGAAAATCAAGGTGGTCCAGCACCAACCATACCATGTCATGCGAAAATTCAAAATAAGAGGGGAAATATTTATTCTAAAGACTCTATTAGATACAAGAGATGACCTAAATGTATTAAATAAAAAATCAATTCCTCTAAAATATTGGGTTAAGGAAAAAAGAGAAGTCACAGGGTTAGGAAAACAAGAATACATTTCCAATATGAAGTCCCTAAAGTGAGCCTTTTCCTATAAAATTATTGCATAAACATCAAATTTGCAGTAGGGCGTATTCCAATAGATTGCATCCTAGGAAGCCCATTCCTTGCAGCCGTTGAATCCCATGGATCAAAAAGACTAGATGATGGAAGATTTGGATATTATATTTCTGTTCCAGATCCATAAGGGTATTTTCAAGTTATCACACTACCTTTTGTATCCACACCAATAATCTCAACCATGGTCCATGATATGTAGGATTTAGCACAAAAAAAAAAACATCTAGAAGAGCTAAAGGATCTAAATTCCTATCTGAATATTAAAGAAGGATTGAAGCAAGATGCAGTCATTAGGAAAATAGAATGATTAAAGGGAAAATTAGAGAAATAATGTTGTGCAGAAGAACCAAATGCCTTCTGGCACATAAAATAATACTTTGTAGAACTACCCTACAAAGCGCATTATAAAGGAAAACCATGTAAAAGAAAAACCATCCCCATGAATGAATAATATAGAAATCTTTGCTAGAAAGAGATACATGATCTTTTGAATAGAAAATTAATAAGAGAATCAAATAGTCCCTAGAATTGTTATGGATTCTATGTAAATAAACATTCTAAATAGATTAGAGGAGTACATAGATTGGTGATAAATTATTGGCCGTTAAATAATGTCTTTCCCGATGATACTTATCTGATCCCTCATAAGGGAAATCTTATATCAAAAATTGCACAGGAAAATATAATTTCAAAAATTATATGAAATCGGGCTTTTGGAAACTATCAATCAAAGAAGAAGATTGATTCAGACAACATTCAATGTACCCTCTATACATTATGAATGGAATGTTATGCCATTTAGCCTCAAGCATGTTCCTTCCAAATTCCAAGAAGTTATCGATCAAGTATTCAGGGCATATTTTGATTGTTTAATTGTATATATTGATGATGTTTTAGTATTTTCCAAATCATTAGATGAGCACTTCAATCATGTAAATAAATTCAAGTAGATAGTAAAAAAACAATGGGTTAGTTTTGAGCAAGAAAAAGATGGAATTTTTTCAGACCAAGGTTGAATTCCTTGGACATTACTTAGAAAATTGACAAATTTCTCTTCAACAACATGCAGTTACATTTGTAGACAAACTCCCAAGATGAGATTAAAGACAAAACCTAGCTTCAGTGATTCTTGGGTTGTCTCAACTATGTTTGCAATTTCTACAAAGATTGTGCATATGATAGAAAGATACTAAACCAGAGTCTTCAAAAGTGTCTAGAACCATGGACTGCAGCACACACAACTATTGTTAAAAGGATTAAAGAAAAGGTAAAAACACTTCCCATTATGTACATATCTGATGAAAGTCTCCATAAAATTGTTGAAACTGATCCCTGTGTCATAGGATGGGGATGAGTCCTCAAGCAACTCAAGGATGATCAAGATAAAATTCTTCAGTTTGCTTTTGGAGTTTGGAACCCTTTCAAGAAAAAATATTCTACCATTTAAAAAGAAGTAAAAGATGCATGGAATTGTATAGATAAATTTGATATACATCTCGTAAACAAAAAATTCTTGTTGAGAAAAGATGCTTCAACAATGAAGAAGCTATTAACCAAAGATATTAAGAAACCAAGAGAATCAAAATTTTCTAGATGGCAAGCCTTATTCTCAAACTTTGATTTTGGGATAGAACATATCAATGGAAATAGAAACAGTCTTCTAGATTTTTTCAGTCGGGAAAATCTCCGAGAAAAAAACCCATATAATGATAATTGTCACTGAATGGGATCACGCATCACAACATGAATCCATCAGAGAAATATATGATTCCATGAAGTAGGACGAATATTGTCAGTTCTAGAAACCAACATGGAAACTAAGAAATACAAAAGTCTTCAATGCAAATATTCAACCACACATATATTTACAACATTTAGTTCTAGAGAGAAAAGTCGATTCTAAATCTAGCAAATGGATTCTCGACATGGTTTATGGTCACTCAATTCCTCTAGCCAACCGAGGGGAAAGTGTCCTGACTCTAAATTTTAAAGACCTTGAAGTCATCTGGGTTGATGAACAACTCAGATTCAACACCTTCCACAAATATTTTGTGATCAACAAAACGGAGAATCCAGAATTCCATTAAAAACTAATGTGGCCACAACACAATCCTGAGCTCATCTTTCTTGACACAATATATAATTTTTCTGGATATAAGAAATTACGGTGGGATGTACTTTGTAAATATAAAATAGACTATACATATTACACACTTTTAAAATTCAGAACAATATTTGTCATGCATTTTTTTCATAAACAAGATTGGCTAAAAGAATGGTGGACCAGGTTTGGAATCAACAAGATTGCTATGGACCCTATATACTTTGAATCAGAATTTAGGGTCACATGTGATGAATGTATGGAGTGTTGGCATCGACATTGTAAGACTATTGAAGATTTAAGAAGATATTCTAATGACCAGATATTTTTAGATTACATGGCTAGACATCATCAGTGGCTAGTTCTCACAAAAATAAATCATCAGATAGTGGTCGAGCAACCTATGATTGTAAGGCGCATCTTCACAAAATCCTGGGACACCAATGGAAGATACACTAGAAAAAGGTTTCCTGGTACTAATATACTAGGAACATAATCATTGTACTCATATTCGTTTCTAGTGGGATTTATTCAATAAAAGCCTCCACTGTGTAAAATAAAAGTCTAGTCGCCTAACAATGAGTGTGACCAGTATCATGTGATTTCGAAAATATCTCCACCATGTAAATAACTTTGTAAGATTTACCATATGATTCCCTAAGACTCAGAGCGCTTTTCCGACTTATGGTGAGGATTGAGCCACATCTCAGTGTGTCTACGATTAAACACTTGATTAGATTATGATAGTACCTAGAGATGTTGATTGTATCCCCTCAATTCCTATAAATAAATGGGAAGAGTCTCATTTGGGGCATTGAGAGTTTATTAGAGATTGAGGATTTTAGATAGAACTCAGTGTGTAAGAGCCTATGAGTCGAAAGTTTGAGAAGCCTACACATCAGGACTTGTGAGCCTGGTGAGAACCTAAAGTGACTGAACTTTCATAGGTAAAGATTCCTTTAGCTTAGACGACTTTGGTTCATAGACAAAGTCTACAATAGGCTAGGAAGCCTCTGGTTCCTAGCTTATAACATGCTAGCATAATTGGTAAATGGCTTTGCAGTCAATATCTGGTTTGGCCTGAGATAGTTTTGTGTTTTTTTGATCTTTGAACCTGTTTGTAATACCCATACATTGTAACATCCACCTTCTTTGAGATTAATAAAAAGAAGAAGTTCCATTTTGTGCT
The DNA here is from genome assembly GCA_031772625.1 of Pinus tabuliformis. Classification (NCBI taxonomy): domain Eukaryota; kingdom Viridiplantae; phylum Streptophyta; class Pinopsida; order Pinales; family Pinaceae; genus Pinus; species Pinus tabuliformis. The sequence continues at coordinate 512,305,521 of CM062808.1, read as the reverse complement.
ATATCTCTACGCATAAATTTCTGTGATTGAGTGAAGCTCGTTGAGGTTCATCAGAAGTTCGCTTAGGATCCTGGAGTGTAGTTTGCTTGTATAGGTAGGAGGTCACTGAAAGAGCATGTTTGCATTGAATTTGTCTAAAGGTTTGTATAAGAGTTCATGTATCTCAATCCACAATTTTGATCGCAGAGGCTTCCTTCGATGGAGAATGAAGCTTGTAGACGAAGATGATTCTGGATTGAGCTACACGAACCTTCATAAAAATCCAATGCAAAAACACTCTTTCAATGGCCTCCTGCCTATATGAGAAAACTATACTCCAAGATCCTAAGCAAACCTAAGATGAACCTTAGATGAGCTTCACTCAATCACATTAATTTATGCGTAGAGATATAACATAGAATGAAACTTGTTATTTTTATTAATCTCAAGGAAACTAGATGTTACAATTGATGAGTATTAGAAACAAATCCAAAGGTTAACAAAACACAAAACTATCTCAAGCCAAACCAAATATTGATTGCAAAGGCATTTACAAGTTATGCTAGCTTGTTATAAGCTAGGAACCAAATACTTCCTAGCCTATTGCAGACTTTGTTTATGAACCAGAGTAGTTTGAACCAAAGGACTCTTTACCTACGAAAGTTCGTCCACTTTATGTTATCACTAGGGTCACAGGTCTTGATGTGCAGGCTTCTCAAACTTTCAACTCCTAGACTCTTACACATTGAGCTATCTCTAAAATCCTCAATCTCTCTTAAACTCCCAATGCCATGAATGAGACTCTTCCCCCTTATTTATAGTAATTTATGGGAGATAATTAGTCTCTCTTGGTATTGTCATAATCTAATCAATTGAGTTACCATAGAAACATTGAGATGTGGGTCAATCCTCACTAGAAGTCAGAGAAGTGCTCCAAGTCTCCGGGAATCATATGGTAAATATTACAAAGTTATTTACACAGTGGAGATATTTTCAAAATCCCACGATACTGGTCACACTCATTTTCAAGTGACCTAACTTTTACTTTACACAATGGAGGATTTTATCGAATAAAGCCCATGAGAAACAAATATGAGTACAATGATTATGTTCCTAGTACATTAGTACAAGGGAACCTTTGTTTGGTGTATATTCCACTAGTGTCCTAGGATTTTGTTAAGATGCACCTTACAATCATAGGTTTCTCGAGAACTATCTGATGATTTACTTTTGTGAGGACTAGCCACTGATGATGTTGAGCCATGTAATCTGATAGGATCTAGTCATTAGAATATCTACTTAAATCTACAATAGTCTTACAAGGTTGATTCCAACACTCCACAAATTCATCACATACGACTCTAAATTATGATTGAAAGTAGATGGGGTCCATAGGAGTCTTGTTGATTCCAAACCAGGTCCAACATTATTTTAGCCAATCTAGTTTATGAAGAAGTTGTGTGAAAAATATTGCTTTGAATTTTAAAAGTGTGTAATATGTACAGTCTGGTTTATCTTTATAGAGTACATCCCACCACAATTTCTTATATCCAGAAAAATTATATACTGTGCCAGGAAAGATGAGCTCAGGATTATGTTGTGGCAGAAGGAAACTGAATAATTTTCTTTTGATCATCCTTGAATTGCTTGAGGACTTCTCCCCATCCTATGTCACTGGCATCAGTTTCAACAATTTTATGGAGACTTTCATTAGAGATGTACATAATGGGAAGCATATTTACCTTCTCTTTAATCTTTTTAATATCAGTTGTATGTGTTGCACTCCATGGTTTTGGACTCTTTTGAAGACTTTGGTTTAGTATCTTTCTATCATATGCACGATTTTGTAGAAATTGCAAAAATAGTTGAGACAACCCAAGAACCGCTGAAGCTCGGTTTTGTCTTTAATCTCGTTTGGGAAGTTGTTTTCAAATGCCACTGCATGCTCTTGAAGAGAAATTTGGCCATTTTTTTGGTATGTCCAAGGAATTTGACCTTGGTCTGAAAATTTTCCATCTTTTTCTTGCTCAAAACTAATCCACTGTTTTTGACTATCTGCTTGAATTTACATGCTTTAAGTGTTCATCTAATGATCTGGAAAATACTAAAACATCATCAATATATACAATTGTCCAATCAAAATATGGCCTGAATACTTGATCCATAACTTTTTGGAATTTGGAAGGAGTATGCTTGAGGTGGAATGACATAACATTCCACTCATAATGTCTAGAGGGGGCATTGAACGCTGTCTTGAATCGGTCTTCTTCTTTGATTGATACTTGCCAAAAGTTCGATTTCATAGCAAATTTTGAAAATATTTTTTCGCTTGCAATTTTTGATATAAGATTTCCCTTACAAGGGATTGGATAAGTATCATGAGCCAATACATTATTTAACGACCTATAATTTATCACCAATCTAGGTACTCCTCTAATCTATTTAGAAAGTTTATCTACATACAAGCCATAACAATTCCAGGGACTATTTGATTCTTTTAGTAATTTTCTCTTCAAAAGATCCCATATCTCTTTCTGGCAGAGCTTTTTATATTCTTCATTCATTGGGATGACTCTTCTTTTACAAGGTTTTCCTTTATAATCCTCTTTGTAGGGCTCAGCAGTGGCTAACTGTAGAAATATTATGTGCAGGTGAGCCTACGGTTGGGTGGAGAGTTGTCTCCAAAACTTTGTTACGGTTAAGGGGATTCAAATAATGTTTAACTTTGGAATCACAAGTAAGAAATATCATCACTACAAGTAAGTTGTCTCTGCTCATATTTTTCGAAATTCTATGCTGATTAGTTGAAAAGTTGTGAGTTGATTATTAATCACATTAATTGATGTAATTATTTGTATATTTTAAATCGGGGTTGTTACATATAGTATCAGAGCCAAATTACAACCCTTGAGGCCTATAAGTCTTCGTACAAATGTTTTGTTTTAATTAAAAATCTATATGTAAACTGAATTCTTAATCTTGTTTAAAATGTCTATTAAATTTTAATTAATTAGCTAGAAAAATAACCTAACATATTATTTGTTTTAAGAAAAAAAATATTTAATAAAACTAATTTCACTTCTTTTATATATATATTAAAATAAAAATTATTATTATTATTAAATAAAATAATCTGATTATTTCTATCTATAATAACCCACTAATGCACAATATTTAAAATAACAAGCTTTCAATATATCTTTACTAATGCACAATATTTAAAATAACAAGCTTTCAATATATCATAGAAAGATAGACAACTTGGACTAACTGAATTTTATCTTCTCTTTTATTTTTATAATATATGATGTGAATAGTTAATTAAATTCAACTTTATATATATGGTGAAGCTTCAAATAACCACACTATTATCTAATAGCAGCTTGATCATAATCCCTCTGCATTAGCTTGGATTATCTTCTTTAAAATCGATTAATATTTTTTAATATATGTAAATTAAATTATTTATTTTTTTATATATTCAATATTTTCTAATTTGGCTTAAAAATATTAAAATATATTTAAAATCTTAATATTCAATAGAAGTAAAGAGAAAATTTCATTATGTGCGAAGGTTTAGAGTTCCTGCTCTTTTTTCCTTGACGTCTCGATCTGTTTGTTGAGCTTCGCTGTGTTAAATATATAAGCAATTTTGCGACGGAAAACAACGCTTTGGACGAGCTTCTGCCGGAGATTTAACTCGTAACTCTTGAGTCGAGGTTAGACAACCACGAAGTACTTTACTTTTAAGCTCGAGGGAAAATCACTGGGAAATTTAGAGTAATGGAGTTGCTTCCAATAGTGCTGAATTTGACCACCAAAAAAAGCATAGCTCCATAAATTTAGGTTTGGTTTCAATTCACTTGAAGGAAAATTTGTGGATTTCATGCAAATTAATTTCGATACATTAAATAGCAAAACCATGGACCTTTTTTAATCAACCATGAGAAGTTTCACATTGTACGTAATGAATCTTGTCATTTTTTTTAATCCTAAAAACACCCTCCAAATCTCAAACGATCATAGGATCAAATAGTTTACTGTGGCGGTTTGATTGAGCCTTAAGGCCACAGAAAAATGGACTCTGCTTGGGAAATAATTTCCCCAATTTATTCCCTTTGTTTTCTCAAGGAGCAACACTTTTGGCCACCCTCTGTGGTCCTTCGTTTTCCATTCTCAGTATCACTTAATCGATTTGTGTAAAAGTTCTCTAAAATTATTCTCCATTTAGCCAGAATAGACAAATTTATCTTATCCAACGCAAGAAGTTTAAATTTTGTTGCAGGGATTTTTCATGTTGATTTTGGAAAATGGATTATTTTTCTGGGTTGAATGTCCACAGAATGTAAGAAACTCTAGTAAATAGAATCTTTCATCCTTTGCAAATGAACCAAATATGAGTTGTTGTTATCGAATACACTTCTCTTAGATGGTGAATCCTATGGAAAAATTTGATGGGTTACACTTAATGTATTAAGATAGTATACATATATGTTAATATTAAAACAACTTGGACTACCATGTAATTTATTATTATGAAGAATTCATGTAAAGCACTAACATAATGTGTTCAAGTTATAATTAATATATGTGGATGACTGTCACTATTACTCTTAATTGACGTAGCCCAGCCACACTAGACCACAACTCTACGTGTCCTCGCTTTCCAACGGTCGCCGGATTTTTCAACGTTTGGACTTTTCCGGTGGTCACATGCAAAGGTGGTCAGTGGACGTCGGGTTGGCAACTGTGAGCAATTACTGCCACATTCAATTCCTACCTACATGCCTCGGGCCTGGTTCCTCCGCTCGTTCTTTGCCAAAACACCTTGGTTTCTCAGTCATTAGAGACAGTTCTACTCTGCGGTGTGGTTGCTGTGAGGGTTTGGTGAGTTTTCTGTCTAGCTCTTGCTCTGTTGAATATGGAGGTCTTTGTTTCTCCGTCAGATGTCACTGTGGACGACTGTAAGTCTCCCACACCTGGTTATGCTCTTGTCAGTCTCCAGTGGATTGAAACTACTCTGGTTCTGTTGGCGCGCTCGCTTGATTTTTTTCACCCGGTAAGTCTTTCAGTCTCGTCCTGTCATTTTTGCTATGATACGGTTGCGGAATCTGGGGTCTCGTCCAAATATTGTTCTCGGTTGTTGTTACACTGTCTCCGTTATTATACTGTTGCCTCTGTTATGGTTGTGGTCGCCTTCGCTATTATGATGGGTGTCTCTGGTCACTGTTCTATGTGTAATTTGTTGAACTTCCGTCGTCCTCGGATTTCAGGGAACACATTGGCAAGTTTCCGTGACTTGAACCAGGTATTGACCTGTTCCCTGATTCAGTTTCCACCTCTTCTTGGTGTTTATGCTAACCAAAATTGCTCCTCCTGTCTCAGCTTCGTTGATTCGGCTTGGCTCTGCTCCTCAAACCTTTGGTCTGCTTGCTCAGGTATTTATATGTAAAACCCTCTTGTTTCTATGGTTGCTTGACTTGGTTCTTTCTGCAGTGTACATGTATTAACGATGCTTTGTTGTGTATGCAGGTTAATGGCTCGACCTGGGTACGTGGGTCCTCCGGGTTTCGGTCTTCCAAGGGTGGCGAACCTTTGCCGGTAGGCTCTAGCACTTCAGCTCGTTAATGCATTGATAGATATTTGGGTTTTCTGTAGATTTTGATTTTGTTGTCTTTGCATGACATGCACAGTCGTTACTCCTTGTGGAGTTTAGGCTTCGGCTTGCCTGTTCTGGTTAGTCGTTCATTGACTGGTTATTTGGGATATTTGTTCCCAAATCCTAGGCCAGGGTTTGTCCACTCAGGACGCGCCCCTTGTTATTGTTTGTCAAGGAATGTAATGTGTGCATATAATGGTCAATAGCAATGCAATCAGGGTTTTGTTATCACTGTTGAACTTGTGAAATTATGAAGAATTGTTTAAAGGAATATCTTTGCTATAGGTTTCTCTTCCGTTCTCTGTGTGCGGTCCTGTTTCTTCTCGGGTCTTTGGCTGTAATTCCTTTTCGGACTGTGGCTCAACACATCGGCCCTTCGCTCTGTGGCTATGCCTTTAAATGGTTTTACTATAGTTTGTTCATTTGACGAGAACATAAAACAATGCGACCTTACTGTGGTCTCTCTATGTTTGTCAACACTGTTCATTTTCAATTCTATAAATGAAATGAAATTTAATCATACAACAGATAGACAATGTACACAGATGGACACTTTTTATTGAAATAGATCTGTTCCTTTATTTCTATGTTACGAAATTGCAAAACCTTGCTCTTGTCTTACATTTCTCCTTTTATACCTTGTGGTTACAGTTAATTTGAAACTGCAATTATTTGTCAGTTGAAAATAAACAATTGGTTGGGTAACTACAATTTTCGGTTGTCATTACAAGATCTACTTTTAGGCAATTTTTTCCTTTCTTTCCTAAATTAATAGATCAATTCCTAATATGATTTTTATTTCTGTTGACCTATAATAACCCTAACCGACATTTAACTTTGACATTTAATAACTAAGAGTAAAGTAACTAGAATCCTAGCTTATAACTTCATAAACTAGTAATAAAAAAAAAACAATCCAAATATTCAACAACCTTCCAGCCTGGCGAGACTTCACCCGGTCATGGTGAGTTAGATGCTCCTGCATCAGGCTCCCAGGGCAAAAAGAAATCATGGCTCCGGTCCATGAGCTTCTCAATTGAAGTACTTGTCTATTCAATTTGCCTGGCATCAAGCCACGAATTGTCCTCAATAGGATGGTTCTTCCACTTGACCAGGTACTATACATACTCCTTCTGCCGGGTTTGTTTAACCACCTGAGTGTCGAGAATACTTTCGATCTCGGAAGGTTGAACGTAAGGCATCTTTCTCTTCCAAGCTTCTCCTTTCTCCTAGGTACTCCGTGTAGGTTACGTGGTTCCATCTTCTTCCTTTTCCTCTCGGTCAGCCGTGTAAGGGAATAGGTCTGCTACGTTAAAGATAGGTGAAATGCATACTCCGGGTGGTAACTGTATCTCGTAGGCATTTGCCAAAAACTTCTGAAGGACTTTGCAAGGCCCTATCTTTTTATACTTCAATTTACTATACGTACCTTTGGGAAAGCGTTCTTTGTGTAAATGCGTGAGGACTTCGTCCCCCATGTCAAACTGTACTTCCCTTCTCTTCAAATCTGCGTGCTATTTGTACTTTAAGCTGCTGTCCTGTAATTTCATTTTCACCTGTTCATGCAAGTCTCTCATCATGTTAGCGAAATCTTCTCCGTCTGCGCTTCGACTTTCCTACAATCCAAGGTCCCACAATTCAGGCACTCCGCGAGGATGCATGCCATACAGGATCTGAAATGGAATGAAACCTGTGCTGCGGTTAGGCGAATCGTTGTAAGCGAACTCTGCCTGTGCTAGTGCTCGATCCCACATCCGTGAATTCTCCCTGACCAAGCTTCGTAACAGGTTTCCTAGACTCCTGTTTACAACTTCTGTTTGCCCGTCAGTTTGTGGGTGATATGCAGAACTGTAGCTTAGCTATGTGCCCATTTTTTTCCATAAGGTATGCCAAAAGTGTCCCGTGAACTTCATATCCTTGTTCGAAAGGATAGATTTAGGCAATCCATGTAACCTAACAATCTCATTGAAAAACAAGTGGGTCACGTGGGTGGCATCACTAGTTTTCTTGCAAGGAATAAAATGTGCCATTTTCGAGAATCTATCCACCACTACCATTACCAAGTTGTATCCTCGTTGCATCTTTGGTAGACCTAATACAAAGTCCAAACTGACTGAGTCCCATGGTCTGCCTGGAACAGGTAACGGTGTATACAGTCCTGTGTTTTGACTGTGACCCTTTGCTAACTGGCACACTTTGCATCTGGCCACAAACCGTTGTACATCTCTCCGCATCTTCGGCCAAAAATAAAAATGACTAAGCTGCTCGAGGGTCTTATCCATACTAAAATTTCCAGCCAAACCTCCACTATGCTTCTCTCAAATAATATTCTCCCTCATCGAGCAGTCAGGTATGCACAGCTGTCCTCCCTTAAACATCAACTTTTCCTGTAGATTGTAGTCCAACCAAGGACTGTTATCTCTCACTAAAGGGTTTTGACATGCCTCATAGGCCTCCTTAAAATCTGTATCCATTTGGTACAAGTCCTGTAAGTGCTCAAAACCCAGCACCTGCACAGTGCTTTCCTGTAGAAGTAGAGCTTTCCTACTCAACACATCCGCTACCTTGTTTGCTTGCCCGCTAATATGTTTCAATACGAAGTTGAAACTCTGCAAATACTCCACCCATTTGGCGTGCTTGTGGTTGAGCTTGTGCTACTGCATTACATATTGTAGTGTAGAATTATCTAAAAACAACACAAATTCATTTCCCAATAGATAATGCCTCCAGTGTTTTAATGCCTATATAACAACATAGAACTCCTTATCATACGATGAGTATTTCTATCTACTCTCGTTCAGCTTCTCGCTGAAGAACACTACAGGCTTATCCTCCTGACTGAGTACAACTCCAATTACTGTCCCGCTAGCATCACAACAAACCTGAAATAACTTCTTGAAATCGGGTAATCTCAGGATCGACCTCTCAGTAATCTTCTTTTTCAACAACTGGAAACTTCTCTCTGCTGTCTCTATCCATCGAAAAGGTTGGCTGGCCTTTTTGATGGTATCTAGCATTGGCACCCAAATTTCGCTGAAATTCTTTATGGATTTCCTGTAAAAACTTGCTAATCCATGAAAGCTATGTACCTCAAACAAATTTTTCGGAGATGGCCAATTCACTAACGCAGCCACCTTCTCCGGATCCATCTTCAATTCGTTCTCTGCTATTACAAACCCCAAATAAATCACTTCCTTCTACAGAAAAGTACATTTCTTCAAGTTTATTAGCAGTTTATTCTGCTGTAATTTCTCCAGCACCTTACGCACATGTTGAAGGTGTTCTTCCCTTGTCTTGCTAAAAATCAGGGTGTCGTCCAGGTATACAATTACAAAAATTTCCGATATACTCCTTCAGCATCTCATTCATTAACCTCATGAACATACTGGGCGCATTGCTCAGCCCAAATGGCATGACCAGCCATTCGTAGAGCCCCTCATTCATCTTAAAGGTTGTTTTCCATTTTTCCCCATATCGTATTCGAATCTGATGGTACCCGTTTTTCAAGTCTATCTTAGAGAAATAAGCTGACCCACTTAAACAATCCATCATATCATCCATTCGCGGTGGGACGAACTTTTATCGGATGGTGATTTTATTGATGGCCCTTGAGTTGGTGCACATCTGCCATTCTCCTCCCTTCTTGGGAGCGAGGACCATTGGAACAGCACAAGGGCTCAAGCTCTCCCTTATCAATCCCTTATCCAACAGCTCTTACACCTGATTCCTAATTTCTTCATTGTCCTTGGGGCTCATTCGGTATGCCGCTTTGTTCGGAAAACTGGATCCGGGTATGAAGTCAATGCGATGACTTATGCTCCTTTTGGGGAGTAACTTGTATGGCAAGTCATCTACAACTATGTCTGTAAACTCCTCCAACATTTGCTGGATCTCTGTAGGTAAATCTCATACCTTCGTATGCAACAAGACTGTCCTTGCTTTCTTTACAAGTGCATAACCTATCTCACTGTCCTCAACCTGTTTTAAAAACTATTTTCCACTGATCAATAATGTTTTTGGTTCACTAGTCTCTGCTGTCCCTTCTTCTCTGATGGGTACAAGTGTATGCTTGATTCCATCCTTCACGAATTTGTAACAGTTTGTCAATCCATCATGTACCACCTTCCTATCATACTGCCAAGGCCTGCCCAGCAGTATGTGACATACATCCATTGGCATGATGTCACAAACAACTTTGTCCTTATATCTGCCTATCTGAAACTCGACCTCGCTCTGTTCATCCACCAACAACTGATGGCCTTTTTGCAGCCAAGAAACTCTGTAAGGATTGGGATGCTTTGAGTGTTTCAACTCCAATTTTTCCACCAACTCTGTGGACACTAAATTATCAGTACTACCACTGTCAATAATTAACTTACAACACTTACCTTGTGACTTACAAATCGTCTTGAACAAAGCCTTCCACTGCGTCTATTCGGTGACCTCCTTGACTGGTTTTAACAACACCTTGTGCAACACCAAAGCTTCTCCCATCTTTGGAGCATTCTCTACTTCTTGAGGAGGTGCTGCTGCTTCCTCTGGTTGCGCCACATACGCACCCCGCTATCCAGCTGGATCTGCTTCTGGACATTCAAATGAGCGGTGCCCCCATTTATGACACCTATAACACTGATAACCAGCCCCTCTACCTCGACCATTTCCCCTGCCTCGCTGGGATGACCTACCGCCTCTCGCGCTGTCACCTCTATCTGCTGATCTAGAAGCTTTAGAACTGCTGGCTTCCTCATTACTGTTAGCAGTTCGGCCCCTGCCATAGGACTGGCCTTTCCCTCTGCTGGCTCCTCGTCCTCTCCGGGCATTCTGCCTTCTGGTAATTTTCTCCTCAGCCTTTATCGCACTCTGATACGCTTCCTCAGTGTTGTTCAGAGATAAAATACTGATTTCATCCAAAATATCTAACCTCAGCCCATTAACATACTTGGCTGTTCTTTCTGTTGTATCCTTTGTATATCCGACCCACAAATTCACTCGATAGAACTCCTCCATGTACTCCTTTACTGTCAATCCTTTCTATCTCAGATTCTGCACCTGCATGTGTAATGCAATCTCATAGTCTCTCGGCAGAAATCTGCCCTTTAACTTGGCCACCATTCTTGACCAGGTTTTAATCGGCACCTTGTTCAACCTCTTCCTCTCGCTCTGGACACTATCCCACCATAGGGTTGCGTGTCCCTTCAGTTTCGTCGCAGCGAATTTGACTCTGCGGTATTCGCTGACTTCCTCGCACTCAAAGTACTTATCCATCTCACTAATCCAATCCAATAAAACTTTGATAGATAAGCTGCTGTCATACGTCGAGAGTTTTGGTTTGGGTTTACTGCTTGCTACTAAAATAGATCTCAACAATCTCACCTCTTCGGACTCACCTTCTGGTCCATCTACTGCTACTTCAACTTCCTCTTCACTAGCATTGCCCATTTCTAGATCTCTTCATTTACCTACCTCTACTGCCTCCAGACGGGCAGCAAGAATTCTGATCTCCTCTCTCAATCCTTCCTCTGCCAATCTTTGAGCACCTCTGCCATGACCTTTCCTTCCTCTCTCCATTCTTCCTACTAGCATAAACAAATGCTCTGATACCACTCTGACGTAGGCCAGCCACACTGGCTCACAACTCTACATGTCCTCACTTTACAACGGTCGCCAGATTTTTCAATGTTTGGACTTTTCTGGTGGTCATATGCAAAGGTGGTCAGTGGATGTTGGGTTGGCAACTATGAGCAATTACTGTCACATTCAATTCCTACCTACACGCCTCAGGCCTGGTTCCTCCACTCGTTCTTTCCCAAAACACCTTGGTTTCTCTGTCATTCGAGACAGTTCTACTCTGCAGTGTGTTTGCTGTGAGGGTTTGGTGAGTTTTCCCTCTGGCTTTTGCTCTATTGAATATGGAGGTCTCTATTTCTCCGTCGGATGTCACTCTAGATGACTGTAAGTCTCCCACACCTGGTTATGCTCTTGTCAGTCTCCTGTGGATTGAAACTACTCTGGTTCTATTGGCGCGCTCGCTTGATTTTTTCCACCCGGTAAGTCTTTCAATCTCGTCCTGTCATTTTTGCTATGATATGGTTGCAGAATCTGGGGTCTTGTCCAAATATTGTTCTTGGTTGTTGTTATACTATCTCCATTATTATATTGTTGCCTTTGTTATGGTTGTGGTCACCTTCGCTATTATGATGGGTGTCTCTGGTCACTGTTCTATGTGTAATTTGTTGAACTTCCGTTGTCCTCAGATTTCAGGCAACACATTGGCAGGTTTCCGCAACTCGAACCAGGTATTGACCTGTTCCCTGATTCAGTTTCCACCTCTTCTTGGTGTTTATGCTAACCAAAACCTCTCCTCCTGTCTCAACTTCGTCGATTCGGCTTGGCTCTGCTCCTCGAACCTCTGGTCCGCTTGCTCAGGTATTTATATGAAAAACCCTCTTGTTTCTATGGTTGCTTAACTTGGTTCTTTTCGCAGTGTACATGTATTAACGATGCTCTGTTGTGTATGCAGGTCAATGGCTCGAGCTGGGTACGTGGGTTCTCCAGGTTTCGGTCTTCCAAGGGTGGCGAACCTTTGCCGGTAGGATCTAGTACTTCAACTTGTCAATGCACTGATAGATCTTTGGGTTTTCTATAGATTTTGATTTTGCTGTCTTTGCATGACATGCACAGTCGTTACTCCTTGTGGAGTTGAGGCTTTGGCCTGCCTGTTCTAGTTAGTCGTTCGTTGACTGGTTATTTGGGATCTATGTTCCCAAACCCTAGGCCAGGTTTTGTCCACTCACGACGTGGCCCTTGTTATTGTTTGTCAAGGAATGTAATGTGTGCATATAATGGTCAATAGAAATAAAATCAGGGTTTTGTTATCACTGTTGAACTTGTGAAATTATGAAGAATCATTTAAAGGAATACCTTTGCTATAGGTTGCTCTTTCGTTCTCTATGTGCGGTCCTGTTTCTTCTCGGGTCTTTGGCTGTAACTCCTTTTCGGACTGTGGCTCAACACATCGACCCTTTTCTCTGTGGCTATGCCTTTAAATGGTTTTACTGTAGTTTGTTCATTCGACGAGAACATAAAAGAATGCGACCTTACCGTGGTCTCTCTCTATTTGTCAACACTGTTCATTTTCAAATCGATAAATGAAAAGAAATTTAATCATACAGCAGATATACAATGTACACATATGGACAATTTTTATTGAAATAGATCTGTTCCTTTATTTCTATGTTACAAAATTGCAGAACCTTTCTCTTGTCTTACATTGCTCCTTTTATACCTTGTGGTTACAGTTAATTTGAAACTACAATTATTTGTCAGTTGAACAAAAACAATTGGTTGGGTAACTACAATTTTTGGTTGTCATTACAAGATCTTCTTTTAGACAATTTTTTCCTTTCTTTCCTAAATTAACAGATCAATTCCTAAACTGATATTTATTTCTGTTGACCTATAATAACCTTAACCAACATTTAACTTTGAAATTTAATAACTGAGAGTAAAGTAACTAGAATCCTAGCTTATAACTTCATAAACTAGTAATAAAAAAAAACAATCCAAATATTCAACAACCTTCCAGCTTGGCGAGACTTCACCCAGTCATGGTGAGCTAGATGCTCCTGCATCATTAATTTATAAGAAATAGGATTTATAGGATATGGTATTATTAATTTAAAACATATTTAAATTTAATTTAAAAAGTATAAGTAAATGTTAATAGGTAGGTATATAAAAGTGGTGAATCAATTTTGTATAACCATTATAAATGTGTTGTAATTTTTTATATTTATAAGATGTGCTTTATATAATTATATAATGTGTTTAAATTATAATTAATATAATGTGTTTAAATTATAATTAATATATATGGATGACCTTAACTATTATCCTTAATTTAGAAGAAATAGGATTTATAGGATGTGGTATTATTAATTTAAAATATATTTAAATTAAATTTTAAAATTACAAGTAAATGTTAATATATAGGTATATAAAAGTGACATAGGTATGCAAAAGTGGTGAATCAATCTTGTAAAACAATTATAAATGTGTTGTTATTTTTTTTTATATTTATAAGATGTTTAGTGATTAATAAGATAATATTAAAAGAAAAAAGGTATAAAAATTTATTTTTATTAATCTTAAATTTGTGTTATAAGTGAGTAATCATAACTTTGAAGTATAAGTAAATATCAAATAATATCTTTATTAACCAATGAGGATGGAATAATGAAATGAAATTTTTTGGTATAGATAGAAATATAGTTCATGAAATTATACATATGTAAACCAAATGATTCTAGTTGTTACAATTATTAAAAGTCTGTGTAAACTTTTAAAATTAGTAATGGTTATTCTTTTTTTTCAATGAACTAGATAAATTTTAAATAGAAAGGGAGCTTTAAATTAATTGAACATGTATGTTTATTTTGGTAGAATACATTACTAAGTTAGGCATATTTGTTTAGGTTTGGATTATACATTATTTATATAAAAAAATTAAGTGTTGTAATTGATTGAAATTTCCTTTTTGAATGTGTATATGAAAGAGGAAATATGGATTTAAGGCTTTTAATATATGTTATCAAGAATGATAAGAGATAATATCAGTATGAGTAATGAATATTCAACTATGAAATAAATTCATGTTGATATGAAGAGATTAATTATGAAATCAATATTGTAATTGACATAAGATTTTATATAATTTTAAAATGACACAACTTGATAGTTTCTCTATTGGCACAACTTGACAAGTGGATATGGAGAATATAGATGCATGAAGATCAGTTGGTTCCTTAGCTCTAAAATTGTTGAGACCAAATTATAGAAGTTTTGTGGTTGTATGAGGGCTATGAAATGCTCACTAGTGGTGAAGAGAAATATTACATCTATTTGGAATTAACTATAGAGAAATTAATGTTGTGGTGACATGTACAACAATGAGCTAGTGTTTAAGAATGAGATTGTTCTTTGTGAATTATGGGTGACATATTGAGATTGGTGGATGAAAGTATGGTCCATTGGTTGAAGATATTGCATGAATGAAGTATGGAATCAATAAAAGTCATGAAAGTTACGATAATTGATATCCATATCAATTAGTGTGTCTCTTTCTCCCATATACTAGAAAGAGAACCTACAAGCGTAGAACATTGAGATCGAACGAAGATGGGTTGTCTAGTGATGATGACTTAATAGTTTATAGATGATTGAATGACTAAGATTATGATAACATGAATTTAGAGGATTGTTTACTTATGGTGGTTGAAATTATTAATGTCTATTGAGTTATCTTTCTTCCTGGATGTTGTTTCTTAAGAGGGAATAATGGTAATAAAGGAACTATGTCAACCAACACTTACAAAAAAAATTGTAAGAGAAACCTTGATACACTAATTATAGTAGGATAACATTAGACCAAATTGAAACATACAAGATGGAAACAAGAAGATAAAATGGGGAAAATGGGAAAAATCTTAGCGTAAAGGAAATAATCTCCTACCTAGTCAAGTATTATTGATAGTTAAGTAAGGTTCCCCATTGAAAAAAAACAATAAAGAAGTTAATTAAAAATCAAACAACTTCCTTGGGGTGTATACCTAGTGAATAACATAGAAGTGATAGGTTGAATCATGAAAATATAATAAAGCCTATGACCAACTTATGTGATGATAGTGATGGAGTGTCTTTCTCTTAATGAAAAGGTATATTAAGGATATGCACTAAGTGGATTCAACAACATGAATGATGATTATGAATGACTTTGAGGGTCACATTGATGACTTGTATAATTTAAAAAGTGTCAAGATAGGAAGTTGTGAACACTCATAATTGAGGAATGATCAACTAGGAAAATTTTTAAAGATTCATATGGTCAAGGGTAACAATTGTATAACTTGGCAAAATAAATTGGCTATTAAAATTAATGAGAAAATCCTAGCATGAAGTGTAAGAAGGAAGGTTGATGGAAATTCTATAACAAGGTTGTGAGAAGAATTATGTAGAAATTAACATATCAACTAATAAATGGTTAATTTGACTATACTATATACATTAATTCACATGTGGATTGATGACCTATTGATACTTCACATAAAACAACTTACTGAGTTTGTGTCATTAAGAAGTTATTTTCAAGCACACCAAGCATATAAAATCTCTTGGTGGATGATAATGGTAGTAGTGGTTTCATGCTTCAAATATAAACCAAAGATAGTGTTTGACAAGCCAAAAGTGAAGGGAAAGAATCCTTAGTCCAACTTGAGGAATGGTGCACCTATAATAAAATAGATCAAGTGGTATTGAGAAAGAAACATAATGAGATAAGCCAATCTTTCTGAAGGTGAACAATGATTATTACTAGGTGATGGATAAACCATTGGAGATTAATTATCCCTTTGCACAAGTGGATTAAATATGAAAAAATAATTAAAAATGATGTCCTAATGTTTGTGTGTCATTGAGTAGAATGATACTAGAATGGATAAAAAAAATATGAATAGTGATCATGGAATTTTAATTTTGGTGTTGATGATTTAAGAATAATTGTGCAACCAATAATATCTTAATGATGAATTTCACTAAATTTCATTGGGAAAGAAGAATACATGGCTAGAAGTTAAGGCTCAAGATGATTCAACAATGTACTTAAATGACTATACCTACTATGTAAATTGTCAACTTCTTAGTTAAAGGAAGTGGAAATGATTATTGAAAATTAATTGGTATCTTGATGAAAACATGACACTAATAGTATTGGTAAGATAGCCTAGATCCTAGAGGGATGTTTAATAATCTTACTTTATAGTTGGTATTCATTGTTTATACAAGCAAATGAAATTGATTTTTCTCTAACGAATCATAATAAGGATGATTATAGTGTATTATTGAGATGATTATCATATTAATTATGATTCATGATATGATGGTATGCAGATAACGATGAACATATTTACTTAGTTGTTATGATAATGATGTTGTATGGTCATGAGGGATATGATATGCATCATGTGGTATAGGATTTATGATGTTATGATATGAGGTATATCGACATGTTGTTCGTTTATTATGTGATGTGATGATATGTCTTTGATGTTGATATGTTGATGTTATAAATTAGGAGGATATTATGATGTGAAGCATGTGGTATTTGTATGCAGATTTATGACATGAAGAATTTTGTGATAACAATGATGTTATGTTCTCATGATGACATGAAATAATTGGCATATGTGTTATCATCTATGATTTTATAATTATAACTAACGCATTGTATGTATGTTGAGATGTGATGATTGAAAGAAAATCCACAAATGGGCCAAGAGAGATGGTTTATTTGATGATCTCAAGGGAGCCCATACTTGCAAGGGAGATTATGTAACACCATATGGGATGGAGACAAACTAAATCAACACTACATATGCCAGTGGTTCCTTTATCTTGTATAACTCTTGATGGACAACTGTTGAGGGGCTATGGGACCATCTTGAGGAGGTCAAGTGCATGATATTGTAGGTCAAGTTCCTAATATTGGATTGGGATTCCAATGTCTCGTGGGGGTGTAAGGACTTTGATGTGTTATGAAGCCAGCTCACAGAAAGATAGAAAAGAAAGATCAATGCCTTAGAAGTCAACCTTTTCAAAGGGGAAACCTCCTTTACATTACACAAATGAACAATTCTTGGATGATACAAATGACAAGACTTCCTTTATATATATAGGAGCCTAAGGGGTCATAATATAATCAGAGCCGACATAATAATAATGTAAAGGCACAACAATAACAATAGTGGGCTTCTATGGGGCACAATAATAACAATATGGGGACTACATGCGCACAACAATATAATAACGGGGTTGCACTAATAACAATAAGGGGTTACACTAGTAGTATAGGGACCTAACATGCCCCTCTCCTTAAAAAAGTGTTGTCCTCAATGCTTGAGTAGTTTTGGATGCTTCTGTATAAAATTCTCATCCTCCCATGTGGAATATTCAACGGGTAAGTTCTTCCACTTGATGAGATACTCTGAAATTAATTGATTTCGTAGTTGCTTGGTTCTTGTTTCTGTGACTACTTTAGGTTCCAATATGATTTTTCGTTCCTCATCAAGTTTTGACAATATTGTTTGAACTGGGAGCTTGTCACCTATAAACTTCTTTAAGCATGAAACATGGAAAACTAGGGTCACTCGAGAAGATGCAAGAAGCTCCAATTTGTATGCCATAGTACCAATCTTTTGTAGCACCTTGTAAGGACCATAGTACTTTGGGATAATTTATTATCCTTCTTAGCTTGCTTGAGGGACAATTGTTTGTATGGTTGTATTCGTAAAAATAGCCAATCGCCTACATCAAGACTTCTTTCACTACGATGTTGATCTACTTGTTGTTTCATTTGATTATGCACCAAAGTTGGGCTATCCTTTAAAAGTTGGAGAACTTGTTGTTGATGCTCGATTTGATCTTTCACTGCTTGAACCTTTTTCTTCTTGATATGTCCTTCCATATTGAGAGTTTGATGAGTGTTAATTCTTGCCAATGCATTACAAGATATGGTCAGATTCATTTCTTGATGCTTGATGTGATATTTCACTTCTTGAACCTTTTTCTTCTTGATATGTCCTCTTGAGAGTTTGATGAGTGGTAATTTTTGCCAATGCTTTACAAGATATGGTCAGATTCATTTCTTCCTTTTATAGTGTTGGTTCTTGGTGTATATCATCTTCTTTTGACATTTCTTGATCCTTTTCTTCCTCCTCTTAACAATCTATGTTAAATAATTTCGTCTCATCACACTTATGACCTTTAGTGTGTTTGCTATCACAACTGTAGCAAAGGTAATTTTCTCCTTTTTCTTCCAATTGTTGTTGTGTCAACATTGTAAGTTGTGGAAGGCTAGGAGCAACAACACTTCCATATTTATAATTGTGAGTGATAGGATTTCTTCTTTCCATAATTTTTCTTTCAATTTGTCTTGCCAACCTGAATGCTTTCTCTAATGAATCAGGTTCCCATAGACAAACCTCATTTTGAATGGTATCCTTTAAAGTCCCTATGAAGCCATCAATCCTCTGCTTCTCTGGAATATCATTTACCCTTATATTCAGTTTTTGAAAGTCCTCAATGTGCTTTGCCATTGAACCCTTTTGTTTGAGATTTATCAATTGGCTAAAGAATGTGTTGCTCTTTGTATCCTCATAATGTGCTATCATTTTCTCCATGAAAATTGACCATGTGACAAGTGGTTTACGAGAACAAAGCCCTTTATACCATAAAAATTGATTTGGTTCTAAATATAAATATGCAATACGTACCTTTTGTAATAGTTGCACCTCATGTAGATCAAAATATTGCTCCATCTGTAGTATCCAATTTACTAGATCCTTGCTAACAAACTTCCTCATATCACATTTTCTTTATGTTGGGAGCTCGATATTGAAACGAATATTACTTTGTAATTTCGGATCTTTAAGTTCTAAAATTTCAACTTGCAGTAGCCCTCTGTGTCCTCTATCTAATGCAACTAGTTTGATTAATTGGATTCTCCAAGGAAGAGTTATGTCCAATCTCCCAAGATGACCTTCTTATATACGGATTCAGTATAGCGAACTTGTACAAAGTGCCACATGTTACGTTTTCCATCTTCGGACCTAAAAACAATAAAAAGAAAAGTCTAGTCAATCCTCTTTCTATATATTCTAATGAAATTCCAATCTAATAATCAGAGAGAAAGTTATGATGATTTTCCCTAGGTCACCTGTTTCGGATGTAATTTGGGAGCTTGCATAAACCCTACATTTATTGGACTCTATCTCCTAAAATATAGTGAAACAAGATCTGAAATATGGGCCCGAGATTCACCACAATTTTGGCTCAAATGGGGTTTAATTTCAGAGTCTAAACCTTCATAGAAAAAAATTATAGGGAAAATTCCACGATGACATGTTTGAGATGGAATTCTAGAGCTTGCAAAAGCCCTAATGTCCTCAGATCATATCTCCGAAAATATAGTGATACAAGATCTGAAATTTGGACCCAATATTTAGAAAGATTTCATCTCAAATGGGTTTTTGTTTTGGCTTCTAAAACTTCGTATAAGAAAAGTTATTTTGAACATGCCATGATGACCTGTTTGGAGCAGCGAAACCCTAGAATTCAAAGCTTCGATACCAAATGTTATGAAACCAACTCACAAAAAGATAGAAAAGAAAGATCAATCACTTAGAAATCAGCCTCTTAATGGGGGCAACCTACTTTACATTATACAAATAAATAATTCTTGGATGATACAAATGAAAAGACCGCCTTTTTATATATAGGAGTCTAAGGGGTCATTATATAATAAGAGCCGACACAACAATGATAATGTAAGGGCATACCAATAACAATAGTGGGATTCTATGGGGCATAATAATAACAATATAGGGACTACATGGGCACAACAATATAATAAGGGGTTTGCACTAATAACAATAAGGGGTTACACTAGTAGTATAGGGACCTAACATGATGCCTGGTTCTGTGCACCATAGTGAGCATGGAGGGAGTGGGGTAGCCTAGTGAGATGCCCAAATTCGCTGAGTACTAGGACCAGATGCCTGCCTTGGGGCAGATGAGGTCTAAGCCTTGGGGCCAAGTGTATGCTATGAAATAGATTGATGAGGCTTATGCCTAGTTCTGAAAGTGGGAAAAAGGATAGGGATTCCTTTGGATTTCCCAGGTGTTGTGGAAAATTTTGATGCGTGCTAGTTATACTAGTTCAACATAGGGTGTGGGAAAAATTTGAAGTAATAAATAAATAAATAATAAATAATGAAGAGAATATAATAATAATAAATAAATAAAATAGTAAATAATAAACCAGAGTTCTACATATATATATAGGTAAAGTATAAAAATAGTAAGAATAAGTAAAGTTAAGAAAAAGTAAAAAGGAATAAAATAAGAAAGAATTACATCAAGAGAAATATTAAATGAAGTAAAACATAAAATAAAGAAATAAAACTAGGCATGTTGACACATGGAATGTGTGCATGCACATCCCTTTCCATTTTTTGTTCTATTTAATGGACAATGAGGAGGATGAGATTCATCCATTTGTTCATCCTTTCTCTTGAGAGAAAAGTGTTGTGATACAAAGGAGTCTCTGGTAGTAGTATATTGATTGAGAGCTTGGGGTGGGAAACTATAGAAATATTATGTGGAGATGATCCTATGGTTGGGTGGAGAGTCGTCCCTAAAACTTTGTTGCAGTTAGTGGGATTAAAATAGTGTTCAACTACAAAATCACAAGTAAGGAATGTCATTGCTACAAGTAAGTTGTCTCTGCTCATATTTTTTGAAAATATATGCTAACTAGTTGAACAGTTGTGTGTTGATTATTAATCACATAAATTGATGTAATTATTTGTATATTTTAAATAGGGGTTGTTACATATATATTTAAAATAGAAATCCACATTAAATTCTAGAAGATATGACTCCTGAGAAGTGTTCTTTAGATGAAAGCCAAAGGTTGGTCATATGAGAATCATTGGTTGTCTTGTCTACATTCATGTTCTCAAGGATAAAATAAAAAATATTGAACCTTCACAAAAGAAAGAAATATTTTTTTTGTTATAATGAATCATCAAAGGCTTATAGACTCTACATTCTAGAGAAACAACAAATTGAGGTTAGCTGGGATGTCACCTTTGATGAGAAAGTTGAATATTGGAAGTCAAAGGAAGTCTCCATGGATTCCTATGATGAAGTAAAGTATGAAATTTCAAAGGAGGAACACTTAAGTTATACAAAATATCCTAAAGAGCCAAAAGGGCCTCACGAACTAGTTGGTCAGAAAGAGACCAACATATGCAGCTCTTGATGGCACATCTAGAGAAATTAATAGACCTAAAATGTTTTCTAGTTATGCAGCTCTCACGACTAAGCTTATTGATGTATAGCCTTCCACTTATGAAGAAGCAACTAGATATAAGGTACGAAAGGAGGCTATGAATGAAGAATACCAACATATCATGAAGAATGATGTCTGGGAGATTGTGCCAAAGATAAAAGCGAAGTTAGTAGTGACTTCCAAGTGGATATAGAAGATCAAGCACAATGCAGATGGAAGTATTGACAAATACAAGGTGCGATTCATGGCTAGAGGGTTCTCCGAGAAAGAGGGAGAATATTTTGATGAGACCTTTTCTCTAGTTTCCAGTTACACCTCCACTAGATCAGTTATTCTCTTGTTGATTTGTTGGGATGTAATTTACATAATATGGATGTGAAGCCTTCTTTCCTAAATGGTGTAATTTAGGAAGAGGTGTACATAGAGAATTCTCAAGGTTTTGAGGAGCATGGAAAGAGATCTCATGTTTGCAGGTTATAAAAGGCCTTGTATGGCCTCAAGCAAGCTCCATGAGCTTGGTATGATCGTATTGATAACTATCTGATGATATTTGGATTTACATAGAGTGATGTCGATCCAAAACATTTATTTTAAGGTTGTAAAGAATAAACCTACGATCATATTTCTATATGTTGATGATTTGTTTCTGAGAGGTGTTGAGCCTCCTATTATTCAATGTAAAAGAAGTTGGCTTCTAAATTTTATATGAAGCGTCTTGGGTTGATGCATTATTACTTGCAACTGGAAGTATAGAAAAAACCTGGTGAAGTATTCCATGGTAAAGGAAAGTATGTTATGAAGATCCTCCAATGTTTGACAAGATGGATTCTAAAGCCATGGCTACTCCCATGGTGAATAAATTGAAGAAGTGAAGTGGTTATGAATCTAGTTCTATAGATCCATGTATGTACCAATGATTGATTGGTTCGTGGATGTATTTGCTAAACACTAGACTGAATATTTTCTTTGTTGTGAAAACCTTGAGCCAGTTCTAGGTTGAATTGAGACATGAGCATTAGATTTCAGCTAAGAACATTTTGAGATATCTACATGGTACTATGAACTATTGTTTGAAATATGTTGCAAACAAGGATGTACAACTTTAACGATATACAAATTCTGACTAGGTAGGAAGTGTTGATGATAGGAAGAGAACTTTTGGGGTATGATTTAGCTTGCGATCAGTTATGATATATTAGATGAGCAGGAAGAAGAGATTGGTGGTGCTCAACACTATAGAAGAAAAATATATTGCAACAAATAAAGTGTGTATAGAAGCAGTGTGGCTTTGAAATTTGTTCGAAATATTGTTCAACCAAGAGCTAGAACTAACCATAATACACTGTGATAATCAAAGTTGTGTGAAGCTTTCATAGAATCCTGTGTTCCACGACTTGCTGAAGCATATTAAGATCAAGTACCACTATATACGTGACATGGTATAGAGGAGATCGATAAGTCTTGAGTACACCTCCACTGCTGAGTAGATAATTGATGTTATGATGAAACCATTTCCAAGGAAGAAGTTCGTGTACTTTAGAGATACGATAGGGCTTATGGAGATTACCCCTCTTATTGAGAGGGAATGCTTATTTGATACCATCATGGAGGGAAATTATCATGATGGGGAGAATGGTCTGAGAGGACTAGAGTGCTCAATAGGTAGGGTTGAGAGAGTGCCTCTCTACAAGGAGACCCAATCACACACCAAGGAAATGGCATAGTGAGGTCTGTGGATCTGATCACACACCAGGAAAGGGTGTAGTGAGATCTTTCAACATCTAGACCTGATCAAACACGATGGAAGGGTATAGTAAGGTCCCCAACCCAATCATACACTAAGGAAGGGTTTAGTGAGGTCCTTTAGAATCTATATCTGATCACCAACCAAGGAAGTATTGAGTGAGGTCTTGCCCCATAGTGCTAACTAGGAAGGGTGAGTGAATGCTTGTTAGTTGAGGTCTATGTATTTTGGCTTAGAGAGAGGCCTTGGGAATTGAGGACCATTCACTCTAAAGGAGTGAGTATTGATATGCTGATGACAATGCCATGGGTTTGATACTACACTAGACATGGTCACTAGCAGATGTTGATAGTAGATGTTGATGTTGACGATGATTTGATATAACCTTTTATTAGAGGTTTTTTTTTTCAACTTGAGAACATATATCACATTCATTACCCTCCATATTTAAGTGGGACGGTTGAATTTGTAACTATGGTCAATCTTCACAGTATAGATTTGGGCACCCGGTGTACTTGTATTGATTATTGTAAATGCATATTTTAAATGCTAGAGTTAAAAGATTTGTTTTTGAGTTGAAATCCTGTCATGACTTTTAAAAGAAAAAAATTGAATTTTATAATTTAAACTTTTTGGCTCCAAATTTGTGCACCGACCTCCCTCCAATTAAAGTCATCACAAGGCAAAGGACACACCCATTAAACCCAACACATCACTATATAAAGGTAGCTTAAGCTCATTCTCTTTCCACCCAATTCACACTTCCTCAAGAATACCTTTTTTGGGCATCTTAGTGAAGATCAAGAAGGACAAGGAGGATGAAAAACAAGATGAATTATAAATCTCTCTCTTTCTCTCTCTCTCTTGAGCTCGCATGTGTGGATAGTCTCTTCTTCTTCTAGTTCGTATATTTTTTGGGTAGTTCTATTGCTAGGGCACAAAATTCTAGGAAGTGGCAGCAGCCAAAATCCTGGGCTAACTCACAGCTATAGGAGGGCCAAAATTTGGGATTAGATTGGGAGGATTGACTTAGAGGGGTTGACCAAGTTTGATCGTAGGTCTATGCCTGTATCTTGTTGAATATAATAATTTTCTATTGAAAAGGTTGTTGGGTTTTCCCCTTGGTGGTTTTTCCCAAGGTAAATCTCGTCTTCTCTTTATGCATTTCGATCTCTATTATTCCACTATTCTTGTATGGTTGAATTTTTGAAGTATAATTACTTAATTATATATTGGGATAATTTAAAAGAAGATATACATCAAAGGTAATTATTGGTATTTCAAAAATATTTTGGCAGTTTATATTGCACTTATAAAATCAACAACTTGTAGCTTCAATGCTACTTTGATCTTCAACATCATTTCGTCGATCTTCAATTCCTTATTCTTTTGCTCTTTCAATGACTTCTTTAGTAAGTCTCCATAAATTTCGATAATATTCCTTTTGAATCCCATTTTCATACTCATAAAATATAAGATCTCTAATTGCAAAGACTTTATGAGTAATGGGAGAATAGATTTTGTAAGTCTTATGGTTATCAAAATAAGCAATGATGATACCTTTAATCAAATTTGCATAATTTTCCTTCTATTTTCCTCTATAATGTACGAAAATGATATACTTCCAAAAGTTATGAAATGATTAACAACTGGTTTATGGCCATAAGATGTTTCATAAGGAGTTTTATGTTGTAATTTTTTTTGGATTTTAATTTTCTTGATACAAAATAATGTTTATTGATTCATCCTAAAAGGCATTAGGAGGATTCTTACATTAATCATGCTTCAAGCACCTCAATTATGTTTCTTATGAATTAAACCATTGTAAATCATGTTCTCTCATCACTAGAGATAACAAACAATAAGCTCCCGTAGGTGATATTATTTGCATTGCTGCATAGACATTAGTATGCAGTGATTCAAGAATATCCCTTATTCTTTTATCCATAATTATATGAAACTCATCCTTATATTTATTTCTTATTGCACAACCATCACATTCAATGCTTTTATTATTAAAAAATACAAGACCTACCACCATCTCTTAATTGGTATAGCTCTTTAAAATTTAAATGACCATATGTGAAGTGGTATAGTTATTCTATAGAGATAGTTTTTTATGGAAATGCTTGATTATCCCTAAAAATAACATCAATTTTGCATAGGCCTTTCACTCCGATTCCTTTGGGTATAAATTTGTAGCGGTTGTATATATTGTTCACATGACAACTTGAATTTACAAATTCAACTCTTAATCCTTGATACATAATTGTTGAAATTGAGATTAAATGTTTTTTAATCCCTCACATATACATTATATTATGGATTTTTTTTGCATTATCTCTTGGAAAATTCACACATACATCACCATAACCCTTTATTTCATGATATCTATCATCACCTAAAAATACTTTATCACCATTAGTTTTCTCACAATGTTATGAATAGAAGCACCATTAGAAATATGAATAGAATCACATTAATCAATATATCATGCATTAAAATAAGTTTTTCTTGCTAATAAAAGTGTATCTGTAACATGTCATCACTTATTTTTGCGTCAAAATAATTCCCTGCATGTCTTTTATATTTAAACTCATAAAATTTCTTTTTCCTACAATCTTAGAATAATTTCAAAACATATCATGATAATAACATGAGTCATTCATCTTCACACTTGTATTTGTCTTTATTGATTCCCCACCTTGATGTAGGTTTACATTATATTCCCCTCCAACATTCCCTTTCCACTAATTTCCTTTTGTATGAATTTTTAGCTTTGGCCATCCAAGTGAGAGTGTGAATTCTTAAACATAGTATTAAGATTCTTCCTCTATTTCTCTTCTTGCAATAGGATTTCTATCAATTTATCAAGAATATATGTCTAACAATTTAAGAGTAACCAATAAATCTTCATATATTCTAACCAATAATACTTAGCTTATCATTTATTTCTTTAATTCTAGATAGATAATTTATTTTTTCATTTTCTTGCATTTTATTGAAAAAATCTTACCTTTTACAAATGGTACTCAATTATAATTGGCAATCATCTAAGTGGACATTTGATATTACCTTATGTGGGAAAGAATGTTATTGTTTTAAAAAAAATTAGTATAAATTTTTCTTTGATTTCCCTTATTTGCAATTCTTTAATTGGGGTTGCATAGACTTTTGGTTTAGCTTCAACAACACATGAGTTTGACCAAAGATTGTGCCCTTCCATTAATTTTTTTACCTCTCTTTTTGGAAGGCTAACACCCAATGAGAGTGACTTATAGAAAGGAGTGCCTTCACAATGTACCTATTCTCTGTCAATCCAAAACCCCAACAAACACTCCTTTCTATTACAATTTATTCTAAAGCATAAATATCCAATTCACATAATTTTTTCTTTATAATTTATTTTCTCATTAAAATAAAAATGCATTACAAAATCAGACACTTAGACCATAGAAATATAAAAATAACAATATTTTAGGTCAATAAACTAACAATTCTCTTTAAATTATGATTGAATTAGCTTGAGAAACTTCCTTCACTGCTCTTTAAAAAGTGATTGAATTAGCTTGAGCAATTAGATTGATTGAATTGGATAATGATCAGAACATGTGAATCAATGCTGGTGGCTCTGGAGCAAATCAATCTCACATATAACATAATAATTGTCCCTCATTGTAGTTCCTTAAGGAAATAATCAAAACATGGGAGGTGATGGTGATGACTCAATAGTTCCCCTTTTCTCTTTTATCAAGGAAACAATTAGAACATGTGAGGCGATGGTGGTGGCTCTAGAGAAAATCAATCTCTACTATGACATATAAATATTTGGGTATTGTTCTAAAACATAAATATAGGCATTTATTTCATTCAACAAGATTAAGGTGGTTGATAAACTTGGGTGACCACATGGTATGTTCAATGATCAATTATCACACCTAAACAAGAAATCTCACTTGTAAGATTCGACTTCCATTTTATTTGATCGATCGCGTGCGAATGCATCTCTCTTTTTCATACAACAAAATCCTATATTTGACCCCTCACAACATACCCATGGTGAAACTCAAGGGATAGGGAAAGGGCATGTTATTCTCTATCCCTCTTCCAAGGTATGATTACCTAACATCTTTCTACACAATTCTTTGCAATGTGTTATATTATGTCAGTAGGATTTCAAAATATTTTAAAATTTTCTTTAGGGTGAAGTGTTTTAAGGGAAACGTCAACTGGATTTTGATATCAAAATAGAGTAAGAGAACAATGTGTACATAGGGTAAAAAATTGTAGAATCCACTCCAAAATGGTTGAACAAACATAACTAACAAGTTTCCTAATATTTCATTTTTACAACTAATTTTATCACTAACTCTATAGTCTATAATGCATTAATAGACCTACATGATTCGAAGAATAAATGAATTGACTCAAATTCAGAAGTGTTTGGATGAGTTGGTTATTTAAGACACGTTGGGAAGAATTTTCTTCTATATTCTTTCTTCGAGCTAGAGAAAGCATTAATAAATCATTTTAATGAACATGTTTTGTTCTTGGTTCTGAAGGGCTAAAACATTGGTATATGAATACGCGCAGAGAGAGTTATAAATGAGGTGGGAGTCAAAATGGTCTGTACTTATGACATTTAATACCTACAAAGAATTAGCCATTACCCAAATGCTTACTTGGAGGTATTTATATTTTTTTGGTTAGTGGGAGTGACTACCTTTCAGTGATTTCATTATTGTACTTTATTTTACTTTTCTATGAGGAATGAGAATGTCATCGATTCCATGGATAGAAAGTGAAAAACTTCAATTTGTGATAGGGGATCAACAATATTGTTTTATAATCCGGAACAAACTCCATAATGAAAGAGCATTGTATTAATGATAAAATCACTTATTTATACATGTTCAATCTAGGTACGAGACAATTTTGTCTCGGTAACATATTAACTATAAAAACGGAATATGAAATTGATTACATATTGTACAATAATAATCCTGAAGGATTAGTTAACATTCCCCCCTTAATCTGAAGGGACATCTGACATACCTAGTACCATTTTGATCTTTTCAAACTTTTCACGTTCCAGTTCCTTTGTAAATATGTTTGAAATCTACTCGGAAGTAGGAAAATGTGTCATATTAATAACTTTGGCCTCTACATAATGTCGAATCAAGTGATATTTTGTGTTAATATTCTTTCTTTGATCATTAAACATGGGATTCTTGGCCAACTAAATTACAGAACAGTTGTTAACTAGTAGTGGAGTTGAAGCCTTTTGTTTCTCCTACAAGTCTTCAAGTATTTTGTGAAGCCAAATGTTTCTTTTGTAGCTTGAGCTACTGCAACATATTCGGTTTTGGTGGTAGAATCAACAGGAACATATTACTTATGTGATCTCCAACTGATTGTTGTTGATCCAAGACTCATCAAATAACCAGAAGTAGAGACTCCATTCTTCTTATCTTCATCAAAATCAGAATCTGAATAGTCAGTGAGATGGGAATATGTAACTTTGGAATATTTGATGCCATATGTTCAAGTGCATTTCAAATAATTGAGAACTCACTTTATTGCATTCCAGTGAACTTCACATGGATGATGCATGAACCTAGGAAGTATCCCTACAATAAAAGCTATGTCAGGTCGATTAGTAGTTCAAAAATTCAAACTTCCAACAAGTTTCCTATACTTTGTTGGATTTTTAAAAATACTTCCTTCAGTTGAAGTAAGCTTCAAATTATTCTCCATAAGAGTAGCGACAGGATTATAATCCTGCATTCCAAATCTACCCAATATAATTTTTCTGAGAAATGAAAATGTATTTGGGTTTTTGATCAACTTCAATCCCTAAATAATAATATAATAAACCCAAATTTGTCATGTATTTTTTTTCATCAACTCTCTTTTGACGGATGCTATATAGTCATCATTATTGGCTATAATCATCAAATCATCTATATACACAACCAGATATACAAATGACTTACCAATTTTCTTAACAAAAATAGTTGCATCATCTAGATCAAACAACTTATAATTCAACTTGAGAAGGTGTTCAATTAACTTTTCATACCATGCATGAGATGCTTGTTTCAGTCTGTATAAATACTTCACTAAATTACATAACTTTTTATCTTTTCCTTTGGCAACAAAACCTTCTAGATAAAACATATAAAGATCATCCTTTGAATCACCATTAAAAATAATTGTTTTAACATCCATATGTGTATCTTATAGCTATTCTGAGCTGCAAGAGAAAACAAAGTTATAATTGTGACCCATTTTGTTGTAGGAGAAAACGCCTTTGTGTAGTCAACACCTTCCTTCTGAGCGTAACCTTTTGCTACAAGCCTTCCCTTATATTTATCAAGTGAACCATCTCCCTTGTATTTGATCTTATATACCCATTTCTAATGTATAGGTTTGACACCTGCAGGAGGATCCACTAACCTCCAAGTTTCATTGTTAATAAGCGCATCATACTCTTTTTCATTGCATCCTTCCATTCATCACAATTAGCAGCTTCTTCACAATAACTAGGTTCACTAATTTTACAATGATTGAATTAAAAGTAATAAGAAACATTAACTGAATCACGTTTGGAAGAATTTCTTGTTTCAAAATAATCATACTTGCTTAGAACATTTCGAGCACGTGTAGATATTTGTAAATGTTACTGAAGTGGTTGTGATGATTGTTCATCCTAAAGTATAGGTTCTTGAGGAACAATTTCTGACCCTGCAGAAACAACACTATCCTCCAAATTTTCTTCAACAGTAACATCCTCATCATTGTCATGATTCAAAGATGGAAAAAACACAGACTAATCTAGAATGGGAACCCCCCCCAGTATGTGGAACATCATTAGTAGATTCAAAATAAGATGCAAATTTCTCCATATAAACCAGTTTCCTGTCAACAGTGGAATTATCTTTATCTGATTCAAGAAAAATAACATCTCTAGAAATAATTAACTTCTTATTTTCTTCAAGATACAACCTATATGCTTTGGAAGTATTAGAATAACCAAAAAACATACATTTTCAACTTCTTGCTCCTAATTTATTTCATTATTTCTTAGGAATCAAAGCATAATTTTTTGATCCAAAATATTTGCAATGTTGAATAGTTGGGAGTGTATCATACGAAAGTTCATAAGGAGTCTTGTTATTAATAATAGAAGAAGGAAAACGATTTATAATATAAGCTTGACAAAGAATTTCTTCACCCCAAAACATCAATTTCACATTCTTAAAAAACATCATAGATCTAATTATATTAACTAAAGTTCTTTTCATTCATTTTGCGAAACCATTATGTTGTGGATTATAAGGTATGGTAGTTTGATTTTTGATTCCATTGTCCTTCAAATATTGTTCAAAATCATGATAAGTATACTCGCCATCGTTCTCAGTTCAGATAATGCCTATATTCTTTTGAGTTTCGTTTTTAATCTTAAAATGAAAACTTTTAAAAACTTCAAACACTTGTGACTTATCCTTCAACAAATACACCCAACACATTCTTGAGTAATCATCAATAAATGTCAGCACATATTTATTTCAAATGGTAGTTGCAACATGCATAGGTTAGTATGAATGTATAAGACCTAATTTTCGTGAAGCTCTAAAAGAAGAACTATGAAAATGTTTTTTACAATGTTTTCCCAAAATACAAGCATCACAAGGTGTAATTTTTCTTGGAACT
Organism: Pinus tabuliformis; assembly: GCA_031772625.1. Lineage (NCBI taxonomy): Eukaryota > Viridiplantae > Streptophyta > Pinopsida > Pinales > Pinaceae > Pinus > Pinus tabuliformis. The sequence continues at coordinate 512,274,516 of CM062808.1, read as the reverse complement.
GTCAGAAGACCTTTAATACCTTCCTTTTTCATAATTATGACACTGCCATAATTGATGTGACCAAATCAAGCATGCCACAACAATATGGGAGATAGGATATAAATTTTATACGCTGAAAGAGCAGAAATTTCGCAAGAATTAGTAGATGAAGTACCATTTAATTTTAAAAGCATACCTTCTTCCACACCGGTCATACAACTGCATGATCAGATGCTCTTCTTATCTCGATGATTCCATCAAATAGATGAATAGAATGCCCCTATTTCTGAATATCGATAAAAGAGATCAAATTTCACTGAAAATGTGGAATATAAAGAACATCATGTAGAACATAATCTCCAAGATTCAATATCTTCAAACGAATAGAACCAATGCCATAAGGTTTAATTTGAGACATGTAAGCAAAGTAAAAAATTCCATCAATATTATCACTAATATTTTCAAAAAAATCCCACTTGCATGTTATATGACAAGTGGCTCCTGAATCCAAATTCCAACTATCTCGCCATGAAGAAAATGCAGTGTTGAAAACATCATTAATATTAAAAGTACAGTGAGAAACAATGTAATGTGCAGACTTTGATGATTTTCCCTTATCTTGTGGTGGTTGATATTTCCTGTCATTCCACTATTCTCTCCTTTCACTGACTTTCTCCTAAGGGATTTTATAGTTAGCAGCAGTATGATCAATTTTACCACATCTAAAACATTTTATAGTTGGTATATCATTAAAATTCCTCTGTTGTCTATCGTTTTGTTACATGTCTCCCTCATTAATCCCCCCTCCCCGCTGCCGTTATAATTTCTCCTACCACGACCTCTACTAATTTTATCACCTCTAGAGGTTTCAACATGAGACTTATGATCCTTTTGTGCAAGGAACAAAGTTTATATAATAGAGTTAGGTGAAGCCTCTTTCTTCCCGAAGGTTTTTTCTCTCTCAGCTGTTTTGTTTACAAGTGTATCAAATGTAATGTCTTTTAACTCCCCACTAGCCTGGAGAGATTCCAAATAGTGTGATAGTTAGGGTGAAGGACTTCTATAAAAGATGTAAGATATAATTCTGCTTCAATTCCAGTGGCTTCTATATCATGAAAAATGGCTTTTATTTCAAAGGCACTCTTCAAAGGATCATCATCCTTCATCTCCAAATTAAACAACTTAAAAAAAACACTGAATAGTTTTGGGTTATGAGTGTGAATTATACAATTATTTCAACTTGTTTAATGTTTTGAATGTAGTATCACAAGAAAATATATATCATCTTACCTCTTGTTTCACAGATGTTGTTATTAATGCATATGCCTTGTTGTATTTTGTCTCCTAGATTGCACACTTCTTATCATTATCACGCGGCTCTGGTGCAATTTATTTTCCATCACTATGCTTCTTTCCTTGAAAAACTCCCCACAAATCATTAAAAAGGAGGGCACTTTTAAGCTTTATAAATGATTCTTTATAATTCTTGTTTCCACTAAGGACAATTCCAACTATGGAAACTATTTAAGTCATAATTGTTTTGCAACAAAATAAATTCTTCAAATGCCAAATAAATTCTTCAAATGCCAAATAAATTCTTCAAATCCTTTTCAAATTTTCAAATATGTGAAGTAGTCTTCTAAAAGAAAATATAAATCCCTTTCTCCTTTTGTTTTAAATAAAAAATGGCTTAATGATTTGATGGTGGGCTCCAAAAATATTTCAGTAGAGAACTAAGTTCAAATCTCACTATTTCCCTTTTTCTTTTTCACCACTTTTAACTCCAAGTTAATTTCATAATTAACCACCTTTACTTTTAGTTTCTCATTTCACCTTTCTTTAACCATTTTATTTTTCTTAATTATAATTGATAACCACACCACATAAATATGTAAACCATCATATAATTGATAAAACAAATGAGAAATATTTTATTTAATCACAATTTGATATAGTTTCCATTCATATTTCCCTTTTAATTTTTCACCACTTTTAACTCAAAGTTAATTTCAGAATTAGCCACTTTTACTTTTAATTTCTCATTTCACCTTTCTTTAACCATTTTCTTTTTTCCAAAATATAATTGATAAAACAAATGAGAAATATTTTCTTTAATCACAATTTGATATAGTTTCCATTCACTTGATACTCACCAAATTTTCTCCTATTAGCTTTCACGTTTCTATGATTCTTTCTCTGTTCACTTTCACCTATCTGGATCTACTTCTTTCTTTGCTCACTTTCATGTTTCTGGCTCTACCTCTTTCTCTGTTCACTTTGAACTTTCTAGGTCTGCCTACTTCCACACAAAAATGTTGTTTCTAGAAGTAATATAAAATATATAGAAAATGTATTCACCTTATTCGTGGTCTCATATTCTAGAAAATATCTCCATATTTTTTTTTTAAATTCTTGTAAAAAAAATTGTGATTTTTCTTTTTTTACTTTCACTTTCATGAACCTTGAAGCATTCTCTACTTTCCAATAATATGTGGATTAAATTCAAATGCCAAATATGGAAAAAAAAATCCACTAAAAAATAATTAATAATTCACTTTAAAAAAAATGCTTCAAAGCTTCCCTAATATTCAATGTTATTTATTCACTGTCGATTGTGCCAACAATAAGAGTTAATGGTGGGTAATCACTTTTACCTTGGTTGCTTTTAACTCTGTTTCCAACATACAATCTTTATCTCATTCCTTTGCAAAGGCATCAAGTTTATAAATAACTTAACCTGGGCTCTGATACCACTCTACAACCCCAAATATACTCCACAATGAAAAAGCACAATTAAAGAACATCTTATTAATGATAAAATCACTAATTTATCGATGTGCAATCTAGGTGTGGGACAATTGTGTCTCGATAACTTATTAACTATAATAAAATAATATGAAACTAATTACCTATTTTATAATAACAATCCTGAAGGATTAGTTAACAAGTGTAGACCTACTTTCAAAGTTGGATTACGTCGTTCCATGCATGATGTACACTGAGAAAGAAGGAAAAACAACCTTTTAAGCCAACATTTTCAGTCAAAATCTCTTCTTAAGTGAATCTTTGGTTTTCATCAAGTCCTCAATGCTATTCCTCGTAAGGTCAAAGGATTTTCAATGCCCCTAATTACCAAGATATTTAAAAAAAACAAAATCTATTGATTTAAATGAACACAAAATATATAGTTTTTAAATATGATTAGAGATATTTTGATATGAATTTTTTGTGAAGTATGTGATTTGAGATTGAAATCTCTCTTAATTATTCTTATAAATTGTGTCAGAGTGGCATGGGTAGATTCACAACCTAAAGGTTTAACTGTGGTTAGATCCCCATGAGTCGTGAGATTGAACACCCTCACGAATTCATCTAAACATTAAATGGTAGTAATAGAAATCTACCAGTGATTCCAATTCCTCTATTTTTTTTTTTTATGTTTTTAAAGTTATATGTGAACCTCTCTTGACCTGTATCTTGAGAAGCCATGACGCAGGGGCATCTAAGCCGTCAAAGTCATCCGGAGATCGCACCCATGAGCCATACAAACCCTTAGTTGACTAGATTTTTTAGCGTGTCTCCTCCCCTAACACAGGGCACAAATATCCCCTTAACATTTGATTCTAGGTTACGTTGCTAACCAAACCCATCCTCTAGTGAAACTTGATAAATAAAAATAAAAATAAAATTAGAATAATTTTTATCTTAAACCACATAAATAAATAATCATATATTAAACGCATTTAAATACCAACAACTAACATATTTACCTTTTCCTAAAATAAGCTAGAGTCAATAATAATGTGTATATATTAGTGAAATGAAAAATGTATTACAAATAAGAGTTGGAGAGAAACTTAATTTTAAGACTGATTAATGATTTCATACGGATAGATGAACAAAAAGGTTAAAATAATATTATAACGTTTCAAGATATTACTTAATATTATTTAGTTTTGCCAATTTGTTTGGACTCTTGGCTTTTTATTTTTATTATTAACATTAACACGAAAATGAAAAATATATGTAATAGTGAAGGAAGGTAACCTTAATATTATGGTAATAAAATAAATAATAAATATTTATTTTATTTAATTTTTTAATGAATAATACAGTAAATATATATTATTTTTATTAAAAAGATGATAAAAACATTTATACAATAATGAAAGATAAATTATAAATTAATGTAATGAAAAAAGTTGAAGAAATGAGTTATATATATATATATATATAAACATGGTCTTTAAAAAAAAATTATAAATTAAAATGTTGGAAAACATTATTATTATTAGGCTATTATTAATTTAGATATCAAAATTGGTGTTTGAAATTTATGAATTAGATAAGGAATTTTTATGCTATAATTAAAGCTTATGATTTAGATATCAAAATTGGTGTTTGAAATTTATTAGTTAGATAAGGAATTTTTATGCTGTAATTAAAGTTTATGGATGTGTATATGTTTTATTTTTTTTAGCTTTTTTGTTGTGATATTTTTTGGATTAAAAAAAATACATATTTTTTTTATCGTTAACTCCACTCTAAGGTAATAAAATAGAGATAATTTTTTAATTAAAAATTAATAATATTGTATTAAATAAACAAAAACTAAATCTATTGTAAACAAGATATCACAAAAAGTATGTTTAACAAAATGAATCAATGTATATATAAAAGGTATGCTTAACAAAATGAATCAATGTATATATAAAAAAGTGATAGAAAAATAATTCAAAAATTTTAAAAATATATAATATTTTAAATTATAAAAAAATATTCCATAAATAACTGATTTAAAAATAAAATATAAACATATACTATAATCAAATTAAATTATTTTATATACATATATATTGAAATAAATATATAATTAAAAATTAATAATAAAATTAAATAATAATTAATTATAAAAAATATATTTTATTATATAAAAATAAATAAATAATATATATGAAAAACTAATGTGAAAAAATTCTATATATAATATTAAAATTAATACTTATTTCATTTAAAATAAATTTTATATATATAAAAGAGAGTGATACTTATTCATTTGGAGAGAACATAAAAGATTTAAAAGAACAAGAAAGAAATATCTATCTCAGTGGTATCAAAAATATTTTTAAAAGTTAAGACACATTATAAATAGTGAAAACGTGACACTATCATTGTAACTTGAAAATAAAACCGAGTTTGAATTTTATTTATCATCAAAAAGTCGTTATAAAATCACAGCAAAAGGAAATGTATATATGTCCATAAAAAATGTATATATATCCAACTATAGTTGAAATTTGAAATTATATCTGTTTCAATAACATTAACACACCAACAAATAATAAATATTAATATTTTATTTCTTTGTATCAAAAGATTACCATATCATCATATTAAACTCCTTTCACAACAAGTGATTGTCCAACATCATTACAAAAGAATATTGTTTACATTCTAATATATGAAGATATTCGTTCAAATTATTTAAATAAATATATTATGATTCATAATAATAAATAATATATTGAGATTGTTTACTTGAAAAATAAAATTAAATAGAAAATAAAAAATTAATCAGGTAATAATATAATATTTTAAATTAATAAGTTTCAAAAATATTTATCATATAAATTTATTAATTATTATAATTTCATTTTTCTTAAATGGTATAAAAGAAAAAGTATGCAAGTAAATAAAATAACATTATATTAATGTAGTTATATAAATTAAATCGGTGATAAAAGTGGTTAGGAATTAATTTATAATAGGCATTAAAATACTTATTAGTTTCTCTCTCAACGGAGACTATAACACTCCCTTGGCAGTCAAAGTCTGTTGACTCTTGATTATTTTCCCATTCTTTTGCAATTTTAACCAAAGTTTCATGAAAATGTTGAATATTTCTTTTTCATCTAATTCAAAAATAATTTTCTAATTTTTGGAAACCTTATTTCTAATGTTTGATAGGATGAGCAGGTGTGATTGGACATAATTCCCATGGTGGAGGGTGATTTATTTTCTGTATTTGTAGGTGCTTGAAAAATTATTTTAAAATAAAAATATGGCTAATTTTGTGAGCGGTTATTACGTTAGTGAGTGCTCTAGCACTGTTATGCGTGACACTGCTATTGCTCTACTCAATGACGCCGAAACTAATGTGCTTCTAGGTTGCTTATGTGAGAGGGGGGGGGGGGTGCGTGGCTGTGTGGAGCTGAATAGATATGGTGAGAGAAGTACAGGAGAAAGGATGTGTGGAGAACTTGTGCGTGGACAAGTTTGTTAAACTGCAAGACTATATCGAGTGAAGCTTTCCTCATCTGTAAAAAGGCTAATTTAATATCCAGAGTCGAAACACGGATGAAAAGGGATAATTTTATTTGTAATTTATTTGTCTAATGATACTGGAACTAATGAGAAATATACAAATTTTTATATCTTAATTTGTTATGAAATTGCCACTATTTTGTTGTGCGAAGAAAGGGTGAGTAGGAAAGGTCACTTACGTAAGTGAGGGGGTGGGGGGGATGAATATATATACAAAGGAAGGAGAAAAGGTGAGCGGGAAGTGTGAGAAAAGCGGTGTGTGAAGAAATTTTGCGTGGGGGAGTTTGTTAAAGAGCAGGGATTGTATCAAGTGAAGTTTGTTTTCCTCCACACAAGGCCAATTTAATATGCATAAGGATAATTGATTGATTAAGGTTGTGAACAAGGAAAGAATTGCGCAAGGAAATAACTGCACTCTATACAATGAAATCTTCCTCCACTATCATTCTACCTGCCTCTTTGTGTGGGGTTTGCATTTTCCATTTATGTAATCGTTTTCACAATCTGTCACCCCTTTTGGTAGCTATCGAGTCTGCAATTTGTCATCTCTTCTCGTAGCTATAATTATGCCAACGTGATTGAGGTAGTGTGGGACACTCCATTTCCATAATGAGGGACTGGTGAGAATATGAAGCATTTATTGAGCAGATAAGGTCTTCAACTTACTCTTTAAACCTTGCAAATTATTTGACCTCTCCAACACCAACTCATTCAGATGAAAGCTTGTTGAACTTTAAATTGGTCTTAATGATTAAAGCTAATGTCCCTTCCTTTTGCAAGATCATTGTGCGAAGGTGTGAAGGAAGCATAATGAAAATTTCCTCCACACTCCATACATATGACAATCACCTTCAAATAGGAAACATGAAACCTAAATGTTGATGCAATACTAAAACCTTTTTTTAAACTAAACTCTCCCTATATCTCAAGATGCTTCTAGAATATTGAGTCCTAATTTTTTTTGTTGGAATTATAGTGTTGCCATTGATGTCAACAAGGTTATGGTTTTTTTCATCATATTCCTTATGTCTACTTGATGATGATTAGTCATCCTCTTGATGTGTGATGAGTATTTGGTTTGATGGTCTTGTTAGTTGGCATTGATGTCAACTTGTTATGACATGACTAGTGGAGGAGATTTGGTGGCTGAGTAGACATGGTTGCAAAACATGTTACGATTGGGTTTTCATATGATATTGTTGCTACAAGTGGTTGGAGTGCTACTACATGTGCTGCATATGCTTCTACATGTGTTGGAAGAATTGGATATGTTACATATGTTGGGGTTGCTTCTACTAGTGTTGGAGGAAAATGGATGGCATGATGTTGCTGCTACTGCAAGAGTCATAGATGTTTCTATAGGTGTTGTAGGTGTTTAAATACATTGTCATTGTTGCTTGAGGAGATGGAGGTCTTGGTCTCAGTGATGAGGTTGGAAAACTAGGGACTTCTTGTCAATTACTTGTTGCTAGAGTCCTTGGCCTATGTCATCAGTTGCAAACTTGTGACAAAGGCTTGGAGGTGTGTTTTCAAACTGATGAAGGTGCTCCTAAAGTTTGGCATAGCTTTGAGCTGACTTGGTTGTGTTTTTCCTTCATCCTTTGACAAGTCGCATGGATGGTGAGCCATGGGAGTGACTGGAATTTTATAGTCATTGACAAACATGCCTATGGGAGTGAATGAGGAATCTAGTCAAATTTTTCTAGTGTTGTATGTGTAATTGGGCCTTTTCACAAGTTTTTTCCACATTTCTTGTGCAACTTAGATAATTTCGGTATTATTATGATATTATTGATTGGAACTTTTAGTCATATGGTCGAAAAAGTTAGTGGGGCCTCTAGAAACTAATCAAAATTGAAAATATCAAAAGGAAAGTGGAGTTAGTGGCTTGATCAAGTCAATGAGATAAATCTGGATCAAATCAAGCATATGAACAAATTTTGTGGAGCTCAGTAGTTCTTGGTAATTATTGAGTTGAGCACCTCAGTTCATCTATATATTGGAGATAGCTCAATGATAGTTTAGTTGGATGACTTATGTGTTGAGTGAGTGTGAGAGTGGAGAAGAGTGTGCAAGTTGTGTGAGTTGTATTGTAGAATTTCTAAAGTAGTTTGTAGATGTTGCTGTAGATAGAAGAATATGTTTCAACCATCATCTTTGTGTAGTGAGTGAGAAGGTGAAGTGTGGATTGGTAGAAGTGTGTGGAGAGATTGTGTTGTAGTTTGTGGGGTATTTGGAGATTAGATATTTTGTTTTTCAATGTGTGTTTTAATGATAAGTTGTTGTAGTGTTCATGTTGAGAAATTCTCAATTCCAATATGAAAATGTATGAAATGAAAACAACATAGAGGATAGGAGTCGGAGGACTTTGACAAAATCAATATGAATGAGAAGTTTTCTCACTCCAATGGTGGTTGGATAGTTTGGAAGAAATTGGGTGAGGCTCGTTGGTCGTGGTGGCTTCCAATAGATCAGAGTCTGTAGAGTCAATTAATATTTTAGGAGTAACCAAGTGAGGATATTTGATCGTCATGTCCTTGAGCGGATGGTAGTCTATAGACCCACATGAGAAAGAGTCTCCATTTGATAGTAGCCATTTGAATCTCTATGTAAATAATTGTTTAACATAATAGAATATTTGAGCAGTGCAACAACAACGAGTGGTTTTTTTCCTTGGAGAGGGTTTTCTACCATATATACGTGTGTCCATGTGTTGAATGGATTACATGCTTTCATGTTTACTTTTGATGCTCTATCTCTACTTGTGTGTTTCAATTTATGCATGGTTAAAGGTTAATAATTTGGAGAAAAAGTTATAATTTCCTTTACTACTGATTTAGCCCCCCCGCCCCCCCCTCAATAGTGATCTAGTTTCCAACATTTTTCCTCCACACCCTACACAACGTATATTTTAAAATTTTAAAAATTATTTTGCACAATAGATGAAAACATATCTATATTAGTGTTTGATAAGCTTTCTCATAACAAATGATAGTTAGTTTCATTTACAAATGCTTTGAATGTTGTCAAGTGTTTGAGGATTCCCTTTTTCTATACAAGGAACACAAATTTTTCCTATCCTACATACTTCTACCATACAATTGCCTCTTTGATTGTGCGGTGTGCAAACATGTAAATGACTAAATTTCAAAAAATGATTAAAAAATACAAATATAAGGAAATGTAGGTTCAACTAACCATTAAATTCAACTCAACAACTGGAGAGGTGTGGAAGAAGATTTCATTATGTTCCTTTGATGTAGAGGAATGAGAAAGCGTGCATGAGAAGTGTAGGAGAAAGGGTGTGCAGAGAAATTGTGTGCAAGGAAGTTTATTAATAGAGAAGGGGCTATATCAAGTTAATATTTTCTCCTCGTTACTCCACATATTGTATATTTTAAAATTGTATAAACTACTATCAAATTTATCTGAAAAGCTTTGTTTTTAAAATAATTAATGCAGAGGTGTGGAAAAAGCTTTCATTTTTCTTCTTTCATACCTCCAGATAACCACATCCCCGCACTCGATATAAAACAAAACATTGAGAATCACCAGATTTTCAACAAACTAATCTAATTCGTTAATATTTAACAAACTCTTCTAGTTTTTCATTACAGGTGCCTTTTGGACATTACCATTTACAAGAGCCCAATATCAGTTCCATTTATAGGAATGAATCTACTTTTATGATTTAGGTATCAAGATTTTGTTAAGTTCTTTATAGAACAAATATTATTCTTTGAACTATGACTCGGTGTTCATATTCTGAGTTTGTTTACCAATTATGAAAATAATTCTAATATGTCGTGAAAAAACATTAATTGAAAGTATATTTTTGAGAATTTTCTTTGAGCTTTTATATGTTGTCTAACGTTTAGTATATTACAAATTATATGAAGCATGAGGGACAATTTCTATATTCCAAATTTCATTAAGTGTGAGGGACCATTTTGTTGGAGCCCCGAAAATCGGGTCGACAACAAGGGGGATACCCACCCGGTCCGGACCTTGGTTGGCAGCTCCTTATCCGTTTGGTATAGGGGGTCCGATTGGGGATAATGGGACCAGTTTCCCAATCTATGGGTGTGTGTGTGTAGAATTGGATGTTGCTGATATAACAGTTCCTATCTAAGCTATTCTAATTCAAACTTTAATCTAATTCTATGCTATTGTAATCTAATAAACAACACATCTAAATCTATGCTAACCCAGGATGTAATTCTTCTATTATGCGATCTAAAGAGATTTCAAATAACAACTGGTAATAAATATCATTCAACGATTATAAGAAAGGAAATCAATTAAGATGAACTATTTCACATAAAAAGTTAGATGAAACAATTGTGAACAACATATCGCATAATAAGCTATTCATACATTATACATAAATAAATAGCTACCACCATACAAAAGTGCCAAATGATAACTCAAGATTTCATGCAATAATACATAAACAACTAAAAACTGTATATCACTTTAACATATAAGCAGAAATGGTTAAGAGATAAAAGTACCATTTATGACTGGTCCTACTGATAAGCTTCAAGCAACAATGATTTATCTCTCCTTGCTCTAACATCTACTAAGAGTACAAAAGTGCAACATCAGTAGCAGATATCAAATGCAAACATCAACAAATCTTGATCCATTCATTCACCAAAACCTCCTCTGAGGGTGCAAAAGTGCATGTTCTGAGGACAAGTTTTTGATAAATTTCTGGACCCTTCTCTAAATGCATGAGAAGGGTTTAAATACTACTAACTAAATAACTTAATTACATAGATTCAGGATATGGTTTAAATGACCGCCCTTTTTCTAAGCAAAACTATTTCTAAAAATTAAATCTAATATCTAACTATTTCTGCATTTTCTCCTTAATGTTGCGAGCATTCAATATTTGCCTGGGTAGAGTCGGCTGACTGTCTTCCACTTTTGGTTGAGCTAAGAAAACAGAAATGGTAAGAGCTGGCACCATCTTTTCAGCAAAATAGAAGATATACTTGAGAATCATCCTCTGGCTATGTGGATTTACTGTGTATGCCCAGTAATAATCCAAGTTCCACTTGGTTAATCCTCGAATTGCTTCTGCCTTTGCTTTCTTGCGTTTTCCGGGCTTACGAGTGACTGAGCAATTAGGGACTTTGCTTTTTGAGAAATTTTCTCAGCAGGCACTATTCGCGCATCAGAAACTGCCTCCGTTCTTTGATCCGGGCCTTTCTGGTGCATTTTTCGCCTTTAGCGCCTTTTCCTTCACTGGGTATAAGCTTCAAAATTTTGTAAACATACTGCTTTCATGAGCTTCTGACCTTGAGCGTTAAATCGCCTGTTGATATCAGCATTGTTCAACTACTCATTCAACCATGGCTCTGATTGAAAGATCTGTAATGGATAGCTCAGCAGCGCTCTGGAATTTGCGGCTCTGTTGCATGCGATATCCGTTCATGAGGGCATCTCTTCTCTGTTTCTGAGCATTTGGAGCTTTACCCTTTTCCTTTATCGCTTCTTACATATTGCTTCATATTGTTTCTATTTTTCATTCCTGCAGTTCACACATGAGGACAGAGTAATGATAATAAAAATTGACAAGAAAGCTCTAAGCTCTACGGATGTACAAAAACATGCCACCTGACATGAACTAACTCTTCGAAAAACACAAAATTGTCTTTCATTAACACTTGGCGTATCATTCATTAATTTTCATTAAAGCACGTATCCAATTTTTGGTTTATGGACAACTTTTCTTGAATGTTGAGCCGGGGAAAATCTATGATGGACAGTTTCTGCGATTCACATCGCAGCATCGCAGTGTCGCATTATCGCATTTTTCATTAAGATGTGTTATCGTAGGGTTGCCTGATCGCGCTTATCGCAGAATCGCAGATTGCTGTATCGCGCGATCGCAAGATCGCAGATCGCAGCATCACGCTATCGCAAGATTGTTATAATCGTTAAATGGTTATGTGTTTTTATGCGATATTGCGATATGTGATATCGCATATCGGCCATCGGTGATTTTTTAAGGTTATTCCAATATGAGTGTTTCTTAATACATGCGATGCGATGAAATTCGCGTCGCACTTTCGCAGTTTATCATTTTTACTCATAAGGAAATGTCCTATCGGTCTTTGCGCGATGCGATGTTTTCTTAAGGAGTAAAATACATGAGTTTTAATTGAATTTTTGAATTTTTACTAAGGGTCCCCACTTACTTAGTGTTATTGCTAATACTAAATAAGGAGGGGGGTTGTTGGTGGCCACAACAATTGGCGATTCACTTGGAAGAACCAGTTATCTCTGTTTTTCTATTGAATTTTTCAAACTTCCAAAACAGAAAAATTTTCAGAAAATTAAACTTTGTTATGGAAAGATAGAGTACATTATGCTCTAAACTGTCAATGATATTTTGTTTCAACTTCTTTCTACTCTAATTATTTGCTTCCTCAGGCTAGTCCTTGTATTTACATCAACCATTACTTGGTCTTGTAAAAATAAAATAAAGTCTCTTCTGTAAACCAATTTTAAATATGCTCATTTGTCGTAGGTAGAGCCTCTGCTTCCAGCAGGCGTTTATAGCCTCGAACAGGTTACCTATTATCCAACAATGATCCGGTATCCTACTTAAGGTGACCTACAACTTTCAAAGAAAAATCCATATCCACACTTATTGCTTTGATTTTCTTTTTTATTATTAAAGAAAAATGTCTTGGTTTGGTAGCGAAATTATGACACAGTCACTCACTTGATTATTAACTTTGCTGAACAAGCTGGTTCGTGATGAGACCCCTTGTCTTTTGATTGCAACAATCTTGAGTCATTGCCATGTTGTGGTAGACAGTATTGGCAAAGTCAACAAGTTATAATATCTGTGATAATGATAAGCCGGCTCGTGATGAGACCTCTCATTCTTCAAGATATAGTGTATCCTTGGATTATTCCTCTGAAAGCTGCGATTTTACTTAGCAGGGAGGAAGTCATTATTTCCTTAAGATAGCTCTGGACGACAATAATAGAGTTTTTTGGAAACAGCTGTTCTACAGAGAATCTTTATTTTGTTATTGATACCTTTCATTGTAATGAGATAAAACAATTTCTTCACTAAAGATTACTTTCATCAAATTCTTTGAAGTTGAAACTAGAATCATATCTAGGCTAAAGTTTTTAACTATATCTGTCAATAATAAAGATCAGTTTTCAAAAAGATTTGCTATTTATACAAGCGAAAAGTTCAAAATCTGAAAGAGAATTGGTGTCTTTTTCGTAAATACCTAATGTAACCACTTACAACTGGCTTTATTATGAAAAGAAAAACTATTCTACAAAAAATAGAAGAATAATATTCTATGGAAAATATTTTTTGAGAATTTGTCCATTAACAGGCAAAGGATCCCTCTTACCTACTAAATCCTATAACACAAACGTTGATGGACATATGACTTCAACAATCTGAAAAGGACCAAGCCACATCCTTTGAAATTTTGTATGTTTGCCCTTTTCTTCATGAGCCTTGTCCCACTTTAAAACTAAATCTCCCATCTAAAAATATTTTCTGGTAATTATGTTTGAACCAAAAGAGGATTTTACTAGTGCTTGATGATGAGCATGCGTTTTCTTAGCTTGTTCTTGTTGTTCTTCTAATTTAATTATTTCCATTTGTCTTAGCTGTAAGGAGGAAGCAAGTACTTCATCAATGTATTGTACTAAAGACAAAGAGGGAATAGCTAAGTGAGTCGGAAGAACCACTTCTTTCCCATAAACTAAATTAAAGGGAGAAGTGCCGATAGAAGCTTTTTGCGTTATCCTATCTGCCCATAAAGCATATATCAAATCCTTGTGCCAATTCTTTTTATTCTGGTCAACTATTCTTTTAATAATCCTGATTAGGTTTTTATTTGTTGACTCAGCTAACCCATTACCTTGCGGATAGTAATTGGCCAAATATTTAAGTTTGAATCATCTTTTAAGTGCAAATTCAGTCATTGCATTTCCAGAAAAGTATGATGCATTATCAAACATTAAAGCGGATGGCAATCCAAACCTGGTGATTATAAATTGATCTATGAACTCAATGATATTTTCAGAATTAGCCGTCTTGAGCGGAACTGCTTCTACCCATTTAGTAAAATAATCTGTTGCCATGAGGATGTATCTATGCTGCTTAGAAGAGTGAGGAACGATCTCACCTATTATGTCCAAGCCCCACTGACTGAAAGGTTGCTCGATGTTTACCGGCTGTAGTGGTAGGGACGGCTTCTTTTGTCTTCCAGCAGTAGTTTGGTAGACTTGACATCTTCTCACGTAACTATGCAAGTCTTTGAATAGCGTGGGCCAGTAATATCCTGCGTGTAAGATTTTATGTGCAGTAGCATCCCCAGCATAGTGTCCGCCTGCTGGCCCATCATGGAGTTCCTACAAAACCTTTTCAGCTTCAGCTTTCTCAAGACACCTAAGAAGAACAGAATCATAATTTTTTCTAAAAAGAATATCATTTATGAGCTGATATTGTTTAGCTTTCAACCCTAGGGCTCTTTTCTTAGAATGATCAAGGTGTGAAGGAGCATACCCGTTCTTAAGATAATAAATGACATTAGCATATAATGATTCTGCATCGTTTAGGCTTACCTCACACATTTGTACCTCTTCAGATGGAATTTCAGAAATTTGCGATGCTTCGGTTAGCATTTTGCAGAAGCCTTGACCTCGTACAATGTTTGCTGGTTTGATCTCAAGGTCATATTCCTGTAAGGCAGTGACCCAATTGGCCCTTTTCTCACCCACATCCCTCTGTACTAGAAGATTCCTTACCACTGGAAACAATACTATGATCTTAGTATGGGTTTTAAGTAAGAAAGGTCTGAAGTATTTAATCGCTTTGAAAACAGCATAAGCCTGTTTCTCCACGTCTGAATAATTTAGTTCAGCACCCTATAAATTTGAGCTAAAAAAAGCAATTGGAGCTTATGCTTTTTCTTGATTTGCTTGAGTTAGAATTGCAGCATATGACTTATCCGAGGCAAATGTGTATAAAATAAAAGGTTCTGAAAAATTCAGAGTCACTAGAGATGGAGCATTAATAATAACTTGCTTGATCAGGTTGAATGCTTCATGTTCATCTTGACCCCATTTAAAATTTGAATTATTTTTAATCATGGTTTGCAAAGGAGACACAATTCGTGAAAAATCTGGAACGAATCTCTTTACAAAATTGATTTGACCAAGGAAAGATTGCATGGATTTTTTGTTATGAGGTAGGGATATTTTAGAAATTTCTTTGATTTTGTCAGGATCAATGTGAATACCGGATTTTGACACTATGAATCCTAGAAGTTTCCCTTCACTTAGTGTGAAAAAATATTTCTTTGGGTTAAGTGAAATTCCATACCTTAAACATCGTTGAAAGATTTGTTTCAGGTCTTTGAGATGGTCGTCTCGCTTCTTCAAGTACACTGTTATATCATCCAAATAAATTACTACAGATTTATTGACTAAGCCTTTGAATGCGATGTCCATGGCTCTCTGAAATGTGGCACCAGCATTAATCAAACCAAATGGCATCTTCCGATATGCGTATTTTCCCCATTTAGTTCGGAATGTGGTTTTCAACTGATCATCAGGATGTACCAACACTTGATTGTATCTTGAAAATCCATCCAAGAAAGACATTAATTCTGAGCCTGCCACTGCCTGCAGTATCTGCTCCATAGGTGGAAGAGGAAAATTGTCTTTTTGACAGGCTTTGTTAAGGTTCCGAAAGTCAATGCAAATCCTAATATCTCTGTTTTTCTTTCTAACGGGTACCATATTGGAGACCCATTTGGAATGTCTGACGGGAAAGATTATCCTGGCTTTCAGTAACTTATTGAGCTCAGTTTTTATCTGATTTTCTAAATTGGGGTGGATCTTTCTCAGCTTTTGTTGGACAGGTTTTTCATTATCGATCATGGGAATAGTATGCTAGATGATGGAAGTGTCGTATGTTTTCAGCTCATCATAATTCCAGGAAAAAACATTTTTATATTGTCTCAAAAGACGAATATACGCTAGTTTCTCTTCAGGGGCTAGGCCGAGGCCTAGATTAATGTTTTGTGGTTTAGCATCGGTCCCTAGGTTTACTAATTCATAGTTCAAGGTTGAACTGTAGAGTTTTGAATTGGTTGACCTCTTAAACCGATATTTCAAATCGTATAAGTCTTATAACTTGACCACCGACCTAGGTATAACATTATTAGTGCTATTTTGTTGCAATTGTCGATCGTGCTGGTCTTCGTCAATTATTTGATTGGAGTAGGATCCTTCAGACGTGAGTAAATTTACGATATCAGGATCATCATTGAATACTCTCCAATTTGTGATGTTGTCAGGAATGGATGATCTAATGATTAATTCTATTAAGAATCTATCTGGACTAAAATCTTCGGACAGAATAAGCTTAGAAGCTACAATAGCCAAAAGGTCTGCACTTGCGTTTTGGAGTCTAGGGATTGAAGAAATATTAAACGCTATGAAATGCTCAGTCAGATCTTGTACTAAGGATTGATAGTGTTTTAAATGACCTGATAAGCAATGTATAGTGTTACGTACCTACTTAACCACAATCTCAGAGTCTCCAAAAACTTGAAGATACTTGACGTCTAACCCGATTGCTTTGTACAAGCCTTGAACCAAAGCCTCGTATTCTGCTGTATTGTTTGTGCAATTGAATTCGATTCTGCATGTGAGCATGATTTTATCTCCTTCTGGACTAATTAGAACACATCCTGCTCTTGCTCCTTCGTTAGATCTAGAGCCATCAAAAAATAATTTCCAAAACAAAGATTTATTTACAGGTTTATCTAAAAAATTGATACATTTCGAACTATCAGTTCGAGAAATTTTTTTGACTTGGAACAAAACAGAGTGTTCTAAATAGGGTGATGCATGAGCATTGAAATTGCCGAGGAAAGAATCTACCGAGTAATTGCAAATGATGTTGATGTTATACGCTATCGGTTCATTTTCTCCCTCTAACTCCGTTACTATGTACTTCTGGTGTAGCTCTCGTTCAACTTTTATTTGATTTGGTTTACCATTGTAGGGCAGCCACATGTGCGACCAGTTGGTTGCGAAGTATCCATGGAGTTTCTTTGACCAATCCCTGCTAAGAATTAAGCCATAGAATTCTGGGATATCAGCAACTAGAATGTCAATAACTTGACATACATTCGGGTTGGATGACAATCTTATGGTTACTTGATTTAGTTCGCCAATCACTTCGACTTGAGATTGATCTAGCTGAACTATGTGCACTGCGGATTTCTGTGGTTGAACATTTAACTTGGCACATATAGATTTGGGTAAAATATTCGATGAAGCACCGGAATCTACCAAACAATTGTGCACATTTTTATTGAAGATTTCATAAGTAAGGAGAAACGGGGGAGTGTGAAATCTTGATCTTCCTCCAATTAAGGTGATGTCATTTGGATCAATCTTATTGATCGCGTTAGTTGGAGGTCTTCCCATGTTGTGGGAAGCTTGAGAAAGTACAGTGGCAGGCAAAGGTGCAACTGGCATGGCATGTAATTCTTTCATCATTATCTTCTGTTGATGTTTCAACTTGCTCAGTTCGTAAAGGGTGATATTAGCCCTAGTTTTCTTCATGTCATCAATAATATTGTACTCCATTTCATCCAACACTATCAGTGTTTTAGATGCAGTCATTTCATCTGCTTGGATTGGGCTAGTTTGAGTCACTTTAGATGTCGTTTTCTTTGTTGCGACTTTATCCTTTATTGCAGAGCTTGCGCTCTTCGGCTTAGGGGTAGTTTGGGGAGGATCAAGCCGATTTTTGCTTCATGTGCCAACTGGAAATACTTCTTGATCTTCTTTTTGTGGGAGGATGAAATTCCACATTCCTTGTAATTCCATAACTTCTTCGTCATCGGTCTTCCCTTCAGTGGAAATTTCCTCTTCCTCTTCCTCGGATTCAACATTTGAAATGGCATTGGGTGGCTTTGCATCCATTGGAGGACCTATTTTAAAAGATCTGTAGGGATTTTTCGAAGAATTTTCTGCTACTTGTTTTTTTATGTCGACCATCTCATTGGACATGGTATTTAGAACTTTCTGCAATCCTTCCAAATCAAAAGGATCTTTTGCTTGCTTCTTCTTGGAGTCTTCCTTGATGGTGAATTTTTTGGACTTACGTTCCTCTATCACGGATCTCTTTTCCAGGGCTATTATTCATTTCTCTACTACTATCGCCTCTTTCATGTTATCAGCTAAGGTTATTTTATTTGCCCTGTCCACGAAGATTGCTATGTTCGATGGCAGAGTGGTAATATACCATTCACATCGTACTTCTTTGCTGGGCTGGGAAGCAGTAGGAATTTTGTTGAAAATTTTGTTGAACCGTAAATTGAAATCCTTGATAGGCTCTCTAGCTTCGGCTTTAAGATTGGATAGGTCATTGATTAACGTTGCCGTCGACCTGTCATCACCAAAATTGGTTAGGAATTGGTCCTGGAAGATGTCCCAACTTGTGATGGATCCGGAGGGTAATGAAAAGTACCATGACCTGGCTGTTCCTTGCAGTGTATAGGGAAAAAGCCGAACAACAACATCTTCATTAGTAACTCCATTGAGATTAATGGAAAGCATAAATTTGTTTATGTGCTCTTCTGCTAGCATGCCTTCCTTGAGATTGAATTTAGGCAGCCATTTCTTAGGATGGGCTGGTATTTGACACAAGGGTGCAGGCATTAAGACTGCCCCAGGGTTATTCCATGGAGACTGGGCCATTGTTGAACTGCTAACAGAGGAAAGCGCAGAAGATGATCCCTGTGGCTGGGAGGATGAGGACACTACGATTGTAGATGATTGAAGAGGGGTTGTGGGGGTTACAGTGGACGGATGGACGATGATCTAGAGTGGAGGTGTGGATGGTTGACTTCGCGGTGAAGTAGTTGAGATGGACGATGCTGACGAACGAGTCTCACTGTCAGACTCTTGCGGTGATTTCCTCGCTCTTTTCCTGGTGGGAAAAGGTAATTCGGTTGGCTGGACACCAAAATTTTCACTCTTTAGCCTGGTCAGGGGATGAGCAGGGTTGTACTGCGAAGTCACGCTGCCTTGAGATTTATCAGACTTCTGAGGAGAAATGGAAAATCGCTGAAGTTTGTGAATGAGGGATTCGACTTCAGGAAGTTCAATAGTAGATTGTTCTGAAATATCAGGGTGTGTAGCAGCGGTTGATACTCGAGCGACTTCTGACTCTGGATTTAAATGTAATGGGGAAGTTGGGGGAGGTTATGAGGGCAATTTACTCTCAGAATGGTATTCAGATTTGGATTTACTTGCCATTCATAGTTCGTGCCCTCCTTCTAGCGCCAAATATGTTGAAGCCCCGAAAATGGGGTCGACAACAAGGGGGATACCCGCTCGGTCCGGACCTTGGTTGGCAGCTCCTTATCCGTTTGGTATAGCAGGTCCGACTGGGGATAATGGGACCAGTTTCCCAATGTATGGGTGTGTGTGCGTAGAATCGGATGTTGTTGATCTAACAGTTCCTATCTAAACTATTCTAATTCAAACTTTAATCTAATTCTATGCTACTGTAATATAATAAAAAGCACATCTAAATCTATGCTAACCCGGGATGTAATTCTTCTATTATGCGATCTAAAGAGATTTCAAATAACAACCGGTAATAAAGATCATTCAACGATCATAAGAAAGGAAATCAATTAAGATGAACTATTTCACATAAAAAGTTAGACGAAACAGTTGTGAACAACATATCACATAATAAGCTATTCATACATTATACATAAATAAATAGCTACCACCGTACAAAAGTGCCAAATGATAACTCAAGCATTCATGCAATAATACATAAACAACTAAAAACTGTATATCACTTTAACATATAAGCAGAAATAGTCAAGAGATAAAAGTACCATTTATG
The DNA here is from genome assembly GCA_031772625.1 of Pinus tabuliformis. Taxonomy (NCBI): domain Eukaryota; kingdom Viridiplantae; phylum Streptophyta; class Pinopsida; order Pinales; family Pinaceae; genus Pinus; species Pinus tabuliformis. The sequence goes on along the minus strand of CM062808.1, from coordinate 512,254,271 downwards.
ACTGGTCCTACTCATAAGCTTCAAGCAACAATGATTTATCTCTCCTTGCTCTAACATCTACTAAGAGTACAAAAGTGCAACATCAGTAGCAGATATCAAATGAAAACATCAACAAATCTTGATCCATTCATTCTCTAAAACCTCCTTTGAGGGTGCAAAAGTGCATGTTCTGAGGACAAGTTTTTGATAAATTTCTGGACCCTTCTCTAAATGCATGAGAAGGGTTTAAATACTACTAACTAAATAACTTAATTACACAGATTCAGGATACGGTTTAAATGACTGCCCTTTTTCTAAGCAAAACTATTTCTAAAAATTAAATCTAATATCTAACTATTTCTGCATTTGCTCCTTAATGTTGCGAGCATTCAATATTTGCGTGGGTAGAGTCGGCTAACTGTCTTCCACTTTTGGTTGAGCTAAGCAAACAAAAATGGTAAGAGCTAGCACCATCTTTTCAGCAAAATAGAAGATATACTTGAGAATCATCCTCTGGCTATGTGGATTTACTGTGTATGCCCAGTAATAATCCAAGTTCCACTTGGTTAATCCTCGAATTTCTTCTGCCTTTGCTTTCTTCAAGTGACTGAGTAGTTAGGGACTTTGCTTTTTGAGCAATTTTCTCAGCAGGCGCTAATCGCGCATTGGAAACTGCCTCCGTTCTTTGATCCGGGCCTTTCTGGTGCATTTTTCACCTTTAGTGCCTTTTCCTTCATCGGGTATAAGCTTCAAAATTTTGTAAACATACTGCTTTCGTGAGCTTCTGACCTTGAGAATTAAATCGCCTGTTGATATCAGCATTGTTCAACTACTCATTCAACCATGGCTCTGACTGAAATATCTGTAATGGATATCTCAACAGCGCTCTGGAATTTGCGGCTCTGTTGCATGCGATATTCGTTCATGAGGGCATCTCTTCTCTGTTTCTGAGCATTTGGAGCTTTACCATTTTCCTTTATCGCTTCCTACACATTGCTTAATATTGTTTATGTTTTTCATTCCTGCAGTTCACACATGAGGACAGAGTAATGATAATAAAAATTGACAAGAAATCTCTAAGCTCTACGGATGTAGAAAAACATGCCACCTGATGTGAACTAACTCTTCGAAAAACACAAAATTGTCTTTCATTAACACTTGGCGTATCATTCATTAATTTTCATTAAAGCGCGTATCCAATTTTTGGTTTATGGACATCTTTTCTTGAATGTTGAGCCGGGGAAAATCTGCGATGGACAATTTCTGCGATTTGCATCGCAACATCGCATCATTGCAGTGTCACATTATCACATTTTTCATTAAGATGTGTTATCACAAGGTTGCCCGATCACGCTTATCGCAGAATCGCAGATGGCTGTATCGCGCGATCGCAGATCACAACATCACGCTATCACAAGATTGTTATAATCGTTAAATGGTTATGTGTTTTTATGCGATATTGCGATATGCGATATCGCATATTGTCCATCAGCGATTTTTTAAGGTTATCCCAATATGAGTGTTTCTTAATACATGCGATGCGATGAAATTTGCATCGCACTTTCGCAGTTTATCATTTTTACTCATAAGGAAATGTCCTGTTGGTCTTTGTGCGATGCGATGTTTTCTTAAGGAGTTAAATACATGAGTTTTAATTTAATTTTTGAATTTTTACTAAGGGTCCCCACTTACTTAGTGTTATTGCTAATACTAGATAAGGAGGGGGGTTGTTGGTGGCCACAACACATTCCCAATTATATTAAGTGTTACTTGCTTCACACACCCATTTTCCCACATATCACTCCATGTTGTTGATATGCATTATCTTCACATTTCATTTAGTATTGGATGATAACTATTTAATTGATAGTTTCAAATCACAAATGCATATATTATCTCTACAGGTTCATTTATAATATGTTTAAAATAAGATATCATGAATACAATTTCCTATTTAGTTAATATCTAATACGTATGTTGAAAATTTAAAAAGTAATGTGACAATTGTAACCACTGGTTCTAGTTATGTTCTTCGTAGCAGCATTGGACATGTGTTTATTATGTAGTTTCTAGCATACATATTTCTAGCACATGTTCGATTACTTTTTAGGGGCACTGGTTACAAAAGGATTTGTTCTCAAGGCTGTACAATGATCATTCTGGCAGTTGCATGATGTGAGGGATTTTCTCTACAAGTTGATTTTGAACACAGGTGCAAGACATGTAACAATTTTCTTTCAGTTAAGATGTGCATCATTCATTTTGTATCCGAGTACTTAGAGCATTTATACAATATACATTACAATCCTATAACATTTGGGTACATAGTTCAAAAAGTGGATAATATGAAAGTGCTAAACATGTTTACAAAATATACAATAGCGTCATGTAGCTATTAGCACTGAATTGTTTTCATACTATGAAATTATAATCTATCATTATTATTATTTCTATATATTCGTTCTAATTCATACCTCTAGATTAGGGAAGATGAACAAAAGTAGAAAAAATATAGTTAAAGACAATGATAACTTTGCTAAGAGGTGTGTTTTTTTGTATTTATTATCATTTGATTAATACATTATATATCTCTCTCTATTTTTTCCTATATTTTTTATGTACTGTAACTAAAAATTACGCTTTTTCAATTTTCACGAAACATGCAAAATGTAGAGATCTAGATCAAGGAGAACAACTACAAACAAAAATGTACTTTGATTATTTCTATAATTTTTTTTGCATCTATACATTTGTTAAGTTTTTAGTTTAATATATGTAGCAATGAACTTCGAAACTAAAATCTATTTAGTGTTTTCCTATATGCGATAATTGGATTTGTGTCCATTACCAAATTCTTACTTAGTATCAACTATATTTTCCTTTTCTTTTAAGCAATGATTTTAGTGCAGTATTTGTGAACAGGAAAAAAATCTCAGATTATGAATTGGTCAATGATTTGACAATAGACATGGATGAATAAGTAGAGATGGAAATGGGCACTATTACGGAAAATAGACAAGAATCAAAGAAAAAAGGTACTTCTATTGAGGTTTAACTAATTTTAAAAAATATTTCCTTTTTGTTTTCTTTAATTAATTTCAATTCAATGCTCATGAATATGAAAAAAAGATGTAGTCTATGCCATTGTTGATCGAATATATTAGTAACAATACAACATGAAGCATTTTCCATGATGTTGTGTTAGTTACATATTGAACCCTTTTAGACAAAGAAAATAGGAGAAAGCCAATACTCCATGTACATTTGACATATAAGAAAGCGTAAATGACAATAAGATCTCTTGTGCCAACACAATTTATCGAATAGCACGAGGAATTTTTTTTTTGCAAACTTTGGTATTTTTATTTTTATGAGAAATTTTGAAATAATTTTAAATAACAAATATGATAGTGGTGATTGTGAGAAATATATTGCATTGAATAAATTTATCACATAAAACATTCGTCATGTTTCCAAAGAGTACCAATGTTTCACAAATATTGCGATTACAATTTTTCATGTAGTCAGGATGCACTTCCAATTGGCACAATAAGTACCATCGTAATTTCAGCAACACAAACATGGATGCAATGTGTAATAGAAATGAAAGACAGGAATACAGATCATGACAGAGAAATAGTAAGCTTAAATTTATTTGAATGTTTCAATAATAGCAAGCTAGTTTTTGTCTCTTATATGGTTTACATGTATTTCTTTACAAATATTGTATATATAACAAGTTGAAGTACATGACAATTTTTTTTCAACATATCTTCCAATCTGAAGACAACTATAAGAAAACGTTTTTTCACTCATCTTGCTAAAGAATATAGTTAAAAAACAAGTTAGCTTCTTTTTTTTTTTTTTTTTTTTTTTTTTGAACTTCACAATACACTTTCATATGTACATTAAAAACAAAAAAGAAATTTAGGAAAGTCTGAGAAAAATGCATTTTTTTGCAAGCGAAATATGAATGGTAAAATCTCTCTCTCTCTCTTGCTATATATATAGATATATATATATATATAGATATATATATATATATATATATATATATATATATATATATATATATATATATATAGAGAGAGAGAGAGAGAGAGAGAGAGAGAGAGAGAGATTTGATTTCAAGTTGCTAAGTGTTGGTTTTATATATCAAATTTTGTACACTTGCAAAGACTACTTACATTGAGTAGCGCATATGTGAATCCCTTTGAGACTATGTGTGCAAAAAGAATTAGTCCAATTACAACTAGTAGAACTATGGTATATTGTACGATTTTCGACTAAAATTTCCATTTTGTTTATTGCCATCAATTAAACTGTATCATACATCCAAAGGAAAAAACCATAACATACTATGTTCTAAAAGGCATGGAACTATAGAAAGTATTACCTGATTTGTGAAAAGTTTCCTACAAGCAATATTATGCAGACAAATGAACTATTATTGATTTATTGTCCAATTTGGAGATCCATGGAACATTTACAATAAACCATCAAAACATGGATATGCGCATAAAACGATGGTTGTCTTTGTTTACATTATTGAGGAATATGATGACAGAGCACTTATCTTTTCTTGCATTGTCAAGCAATCTACTGTTGGTATTTTGGAGATAGTATTATTGTCAAGTTATCAAAATCAAGAATTGTTCTATGGAAAGTGTGGATATCTCTCTTACTGGTAACTAGTAAGAATAAGTTCCCATTGACTATTGGTGAGGGGTGGGGGGTCATCTGCATTTTTGCGCATTTGTATATCCACAGTTCGAATCTTAACATCATATTCTACTTTCTGGTTCAAGAATTTAAGCATTGTTGCAGAATTTTTTCAGTTTGTTGGATAGTTGGTATCTGATTTCATCTCATCGTTACATAATCTATAGCTATTAACATTGTACAAAAGGGTGTTTAATGAATCTCTTTGTTCAAGTAATATGTTTTGTACTATGTTATTTACTAATATTATTTACTATGTTTTGATTGTAATTTGTAGATGGTTCATTGTGTTATGCCATGTTTTCTTCTTTGTAATGTGATTGCTTACATTGTTTTATTAATTTATTAAATTTTCAAATTCTATAATTATTCAAACAATATTACAAAAAATTTTCCTTCTCACATATGCAATGTTATTAGACTATCCTGCTATAAGTTTCAAAAAAGTAATTATTCTACTATGTTGAGAAAATTAAAATATATAGACTTTAGCACATACTAAATTCAAAATTGATTGAGCAAGTAGCAAAGTTTTTTAACCAACCATAGTTCCTGTAGGTTGGTGTTTGTATTAATTATGTTATGAGAATGGAGGTTTGATTGTTGCATTATGTTAGGTCCCTATAATATTAGTGTAGCCCCATATTGTTATTATTGTGCCCCATAAAAGCCCACTATTGTTATTGTTGTGCCCTTACATTATTATTTTTATGTAGGCTCTCATTATATTGTGACCCTTTAGACTCCTATATATAACACAGAGGTATTGTCATTTATATCATCCAATAATTATTCATTTATGTTATGTAAAAGGAGGTTTCCCCATCGAAGAGGCTTATTTTCAAGTCGTTGATCTATATTTTCTTCTATTTTGTGATCTAGTTACATAACACTTGGTATAAGAGATTTAGATCCTAGGGTTTTTTTGCTTCAAATAGGTCATTAGAGAATACATTTAGGGTGGAAAGAAAAGTTGAAAAAAAAAATATGACAAAAATGAGTTCTACCACTCATACCTATAAACATGGAAGTATTGTTGCTCCTAGCTTCCCACAACCAACAAGGTTGACACCACAAAAACTAGATGAAAATATAGCAAATTGACTTTGTTACAATTGTGATAGAAAATACACTAAAGGTCATAAGTGTGCCGAGAAGAAAATATTTACATAGATTGTGAAGAGGAGGAATAAAAGGAACAAGAAACATCAAAAGAAGATGATATACACCACGAATGAACCCTAGAGAAAGAAAAAATGAATCTGACCACATTTTGTAATGCATTGGTGGGAGTTACTTCGCCTCAATCTCTCAACATAGAAGGATATATCAAGAAGAAAAATGTAACAATGATTATTGATTCGGTTAGTACTTATAGTTTTATTCAATGTAAAATAGCCAAATAATTTAATCTCTTTCTATATTCAATGCCAAAGAGTCAAGTGATGGTTGCAAATGGATGAACTATAAATTTCTCAAGGAATTTCCATAATATCAAGCTAATGATGGAGGAATATTTATTGAATAGTCCAATGCTTTCCATTCATATGAGTGGTGCTCATGTTGTATTAAGATTCCAATGGTTACAATCTTGGGGATAATAACTTTTAATTCTCAAGAACGTTTATTGAAGTTTTTCTAAGAAGGAAATGAAGTTGAATTCAGAGGTATCATAGTGAAACTAGAGAATATAATCAACTCTAATTGCATTACAAAGATTTTGAATAAAAAATAATGAGGTGTAATTCTACAATTATGCTTACTCGAGGTTAAAACATTGAAATCATCCATTTCTCCAAATCTCCAAAGAGTCTTGGACAATCATTCCAAGGTATTTGAGACTTCAAAAGGTTTCCCACCTATTCATGATCACGATCATGCTATTCACTTGATTCCAGGAAGTGTTCCTCTAAACATCATACCTTATAAATATCGCTATGCCAAAAAGAGTGAAATTGAATGTATGGTTGCAAAAATGCTAGAGGAAGGTATAAATTAACCTAGCCAAACTTCTTTCTCTTCTCTAGTAGTCTCGATGGACAAGAAGGATGGATCATGATGTATGTGTCCAGATTATATAGAGCTCAACAAGTTCACTATTAAATAAACATTTCCCATTCCTATCATTGATGAATTGTTGTACGAATTACATGGAGAAATTTACTTCACCAAGGTGGATATTCATTCTAGATATCATTGAATCATAATGAAGATAGAAGAAATTCGAAAAGCACATTCATAACTCATGAAGGTCATTATGAATTTTTGGTCATGCCTTTTGGCCTTACTAATGCACCTTCCAAATTTCAAGGTTTGATGAATTCCACTTTCAAACCCCTTCTTAAAAAAATTGTGTTAGTATTTTTGATGATATACTAAGATATAAAATGGCATAGAAAGATCATGTTCAACATGCTGATATGGTGTTTAAACTATTGGAGGAGGAACAATTGTATGAAAAACCATCCAAATGTTTCTTTGGGGTACAAGAGGCGTAATATTTGGGTCATACCATATCTCATGAGGGTGTTAAGGTAGACCCTAAAAAAATTAAATCCTTCAAGGAATGGAAAATACTCACAACCCTAAAGCATATTCGAAGATTTCTTGGGTTGGAAAGGTATTATTACAAGTTTGTTAAGAATTATGGGAAAACAACAACACCTCTAACAACATTATTGAAGAAAGATGCATTTTTTTGGACTCCAGAAGCAACTAAGGCTTTTGAACATCTTAAATATGCAATGTTCCAAGCTCTGGACTTAGCTACACTAGACTTCATAAAAACCTTTGTTGTGGAATGTGATGCCTTAGGAAATGGAATTAGTGTTGTTTTAATGCAAGATGGAACACCCATTTCTTTTGAAAGTCATCTAATCAGGAAAAATTATTTACACAAACCTATTTGTGGGAAGGAAATGTTGGCAATGCCACACGCCCTGAAGCAATCAAAACCTTACCTAATAGGAAAACACTTCAAGGTGAAAACATATCATGATAGTCTTAAATAATTTTTGGAACAAAAATTTTCTTCAGAAGAACAACAAAAATGGGTCACAAAGATGTTGGGTTATGACTTTGAAATCATATGCAAAAAGGGGAAGAAAAATGTTGTTATCAATGCACTCTCAAGAAGGGATGAGGACGTGGAAACAATTATTTGTGTCATTTATATTATCCAACCTCATTGAATAATTGAAGTACGGGATGAATGGAAGAATGATGAAGAGATGTTGACACTCATTCAAAAATTGCAGCAAGATCCAAGTACATCTGATAAATTTATCTAGAAAAATAATTCATTGTCGTACAAAGGCTGCTTATATTTATGTAAGAACTCCCAAATCAAACAAAATATTCTTTTGGAATTTCACACCTCTCCTTTAGGAGGGAACTTGGTATTTCTGAAAACGTACCACAGGGTCAATAATTTCTTTTTGGGATGGCCTTAAGTATGATATTGAGAATTTTATGGAAGAATATTTGGTTTTCAAAAAAAATAAAGTTGAGACAATTAAGACCCCAAGTTTGTTACAGCCTTTAGCCATTCCAAGTTAGTGTTGGCAGGAGGTATCAATTGATTTTATCATAGGTTTATCCAAGTCCAAAGGAAAGAGTGTCATGATGGTGTTAGTTGATAAAATTACCAAGTATTCACACTTTTGTGCACTATATCATCCTTTTAAAAGCTAGTACACTCACTACTATATTTATGGAAATAATTCAAAAGATACATAGAAATCCAATGATTATTATACGTGACAGAGATCCCATTTTCAATGAAAATTTTTGGACAAAATTATTTTCTTGTACTAGTTCTCAATTAGTTGATAACTCATCTTATCATCCTCAATCTAACGACAAAACTGAGATAGTGAACAATGTTTGGAAGGATATCTTCATTGCTTTGTATTTGATAAACAAACACAATTGGTCAAGTGGTTACCTTTGGTAGAATGGTGGTATAAAAATTCCTTCCATACTGCAACAAAAATGACCCCAATTATGACACTTTATGGATATCGTCCATCATCCATCACATTAGCTTTAAGACAAAATTCTAAGGTTCAAAAAGTGGAAGATCACATCGAGCATCAACAAAAAGTTCTACAACTCTTAAAGGATAACCTGACTCTATCACAAAATCAAATGAAATAAAAGGTAGATCAACATCGCAGTGAAAGAATTTTTGAAGTAGTTGACTAGGCATTTTTACGACTACAATCATATAAAAAAATGTCCCTCAAGCAAGCTAATAAGGATAATAAATTATCACCCAACTAGTATGGTCCTTAGAAGGTGTTGCACAATACTAGTATTATGGCATATAAATTTGAGTTTCCTGCATCTTCTCGAGTATACCCATTTTTCCTTATTTCATGCTTAAAGAAGGTTATAGGTGACAAGCTCCTAGTTCAAACAATATTTCTAGAACTTGACAAGGAAGGAAGAATCATATTGGAGCCTAAAGCAATCATGAAAATGAGAACCTGACAACTATGAAATCAATAAATTTTAGAGTATCTCATTAAGTGGAAGAACTTACCTGTTGAAGATTCCACATGGGAGAATGAGTATTTTATACAAAATCATACAAAACTACTCAAGCATTGAGGAAAACCCTTTTTTGAAGGAGGGGCATGTTAAGTCCCTATAATACTAGTGTAGTCCTGATATTGTTATGTTTGTGCCCCATGTAGCCCTCCTATTGTTATTATTGTGCCCCATAAAAGCCTAGTATTGTTATTTTTGTGCCCTTACATTATCATTTTTATGTAGGACCTGATAATATTGTGACCCTTTAGATTTTTATTTGTATCATCCAAGAATTGTTCATTTATGTGATGTAAAAGGAGTTCCCCCCTTGAGGAGGCTTATTTTCAAGTTGGTGATATATATTTTTTATTTGTGATCTCGTTACATAAATCATTCATATTTTGTAAGAGATATTCTAATAATATTCAAGTGAGAAAAAACTGTGTGAGGAGTCTCTATATTCGAATATTTAAACATTATATGGATAATTATTAGTTAATACTCGTTTAAGGTCTCTAAAATGAAAAAGTTGTGTTTAATAATATTTGACAACAATTGTCTTACTTTTCAATTTAACTCAAAGTATCTAAAATTTCCACAACAAGTTCAGAGCTACTAATGTTACAGTATTGTTCCATTTTCAATTTCCCAAAATTTTATAATAAAGACATGTAAATAAAGTATAAAATATGTTGTAGTTAATTATGTTTGATACTTAGGTTTCACATTTACAAGGTGGAATAAAACAACTTTCAAGCTTCATCTATGTCAAGTTAATAATTATTCTTTATCATTTCAATACCCTTCCATAGTCCATGCAATTGTTGACATTGATACATGGTGTAGAGTTGTGGAGGAATATTTCTTCCCCTTGCCCACCCAGTCATTTCTTCCTCTACACTCTGCACAATGGCCCTCGTGAACCCCCTCCCCCCTCCCACCCCTACTGAGCATTGCTAATGACCTATTTTGGATTGTTTGATAGTTGCAATCTAATTTCATCTTGTAGTCACACGAACTGTAGCTATTAACAATATAGAGAAACTTATTTCAATGAGTTTCTTTGTATAAGTTATGTGTCTTATACTATGTTATTTCCTAACCTTATTTAATATGTTTTGATTGTAATGTGTAACTAGTTCATTGTGCTATGTTGTGTATACTTTTTTGCAATGTGATTTCATACATTATTTTGTTGATTTATCAAATTTGTAAATCCTATAATTAGTCAAAAAATATTAGAAAGTGTATTTCCATTTGTTACAATTGTACAATTTAATTAGATTTTTTCTTGTTATTACACTATTATACTATGTGTTTTCTGACATACATTTCTTCATTTATTTGTAATAATGGCATATTTATAATAACTTGTTATAAATAATTTCTACATTAAAAAGGGTTTGTCAAGAAAAATTTAAACAAATTTTTAGACCAATCATTATAATGTAGAACCCAAACAAATTTATAAACCAATTATTCTTTTGAAGAAATGATAGATAAAAGAGTACGACATAACTTACATAATATTTTTCATGTATACATATGTGTATATTCCATAATATTTCCATATGTTTGTTTATTGTGTTGAGAAAATTACAATATAGAGCCTTTAACACATACTGAATTTGAATATTGGTTGAGCAACTAGAAAAATTTGGTAACTTCTTTATTAATCAACCATAGTTCTTGGAGGTTGACGCTTCTACTGATTATGTTGTGAGAGTGGAAGTCTAATTTCTCTGTTCACGTTTTGCAAGAGCTTTTCTAATAACGTTCTTACGATGCCAATTTCATCTTCCAACCCCCCAAGCATTTGCTAAAGTTCAATATGTTATTCATTAGCTTTACAATACCTTGGCTAAGCATTAAGATATCTTGGATGAGCATTAAGATATCTCGTCTCACTACATATACCTCTTCCTATATGCTTCTACCATTGTTTCTTTTATCCATTTGTCTCATTGTTTTTATTGCAAGAGTAACGAATACACCATGTTATTTTAGTGGCATTTCTTCATTTATTTGTAACACAATGACATATTTCTAATAATGTTTTATAGCTAATTTCAAAATAAAAAGTGTGTGTCACGCAAAATTTAAACAAATTTCTAAACCAATCATTATCATGCAGAACTTAAGCAATTTTGTAAACCAAACGTTTATTTGAAGAAAACGTAGATGAAAGAGTATGACATAACTTACAAAATATTTTTCATGTATATATACGTGTATATTCCACAATATTCCAAAATGTTTTTTTTATTGTGCCAAGAAAATTACAATATATATCCTTCAACATATACTAAATATTAAAATTTGGTAACGGTTTCTTTATTAATCAACCATATTTCTTGGAGGTTTGATGCTTCTACTAATTATGCTATGAGAGTGGAGGTATGATTGCTTTTTTCATGTTTTGTAAGTGCTTTTCCAATAACATTATTACGATGTGGAATTCATATTCTAGCCGCCAAATCATTTGATAAAGTTCAATATGTTATTCATTAGCTTTAAAATACCCTGGCTAATAATTAAGATATCTTGGATGAGAATTAACATATCTTGGCTCATTGCATATACCTCTTCCTATTTTCTTTTTCCACTCCTACTTTAAACCATTTGTATAGTTGTTGTTATTGCAATAGTAACAACTAAACCACATTATTTTGAGTGGAAGAGAATCCCCCCATCCCCCTCTCCTTCTACAACAATGATACCAACAAGACTTAGAAAATAAAAAAAAATAGATAAATGATAAAGAAAATATTGATAACACTTATCAATTTCAGAAGAAACAAAGTAAGTCGATTGCCTAGAAATTTTAGAAGCAAGTTGAGTGCTAATGTGACTACAACAAGGTGAATATTAGAAAATCAGTTTCCCATAGAAATTATAAAACAATTTAGAGTGAACAAGCCTACATATAATGTGCCATAGGTGATAAGTGATATAAGCCATGAATTGACATAAAATTTCTAAAAGGACATTTAACTACTATCGATTTTGATGGTATTCATTAACTATCGATTACCATCAATCTTGATAGTATTGATTTACTTGATCGACAAATAGAAAAGTGTTAGAAATATGTCGTCATTGATGGAAAAGGTGAATAAGATGATTGGAAAGGAACATGTGGTTGCAAACAAATTATCTAAAGTATGAAAAGGAAATTATAGGTGCAGTGACCTTGAAGCTATTTTTAGTTTAGAAAATCATCTCAAGTGTATTTAGGACTCACTCAGATGGATTTATATCTAAAATATATTTTGAGTGGTATATGAAAGTCTACAAATGACCTCCTAGATCGTAAGCTATATCTAGTCAAAGATAAGTACCCCAAAGTTAGATATTGCACAACTAAGGTTGGTGTAGGGTCAAATTGATGGAAGTTTGGAATTTTTTCCAAAGTTGAAAGAGTCATTGGAGGAGCAGAATGTTGGTAGGCTAGATTGTAATATTTTTTAACCTCTATCCTGCTATAGACACATGACCTAAACCTTTGTTTTAACCTAAGAACCTATTCATTCCTATACCTTTATCTTAAATCATGCACATTCCTGCACCCTCTTTGTATTTTCAAATTTAAAGTCTTGTCATGGACTTAATTACTTATTTATGGATTTCATACCTTTAATGATCCTTGAAACTAATATTTGTCTTTCCTAAAGTATTTGATAAACAAATGTATTAAAGATGAGGACCTCGAGTTGGGCTCGGAGCAGGAGAGAAATTAGCGGATTGAAGATGAGGACCTCGACCAGATATCTTAGATTAGTATTTTGTAAACAATTGAAAGTCTTAGTTAAGCTATTGCTATGATTTCATTACAGTTGTAGGCCTGAAGGCTTGTATGTAATGTAAAAATATGATAGGAATTAAGGGCAATGCTATCGTAAAATTTTGCTAAGAGATTGTAATTTTTTGGGAGTATCGCCTCTCTGGGCTGGATCACATATCCAAGATGTATTTTTTCTTCTGAAACTAATATAAGGGAATGCATTAGTACACAATTTCATTTTCCATTTTCATTGTGATGAATCTTTGACCAACTGTGTTTCTCAATTTTGTAACAAGGAAACGAGTTGGTTTGCCAGGGCTTGACCAACCCAACTCATTCTCCCTTTTTTCTAAAGGTGTGTTAATTTAATTTAAGTTGCAGGCATGCATTTGTTATTTACTTTGATTTTCCTCACAAGTTATAGATTTGATTTCATTTATAGAAATTTTGTTACGGATCTGAGATGTCTAGGATTAGAAGTGTTTGATTTCAATTTCCATAAGCTTTGCTTTGTAATGTTTGATTTCATTTATGCAAGATTGGTACAAGCACGCTGCCTGTACTAGTGCATTTTTGGTTCTACAAGTTGGTTTCATTAGTTTAGTTTCGCAAGTATTTTATTCCTTTCCTTTCGCAAAAGTTCTTTATTCCTTCCTGCAAGAATGATGTTTGTTTCTAAACTAAGGGCATTATTAATATATCAGCTTTCACTTAAGATTTAATTGTGCTATGATGAATATGGAATAAATGATGTAGCAACTTATAGGTATGTGTTTGCACTCAACACTTTCAAAGAAAGGATTGAATTTCATGATTAGTTATTAAATGAACCTTCAGAGTTAAAACATTAAAAGGGAGATCTAAATTACATGCACAACTATCTTAGGAAAAGCCTGTTTACATAACCAAATATTTCCGTAATTAGATAGAAGAGTTTTATGTTTTAAAGAAAGATTTACTTTAACTTTTGAAAATCATTTCTGGTCTAGAAAATATGTTTGGTTGAAGCATATTTCTGCTTGTGAGAATTTACTTTCAAAATCTATCTTCTTTGCACTCTATTTCACTGAACACACTTTTTATTTTTCGAAAGTAATCTAGAAACCAAGTGCAGAAATATTGATTATCTGGTGCAGAAACATTGATTATCTGGTGCAGAAACCTTAGATTCGGTACATGATTGGAGTGTTCTAGCCTGGAGACTTAGAGTTCTTGCATGAAGGTCAGAACTTTAGTACAAGTATAAAACATCCTTTCAGTATCTAAACCTCATTCTAGTGCAGGCACAACATTCTGGTACATGAATGTTGTTGTAGTACAAGAATAACAGTGTAGTGTAGGAAAGAATATCTTTAAAGAAGATAGATACACTAAATAACCTATTTATGACGTTGTCTCACTGAAGGTAAATATAAAGGGTCATTTCATTAGTTAATATTGTTCACAATGGATTAAGAATTCATTTTAGTTTCTGCAAAAAGTACATTTCATTTATTCGAGCAACAGACTTTCTTTGAGTATCAATCGCCGCTTGATCATCATTTTTATTTCGATTTTGTAAATTTGTGATTTAAGAAGTAGGAATAGAATTAGGAAACATTCATATCATTTCTGGAATTTCTTGTGCATCGCCTCTATGATTATGAAACCCCCCAGGTTGACAATTAAGTGTTGAAGGAGTCTGCTAAATTGTGATTCCTGCAGCGAACATTTTGGCACCATTTCCAGGGAGGCGATTTGAAATTGGTAATAATTTCCATTCTTGTCCAGCAATATGGGTAAGCCCGCTATTATTTTTTCGGCAATGTGCTTCTATTGTTTTAAGGATTTTATGAGTGTTGATTTCTTATTTTAATTGAAGAATTTTATTGAGTTTTTATTTTGTAATTTTTTGAGATGAATGCCTAAAAAGGGTAGGGGTTTGATGCCCAATAAGGGCTGAGGAAAAAATGATAAATCTGAAACTTTTTCTGATATTGTTCCTTCTCTTGTAGGTAGAAAGTCCAAACAAGTGCAAACCCACAACAAAGGAATTGTCCACTCGGATTCTGGAAGCAGTAGTTTAGGTGTGACACAACCAGCTAAGGGGAAGAAGGAGACTGTTGGACTTCAAACTGATTTGACCCATAGTCAGCCTTCTCATCCTGTTGAGAGTGGTTTATTTGGAGTTGCGAAAATGGCAGAACATGAAGATCATGTTGAGGGAACTGGCCAAAATCAAGTAAATGAGGAACAATCCACCTTTGGATTTCTAATTGTGGATCTAGATATAGTCATGCAAATGAAGAATATTCCTCCATTGGCTCTTCCTCATTTCCATGGTAAGGTACACGAGGAGCCATATTATTTTCTATTTGAGCTTGATATCTTATGTAGAAGCTATTATTACTCATCAGATGCTTAGAAGTTAAATTTGTTTCCTGCAACTCTCAAGGATGCAACAGTACACTATTTCATGGGATTAGGAGGAAATACTATAGCTTCCTGGGAGAAAATGAAGAGAGCATTTCTGTTAAAATATCAGGAATATCATAAAACTAGAGAGATATAGGATGAGATCTTCACCATTGTACAGGGTGATGATGAGACCTTGGAGGACTATTTTGAAAGATTTTTGTATATCCTCTAAAGGTCAAAGCACAATTTTAATCAAGTACCATTAGAACCTTGTTCTTACATGGGCTTGTTGATTATGCTAGAAATATTTTGAATTTGTTAGGATAAGGGGATATTTCTCAAAAACCTTTTGATCAAATTTGCGACCTGTGCAGGAAATTCTCAAGGAACCAATCTAGATTTTGCAAAGGAATCCGAATAGAAATAACAAACTTGGACCTACTAATGCTATGATTACTGGTTTGCAGAATAAAATGGACAACATGAAAATTGAAATAATGAATACTATTAGCAAACAAATAGACTCTTTGAAATTTCAGCAAAAACTTGAAAAAGTACAAGAGTCATTGTCTATTTTTTGTCCAAAATGTAGGAAAAAGCATCCTTTGAAAGAATGCCATAACAATAATAAAGGAACTAATAAATTTGTAATTTGTTCAGAGAACCATGCCACGAAAAATGCCCCTCTATACCTGGATTGAAATCAGTATTCGAGGGAGGAAAACCTGAACCTGAGTCATTGCATGCTATGGGAGTATGAAGAAATTGGCCTTAGGTAAGTGTAAGTATGGCTCTTGAACTTTTGCCACATTTTTTTAGTTATAAAGAACATCCATATTCCTATCCTAAGAATAATCAATCTCAACATTGGCAACATGGGAACCACTATCAGTATGGACAACCCTCCCAATCTTGGCAAAGAGGTTGGAGAGGGCCAAACCAATCACATCATTCCTATCCTGCACCTATGCAATCATATCCTCCTACATATGCACCTTACCCATTACCAGAACCATCATTGCCCTAGTTAAGTCAACCTATGCCACCATTACCTTTACCTCCGCCTTTTCGACCACCTCAAATACCTACTCAACTGATACCAAATCCCAATAACAAAGCGATACAAATGATCCATTCCATGAATCTTCTTCTTCCACCTAGTTATCAATCCATGCCAGTTGGGGTCAATGACCTCCAACTGAGATCAGTGAAGATAGTAACATCATAAAACCAAAAACAACCCATTGTGATTAATGAAGAGAAAGGCGAGGAGGAAACTCCTAGAATTTCTGGGAAAAATGAACCATTCAACCTATCCCTGTACCTTCTGAAACTTCGCCATATTCTTCAAATCAGCCTCCCTATCTAGAGAGGCTAGTTATGGGGAAGAATAATCCCATTCCCGAGTCTAGTTTGGATTTTGAGCTTAGGAATATTTTTATAAAGGTCCCTTTGCTCCAAGCTATCAAAGAGATCCCCATCTATACCAAAATCATTAGGGAACTCTGTCTCAAGAAGCTAGTAAGGAAAACAGTAGAACCCCAAACTATTCAATTTATTGGAAGAGCAGCAAAGTTGATGAAATGGTGTATGCAAATGGAAAAATACACCGACCCTGGAAACCTTGTTGTCTCTCTTCAGATAGGTGATGATCTTGTGTCCAATATGCTTATAGACCTAGGGGTAACCATTAATGTTATGACCAAGAAAAATATGGATTAGCTTGGGTTGGTCCATATTCGTCCTACTCCCATTGTGCTTGAATTGGCAGATAGATCTAAGATCAAGTTGGAAGGAGTGTTGAATGATGTGGTTGTTTCGATAGAATCTTGGGAATATCCCATGGATTTCATTGTGCTTCAGCCAAAGAAACCTGTGGGAGGAAATCCCTTGATCTTGGGACAACCATGGCTTGCTACAGTCAATGCTTGACGTTTTGGTGACATGTACATTTCACATGGGGACTCTAGGAAGAAAGTCACGTTATATCCACCTGTTAGATCTATCCAGGAGCTTTGAGATACCTTATGGCTAGATTACAATAGTGATGAGGAGACTCAGTCAGTTTTTATGATACATCATCATACTAAGTCAACTCAGGAGGTTGAGATACGAGACTTCCTAAATAATATAGACAATATGCCAAAATTTTGAATCATTGTGTCATATCTTTAGTCTGGATTTTTTAGAAAGTCCTAATCCCAACCTTCCTCACCGTTGTCTCTAGCAAAACCTCATTGCACTCTCGAACTTGAAACCATTCTTATTAAAATTAGTCGAGGCAAATCTTTACATATCAGGTCATACCTGGATTCATCTCAACAAGAGAAACTTGTTAGTTTGTTGCGAGAACATCTTGATGCCTTTGCATGGGGCTACGAAGACATGAAAGGAATCCCTCCTGAAACATGTACTCACCACATTTATATTCAGGAAGGAGCCCCACCTGTTCGACAACCCCAAAGGCATATGAACCCAGCTCTAAGAGATGTTGTGAAGGAAGAATTAAAAAAACTCTTAGATTGTTGAAAATAGCTACAAGAAATGATAAAAATAGAAATTATATAAATAGCATTTAAGGATATACTCCAACTCTGTTGAAAATAGCAAAAAATAGAAATGCTAAAAATAGCATTGCTATAGATAGCATTTCGGGATATATTCCAATTTTAATTAGTCCCTGAATTAAAATTGAGAATCAAAATTTGAATTTAGTCTCACTAGCTATTTGAAAAATAATTAATTAATTCATCTTGAGTTAATTAGTTGGAGAAAATCAAACATGAAGTCTTTGTGAAGACATGCAACAATTATCCCTTTGATTGAGGAAGTTATCCCTTAATTAAGGAGATAAGGATGAGTAGTACTTGAGTTGTAAGTAGTTAGCTCATTTAACTTAGTTAAGTCCAGTTAAATTAGTTCCAAATAGCTAGAGGAACTAATTGTAAGTTCAGTTAGTTAATGCATGCATGCATGCAATTAGTGTTCTCTAGATAACTGAATATTCTCTCATAAATAACTCATGCATGTCAGTTCAGACAGAGACCCAATTGAGAATAAAGATAGGGACATTGTACTACTAGTTAGAGGAATTTTCCTATAAAGGAAGCTCATCCATGTAGAAGGAATCAACTCCTTCAAGATTGTGTAGTTATTTCAGAGGTCAGAGCAGTGTGTGAAGTGAGAATCACACAAGTGGTAGCCGGAGGACCTAGGAGAAACTGTGCAAGGAAATAGGAGGCTTGGAGTACTGAAGGAAGGCATATATGTTGTCTATTTTGTCTATGAGCAGTAGTGAGGGATTGTACTGAGAGCTAGATAGCTTGAGAGCTAAAGATTTGTGTAATCCTGAGATATTTCCACTTATATGATAATACAGATAGATGGGTTTTTAGATGAGGCTTTCCCCAGAGTATTCTTCTCTGTTTCATGTGTATGATTTCTTCTTCTTTGTTATATGTGTTTTGATTGATCTTGCTAAAATTGATTAAGCTTCCGCAAAGTTTGATAGTAGAAGTAGATCAAGTATTTTCCTTTAGTTACATTGCATTAGCAAGTGATCTACAGTGAGAATTTCTACATGGTATTAGAGCTAGTTGATCTATAGAGAAATTTCTATATGGTATCGGAGCAAAGGTGATCAAAATGGAGAACAATATACAAAGAGGGGAGAAGTTCGAAGTTTTAAGTTCTTGATTGTAGGTACAAAATCGATTTCTTATCACATCTCAAAGTTCACCAATGGTGTTTAATGGCTTGAGACTTAAGTATGCCCTAGATGGTAGCTCAAATTTTATAGCCTGGAAGGATCACATGGAAGCAGTATTAGAGGAAAATAGTTTGAAGGACTTCATTAATCAAGAAGTCCCCAAGCTAGTAGCAACGAATGCCTAAGAATTGGGGGAATGGAAGAAATGTGTGGTGAGAGTGAGGAGGATTCTTCCGGAGGGAGTTCGAGACCATATTGTCTTGAGTCTCCATGGGAAGGAGACTCCATTTTCAATGTGGAAGACACTGAAGGATCTATATCAGAACAATAACGACCAGAGGACGCTGGCACTGAAGGACAAGCTTCGAAAAATCAATTGTGAAAAGGGCGACACGATCTCTACATATCTAAACAAGCTCACCACCTGTAGAGATGAGCTTGGAAGTGTAGGAATCATGACATCCGATGATGATATGGTGAGTTTTGCTCTCCTCGGTCTTCCTAAGAGCTAGCATAGCTACTAGGACTCAGTGAGTGGAAGAGAGACACTGCCGGATTGGGAACTACTGTGGTCGGATCTGATGCAGGAGGAGATTAGGAGGAGCACCAGAGATGGTTCTTCATCCAAGGATGATGAATAAAATCTAGTCTTAGCCAGTAAGGCAAGGAAAGGGAAGGATAATGATTCTCATTCCAAATCAAGTTCTTCCCATGGAGGGAAGAAGATTTACAAATCTAAAGTGAGATGCTTTAATTGCCATGAGGTGGGCCATTATGCAACTAATTGTCCATTGAATAACTCCAAGAAGGGATCTTTGGAAGGTTGTGAAGCTGAGGCATTGGCTTCTCAGTTCGAATTGAATTTTACCCTCATCGCATCCATGGTTTCATCGATGATGGGTTGTGTTTGATTTCTTGATAGTGGAGCCTCATTCCACATGACCACTGGTAAGAGCTTATTTAGTACCTTGGAGGAGAAAGACCTCCAGATGCACATCGAGATGGGCGATGATGGAAAGTACTGTGTTTTAGGTGGAGGTATGATTTCCTTTTAGAGGGAGCATGGAGCTTCTATCACCTTGATAGATGTGAAGTATGTGCCTAGACTGAAGAAAAACTTGGTATCAATCGTGATGGTGGAGGACAAAGGCTACGATGTTGTCTTTAGTAAGGGAAAGGTTTTCCTTAGACACATCACCACGAGATAGGTGAATCAGATTGGTTCACAAGTTAAGAACTTGTATGCTCTTGAGGTTCAAGATGCATGAAAAGCCTTGAGGAGCAAGGCAAATGTTGGAGGCTTGGTGGTTGAGAGGGAGAGTACATTACCTCTCAACATGCAGCCTCAGAAGAAGTCTCAGACAATTGTGGAGGAGCCACAATTGGTGAAGCAATTTCAGGAGGTTATGGAGCAACCACAACTGGAGAAGTCGAGAGAAGATTGAGTGGAGGCATCCACTCATATAGAGACCTCCAGTATGGGGAAATTTCGAGCCAAGTGGGCAGAGGGATCACATGCAGCCATACCTCTAGGTGTGAGGTGGGGCGATGTGAAGAGATAGTCCTAAGAAGGCTGAAATAGGGTAGGATCCTTGAGGTACCTAACCTCTTTGATTAAACCTTGCTATAGGAGCCCCGACGAGGAGTAGTAGGACTGGCTAAGTGGGTAGAGATAGATGCAGATGGAGCGGCAAAGGGAGCTTCAACATCAGAGGGTGTTTCTAGCCCAACAAGGAGGTCAGTTGGGAGATTAATCACTTACTTCTTAGTAACTGAGTTGTAGTGCAGCAGTGGGTAGCACGATGCAACATGATGAGAGGAGGTGCAGTGCGGATGCATGTTGGGAGATAGGACCAACGACAGTAGGGATGTAGCAAGGAGGAATTAGTGTGATTGATGTAGTCAAAGGTCAAAGTGACAGAGGCTAGAGCAGTCAGATACTAGAGCACAGAGGTGCAAATTTTTCAGTCGACAGAGGTAATAGTAGTCAGAGACTTTGATGACAGAGGCATCATTCTGATTCAGGTTGGATATTTTTTTTGTTTCTAGAGTTGCTGGAGCAACAACACTTGAGAGAAGTGTTGCATGCAAAACATTCCAAAGGTTCAGGATCGTGTTCGAGTTGAATGCCTTTCTTGTTGAGAGGGAGTGTTGAAGGTAGCAACAAGAAATGCTAAAAATAGAAATGCTATAAATAGAATTTTTATAAAATAGCATTTTAGGATATACTACAACTCTGTTGAAAATAGAAAAAAAATAGAAATGTTAAAAATAACATTGCTATAGATAGCATTTCGGGATATATTCCAATTTTAATTAGTCCCTGAATTAAAATTGAGAATCAAAATTCGAATTTAGTCTCACTAGCTATTTGAAAAATAATTAATTAATTCATCCTGAGTTAATTAGTTGGAGAAAATCGAACATGGAGTCTTTGTGAAGACATGCAACAATTATCCCTTTGATTGAGGAAGTTATCCCTTAGGAGATAACGGTGAGTTGTATTTGAGTTGTAATTAGTTAGCTCAATTAACTTAGTTAAGTCTAGTTAAATTAGTTCCAAATAGTTGGAGGAACTAATTGTGAGTTTAGTCAGTTAATGCATGCATGCATGCAACTAGTGTTCTCCAGATAACCGAATATTCTCTCATAAATAACTCATGCATGTCAGTTCAGACAGAGACCCAGTTGAGATTAAAGATAGGGACATTGTAATATCAGTTGGAGGAATTTTCCTATAAAGGAAAATCATCCATACAGAAGGAATCAACTCCTTCAGGATTGCGTAGTTATTTCAGAGGTTAGAGCAGTGTGAGGTGAGAATCACATAGGTGGTAGCTAGAGGAGCTAGGAGAAACTACGCAAGGAAATAGGAGGCTTGGAGGACTGAAGGAAGGCATATGTGTTGTCTATTCTGTCTATGAGTGGCAGTGAGGGATTGTACTAAGAGCTGGATAGCTTGAGAGCTAAATCTTTGTGTAATCTTGAGATATTTCAACTTGTATGATAATACAGATAGCGGGGTTTTTAGCTGAGGCTTTCCCTAGAGTATTATTTTATGTTTCATGTGTATGATTTCTTCTTCTTTTTTATATGTGTTCCAATTGATCTTGCTCAAATTGATTAAGCTTCTGCAAAGTTTGATAGTAGAAGTAGATGAAGTATTTTTCTTTAGTTACATTACATTATCAGGTGATATACAGTGAGAATTTCTACATGGTATCAGAGCTAGCCAATCTATAGAGAAATTTCTACATAGATGATGATTTTATTTATCCTATTTATGATAGCCAATGGGTATTTCCATTGGTGTTGGTCCGGAAGAAAGATGGGTGATGGAGCATTTGTATTGATTATAGAGAATTGAACAAAGCCACTCTCAAGGATTACTTTCCCCTTCCTTTCATCGATCAAGTGCTTGATACCCTTACCAGTAAAAAGTACTTTTCTTTTTTAGATGGCTTTAGCAGTTACAACCAAATATAGATCACACCCGAGGATCAAGACAAAACCACCTTTACATGCCCATGGGGGACATTTTCTTATCAAGTGCTTCCCTTTGGGCTATGTAATGCCCCAACTACCTTTCAGAGGGTAGTTTTTGCCATTTTTGTTGACCTTGAGTGTGTGGAAATCTATATGGATGACTTTTTTGTGTTTGGTGATTCATTTCAGGAAGCCCTAAAAATATAGAAAAAGTACTTTTTTGTTGCCAAGAAGCTCATCTTGCCTTTAGTGATAAAAAATGTAGATTAATGTGCAAGGCAAGAGTAGTTCTTGGCCACCTCATTTTCGACAAAGGTATCCAGGTTGACCCAGCTAAGATAGAAGTTATTTTATGTCCTCCTGTACCCAAAAAACAAAGGGAAGTGAGAGGTTTCTTGGGAAATGCGGGATACTATAGGAGATTCATTGAAAACTTTTCTGGGATATATACCCCCCTTTTTCGACTTTTAGCTAAGGGTAGTGAGTTTTCATGGTCCACAACTTGCCAACGATCTTTTGAGACATTAAAGGAGAAATTAGTACAGGCACCAATTTTGAGAGGACCAAAATGATCCCTTCCATTTCACATTTCCTTTGATGCCTCAGATACTGCCATTGGTGCAGCTTTAGGACAGGAAGAAAATAAACAGTCCTATGTTATCTACTTCATCAGTAAAAACTTGTCACCCACTAAATTGAATTATATAGTAACTGAGAAGGAGATTTTAGCTGTGATTTTTGCTATTAATAAATTCAGACATTACATTATAGGATATGAAGTATTTGTTCATACTGATCATTCCACAATAAACTATTTAATGAATAAACCATTGACTAGTGGTAGAGTGACTAGGTGGTTACTTTTGTTTCAGGAATTTAATTTTACGATTGTTGATTGGCGAGGAAAATCTAATGTTGTAGCAGATTACCTTTCTAGATTAAATAATCTTGGTGAAGTAATTCCCGTTGATGATAATTTTCCTGACGAACATTCTTTTGTTGTGTCAACAAAATCCCCATGGTTTGCTAACATAGCCAACTATTTAGTCACTGGAAAAACACCACCTCACTTATCTGCTCATGAAAAGTAGAATATTATACAGAAAAGTGTTGCATATTCTTGGGTTCAAGGAGACCTCTTTTACACTGGACCAGATCTCATTATCCGTAGGTGTGTAAGAGAGGAAGAAGTGTTTGAAATCTTGAAATCTGCCCATGATGAACCTTGCGGAGGCCATTTTGCTGATAAGAGGACTGCATACAAGATTCTTCAAGTTGGCTATTTTTGGTCGTCCTTGTTTAAGGATGCCAAACAATATGTCAAGCGATGTGATAGCTGTCAGCGAATGGGTCATCCAGGACAAGCCAATGAGATGCCTTTATGTCCCCAGGTTATGATTGAGCCCTTTGAAAAATGGGCTATTGATTTTGTGGGACCTATAAACCCGACATCTTTAAATAAAAAGCATATATTGGTTTGTACATATTTTGTTACAAAGTGGGTAGAAGCTAAAGTTGTTTCTTTTGCTACTAAAAAATTTGTTGTAGACTTTTTATTTACTAAAATATTTACTAGATTTGGTGTGCCTAGAGAATTTTTTTTTGACAATGGAACACAACCTATTTCTAATCTGGTATAGGGTGTGATGGAGCAATACAGAATTCAGGATAGGAAATCTACACCGTACCACCTGCAAGCAAATGGCTAAGTGGAATACACAAACAAGGTAATTGGTTCCATCCTCACCAAGACAATGAACATGCATAGGAAGGATTGGGGCAGTATATTACTGAAAGCCTTATGGGCATATTGAACCTCTTGGAGGAAAAACACAGGACATACACCATATGAGCTCATGTATGGGAATCAAGTCCTTTTGCCGATAGAGTTCCAGATCAAAAACTTCAGGATTGCAGTTCAATTGGGGATAGATCTATTAGAGGAATAACAACAACGTCTACTATAGTTAAATGAGTTATATGAGTTTAGACTAGATGTTTTTCAATAGAATGTATTAGTTCAACAACAACGCAAGAAGTGGCATGACAAGTCGAGCAAGATTAATGAATTCCAACAAGGTGATTGGGTACTCCTTTGCGACTCTAGATTTAAACAGTTTAAGGGTAAATTCCACACACACTGGATGGGACATTATGAAGTGGTGATTTTATTTTTTAAATGGAGCAATAGAAATCAAAACTATTGACAGGCGAGATTCAATATTCCTTGTGAATAGGCATAGGCTTAAGGTATGTTTTCAACCCTTTGCAAAGGAAGATTTTATGCAGCAAGTACAACATCAATCGAAAGTGAATATGGTAGGTGGCCATGCCAAACTATTACAAATTTGATTCTTTATTTTCCTAAAATTAAAACGAAAAAACAAAGGAAAAAATGTGACATATATATATATATATATATATATATATATATATATATATATATATATATATATATATATATATATATATATATATATATATATTCTTGTGGTCGTGAAAATCAGTTTACTGACATGATTGCAGAAGGATCAACCTAAAAACTAGCTTGCTCATAAGAAGATCAAATTCTAATAAAATGGGAATGTTTCTTGATCTTTAGATGTGTTAATTGTCACCAAGAAGAAGCAGGTTCAAGTGTAGGAACCAAGCCCTTATCCAAGTTTGGGATAGCTAGAATGGAAATTTTTATTCAGGAAACACTCAATTCCCATTTCATTTATTTTTTGGTTCAATACTATTTAGGTAGATTTCAGGTAAAATTCTACCCTTCTTCTATTCCAATTTTTCGTAAAATTCCCTCTATTTTTATTGTTTTTATCCCATAATGTTTACCACCCCTTTCTTCACATGGAAACTGTCCCTATTTGATTTCATTATTCCCTCTTTTTCCCCTAGTTTTTTTCCCAGATCCCTTTTTCAATATGTCCCTCTTAGTAATCTCACTCTTGAATTCCCTGTTGTAATCTCCTTCCCATTCTGAAAATTTACCCCCTTTCCCACTTCTTTTCTCCCTGATGGATCATATTGCAGAATCTTATTCAAGCTTATGAAGCAGATCAAAAGGCATGTATTGATGCAAAAAAGTTGGCAAATAAAACCTCCTTTATGATTCAACAAATCCTTCAGAATCTAACCTTTGAATTTTATCATTTTTTTTTTGCCACAATATCCCTGGTGTAGGTATATGTGTTTAGTGTAGGAATGTCTACTGCAACAAATTTCAGTGCAAGAATGTTCAGTGCAAGACCATTCGAGTGTAGAAATGTTCAGTGAAAGAATGTTCAGTGCAGGAATGTCTAGTGGAGGATTGTTCTAGTGCAGAAATGTTTAGTGTAGGAATCTGCACTGCTGATCACTCCCGAGTACAAAACTACATATCCTGGTGCAGGAACAATGGTCTTTAGTGCAAAAAATTGTAATATGGTGTAGGAATACCTGGTGCAAGAATGCACATTTGGAAATTTTATTCTTGTTTCATGAAAATCGTGTGCAGGCGGAGTGACTGGACCACTTTTAGATGGATAACATTCAATAATTTTTTATTATGATTAAGCTTTGTTTTATCATCTGCTAAAATAGGAAGGAAATATTTTAAGTACAGGGATAGTTAAGTTATGATTTTTTTTTTAATAAAGTACCATGTACACCTTGTGTGAAATAATGAAGTGATTTTGGGATGTGTACGATTTAACCTGTCATCCCATACTTACCTTTTTGAAAAAAAAATCCCGTTACTTGTTAATGACGACGTGACCTCATACCATACCATGCATGATTGTTGTATTAATCATGGCACCTTAACCGTAGAATTCACTAATGATTATCTCTTCTTGTACCACAACCTATCTGTATCGCATCTGTCCCAAGGTCTACATTTAATGATGGAGCGTGACCATTAGGAGATAGCCAATATAGTGGTAGTTAGATAGCTCAGGTATCACAAGGTTCGTTTTAGACAAAGCTCCTAAATCATGACTATGTGATATTTCTATGAAGTTTTAGACAAAGTTCAGTGAATAGAGGATGGTGCTCTTGAGAATTGAACCCTGTTCCGTGAAAGAGTTAGAGAAAATGACCGAATACCAGAATAGTCTTCCATTGTTGCAGGAATCCATGTTCCTCCCATTTCTGCTGAAATTTAATGGTTTTGAGTGAGCCGTGGCATTAGAGTTTTCTTGGACCTTTGATGGGAGCTGAGCTAAGGTAGGAGCGTGGGAATTTGAAGTAACTAAACATTCTATATCTGATCCAGGTGACTCCAGACACAAGCAGAAGTCCCAGAGGACTTAGAAATGGTCAAAATTCAAAGTGGTCAGATTGCTCCCAAACTAGTACCAAATCGAAGTGCGCGTTGCCATGATTCCAACAGTGAGAATGACACTCAAATGCAAGCTCGTATGAGGGAGAACGAGCTAGTTAAAGTTTTGGTCAAAGTTGGGCTGTGGGTAGGTTTAAGTGTCCTACAATTTGACTAACCCCAGGGCATGAAACCTAGCTCCCGATAGCAGGCGAATTTGTTGGATCATTAATTTGTCTAATATCCCCTACATTAGACAAAATCAAAAATTGTGATTGGTATTAAATATATATATATATCTATATCTATATATATATATATATATATATATCTATATATATATATATATATATATATATATATATATATATATATATATATATATCTATATATATGTATATATATGTATATATATATATATATATATATATATATATATATATATATATATATATATATATATATATATATATATATATATATATATATATATATATATATATATATGTATATATAGACACGCACACACACACATATATACATATATGTATATATATGTGTGTGTGTGTGTGTGTATAACATAAAATAAAGTTTAATGTATAATTTGGGTTGACGGGCCATGACCCCCATCGAACCTCCAACCAACCACCAAATATATGCATTAAGCAATATTAAGTGGGGTGGGCGGGCCACCTCCAGTGGACCCGGTCCACACCCAAACCACATTACCATATATGTATTATCATCGTATTAATGTGAAGCTGGTGGGAGTTGAACCCACAGCCGGTGGGTCCGCTAGCCCTACTCACGTGACGGCCCCAAGTGTCACAACCCAAAACACCTTTTCCCATGTAATAAAACCAACAATACCCCTTTTAATACAACACATTAAACGGTAACCATAAGTCAAATGCAATGTTGCATAAATGTAATAAAAAACGTTATGAAATCACTGCACGCAGATTTTTGGGGGGGGGTAGTATTTGATCCCCCAACCTCCCCTTAAGAAATTGCCATCTTTTACAAACAGGCCAGTGGGGCCTCTTTGAAAAGTCTGCCTGAAACTGATTATAAAACCATTTTTCTCAGTGTACCAAGGGGGAATGGAGGAGAACAAGCAAGAAATTGAGACATATAATTTTTTTATTATTTTGTAGGTAGGATGATGAACCTAGGAAAAGTGCACGCGAAACCATGATTCAACCAAAGTCTCAGGAGGGAAAAAATTTTCTAGTGTCCAAATTGGACAAACTTTATGTCAATCGTACACCTCTCAGTGACACGAACCTGATGGTGCAATCGAAATTTTGATCTGAGCAACATACCTTCAAATGACTCGGAGGAGGGAATCTTTGAGGAATCTAGGGGGAATCTAAAAGATTCCTTAAGCCCCAGATTTTCACTTTGTTAGAATTTAGAAATTTGACAGTCGATTTTACACTATTTGATATCACACATCTGATGGAGCAATCATATTTTCCATTTGATCATTCTATTTTTCAGCCACCTTTTAAAATGGAGTGTAGGTGTTAGCTTTCATGTGTGAGTAGCCATTTCCATGAGATTCGATGTCGCAAGATTGATTGTATGGCCAGCTTC
Organism: Pinus tabuliformis; assembly: GCA_031772625.1. Lineage (NCBI taxonomy): Eukaryota > Viridiplantae > Streptophyta > Pinopsida > Pinales > Pinaceae > Pinus > Pinus tabuliformis. Next base: position 512,225,759 of record CM062808.1, on the reverse strand, counting down.
AGCAGTTTGACATCCTTTTCTTCAGATGGCCCCAGGGTGTGAGGTATATGTAATGTGTTCATGTACTTCCTTTTGCTATGATATGCATTGTGCTGCATAGATCCCTATTTGATGTTTGATGTGGGATCTTGTTTTCTTACCTGCTTCCTGATTCTTGCTTGATGTGACGCAGATTCATCTGTGAGATGTACTTCTTGTCATGTTGTTATTGATATCCCTTTGTCATCATTTTGATGGGATACTCATGTTTTATTCATGTATGTCTGAGTTGAGATCACTTTGATGCCATGATTGTTGGCATTATGATGCATGTGTTGTACTTGATGGAAACCCACTTGTAGCAGAACAACTCACTTGTATGTGGTAACTAGATGAATCTACAGAAGAGATATCAGATGTGATAAAATGCATGACAGTTGTGTTTACAGATGTGATGAAATGCAGGGTAGTTTCAAGGAATCTGTTCAGAAGGCAACTCACTCAGATGAAAGATCACAGTACAACATGAAAACAATAAAGAATTACAGTTCATACTAAAAAGAATGAAGAAAGAGAGGTATACGTAGGATCACCTTGACCAGGATGCGTATACATGCAGGTTAACAGAACAAAAGGAGCATATAACGTACACACACACTTTCATAGAAGAAAAAACATGTATACCTTGGAAAACTAAGTTTTTGGTCCGAGGTATTTCGTCCATGGTATTTTGATCCATGGTATTGGTCCAAGGTATCTCGTCTGAAGTATTGACCCTAGGTATTTGGTCCAAGGTATTGGTCCTAAGTGGTTTTGGTCCATGGTATTGAGAAAGGCCTAACACTATAAAAGGAGGAGAACATCATTAGGCCAAATGTGCAAGTATTGAATATCTGATGAAGTGTGAGATCCAGTATGAAGGTTATCAGTTTATGGTGCTTTGTTTGATCTGAACTAAGGATGAACCTTAATTGTTGATGGCGGATAAGATCTAATGATGGATTGGAATCTTAAGGCTTGAAATGGATTATCTTTATATGGTTTGATCATGTTTATTCTAGATATAAATATTAACGCATGTGTTGTTTTGTAAATGTTATGATCCGGGTATCACTGAAGTCTGGAATAGCTGCAAAATTATGAATTAATATTTACAGACATATATGCTGGTTGGCTTTGATAAAAGCGTGTATATATGATAGTTCAACACATCTAAGTAGTGTATACATTATGTAATATGATATTTGAAGTTACAGGTGGATTTGACTATTGTTGCAGAATTCTGGGTTCTACTCCATGTTCTAGTGACTGCAGATTGGTGACAGTATTCTAAATGATCAGATTGATTGTGATAGGTTGTCAAGTGATTGATTGATTGTGATTTTCTTCAGTGATGATGGGATTTTAGTGATTCAGTTATGGGTGATTCAGAGATTTATGATTGAATTTCAAGGATTGGTCAATGCAGATGTATTTGATGGTTGTAGTGCAGTGGTGATTGATTTTGAGCTTCAATGTTGATAATGGGTCCAGTATGAAAATAAGATGAAATGAGCCCTTCATGTGTATTGTTGTGTACCAGGAGCATCCAGTCTGAAAATTTATGAAACGTGGTCCCTGGAGGAATAGATAAGGTTGTAGCCTTTTGTAGGTTGATGCCTATGTACTAGTAAACATATCAGCTAGTAGAAGAGCTAGGGGGTATTAGCTCCCTTCCAGTAGAAGCTGGAGAATGTGAGAAGGTAGTAACCTTCTGCAGGTAGAAGCCTACGTACTGGTATGAGTTTACACTAGTACAATGTTGTAAACCTATTTTCTTATTATTAAAAGAAGACAGAGACAACAACAACAGGTGGTTTTCACCCACATTGGGTTTCCACCATAAATCTTGGTGTTCATGTGTGTTGCTTATGTGTGATGGTTCACTCTATTATTAACTGCATATGGTTACTGTTTAATGTTTAATAAAGTACTGATGCATAGATTAAAGATCAACATATGATGAATTAACTGAATCATTAGTTTGCTGGATATATGCTTGTTTCCTTAAACATAGTTACGTGTACACGCGAGTTACCCACATGGAAGTAGCATATATAAATTTGAGTATGAAAAGAAAAAGATTATTGACTTGACTAATACTGATTCACCCCACCTGCCCCCCCCCAAGTATTATTTCCAACAATTGGTATCAGAGCAGGTCCTTTGGTAGAAGCTTGATCGCTTGAAGGAGATCTGTAGAACAATGGGAAAGAAGCTAAAGAAGAAAGTGCCTCAGAAGAAGAAGACAACTCAAAGGAACAACGACAACAGGAGAGACAATTGGCCATTACGTGGAAGTAAGTATTCAGATTCTGAATCACCTTAGATTGAACATGGATAGGCAAATGAAGGATCAGGTACAAATTTTTGGTCTTCTAGTGATACTTTTCTTTGTTCATGAAAATTTGGAGATATTGGAAGTGTTCGTGAAAGAAACATAGAGACAGAAATTAAAGGACTTGCAGATAAAGTCAAAGATCAACAAGATCTATTTAACAAAAGGGAGTGCGCATTCAAAGAAGAAGTTACTAGATTAAAAGCTCAGCTAGAGGAAGGAAACAAAGTAAGGAATCAGTACAAGGAAAAGGAAGATAAATGTCAAAAGCTGTAGGATGAAGTGATATCATTAAGAAATGAAATAAATGATCAGAGTATAACAATCAAGAGACTTCAAGACAGATCTAGCTACTATATAAGTCTTGAAGTTGAGATCCTCTCTTTAAAAGAAGATCTAGAAAATAAGAAGAATGAAGAACTACCTCAAGCAGATGAAGAACAAGAAAATGAGATTCTCAAATTAAGGCAACAAGTGGAAGAAGGAAGAAAGGCTGAAGAAATCTTAAAGAAGGAATATCTGGAAAAGGAAGAGCAATATCAGGTTGAGGTAAATATCTTAAAAGGTAAATTAGAAGAAAAGGATAAATTATTACAATTTCAAGACAGTACTAAGATTTTGGATAATGTTCTTAGTAGTCAAAGGTCTCCTGCCATCAAAACTGGTCTTGGGTTTCATGAATCTGTTGAAGGTGAATCTAGCTCACAAAGTGAGGCAAGAAACTCTAATGAAAAATCTGGAATGCTCAACAAGGAGATGAGAGGTCAATTCCATTAAAAACCAAGGAAAGAAATTCTTTAAAGAAAATCTTTTACTCCTAACTGTGGTCGGTAATTTCCTCAAATGAATAATGTTGAATGTTTTATATGTCGTAATCTTGGACATGTTGCAGTGAGATGTGGAAGTAGAGTGGTTCAAGATCATCACACAAAAAGATCATCGGCTTCTAGGTACTTTAAGGGATATTGTTTTTCTTGCAATATTTTTGGTCACAAATCCATTGTCTGCTATAAAAGAAATATGAAACATGCAAGATGTTATGCATGTAACAAGTTTGGACATATTACAAAGGAATGCAAGAGAAAATTTCGGGCACCATACCAAAAGGAGAAAACATCATCACACTTGAAGATATGGAAGAAGAGGGAAGTACAGTCAGAAAAATGTGGCTTGACATAGTGTACAGACATAACATTCTCAGGGGAAGCCAAAAGTATGAAACTTCAATGTTCCAAATCTCATACGCAAGTTTCATGAAGACAAATCACGTATATATGTGAGTTTGAAGCTGCATAGTTGCGTATATGTAGTTTGAGAAAAATGCTATGGGACACTCTCAAAAAAACTGATGTGATATGATTCAAAAAATTATCATTTATCTTCTATGTCGTAGATGACTACAATCTGTGGATGTTATTTAGAAGTGTTATGATCCTCAAAAGTTGTTGATAACTCGATGTATATCTGATTGATGATGATGCCTTGATACTTCTTACTGATATATGCAATGATCAGATCTGACAGTGAACAGGTGGAACAGGTTCAGGGGGAGAACATGCTATGCTTCTAACAAAGCATTGTTGGCATTATGTTTAGAATTATTTGGTACCTAATCAATGATGATGATGCTTATATGGCTAAATGATACATCTTGCTATGTTATGGTTATGAGTTGCCCATGATAAAATATCAGATGATACTTGGGATTGCGTAGTTGGTATTCAGATGATTGTGAATGACTTTTTGATGATGCATATATGTTTCTTACATGGTGATCTTCATAAGGATGAGGAGAAGTACAAAGCTTGAGTACACAACTTCATTATTTGATGATGAACCACTTATTTCTTTTATGCTACTGTCATCATGCCTTCAAAGATGCATAAAGTTCATATAGTACGGTTACGATGCAGGATTCCTATAGCTCCTAGCTCTCACATGGTTGAGGATTGTTGTTGTTGATGATATCAAGAAATCTTGATAAATGACCATGAGCTCATGGTTTGCTAGATACATATTGATATCTCTTTGATGGATATACAATATGATGTATACCTGGATGATTACTTAAGTTGCATATTGTTGGATGCCCAAGAGAATGGTGTTATTACAGGTCACATGAAGACATAGCTATTTGAAGACATGGCTTACTTAATCACATAATGAGTTCTTACATTATGATGATAGGTTGATACTCACATATGTTGATTATCATGGTTGATGCTTATCAAATATGGGATGTTCCCTAGTGATGATACATGCTTGATATATTGAAGGTTCTTGTGGAAAGATCATGTAGTTCTTGATGATGATGTGAAATACCATAATGTGATTACTATGGTGTTTTCACATATGATATGGTGTGAATGATTTTGTGCTACTGCTTGGAGATATGACATATGCTGAGTTGATTCATGGAAGGCTCTTTCTACTAAGGAAATGAAGCAAGTTGATCTTGATGAGATCAAAAGGGTGATTTGATATCTATATGCAGACATACTTTGCCACAGGTTGATGATATTTACACTGTCATATCTTGGGAACTAATAATGGACATATACAGGTTGCTGGTATGGATGTTGTTGACAAATGCTTATGGAGTAGATCATACATGGTGTATGATAGTTGCTATCATGGTCTTGTTTAGATATTTGGTCTCTGTTATAAATGTCATGAATATCATTCGATGTAAAGGTTGAATATAAATACCCATGATGTAATAATTTGTCTCTGTCTGTTGTAGTCTTTTCATGAGTCCCTTTTGATCATATGATGTAATTTGTAACCCCACTATGCATGGGAAGGACAATGTAATAATTGACATATTTCAGTCATGTATACTCCCACTTGGTTGGGAGGATGAGTCAAATTCATTATATCGCCACTTGGTTGGGAGATTGATGTATGTATGAGTCATCATTGATAGGAAGGTTAAACTCACATAGTTGAGTGATAGAGTCATGTTATTCTTTTGAAAAATATTTGCAGACTCTGTATGTGCTCAGGGGGAGCATGGATGATATAGTGCATCTCAGCATAGACAAAGGGGATTTCAATCAGAGAATTCAGCATGTGCCTAGGGGGAGCCTCATCAATATTTATGTTTATCTATTCATATATGAAAGTCTTCATTTTTGTCAGCCCTTTGCTCTTGATATCAAAGGGGAAGATTATCTTGTTCGCCCTTTGCCCTTGATGTCAAAGGGGGAGAGTATTTTGGTGTTGCTTGTTATCTCTAATAGTTTCTACAGCTTGCAGTAATAAACACCAAATTGGTTGCCATCAAGTCCAAAGGGGGAGATTGTTGGCATTATGATGCATGTGTTGTACTTGATGGCAACCCACTTGTAGAAGAACAATTCACTTGTATATGGTAACTAGATGAATCTACGAAAGAGATATCAGATGTGACAGAATGCATGATAGTTGTGTTTACAGATGTGATGAAATGTAGGGCAGTTTCAAGGAATTAGTTCAGAAGGCAACTCACTCAGATGAAAGATCACAGTACAGCATGACAACAACAAAGAATTACATTTCAAACTACAAAGAATGAAGAAAGAGAGGTATACGCAGGTTCACCTTGACCAAGCTGCGTATACACGCAGGTTAACAAAACAAAAGGAGTGTATAATGTACACACGCACTTTCACATAAGGAAAAGCGTGTATACCTTAGAAAACTAAGTTTTTGGTCTGAGGTATTTGGTCCATGGTATTTTGATCCATGGTATTGGTCCAAGGTATCTGGTCCGAAGTATTGACCCTAGGTGTTTGGTCATAAGTGGTTTTGGTCCATGGTATTGAGAAAGGCCTAAAACTATAAAAGGAGGAGAATATCATTAGGCCAAGTGTGCAAGTATTGAATATCTGATGAAGTGTGAGATCCAATATATAGGTTATCAACTTATGGTGCTTTGTTTGATATGAACCAAGGATGAACCTTAACTGTTGATGGAGGATAAGATCTAATGATGGATTGGGATCTTAAGGCTTGAAAGGAATTATCTTTATATGGTTTGATCATGTTTATTCTAGATTTGAATACTGACGCATGTGTTGTTCTGTAAATGTTATGATCTGGGTATGACTAAAGTCTAGAATAGCTACAAAATTATGAATTAATATTTACATACATATACACTGGTTGGCTTTGATAAAAGTGCGTATACACGCTAGTTCAACACATATAAGTAGTGTATACATTATGTAATATGATATTTGAAGTTATAGGTGGATCTAACTGTTGTTGCAGAATTATGGGTTCTGCTCTGTGTTCTGGTGACTACCATTTGGTGACAATATTCTGAATGATCAGATTGATTGTGATAGGTTGTCAAAGTGTTTGATTGATTGTGATTTGCTTTATTGATGATGGGCTTTCAATGATTCAGTTATGGGTGATTCAGAGATTTATGATTGAGTTTCAAGGATTGGTCGATGCAAATGTATTTGATGGCTGTAGTGCAATGGTGATTGATTTTGACCTTAAATGTTGATAATGAGTCCAGTACAAAAATTAGATGAAATGAGGCCTTCATGTGTATTATTGTGTACTAGGAGCATCCAGTCTGAAAATTTATGAAACGTGGTCGTGGAGGAATAGAGAAGGTTTTAGCCTTCTATAGGTTGGCGCCTACGTACTAGTAAACATACTGGCTAGTACAAGAGCTAGGGGGTAGTAGCTCCCTTCTAGTAGAAGCTGGAGAATGAGAGAAGGTAGTAACCTTCTGCAGGTAGAAGCCTGCGTACTGGTATGAGTCTACACTAGTACAATGTTGTAAACATATTTTCTTATTATTAAAAGAAGACAGAGATGACAGTAGCAGGTGGTTTTCACCCACATTGGGTTTCCACCTTAAATCTTGGTGTTCATGTGTGTTGCTTATGTGTGATGGTTCACTATGTTATTAACTACATATGGTTACTATTTAATGTTTAATAAAGTACTAATGCATATATTAAAGATCAACATATGATGAATTAACTTAATCATTAGTTTGTTGGATATAGGCTTGTTTCCTTAAACACAATTGCATGTACACGTGGGTTACCCACATGGAAGTAGCGTATATAAATTTGAGTATGAAAAGAAAAATATTATTGATTTGTCTAATATTGATTCACCCTCCCCCTCTTAGTATTATTTCCAAAAATGTTGGCGGGATGCTCATTATTAATATACATGAAATTTTGTCATGTTGATAGGAGTCCTTTTTGAATGAGAGTTCCTGCTGTGGAACATCTCTTGGATTCACTCCTGCGTGAGGGAATATTGTTTGTATGATAGAGAAAACACATGCATGTACATAATCACTCTTTCCAACACTTAATGTAGTGACCTACACCATCTTGACACCAAGGCTCAGAGATGTAGTCCCTCCTGGATGAACTCCATTATCAATGTCTTGTGTTTTATGTTGCTGATTCTTGTCATGTTCCTTTTTCATTACAACATGAATATATGTTCACTTATGCTATTTTAATGCAATTCTAATCACATCATGAAAGTAAAATATCTTGGTTAAATCTGGGAGTTGAGTCAACTCAGATCAAGTTTGGTATCAGAGCGATATTTCCATGGATGTGAATTGTGAGCATGAACAATGGCATGTGTAGCAACAGAGGATGAAAAAGAAATGTATGAGACCATGCTCAAAATTTTCCAAAGGGTTGAAATAATGTATGAAGCTCTACAAAAGGAGACAGAGGAAAAGGAGTGATTGCAACTTCAGTTGTGAGCCACAGAAGAGGCCCTGGAAGAACTGAAGCACAATAAAAAAATCCTTCAAGTAGACAACACTAAATTGAAGATGCTTCTACAAGAAGAGAAATAGGAGAAACACATTTTGCTACAACAATTGCAAGCTAAGGACGAGGCCTTGGGAAAGTTGCACTGTGACCCATGTGAGGTAAAAAGTAGTTCTCTGAATTCATGTATGTTTCCTGATGATGATTTCGCTGTTTTTGAAAATCATACCACAGGAATGGGCTTCAAACTGTTGAAGAAAATGGGGTATGAAGGAAAATGCTTGGGCATTAGTGGCTAAGGCATTGTCAATCCCATCAAAGTATAGGAATTACCTCACTAGGCAGGACTTGGGTATGTCGAAAAGGAAGTTGGGGAATGCACCAAGACAGACAGTGAACCACCAACAATAGATGATGAGAAACCCTCATCAGTTCTTTCCAACTCGACAGGGAAGGTAAAAGAGGTTGACCTCCTTTTAGTTTCGTCTTCACATAATATGATTTCTATTGGAGATGTGGAGATACCAATTATAGTGACAAACATGAGGCTCCTTACCAGGATGAGGTACAGGGATGAAAAATAACTTGGTGTTAATAACCAAGGTATAAATCAACCATTGTAGGTTGTGTAGAGACCTCAATTTATAGGCTTGAGATACACTGAAGGAGAATGCTCAAGGCTATTAGATTCTTCTGAGATGTCGTCGAAATCATCGAGGAAAGAGAATAATGGGAACACATCCCCATCATCCCATGGAAGTTCCCATTGTAGGGAAAGAGCTGAGGCAAGCTCTCAGCGCCATACTTACACCAGAGATGGAAAGGAAAGGTATAACCAGTCTTGATATTCGAATGTTCATTTCCATTATAATCATGTTGTCAATTATGGACATAAATCAAGACATCGAAAAACATGTACCTTTTGTGGATTACATAACCATACATTTTCTAAGTGTTGGACAAGAATCGCAGCACCCAAAAGGAGGAGGCATGAAAGACCCTCTCAAGAGCAGGTAAAGAAACATGTTAAGTAGATATGGAGAAAGAATACCTATTGCAGTCATTGCGACAGAGGTGGCCATCAACAAGCCACATGTTGGAGGCTCCATCGGGAGGAGCACCTTAAAGACAAAGTGTCAGTGCATGAACCCGATGAAATGATTGTTCAAACAGTGAATGTGCCGCAAGGAGGCGACCTGTTCACCTCGATAAGTGAAAAATGGTTTCTAAAAATGTTAGCTTGTCATGGTCATGCTTTTGTGAATCATTTGTTGCATTTTAAGATGTAAAAGTGATGATGTGTTTTCCATCACCTGTTAAGCAACAATGGTGTCTGGTCTTATTTTGTGTTGCATTTTAAACTGTGAAAGTGATGTCATGTTTCCATCACTTTTCAAAGAAACAATAGTGTTTGGCCTTATTTTTCTAAATCATGTGTTGCAGTGATGATTTTTTTTCCATCACGTGTTGAAGCAACAATGATATGTTGGCCTTGTCTTGAAAGTTGGGGTATTGTTTCCATTTTGATGTAAACTTGACCACCGAGTATGTGTTATAAACCCATGTCAAGTATGGGATGCTTGGGTCATTAGTTGGTCATGTAAGTCAAGAATGTAATTTGCAAAAAAAATTACTACAGGTTTGCAGAGGTTGCAGGTGTTGGCTCATTGCTTATGGATCTGAAGGACAAAGGTGAAGGAGAAGGAAGGGTGACTTATCACACAATTGTAAGTGCAGACAAGGTACAAAGAAGTGGCAGATTATTTTCATGCTTTTGGAGGACCAAAAGCTCCTTAATGGGGAGGATTGATCTAGGTGGCTCCAAACACAAGAAAAAGTCCCAGAGGACTCAGAAAGGGTCAAAATTGAAAGTAGTTAGATTGCTCCCAAAACAACACCAGATCAAAGTGCTCATCATCCTGATTCCAACGATGTTAACATAACTGAAATCCGAGCTCGTATGAGGGAGAATGAGTCAGTCAAAGTTTTGGTCAAAGTTGGGTTGTAGGCCAGGTTTAAGTGTCCTACAATTTGAACGACCCCGGAGCATGAAACTTAGCTCTCAAAAGATGACGAATTTGTTGGATTGTAAATTTGTCTAATATGCCATATATTAGACAAAATCAAAAATTGTGGTTGGTATTAAATAAAAATAAAAATAAATATAAGTTATGAGGTGGCAGGCCATGACCCTTGTCACCTCCCCTCCCAAAGCCACATATAATTAAAACATAAAAAAAATTTTAATATTAAATTTGGGTCGACGGGCCATGACCCTCACCGACCCTCCAACCAACCACCAAATATATGAATTAAACAATATTAAGTGGGGTGGGTGGGCCACCTCTGGTGGACCCAACCCACACCCCAACCACATTGCAATGTACGTAATGTGATCACATTAATGTGAACCTGGTGGGAGTTGAACCCATGGTCGATGGGTCCGCTAGCCCCATGTGTCACAACCCAAAACACCTCTGCCCAAGTAATACAACCAACAACGACCATTTTAATACAACACATTAAACTATCACCATAAATGAAACGTGTCGTTTCATAAATGTAATACAAAAACATTATGAAAAAATTGCACGCGGATTTGTGGGGGGCAAGATTTGATCCCCTGACCTCCCCTTAACAAATTGCCATCTTTTACTAATGGCCCAGTGGGGCCTCATTGAAAAGTCCACCCGAAATTGATTATCAACCCATTTTTCTCAGTGCACCCAGGGGGAATGGAAGAGAATGGGCAGGAAAATCAAGACATATAATTTTTTTATTATTTTGTAGGTGGAACCATGAACCTAGGAAAAGAGCAGGTGAAACCATGATTCAGCCAAAGTCTCAGGAGGATGAAATTTTGCCAGTGTCCAAATTGGACAAACTTTATGTCGATCCTACACCTCTTAGTGACACAAACCTGATGGCGTAGTTAGAATTTTGATCTAAGCAATAGATATTTAGATGACTCGGAGGTGGGAATATTTGAGGAATCTAGGGGGAATCTAAAAGATTCCTTAAACCCCATATTTTCACTTTGTCAGAATTCAGAATTTTGACAGTCAATTTTACACTATTTGACACCACGAATTTTATGGTGCAATCTGATTTTCCATTTGATCATTCTGTTTTTCAGCCACTTTTCAAAATGGAGTGCAGGTGTCAGCTTTCATGTGTGAGCAACCATTTCCATGAGATTCGACGCCGCAAGATTGATGGTATGACCAACTTCAACAGTTTGACATCCTTTTTTTCAGATGGCCCCAGGGTGTGAAGTATATGTAGTGTGTTCATACACTTCTTTTTGCTATGAGATTCATTGTGCTGCATAGATCCCTGTTTGATGTTTGATGTGGGATCTTATTTTCTTACTTGTTTCATGATTCCTGCTTGATGTGACGCAGCGTCATCTGTGAGATGTACTTCTTGTCATGTTGTTATTGAGATCCCTTTGTCATCATGTTGACAAGATACTTATGTTGTAGTCATGTATGTCTGAGTTGAGATCCCTTTGATGCCATGTTGGTAGGATGGTCATTATTAACATACATGAATTTTATGATGCTGATAGGAGTCCTTTTTGAATGAGAGTTCCTATAGCAAAACATCTCTTGGAGCCACTCTTACATGAGGGCATATTTCTTGTATGATATAGAAAACTCATGCATGTACATCATCACGCTTTCTAGCACTTAATGCAGCGGCCTACACCATCTTAACACTGGGGCCCGTAGACGTAGTCCCTCCTGGATGAACTCCATTATCAACGTATTGTGTTTTATGTTCTTGATTCTTGTCATGTTCATTTTTCATTACAACATGCATATATGTTCACTTATGCTATTTTAAATGAAATTCTAATCACATCATGAAAGTAAAAAATCTTGGTTAAATCCAGGAGTTGAGTCAACTCAGATCAATATCACAAGCCATGCGATTACCAGTAGAAGGTGAGTAGTGGTTCAAAAAGGAGAATGTCGAGAAGGAAAGGTGGCGTCAATTTGTGGTCAATATAAAACAAAAAGTGGATTGGAAGAAAGCACTGCCATGCAGTGCCTTGCAAGGAAAATGGAAAGACTTCTTGTACATATTACAGAAGTTCCTCACCTATGAGAGTCGCTAATCATTGACCTTCTTGTGTCATATTCGACTATTTCTACATATTGGGTCAGATAAACTTATCAATTTCCCCTATTTTCTGCTAAGAAGCTTGAAGAAAATGTCAAAAGGGGTTCAGAGAGGTAAGACGAGCCAAGTTGCATGAAATTTATACCATCATTGGTTGATTGCAATTTTAGTTAAGAAGGAATTAGCTATCAAGAATATGATGTGGGAAGTATTTTTGAACAAGTTACAGAAAAGAGGTGTAGGGAAATCCTCTAGCAAGAAGAGTGCAAGCAAGAAGGGGAAGACTGAAACCCTAACCCTACGCCCTACCAAGACTAAGAACATAGAAGAGTTAGTGCAGGCAAAGGAGTGAAAGCTTGTTGTTGAAACCCTGTCTACATAAAAAACGAGGACCCGAAGCTTGGTCAAGAGGACTACCTCCTTGAAGGAAGCCCACATTCAATTGACTTCCCCAATCAATTTGGATGACTCCCAACCTCCTTCACCAGTCGCAGACAAACTTACAGTGCTTGCAGATGTTGTGGCTCATATAATGATTAGTGAGGGAGATATTGATCAAGAAGACATCACACCCTTGTCAGTTTTGCTTGGAAAAATGGATAAAAGGAAAATGACTCCGACACCTAGTGCAAGTAGGTAAAGGCCTGATAGAGGATTGAATGGATGTTGAAGTGAAGGGTACTGAAACCCTTCATGATATTGAAGTGCAGGAAGTTAATGACCAGGGTGATATCGACCTCGATGATGTAGCACTGGTCTGGAGTAAACTATCGAGAAAACTCCCACACAAGAAGAATTTGTTAAGGACGACCCCACTATCCACCTGAATAGAGATTAAGAAACATATCAAAGGGCTCAAGGTACTGAACTAAACTTTGAAAGGAAAAGGCATAGTGTAGAAACAAAAGAAAGTAGAGCTGGAAGGAGAAGTGAAGGAGAAAAAATGCCAAGTGAAGATATGGAAATTCTGAGCATTAAACTGCTATGGTCGTCTCAAAAAGGTGACTAAACAACTCAAGAAAGCTTAAGGCAAGACGAGGAAGATAATGAAAGTAGGAATTAACATACAAGTACAAGATTGAAAGAAGGCTCCCTTGTTTTGGTTTTTTTTGCAGATGGTAAAGGTTGTGTGAGGACACAAAAAAAAGTAGAGATTGGAGGATGTTGGTAGGCTAGATTGTCCCATTTTTAAACCTCTACCCTACTATAGATACATGACCAAATCCTCTATTTTGACCAAAGAACCTATTCATTCCTGTACCTTTCTATGAAATCATGCACATTCTTTCACACTCTTTGTATTTTCATATTTAAATGCTTGTCATGGAATTATTTACTCATTTATGGATTTTATACCTTTAATTATCCTTGCAACTAATATTTGTCTTTCCTAAAGTATTTGATAAACAAATGTATTAATCATTGTGATAGAATGGTCAAGTGCAGGTAGGATTCCTGCAACATCTGGTGGATTCCTGCACTCTCGTGACAATGCACCAATCGATGCGTATCTTTAGTAAAGGATCAATTGAGCTCGAGTTGGGCTCAGAGTGGGAGAGAAATCAATGGATTGAAGATCAGGACCTCGGTCATATATCTTTGATTAGTATTTTGTAAACATCCAAAAGGATTATTTAAGCTATTATTATGATTTCATTACAGTCGTAGGCCTGAAGGCTTGTATATAATGTAAAACTATGATAGGAATTAAGCGCGATGCTATGGTAAAATTTTTCTTAGAGATTGTAATTATTTTTGAGTATTTCCTCACTGGGATGGATCACAGATCCAAGATGTATTTTCGCTTTTGAAACTAGTATAAAGGAATGTGCCAGTACGCAGTTTCATTTTCCATTCGGATTGTGATGAATCTTTGACCAACTGGATTTCTCGATTTCATAATAGGGAAACGAGCTGGTTGGCCAGGGCTCGACCAACCCAACTCATTCTCCCTTTATTTGAAGGTGTCTTAATTTAATTTAAAGTGGAAGCGTGAATTTGTTATTTACTTTGATTTTCCTCACAAGTAAAAGATTTGATTTCATTTATAGTTATTTCATTACAGATCTTAGATGTGTAGGCTTAGAAGTATTTGACTTCAATTTCCATAAGATTTCCTTTGTAATGCTTGATTTCATTTCTGCAAGATCGGTACAAGCACGCCACTTATACTAGTGCATTTCTAGTTCTGCAAGTTGATTTCATTTGTCTGGTTTCACAAGTCTTTTACTCCTTTCCTTTTGCAAAAGTTATTTATTCCTTCCCAAAAGATTGATGTTTGTTTCGAAACTAAGGGAATTATTAATATATAAGGTTTCACTTAAGATTTAATTATGGTGTGATGAATATGGAATAAACGATGTAGTAACTTACAGGTCTGTGCTTGCACTGAACACTTTCGAATAAAGGATTGAATTTCATGATTAATTATTAAATGAACCTTCTGAGTTAAACATTAAAAGGAAGATATAAATTACATGCACAACTATCTCAGGAAAAACCTGTTTACACAACCAGGTAATTTCCATAATTATATAGAAGAGTTTTCTATTTTAAAGAAAGATTTACTTTAACTTTTGAAAATCATTTCCTGTCTAGAATATAAGTTTGGTTGAAGCATATTTCTACTTGTGAGAATTTACTTTCAAATTCTATTTTCTTTGCACTCTATTTCTCTTAACACAGTTTTCATTTTTCGCAAGTAATCTAGAAACCAAGTGTAGAAACACTGATTATCTGGTGCAGGAACCTTAGATCCAGTACAAGATCAGAGTGTTCTAGCTCGGACACTTAGAGTTCCTGTACGAAGGTTAGAACTTCAGTACAAACATAAAAGATCCTTCCGGTATCTAAACCTCATTCTTGTGTAGAACAACATTTGGGTACATGAACATTGTTGTAGTACAGGAATAACAATTTAGTGCAGGAAAAAATATATTTAAAGAAGAAAGATACACTAAATAACTTATTTATCACACTGTCTCACTGAAGGTAAATATAAAGGGCCATTTCATTAGTTAATATTGTTCATAATGAATAAAGAATCCATTTTAGTTTCTACAAAAGTACTTTTCATTTATTCCAGCAGGATACTTTATTTGAGTATCAATTGCTGCTTGATCATAATTCTTCTTTCGACTCTATAAATTTGTGATCTAAGAAGTAGGAATAAAATCAAGAAAAGTTCATATCATTTATGGCATTTCCTGTGCTTCACCTCTAAGTTTAAAAAACCCTTGGGTTGACAACTAAGTGTTGAAGGAGTCTGCTGAATTGTGATTCCTGCACCCAACACAGCTAAACATAGAGCTAGGATGATGTGGCTTGACAATGCAATAGTGGAGTAAGATGTATCTATCCATCAATAGTCCCACAAGTCCACGCAATCCCAATTGAAGTTCCTAGGATGTAATATATTTGTGTGCAATGGGAGGTCTTGAGGATGACTTAGATTTGGGAATATGTGGAGCAATTGATACAACAATGGACCAGAAATGATCAGTGAATGTTGGCATCGGAGGTCCATGGGACAAATCACCCCAGGAGGCCTTCCCAAAAAGTTGTAAAATTGCCTGGCAAGGTGAACTCCCGGTATTATGTAACTCGGGAGAACATTAGAAAGCAAAAAAGCCATTGATTAGCAGAATTATACAATAGGACATCCCCACAAAATAAATAATCCTGGGAGGCCTTCATCGAAAGAAACCAAAAGGATTTGTAAAGTTGAACTCCTGGGATGACAGGACTCTGGGAGGACATCAACAATATTTGATTGGCATAGAAGAGTTTAAACAACCCATATGTAACACGTCACCTTAAAAGGTTTGATCCCAAAGAGCCAGGGGTAGGCATAGTTTGAAGACTCTTGGAATGACTTGGCACTGAGAATATGTGGCAGATGATGAATTAGTAAAAGGGATTGAGACCCTTAGAACATTTTAAGAAATAAATTAATGAAAAAACAAATTCCTAGTACCCTTCCTTCTCTATACTAGAAGGAATCACAAATCAACAACATAAGTACAAGTGGATGCCATTATGGTAGATGATGTAAACATGACATAAGCATAGGTAATGTGGCAGTATGGACCAGAGGATACATGGAAAGTATTTTTTACATTTTCATGTGGCAAAGTCAGACAAATATAAGTGACATGTGTCACCACTCAGGAGGCGCTACATGATGATGATGTAATCATGACATTATCTAAACAAATCACCCCATAAGAGTTTCCACAGAAAAAAATAAAATGCACATATGAATACCTCTCTAGGTTGACTAGGCTCTAGGACATGGTGGAATCCACATAATAATGAAATATCAACTTGGATTGATTGTTCCACGAGTGTAGAATTGTAACCTCATGGGACAGATAACCCGAGAGGCACTGCACATGAAGGAGATAAAAGAGTGAAAGAGAGGTAGCTTCGACTTGAATAAACATTGAGGAATGGTGGCATGTGGAGCTAGAACCAATGAAAAATGGAAAGGGCACAAGTGGAGAGTGGATTCCCTCCAAGAAAGGTAATTCTAGATCACAGTCCCTAGAATAATTTTCAAAGTTGAATAGGGATATAAGACCAGGAGTTAAGATTGACCACCATGACATAGTTCATGCAGAATTGACCATGACATAGTTCATGCAGAATTGTAACCAAGGGTGCAGAGAAGTTTGCAAAAATTTATTAAGTCCTCGTGGATATATCTTAGAAGGGCCCTATGGTAAGTTATATGTTGTGATTAAAGCACTTTGGGTTGTGTTGAAGGTTT
Organism: Pinus tabuliformis; assembly: GCA_031772625.1. Taxonomy (NCBI): domain Eukaryota; kingdom Viridiplantae; phylum Streptophyta; class Pinopsida; order Pinales; family Pinaceae; genus Pinus; species Pinus tabuliformis. The sequence continues at coordinate 512,208,754 of CM062808.1, read as the reverse complement.
ATCAGTGTTAAGGGCTTTGAGCATATGAAGAAGTCAACAACCCTTAAATTTTACATTTATTCCATGTTAGGGCCTAAATCTACTTCACGCTGAGAAAGGCAGGATCTAGGGTAATATCAAACCATGCTTAACCTGGTAGCTAGCCCTACCAGGTTGGGAAGGGCTCTCTCCTTGTCAATCTCAGGAAAATATGATCAATGAGGTTTGATATGACTGATGTAAAGACTAATTTTAGGCTAGGTATATGCTCAGAGGAGTTTGATTGAATTTGATGATGTTTTTCTGGCTCAAAAGTGAAAGGCAGATTTGGGTCTGGGGATTGGACTCAGTTTTGCAGAGGTTTCTGTGGGGCGAGGTAGGAAAATGGTTTAGTACTTTAAATTGAATGAGATGGAGAGTCTTAGGACTGGTGAGGAGTTGGAGAGGGCATGAGAGTCTTAGGGATCCTCTTCAAATAGTAGAAAACATAAATAACCAAACAAACCCTAGGTAGAGCACTGCAATTTCAATGATTTCTACCTTTATCCTTGATTCATTTAGTTCAGCTGAAAAAGAGAGAAAATGGCATACATAAACACATGTAAAACTTGAATTATAGAAGAAGGCACTATACCAAATCAATTTTCCACAAGAATCCCACAAAAGGCTACAAGCCCTGGTCTATTCCTTTGCCAAACTGTAGAGATGCATGTACAATGCTGCTCAAAGATTTCACAAAGTCCAACCTTTACCAATGACTGAAAAAGTACTAGATATAGGCAACACACAAATCATAATAGGATTTAGGGGTAGAATTCATGATTTTAGGAGCTATTTCAACAAGATCTAAATTAAGAACTGAAAAGTAGGCAATGGAACAGCTTGCCTCTAAAACCTAGGAAACTAATTCACTCAATTTCAAACTACCTTTTCATGATGTATCTACCTCCATGAGTGAATTTTTATCATTTGTACATCAAAATACATCAAGTTACATCCAATTACATCATGAGTTTGACTATGAGAGAGAGAAAAATCAAACTGAGAAAAAATTAGGCGAAAAAACAGAGTTTTTTGGCAAAAAAGTCAATTTTCCATTCTGTGCGTCGTGCCACTATCCCTGTGCATAGCGCATTTTCGTAACTTATTTTGGAGGCCTTCCCATACACCAAATTTTCTCCAAGTGGGATTGTTGGAAATTGATGTCTGTTTACTTTCCAGAATAGGTGGAATTTCTAAATTTGGTGTCCATTTTCCTCTCCAAAAGTGAGTTCTCCAACACTACTTCTTGTGTGGCCAAAAAGGGGCAAAAAGGGCATTTTTGAGGTGTTTTTGACCCTTTTGGAAGCTCAAAACTTGACAAACTTTCTTAGCCATTTGTGGGAATTCATATTTTTGCATGAGGAATCCAAAAATGTTGAGTCTTTCTTCAAAGGAGGTCCCTAGCAAAAGTGCGCGCCAGGTGGCGCAACGCACCAGGCAGAAAAACCTGTGTTTTGCTCCAAAAATTCAAAATTGACAAAAAGTATCCCAAATTTCTTGAAATTTGGGCTGAGTGACCTGCATCAAGTGCTATGTTGGGCTAAGGAAGCCTCAGCCAATATTTTGAGTTTATCTTGGTCTTTCTTCCTCCTCAAAGTTTTCCTCAACTTGGCTTTCAAGGTCCTTATTCTCGCTTTGCAAATCTTGTTTCTTGCCAAATATTGATAGGCCATGTGCCTCAACATCTTTTTCTCTTTTTTGGCCTTCTCCAACATCTTCTCCAAGTGCATGTTTTCCCTCTCAAGCCAAGATTCGTGATCAGCTTCAATCTCCTGCTCTAGCGGTCTCAACTTGATTTTCCTCCTCTTGGCTGCTTGCTAGTGTTATCTTATGTTTTGGAGCTCCATGATAGTCTGATGGTCCTATAACTATTTTTTCCTTTTCTCAAGATAGTTTGTTACCCACTTGGCTCTTTCCAGGTTGAGAGACAAGTCATGAATGTCAACTTCTTGTTCCTGGATGATCTCCTTGAGCATTGAGCTTTAGGAGCCCAAATCAATGTCATCATCCTGAATGAAAATAAACTCTCACTCTTGACCTTTAAAAGGCCCTTCATCATGCACTAGTTGTTTGCATTTGTCTTGTACCTGCTTTTCTATTGAATGAAATGAGACCCCTTCCACCCTGAGTGGGGATAATACTCATTTTGCTGTAGCAAATAGTCTCCTTGTCCCCTTTTGATAAGTGATGAATACTGGCACACAGGTGGTTTGAGTCTCATGCACTTCTTGCTGATGTGAAGGCCCTCCTGCCTCATGAAAAACTAATGGGGTCACTTGAGGACTTTTGAAAACCTTATGTGAAATGAAAGCATCCCATGAAACATTCATCAAGCTCAGCTGATGCGAAACCACAATCTTGATCAATGCAAAGTGATAAATGTTGTTGTATTGTTGATGAGGAGGTTTCCTTTGCACCAATGTGGTCATTTTCTCAATATTATAGCACATTAAATAGGGGAGGTTCATCATCCTCACTCTAGTGAAATGCATCAATAATTTGACATGATAGGTGTATAAGCGAGAAAATCTGCCTCCACAGCGGAAATATTTGATTATGAGCTTCATGAGTGGAGCATATGTGTCCTGTAGGTATCTGAAAAGGAAGACCCTACTGATTTGCTTATAATAGCTAGCCTTGATATAAGGCTCATAATTCTCTTTTTCCACAAGCTTTCCTTTGTTCCACTGTTCACCCACATTCGGAATACCTATTACTTCTGAGATAGGTTCACTTGGCCATTATGTAGATAAGTGACAAACAACCAGGCAAGATCATAGCAAGAATGATCTCTAAAATAGGGGTACACACCTTTAACACAAATATAGTGCGATCAGGTGCACTGGTGATAGGTGTGGGACCGCAGGTAGGACAAACAGAAAGTGCGGAACCAGAGTTTAAGAAGCTCATAGCGGGTGCGTCGTGCCAGTGCCCAGGTGCGCCACGCCTCTCTGCAGACCCGTTTTGGAGGCATTCCCGGTGTCCAAATTAGGCATGGGATAGATTTTTGGAATGCGTATCAAGTCTACTTTCCAACTCAACTTGAATTTTTCAATTTGGATTTCATTTGCCTTGTCAAAATTCAAATCTCACAAGACTGGTCAAAATGTGCAAAATGAGGTTGCCTTAAGGAAGAGTGTTGTTGTAGTCAACTTTTTAAGGTCTTCCTCAACTCCAAATTGAGCTCATGATAGTTCATTGGAAATATACTTAGTTATAGTTATCATTTGACTCATCAAGCAAGCCATTGGGCCAACCAATCTAGGAGAAATCTTGATTTTCCCAAGGTCACTTCAGAGGAGCATCAATTCTACTGAGGCAACTGTATTTTTGACATTTCTCTAAAACCTTGACACCCGTGTAAAATGTGAAGGAGGTTTTTATTCCTTTCCCTATTGTGGACAAAAACCTCTCTCTGTTTTCCCAAATTCATATTTTCTTGCTCAGAAACATCATTGGAGTAAAACCTATCCCAATGTGTGGAACAGGGGATTTGTCGAAAGGAAGTGAAATGAAGGGGATAAGGGGCTTCTAAATTCTTGAGAAAATTTTGGGAAGTAGGGAGGGATGTTAGGAAGTAGGGGAAAGTTTAATTTCAAATATTTAGTGAGGGGAAAGGGTCCAAAAGGGCAAAACACAGGACTAGCCTAGAAAATTGTCAAATTGTAGCAAGAAACTAGGGTTTGTGCGAAAATGGGGAATTTGAGGGATATCAGTGGTGGGAAGTGTTTAATAAGGTACATTAAGGATAGGGGAAGGTGTATGAATATCAGGATACAAGTTTTACGGATGATTTGACCATCCAAGAGAAATTACCTTCAAAACCCTAAGAGAGGGAAATGAACCTTACCTAGGCACAACTGAAGCATGAGCAAGGTGTAAAATGACCCATTGGACCCTGACATGATGATAAAAACCCTCTGAATGATGGTACACTCATCTGAATGGTGACATGGACTGACATTTGGACAACTTTGAAAGGAGTGAAAACAAACCCTAGACCTAATACCTAGTGACCAAATTTTTCTTGAAGACTCATTGAAATGACAAAATTTGACCTTGACATCTTAAAATCACTTTGTAAGAGCATGTTTGATCACTGGAGGAAGGTTTCAAAGACTGACACTAACATTCCATATACAACAAAGCACTAAAATTCTAAAAAATAAGGCATGAACGAGTTGGAAGCAAGTATAGAGGCATGGATAGATTAGAGGAAAAGTTAAGCAAATTGGCTAAATTTTGTGATGCACTAGATTTAGAAAAGCTTTGCTAAATCTTGATTAAAATTTAAGAATAGCAAAATCGAGTAGTTTAACTTTGTTTTTCTTGCAGATACAAGTAACTAGAGTTAGAACACTTGAATAACACAATCAAAAGACTTGAAATAAGCATGACATGAGTCAAAAATAAATATTCATGCAAGAAAAGAGTTAAAGTTAACTAAATATAAAAGAATAAAAAATATATGTCCAAAATTCTTTATAAGTAGAATCAAATTTGCAAGATTGTTGTTGAAGAGTGTGTGTGATGGATTGATGTTGTTGGTGTGCCTGGTGAGTTAACCACCGGTCAGAGATTGTTGAAGGTAATTTGGGTAAGTACTTAAGAGATATTTTTTTTATGAAAGGAAGTCAACTTCATGATTTGAGTTTGAAAATTGTATGAAAGATGAAGCGAGGAGGTTAAGCAAGTGGTAACTTGGAAATCAAGGGTTGTTGCTCCTTCCAATAGTGGTTGGTAAATATTTAAGGGTTGGAGCTCCTTTCAGTGGTAGCTAATAAATCTAGGTCTTGTAGCTCCTTTTAGTGGTAGCTGATAAATTAGGGAGTAGTAGCTTCCTTCTGGCTGTAGCTAGAGATCTTTCTAACAACAAGTAGAAGCTTTCCCTTTTGAACTAAACCAAAGTAAAATTTTGAAGAATATATGTGTATTGTTTGTAATGCTTATCTTTATTTTTGTCATGCTCATATGGATTAATTACTGAAGTGTTTATTGGTCTCCTAATATTCTTTACTAGTGAAAGAAAAGTTTAAAATTCCTACAATACAGATTCTCTCCCCTCTCAATATTTTTCTGGTTCCTAACAAAATAATTTTTTTGAAATCAATTACTTTAAAACATATCCATTTTTATTAAACTCCCACTCAAGATAGTGCAATTCATATGATTTCATTTTATGATCGCTCTATTTGGAACACTTTAGAAATTAATATAGATATACTATTTTATTGATATCCTAAATATCATTCTAATTTGATTAAATAAAGTTATCCTACCAATAAATACAAGCCTTTTTGGAATTTATTTAGTGAAACAATGCAGATTCTTGACATTTACTTTGTTAGCTTATTTTTCTATTTGCCAATTTTTCTATCAAAACAGAGTGAATGAACCTTGGTATTGACGTTTGTTGAATACTAAGTGCATTAGTGATTCCAAAATTTTCAATTGAATAGCTTTTTTCTTTTTTTTAACACAGTCAGTTACTTTTTATGTATTGCAAAAAAGGGGGAAAGGAAGCTAGTTCCTTGTACAATCCGAGGAGGGCTGGATCAAAGTAGTGTACAACAGGGAGTGTAGTCCCCATAGCTACTTTAACAACCCTATTTCTTAAAAACATCAGAAAATACAAAAACTTGCACTCAACATTGAAATAGTGGACTTAACCAAAGAACCCGCACTTAATCTTTGGAAAAGGTGGGCAATAAAACAAACACATGGGACTATAGTTCTGCTTTTCCACAAGCTTGGTGAAAATATAAAAGCTGGCCTTTAATAGACTCAATCTCCACCATAGGTTTCCTTCGTCAAATCTAACGAACACCACCTAACGCCAATCAATTCAAACTGCACGTCTCTCCATTGTTGTTGATCCCCATGCAGTAGATGCAATGGCGGGCAACGATATTGGGTGGGCAAACTGTGTGGAGAATACCTGCCCGATAAAACGATATTCTTGCCCCACCAACTTGCTATGTGTCCAATGGTTAGTGGAATCAGGGGATTCCCTCCCGAAACCACTTATCGCTTAATGTCCTCCCGATAAACCGCTCCTGCAAATTCCCACCTTTTCGCTTTGACTAAGTCTCACACAAGTTAGCACCCGATGACACTTGATCTACCTCCATCGAGTTCCTCTCCTGATACCTCTACTAGCCTTCTTATCCATTGATCTCTAGATCCAATAGTTCCTATGCGAGGATTATTCATTTGTCTCCTCACGCTTTCTTTGCGGCAAATCTTCAAATTTTTTGTGGTTTCTTGTCCTAATGTATTGGTATCAGATGAGGGGAGACTTGTGGCTATTAAATGCCATGCTATCTCGGGTTGCTTGGGAGCTTGCACAGTCGACCATGGAGATCTGACTATTACTATCCAGAGGTTCGTGGGTGACACGATGAAAGCCGACCTTGCCCAGGAGAGGGGGACAATTGTAATCTTGTTTCATCATATAGTGTAGCAAATTTAGATTTTGAGAGTCAAGTGCTCTATGCAATGTTGATTAAAGTTGAGAACCTCTGCTGACTTATATTCCCTGCTTTCTTCATGTAATATCCAACTTGAGTTGGTATTTTGATTCTTCTTTTATACTTTTCCCCCTGTAAAATTTCTTGTGAGATTTTTTGGATCTATATCCTCTTTCTCGATCCTCATACTAGTTGTGGGATCATGGTATACTTTCTTCATAAACTTCATTATTCTCTTTGAAAATCCCAATTGGTCTGTCAATTGTTTTGTTGGCATGACTATCAGCGTCCTTATTTTGATTTCTCAAGACATGTTTTAGGGTTATTTTTCCCAGGGTTTCAAAGCTTTTTCTATTCCTTTGATATATTTTGTTGATGGCTATGCTTTTGAAGTCCCTTTTAGCATCCAAAGCTGCTATTATGATAACTGAGTCCCCTATTCTTATAGGCTCCTTGATTGCATTTTTGTTTAAAAGCCTTGTGCCTAGGAGAAGGTTGTATGCTTCAGCCCTGTTGTTTGTCATTTCTCTAAGGCTCTATTCATAGGTTATTATTTTTTTCCCATTTGGATCTAGAATGAATCCTCCTGCCCTTGCTTTACCTGGGTTATTTTTTGCAGCTCCATCAAAAAAGAGAATGTGTCTCTTCTGCTCTTTTATCCATTCTGCAAATTCTTTATCATCTAGTCTTAATTTCCAATTCTTGTTTGTGTGAAATTCTTTATTTTTTGCTGTAACTACTGCTTTTGCTTTGTTTTCTTGCATTGCTTTGTTGTACTAGTCTTTATCTTATTGTTGTAAGTCATTCTGGTCCATTTTTGAGATTCCGTTTGTACTTATTATCTCTGCAACTTGGCTCCAAGTTTTTGCTAGGATCTTGCCTAGATTTGGTTTTTGATCTTTGAAAATGCATTTGTTTTGGGCTAACCAAATTTGCCAACACAGGATTGAAGGGAGGCATTTCCATATCCTGTTTATTGTTGCCCTTTTTTCTTTGTATATGGGTAGATTTTATCCCAATTTTTATGAAGATTTTTCAATTGAGTTGTTGGATTTATGTTTATTTCCAAAGGACTTATTGCCTATTTCCACCACTCTCTCTCCACCATATAGTTAGTGAAGAGGTGTTGGATTGATTCTTCCTCCTTTTGACACATGACACATTTTGAGGGCCCTTGTATTCTTTTTTTTTTTTTTTTTAAGTTTTCAGAGGTAAGAATTTTACCTTTGAGAAGTGTCCATGTGAAGATTTTAATTTTGGGCAAACTCTTTGAATTCCAAGCTGCCTTCCAAAGGCTCTAGTCATTTTGATTGTGGAGTTTTTGGAGAAGGTTGTACCGTGATTTCACTGTGTAATCCCATCCATTTGGATCCCAAACAAAGTCATCTTGCTCTTCTATGTTGATGGGGGCAGCCCCTGCTAGATGGGCTTTTAAAATTTCCCACTTACTTTTTAGTCTTGGTGGTGTTGCCAACTTTTTCCATCTTATCCAGTTATTCTGATCCCAATCTGAGATAGAATAAAGAGTGTTAAAACTTTGCTCTTCCATCCATATCTGAAGTCCCCTTAAGTTTTGTTGCTGATTTAAGGGAGTTTTCCCCATTATTGTATCCTCCCAGTTAGAAATTGTTTTTCCATTCCCTGGATTTTTGGATATTTGATCTCTAATGAGAGGGATTATCCTTTTTACCAATTTCTAGATTTGGGTGCATGGCCTGTCTAGAATTGTTTTACTGAGAAACTTTGTTCTATGAGAGCTTAAGTATTTCATCGTTAGTACTTTTGACCACCAGTGGCCATTCCCATTTATCATTCTCTAGATAATTTTTGTCCCTAGAGCAATGTTCATTAGTCCTGGCAAATGAATTGCTATACCTCCTTTTTCATAGGGAAGAGTGACTTGCTCCCATTTAACAAGGCTGAATTTTTTATTATCTTGTTTTCCTCCTTGCTAGAGAAAGATTCTAATTATTAGTTCCATTTGCTTGTGGGCACTTTTCGGAGCCATAATGATTGCATACTGATATGTAGGCAAGGTCGAGAGAAGTGCTTTAATCAATGTTACTCTTCCTTCTAGGTTTATGCACATCACTCCCCAATTTTGAATTTTTCCCTTCATTTTCTCTACTTGCTTGTTCCAGGCTTTTGATTTTACCACTTCCTTTGCTAAGGGCAGTCCAAGATATGTGAAGTGGCTCTAATTTATTTGTAAAGGTATTTCGAGGATTTGAGAGATATGTTGCATTGTTTTTTGTGGGGTGTTCCAACAGTATATTCTACATTTGGAGTTGTTTAAGATTCCTCTTGAAGCTAGAAGAATTTAATCTAGGACTTTTTGAATCATTTTGATATAGTGTAGGATGCCCTGCCTATGAGAAGGGTATCATCTACAAAGAGAGAATGGTTTATATCTTTGACTCCTCTCAATATTTGGATCCATATTATTTTTTTCTCTTTCCTCTGGTTTTCCAGCATAGCACTCAGCGATTCAGCCATGTTGATGTACAACAATGGAGAAAGTGCACAACCTTGCCTCATTCCTTGAGTGCTTTGGAAAAATTTACTGGGCCAACCATTGATTAAAGGGGCTATCCAAGGATTTGAAATACATGCTTGGATAATCTCTATGAAGTTTGTTGAGAAGCCAAACCTTTTGAGGGCTACTGCAAGAAAGTTATGATTAAATCTATCAAAAGCATTAACCATATCTAACTTAACAATCATTCCTCTCTATTTTTTTTGCATATTGCTATGGATAGCCTCCTGAACAGTTATCACATTGTTTGTGATTTGCCTCTTGGGGACAAATCCTCCTTGGTTTTCTGAGATTACTTTCGGAAGTAATTTCTTCATTCTATTTGCTAGAATTTTGGTAAGAATCTTATAAGATGAGTTGCACAGGGAGATTGACCTATATCTGTTAAAAGTTGTGGATTGGTTTCTTTGGGAATGAGGTCTAGGAAGGAGGATTTTGTATTTCCTCCAATATCTTTTTTTGGAAAGAATTTTTGAGCATTTTCATTAGGTCTTTTTTGATAATTTCCCAATGTTGTCTGTAAAAGGCTATTGTAAACCCATCTGGACCTAGTGCCTTATCAGGGTGGAGATTCCACACAACTTCTCTGACTTCTTCCTCAGTAATTTCTTTGTCTAATTCCCTGTTTTGCTGGTCGCTTATTTTTTTTTTATATGCTGCAAAATTTCTTCATTAGCTGCCTGCTGGTCACTTGTTGAGAGGAGTTCTTTGAAGTGTTTATGTGCTGTGTTTTTTACTACTTCTACTCCTTTTATTTCTTGACCATTTACTTGTATCTATTCTATCTGATTTTTTGACCTCCTTATTTTCATTGTATTGTGGAAGAATGCTGTAATTTTGTCTCCGGATTTTAGCCAGAGACATCTTGATTTCAATCTGCTTTCCTCTTCTTGTTGCCTATTTTGCTTATATATTTCACATATATTTCCTTTTCTTGTATTTGGTCTTGCTTACTTTATTCCTTGTTTTGTTTTTCCTTGCAAAGGTTATCCATATTTTTTTGCAGTTCGACCTTCCTAGCTTTGTCTTGAAGATCATTTTCTCTTGCCCAGTTTTTTAAGTGCATCCTTAGGTTCTTTAGCTTAGTTTCCCAAACATACTAGGGAGATCCTGTGACGCTTTTTTTTCCAGTTGTCCTTTATTTGTTTTCCAAAATCTTCCTTTCTGTCCCAAATTGGATTATATCTAAAGCGAAGGGGTCCTTGATTTTCTAGCTTTCCCATTGTTAGCACCACCGGCTTGTGATCTGAAGCTGAGTTGTGAAGAACTTTACTTTTCAAAAGAGTGTAAGCAGCTTCTATGCTTTCATGAATAAGAATTCTGTCCAACCTTTCTTTTATGTTGTTTTTTCCAACTCTTTTGTTGTTCCAAGTGTATTTTCCATTGCTTGGTGGAATGTCTATTAATTTGTAATATTCTATTATTTATTCAAGAGCTTCTCTTAACAGATCTTTGTGGAAGGTTATGCCAAATTTTCCTTCTGTGTTCCTTATTAGGTTTAAATCCCCTCCCAGGATTAAGTGCCGACTGTGTCCCTCTGCTATTTCTTCTTTAACTGATTTCCAGCATTGTTCCTTCTCTCTATAGTGATTTGGATAATACACATTTATAATGTTATACTGTTCTTTTGTATTGAGATTCCTTAACTCTATTCGAATCCAGTGTCTACTGGTCTTGTGGGTCAGTAATTCCCATTTTCTTTTGTCCCAGATGGTGCTGATTCCTCCTGATGATCCTGTGGCTTCTAATGCTTCTTCTTCATATTTTTTTAGTTTTTGAATCATTTTTTGACTTTCTTTCTTTTTTAGTTTGGTCTCTTGGATCATATATATATATATGGTTGTTCCTTGGTTAAAATTTCTCTAGCTAGGTTGACTTTGAAGGAGATGCCAAGGCCGCGACAATTCCAAGAGACCACTATCATTATTTATTGTTGTGTTGGAGTGGTCCTCCCTTTCCTCTTTGATAAGTTTTTTCATGACTTTCTAGTCGTTTCCCAAGGAATGAATCCATTGGATGTTGTGTTCCTAGGGCCATTTCTTTAGCTGTTGCCTCATCTCTGATTTATTTATTGGATTTCCTTCCCACTTTTTTTGGTTGATCCTAGGCTTGGGGGATTTCTTTGGCTTTATTTCTAGTTAGAATGTCGTCCACTGAGGGAGGAGGAGGGGAGGATATTGGGTTGGGGGTGGATATGATAGGGTTTGAGGATGGGGATCTAGGAGAGGGTGGGGATCTCGGAGAAGGTGGATCAAAGGAGTCTTTTGATGACTCAAAAGGATTCAGATTTGTGTGATCAGGAGGAGTAACCTTCGTTGGAGGCCGGGAGGTTGTTTCATTTACTTCATGGGACTGATAAATATTTGGTGCAGTCTGCTTATTGGTAGGTTTTTTCCTTTTCACTTGTTCCCATGTAGGTTCTTACTCTTCTACATTTTCATTCTCTATTTTTTAGGACACCTATTTGAAAAATAACCATACTCGTGACATACCTTGCATTTAAATGGTATTTTCTCGTAGTCTAGCTGTTGAATGTGTGTCAACTAGTCGACCTTGATATTTATTGCTTCTGGGAGGCCTTTTCCGAGATCTACTTCCACACATATTCTTGCACATGCGTGCATATTGTCTTTTGGCTCACATCTGTCAATATATTTAACCACTCTATTTCCTATAGCATTTATAGATTCGTCTCCCTATTAGTGAAGAGGAAGATGCGGGAGCCTAACCCACACAGGCACTGCGCTTGGGACATCCATCTCCGAATCAAATCTAGCATCCACCTGTTCAGGTATAAACCTTTGGAGTCCATGAAGTAAGGTTCGTTTCTAAATATCAGATCACTGTACTCCTTTGTTTCAAAGAGAAAGGTGTAGTAACCCCTTCTATAGAATCGTATTGCTATCTTCCCCCGTGTGGTTTCTTTCCAGTTTCTTTCCACCCATTTTTGCACTGATTTGGGTGAGGGCCATAGGATGCTGAATTGCCCAACAAGTCCGCATTCTGCCAAAGAGATGGTTGCTCTTCTTGGAAGTGCTAGAGGGAGGGAAATCTTTGGGATACTTTCAAGTTTCTTGACAAAGTTATTGACTAATGCCTTGTTCCTTGGAGCTCCATTCTCTGTGATTAAAGATGCGAAAGCTTCTAAATTTTCTTCATTCCCTATCTGGATGGAAGAGTGAGGATCTCCCTCCTTAGAGGGCTGCATGGTTTGGTTGGCCTCAACAGCAGGAGGCTGCCAAGAGATGGATCTACAGGGGCAGCGATGGCTAGGTCAGCGCAGGCTCAGGCTAGGCTATTGCCAACGTGAATTTAGAATCCAAAAACTTCTACCTTCTGCATTGGTTAATCAATAAGACTTGGGAATATTTAAGCTTTGGGAATGGGAGAGGTTCTTGCAAGTTAGACAAGAAGCCTAAGTGCCCCATTTTTAGATCACACTGTTTCACTGAAGGTCCAACTGAATAATTATTATCCAATATTAAATGAAGTATGTTTTTAATCCATGTGAGAGAAAAGTGTTATGTTGGAGAATGGATATGCAAAGCACACTACACATCAATCAACTAAGTAGTAGTTTTGGCTTGTTAAATTTTTTGGCATGAGAAGTTTGGTTTATGTGTATATAAGATGCGGAATAAGTATAAATGATTAATTGTATATGTGAGGCAATTTCATATCTTGACTTCATATGGTTTCTATTAGTTCATTTTAGTCTAAAAATTAGCATTTCAAAACTATTATCTTTACAATATTAGTTTTAATGCACTCCAAAATATGACGATCATTCTATGAAGTTTTCTCTGCACCTTTGCATTCCACATATTGAGAAATATTTTGCAAAATATAACGACATAAGATATATATGGTAATATTAATTATTAAAATAATGTGTGCTATGAAAAAACATAAATTTGAAAATCAAATTGTAAAAGTTTACTATTCTAAATCGATTTGACATTAGTAGTTTCTAAAATTGAACATTGTAATTGATGTGTGTTTTTTGGAGCACAGTAATGGTGTTAATCATGCCCAGTCACCCAAAGGGTGTGTAAGAGATATCAATTTGTATTGAAGTTATATCAATTTAAAAATTCTAACCAAGTAATTACAATATTTAACCATTTACCAGACATAAATACTTATATATATAAAACTTAAAAGTTTGATTTAGACATATAAATTAAAATATTGTCCAATATCTAAGTTTGAAGCTTTTAGCTTTACATGTAAATATTGGAGATTTTGTTGTCTAGAGAAAGGTTGTGCAAAGGCAACATTTTCATATATGTTTTTCTTCCTTGCTCGGCACATGGATTCTCCACAGACACTTTCTAGTGCACTGCCTGCACATGATTTTTTCTACAATCCCCACATAATTTTTCTTTGTACATCGAAAGAGAGCTTATTATCCTCATAGATTAGATTGTATGTGTAACTTGTTATAAGTTCATATTTTGAAGAATATATCTCAAAAAAAGGACACACCATTTGATTTTTCTAATGGAGAGGTCAAACCATTATGTCGGGAGATAGACTGCATCCAGATCCAGGAATGATTAATAAGAGTTCAACTGAAAAATAAATATATACTATTATGGGAAATCAAAATCTTGGTTTGGGTGTGCTTACTGACTCCATTTTATTGATTAACATATATCTTTGACCTTTTCAATGTATGAGAATTCTAGGAAAGGAGCCTTTTTGTATTAGTGTGCACAAAGGGATAATTAAACTATTGATCCATCAACATATGTCTCTCTTACACAGGAATGCATTGAACATACATTGAGAAAAATGCATTAAACATTAAAGTAAAGTATTTGATCTTGAAACATTTTATGGGAAATGAATTAATTAAGTAATTGGCAGTTTTGGCTTATAAATGTGTGTGACAAAGAAATGTTGAGGAAAAAAATGACAATGAAGAGAAATGCATAGAAGCTTTCCCTCTCAATGTCCCATATCTCTAAATACATTTCCACATGTTACATATTAGTTAGTTAATCAGAAATTTGGGCTTATTAAAGTTTGGGGCATAAAAATTTTCAGTGACATAAATACTAAGTGCATTTGTGTTGGCACCTAGTATAATTCAACTAAGTATAATTATATAATTTTTGGTGCCAATATTCAAACTTGAGACTTGATACAAAATAAGTGTGGAGATGAAGAGTTCTACACAACTAGAACAACTCTACATAACAGATAGAATGCCACTCATCCCTGCACAATAGATGAATGGCTGCAAAAGACTGAATAAAAATATTTAAAATCAAGTTCCTCCTCCATACATTTCTTTTTGAAAACTACAAATCATCAATTTTACGATATTTGATACACATACTTTCTCATTTGGCACCAATGTGTTTATTGGTAAAATAAATCTAGCAATTACTTTGTCTTCATAAATTGCTTTCATAATGGTGCTTACGCTATTTTAATTATGAAATGGTTATGCTTCAAATTAAAATTTGCGGAATGTAGACATGTGAAAATGTGGATGAAGAAAAATAAAGGCTTCATCTGCAATTTAAATATGTCAATTACATATTTTGGGTTTTTTCTAAAATTTAATAATAAAATTTGAAAACTATTTATTTCTTTAATTAAGTAGAATGATTTAAGACAACTAAAAATACATGTTTTAAAAACTATTTGTCCATTCCTTCATGCATTTTAACACTTCTTTCAGTTCACCAAAAGCCAACGATTGTTTGATGAACTCGAGGACAACACTCTATATTTTATCACGATGTTGCACATTATTCGAAATAAGAGTCCTTTTATTGCATCAAGGAAATAGTTGAAAATCAATTAATGCATAAAGCATAAGATGTTAAAGACTCAAATTGAATTCCAACACACATGTGTTAGATACCTCATCCTAAAGAAACAAAATGACCATCTCATCGAATTTTAAATAAAAATAAATGAAAATAAAGAAAAAATAATATTTGGATGCCATAGAAATAAAAGGGAAAGGTCAAACGATCGAAAACATATAGACATTTGTAAATGAAACTAAGTATCAATTTATGCAAAAAAATATTACAATGTCGACAATGGCTTGATAAAGAATTGCTTCACTACAAAAAAAGGAAAATGAACATAGATCCACAAAAAAATTACAATGAGTACATACCCAAAAGCTATGAACTATGAGGGTTAGTTATGGAACGTTATTCTATGGCATTGAACATACTAATGTTAGAAGCTGAAACTCACAGTGTACATGTTTCTCCATGTGAGTCAATCTACCTTCAAAGAAATTTAGTTTTTCTTGTAAATTCTCCTAACCCCTCTACATATTTTCTAATATGTTATGTATATGCACTAGTTGTGTTGGAGATCATTCATGAATGAGATAAAAATATTATGGTAATAATGTTTGTTTCTTACGAGCTATTCCAGAAGACTTTTGAGATATTCATCCTCATTACTAAATTTATGTTAATCAATTGTAGGGTCATTAAAATCTGGTATGTTGATAGGGATATGATATATAACATCCCCTTGACCAATTATCTCCAAGTGACATTGACTTAACTCTTCCTGTTCACCAACTCCATACCTCACTCTACTTCATTCACATAACATCTTGTATTTCATCAGAAAACATAAAGGAATTGACTATAATAATTCTACGGACTGGCTAAACTAACAAAAGATTTTACATTAAAGAGAACAAAAACTTAGCTAATAACAACAAAAAGAAACTTAGACTTGCACTGCAATGAACAAAAACCTAGTCCCAAAAGAAGTTTTCTAAATGAATAGTCATAGACTACAAAAGTAAAATTATACAAACCATAGCATAGAATATTTCCACCTTACTTTATTATTGAATTCATAAATAACATAATAGAATATAATCATATTTTTTGAAGAAGTAATGTTTAATTTCCATGGGTAACATGTATCTATATGTCTCTCTTTAATTTGTGTGCTATACACTACATGAATGTAGATCGTCATAGATTTAGCCATTACTCTGCTCTAGGTGTAACATATTATTTTTGCTATGTTTATGAAAACCAAAGCATATTTCCCTAACTTAATTTGTGATCCAGATCTTAGGGAGGGTGATCTAAGTAATTGCCATACAAAGAAAAGAACAAAAGTAAACTAAACAAGAAAAGTAAATCATTAACTAATTTTTATTAGACCAACAAATGATAGTTGCAACTACATTATGTTGGACCATCTCCCTCTTACAAAAAGAGGCTAGTTATTTATAACCTTTTCTAGTTACATTACCATGGGCGGATAATACCATGGCTGAGTTATTTATAAACCTTAGTTAAATTACCATGGCTAAACACCATGGGTGAATTTCCATTTGGATCATTCTCCTCTCCTTAAGAAGCAATGGTCGCCATTGCATGAAGTTCCCTCCGGCAAAGCCTTTGTCGAGATGGGTTCTAGCTTACCAAGTGTTATTGAAGGCAAGGGTTTTGCGTGGTTTACCCATAACCAAGGGTTTGTGGATGACCTGTAACCATTATGCACGAAGATTCGAGGATAGAGATACCCTGTAATTCTTATGAGCCAACTGTGATATTGGTAGTGTCTGTCCAAGCAAATGGATTTCAATGGCAAGGGTTTTGCATGGTTGACCCATAACCGTGATGAATAAAGAGTCAAGGATAGGGATACCGTGTAATGCTTGTGGGCCAAATGTGAGGTGGATATTGTGTGGCCAAGCAAATGGAATTCGTTGGAAAAGGGTTTTGTGTGGTTGACCCATAACCATAATGAACGAGGGTTTGAGGATAGAGATACCCTCTAATGAAACTTGAGATCGCTTGTTGATCTATCTGGTAGAGATATAATGGCTTATCTTTGTAAATTTTAAAAGGACCCTTTGCAATAAATGTATCAATAAATCCAAGTTCCTTTGTTATGCTTAATTGGAACACCCTTTCTATGTAATCCATATAAGATAAAGTTGGGTCCCGTCCATTTTTTGATACTCTTGATGCTAGCATGAGCTCACCATATGAATGCTATGTTTGTAAAACATTGAAGGGTCTTGACATAGCATATTTGACCTTATTTTTCAAGATGAATTGAAATTTCCATCTTCTCTCTAAATGGAAATAAATATATTTTCCACACAAATCCTCAAAGTGTTCACGGGGATACCAAACAGTAATAGATTGATCTCAAAAACCAAGGATAAAAGCATCATGTTGAAAAAATATATGTTCCCTTCCATTAATTATGGTAGTCTCCAGAAATAATAACACTTGTGGGAAATCATTATATGAAGCCTTTTTATTTATAGCACACCTCTGTGACGTTGGTGGAGCAATGAAAATCTCGAAACTGTGTTGGTTTTTATAGTCAAAGATTAACATTTCCACCACAAACTTTCCTTGATTATATCAAATTATTATGCCAATATGATTAATACTACCCAAATATTCCTTTTGTGGATGCTCAATCCATTTCCTGAGGTTATCTTTTAGGTCGGTGAAGAAGTTATTAGCAACTTCATTATTACCACATTCCATCAATCAGTCTACTAAATGAGATCTAATGAAACCATCTTCCCCCTGTCATAAACATTTGCAATCTTTCCTGTGATAATCTCAAGTAACGTAAGGGTGAGGGAGCTTCAAAGAAGAGATATTTGGGCTCAAACATCTTGTTCACTATAAAGTGTGCATAGGGTTGGTCATCGAGCAGGGTGCCATTGATCATGGTCTTGCTGACATTGGTGTTCAAGATCATCATATCACTAGAGGAGGACACCGTGAAGGACACCACGATTACATTCTTGTTGGGGGATGAGCTTTCTATCATGTTGATGGGGCCATTCGTGGTATTAAGCATGCTAGGTGGACTATAGATGGCCAACGCATGGAACTATAGCACAGACACCTGGTCACTACTAGGAAGCTTGGTCAACATCTTGTTAGTGACACCTATAAATGTACTATCTCTCGGGCCAAAAATGATGAGGCTGCCTTGGATGGAGTCCTAGTATGACTTGAGAACTCTCATACTGGAGATCAAGTTAGTAAAGATCTTGCACCTGCATTTTATCAGAAAAGCCATGATGTTCATGTTGGAGGGGGCGACGTGGGTGCCACTACCACTATGGTCATGATTGAGTGACTCAACTCCATGATAGACAGGTTGTAGCCCTCCTGCTTCACATAATTAACATATGTCGAGTCTAGATTGGCCCCATACCTTGCAAGGTCGACGCCGACCTTTCCACCCTTCATATCAATAATGTTGATGAAGCTACCATTGCCCGTTGCCTCACAGGTGGTCTTGTACAATGTTTTGCTTAGCATGGTGCCATTGGTGACCAAGTGGAGCTTCTCAAGGTCGTAGAACTTGAGAACCAAATGGAGGTTCAGGGCACACTTGATGGATGCCAAATCCATGCCGTTGAGCGAGGCCATGGAAACATAGTTCAATATGAGGACCGTGATCCTTTGTTGGTTGCTGATATATTCTGCCATCTTCATTTGCGTGAGGTCGCCATTGAACATGCTGTAATCCAGATACCTATCCTGGATCTTCTTTATGTTGAATTCATTCATGCAACACAAGACATCCAGTAGGAGGAACTCCAAAAGCTTCATTATGGGGGAGAGGAAGAAAAAAAATTCTTGAAATTGAGTCTGAGAGCTTCGATTGTATACATTAGCAGGAGGCCTATGATGAGAAACTATATCAAACATCCTCGTAAGGGTTTCCCATCCCTTTTCTCACGGCAACATCGAAACCAGAGTTTGAATTATTTGGGTCTCGTTTAAGGTGATTCAGAGGTTTCTTCCAAGGATTTTTCATGGAGGAAACAGTGGGTTAGATCCATAGAAATGGTCAAATCCATAGATATGAACAAAATTAGTATCTACCCTATGGGTTGCAGTGTACTATCTTCTATCTAGATCCAACCCGCTAGTAATCACTATAGATTTTTGACTTTTTCTCAAGAAGTGGTTTTTTACCTGGATTGAATTGAGTGTCTCGGTGGCCTTCCCTATCGTTTATTCATTACCAAATCTAAATCCAAAAAAAAGTTGGAGACCTAGATAGCCGAGAGCATAATCTGGAATGTTGGTAGACAGTACTACTCCACATAACAAGAAACCAGAAGACGAGACTATGATAATTATAAGGAAGTGGGGGAGCTACTCAGTAGTGGACATTTCCTTTCAATCATCCAACCCAATGAATAGGAATGCCATGGGAGCCTATGATCCGGATTTAAATAGGAACGCAATAAAATATAGAGATAACCATAAAGACAGATATGTAGTGGAAATAATACTTCATTTCATTAATGGAAAATACTGAAATATGCTTACAAATAGAAATAGAAATAACCCAGGTAGGGCGATGGTAGCTTATCTCTGAGAAGAGATGTGTTGGCTACATGCCTCTGAACTGTTTCGAAATGTGTTTACAATGAGGCTCAAAGGCCTATTTATTATTGAGAAACAATGGAAAACCCTTCACATTCCAGAACCTAACCCTAGAAGATGAAACGCCAAATTGTGGGCCCCGTTTTGGGGTGAGTTGGATAGCCAACTTCCCGGGGTCGCGAATTGGTCGTATTATCTCCATTTGAAGCGCATGATAGCCCGTTGGAAAGATCTCTCCGAGGACTACGACGGAAAAGATGATTTTTAACAAAAAAATTGTTGGCAGTAGATTTCCAAAAAAACGTCGTTTAGGGCCTCAAAACGGCTCCGGAAGTTCAGGACCCGAAAAACTGCTAAAAGTAGTAAGTTGTGCTACAATTAAGGAAGCTGAAAATGCTGAGAGAAACAATGGTGGGGGTCCAGGTGGACTTGGTAGGTGGCCACCAAGATCCACCTGGATCATTCCTCCCCCCTTAGGAAGCAATGGTCCCCATTGTGTTGAGTTCCTCCATGAGATGAGGAAACTTTTGCTGAACTTGGTCCCTGGTGAGCCACTTGCCTTGGTGAAGGAGTTGGCCTGCTTTGACAACTTGATACAGTTGGATATCCTGTTGGCGAGTGTTCTGGACCTGTGTGTCCATGATCCGATCAGTTGCAGCTTGTTCCATGCAATCTGCATTTAATTCTGTGGGTGTGAGCTGTTCTGCAATGTCGGACATGTCTAGCAATGGTGGAAAGTATGGCCGAAGGCGGTCCACATTGAACACTAGGTGTAGGCCAAGGAATGGGGGAATGCTGAGCTCAAATGCATTGTCTCCCATAGCCTTAATAATGGTGTAAGGACCATATCGGAGTGGTCTCAGTTTCCGATAGGCTCCAGTAAGGCGTTCCTTTTGCAAATGCAACCAGACTTTGTTGCCCACTTGAAACTTGTGTGGCACCCGATGTTGATCATGTCGTTGCTTGTACTTTGCATTTTATTTTTCCAGAATGTCATGGACCTGCTGGCGAATATGTTGGATGTGCTCAATGAAGCTGGTTGCCTTATCTGTTTCAGACTAGACATGAGCTAAATCTGTGTGAGTAGTTGCAAGTGGCATGGCCACATCAATGGGGCATAGTGGCTGGAATCCTAGGCCCACCTGAAAAGGGCTGTGGCCCGTCGAGCTATGAAGAGCTCAGTTGTAGCTGGGCTGAACATAGAGGAGGCTCTCGTCCCATGTGCGTGGATGCTTTGAGTTATACATGCACAGAATGTGTACAATCATCCGATTGACAACCTCTATCTGGCCATCAGTTTGAGGATGGAAGGCTGTGGACTTAGCAAGTTTGGTGTCCAGCATTGACCAGAGATTGGACCAAAATGTACTGAGGAACCGACTATCCCGATCTGAGATGATAGACTGTGGGATCCCAAAGTGCACCCAAACTCATTCAAAGAAGACTTTAGCAGTGGCTTCTGCTGTGATATTCTTCTTGCAGGCTGCCATAATGGCCATTTTCGAGAAGTTGTCGATGACCACAAAAACATAATCATTTCCATGCTTAGTGGAAGGAAGGCCTGACATGTAATCCATGGAGATGGATTCCCAAGGTCGACTAGGGCTAGGCAATGGGGTATAGAGGCCTTGCTTCTTGATGGTTGGTTTGGCAATGGCACAGGCAGTACATGATCTGATGTATTTCCCGACATCTTGTCGAAGATTTGGCCAATAGAAATACTTTTGCAGTACTACCACCATTTTCTTGACCCCGAAATGCCCAGCAACCCGACTGTAGTGTGCTTCCCAAATCATCTTGGCACACTCGCTTGAAGGAACACAAAGGTGACCCACGTGGCATAACAGGGCATCTTGGAGATGAAAATCTGAAACATGCCGACCCCCCAAGAGTGTCTGGTATGTGTGGCCAAATTCTGGGTCGCTTTTGTAGAGAAGTGGCCAATCAGAATTCTCGTGCCCACAAGAGTTGAGCACGGTGGTTAATGCCATGATTGGTGGTCAACTGAGGCAATCTGAAACATTATTGGTGCTGCCCTTCTTATACTTGATATTCAAATGGAACTGTTGCAGATATGTAGACCACTTCTGATGGCGATCATTCTGCAATTTCCCTTGGGTCTGTATGAACTGCAGGGGTCGGTGGTCTGTGTGGATGATCGTTTCCTCCCCCAAAATGTAATGCTTCCATTGTCGGCAGGCCTGCACAATGGAATACATCTCTTTATCATAAATGGGATACTTCCGGACTGTGTCTGAAAGTGTTTCACTGTGATATGCCACTGGATGCCCGTGTCAGAGGCATCTGTCTCGACCTCAAATGGTTGTTGTAAATCTGGTAACGCGAGCACCGGTGCCGTGCAGAGGCGATCTTTCAACTCTCTGAATGCCTTCTGTTGAGATGCAGACTAGAAGAATTTCTCTTTCGCTCCTCCCTTGGTGACTTGACTCAAGGGCCAAGTGATATGAGAAAACCCCAACACGAACCTGCGGTAGAAGTTGGAAAGACCTAGAAAGCTGCGGAGCTCCGTCAGAGTGGTTGGAGATGGCCAATCCCGAATGACTTGGACCTTGGCCGGATCTACATGCACCCCCTGTTCATCAATAATGTATCCCAGATACTGAACCTGGGTCATGCCAAAAGTGCATTTCTCCAAATTGGCACATAGCTTGTGTTGCCGCAGTGTTTGAAGAACCTGTTGGATGTGGTGGAGGTGCTCTTCCCAACTCTGGCTGAAGATCAGAATGTCATCTAAGTATACCACTACAAATGAGTTGGTGAATGGCCGCAAGATGTCATACATTAGCCTCATGAAGGTTGCAGGAGCATTCGTCAAGCCGAAAGGCATAACCAACCATTCGAAGAGGCCCTCCTTGGCTTTGAAGGCAGTCTTCCACACATCAGAGGGTTCGATTGGTACCTGGTGATATCCTGACTTCAGATTGATCTTGATGAAATATTTTGCCCCCTTTAGTTGGTCCAAGAGGTCATCAATCCACGGGATCGAGTACCTATTACAGATAGTGATCTTGTTTAGCACCCGATAGTCAATACAGAGTCTCCAAGTCCCATCCTTCTTCTGTACCAACACGATCGAGCTCCCACAAGGTGATGAACTCGGACGGATGTGACCTTTCTGCAACAGCTCCTGAATCTACCTCTTGATTTCATCGTTCTCCAGAATGGAGCGCCGATAAATTGGTCCATTGGGTAGCGGTGCACCTGGGGTCAGATCGATGGAGTGCTTGACTTGACAGTGCAGAGGAACCCCTGTGGGGGAGGTGAAGATGTCCTCGTACTCCTTCATGACCTTATCCATATGTAGTTTTCGTGCGGAGGGGTCTTGTCTAGAGGCCATGGCTACTGTCTTATTCTTTCCTTGCGGGCGTATCATCAGAAAAACAAATTTCCCAGTCTTGGAAATGAGCTTACCGCATTGTTTTGCAGTAATCAAAGAGATGGCGGTAGGCGGTGCTACCTCTGGTATCCTGTACAACTTATTTCCCAATGTAACAATAACAACACGGGGCCTTGATTCATACATAGCATGTCACTTCCACAAGTATGGTTGTCCTAATAATACATCACAAACTTCAAGGGGAGCAATGTCACACAATACCTCATCCGTGAAGGGCTTGATGTTGTACGGAAGGCGACATTGCTGGTTCACGTGGAGATCCCGTCCTTGGTGAAGCCACCCGATGATGTATGGTTGTGGATGTGCTGTGGTCGGCAAGCCCAACTGCTTCACGACCTCTGCCGAAATGAGGTTCTTTTGGCTCCTGCTATCGATAATGAACTATAGCGGGGAGGCCTTTACCCACATCTGGGAGTGGAAGAGACACTCCTCCTCTTCTGGATCTTCGGGTTCATTTTTCTAGATCTTTGCGGTAGCAACAGTGGCGTTGGGATCCGCGTCAATGATCTGCTTCCCTTTGTCATCCCCCTTGTCAGTTTCTGACTCAGAGTCAGAACATGCATCTGATTCTAGAACCTTTAGTTCAGCCACTAGTGACTGCTTGGCTTGACACTCACTGGTGTTGTGAGTGGAGCTCTTATGGAACTCACACCATTTTCCCGTGTCCTTTTTCGTCTTCGCGGCGCTGTTCTTTGCCTGCAGCTTTGGCGGGTTGTCTTGGGTTGCCCCGTCTTGGCTTTGTCCTTTGTTCTGTGTTTTAGTAGCACCTTTCCCTTGCTTCAGATTCGCAGACCCAAAGTCTCGCTTCTTTTGTTTAAACTTCTGCTCGACCTTGACGGCATATCGATATGTTGTGCCCAGCGAGGAGATGTTCAGGAATTGTATTTCTTCATAGATGTACTTGTGCAGGCAACCACAATATTTGAGTATCAAATGCTGCTCCGTATCCTTGATACCCAACTTTTTGCGAAGGGTATGGAAAAGATTGGTGAACTCCAGCACATCTTGGTCCCTTCCCTGCCGCAACGTGGTCCATTTTATGTATTCATCCTCATAGCTTTCGACAGGGTAGTACTGCTCCTTGATGGCATCCCGGAATGAACTCCAGGTGGGTGCAGCTGAAAATAGTGAGCCAGTATTTTCATCCTTCTGCTTGCAGTAGGTTTCCCACCAGTCCTTGATGTGGGGGGCTGCTTTGAGAAGAGCGAAAACAATCTTTTCCCGACTTGAAAATTCATGAACAAAAAAATAACCCTCCAGCAGATTTAACCATTTATCTATAGCATCTGCATCTATCTAACCCTCAATTATGAGGATTTCAAAATTAACTTGTACCTTAAAGGGTGTGGCATTTCCAGAGTAGCTGCTGGAAGCCGATGCGTCGCTTCTGGGTAGCCGCTGAAGGATTTGGGCAAAACTGTCCATCATTGCGTTCCTTTGTCGCTTGAGGGCTTCTTCGAGCAAGATTTTGATAGGATCTCCTGCCCCCTCATCTTTCTTCTCATCCGCCATAGGAGGCCATCGGGATCTGCGAGGTTGGTCTCGCAAAGGTTCGACCAGTTCAAGCCCTAACTCCTTATATCCCGACCTCGTTGGGGACATGCAAAGAAAAACAGAGAAAAAGTAGACCGCTCTGATACCACTGATCCGGATTTAAATAGGAACACAATAAAATATAGAGATAACCATAAAGACATATATGCAGCGGAAATAATACTTCATTTCATTAATGGAAAATACTGAAATATGCTTACAAATAGAAATAGAAATAACCCAACTAGGGCGATGGTAGCTTATCTCTGAGAAGAGATGTGTTGGCTACATGCCTCTGAACTGTTCCGAATTGTGTTTACAATGAGGCTCGAAGGCCTATTTATTATTGAGAAACAATGGAAAACCCTTCACATTCCAGAACCTAACCCTAGAAGATGAAACGGCAAATTGTGGGCCCCGTTTTGGGGTGAGTTGGACAGCCAACTTCCCGAGGTTGCGAATTGGTCGTATTATCTCCGTTTGACACGCATGATAGCCCGTTGGAAAGATCTCTCCGAGGACTATGACAGAAAAGGCGATTTTTATTGGAAAAATCGTTGGCGGTAGATTTCCCAAAAAACATCGTTTAGGGCCTCAAAACGGCTCTGGAAGTTCAGGACCCGAAAATTGCTAAAAATAGTAAGTTGTGCTACAATTAAGGAAACTGAAAATGCTGAGAGAAACAATGGTGGGGGTCCAGGTGGACTTGGCAGGTGGCCACCAAGATCCACCTGGATCAGCTTGAATGAGGAATCCTTACTATGCCAATCCCTTATGCCATAAATTTGTAACCTGCTCTAATAACACTGATCCAGATCTTGGGGATGGCCCCAAGATTTGAGTAATTTCCACACCAAGGAAGGAACAAAAGTAAACCAAACCATAAAAGTAAATTGTGAACTAACTTTTATTAGATCATAAAATTATAGTTGCAATTACATTGTGCTAGACCATCTCTGACTTAGAAAAAGAGGTTAGTTATTTATAACCTTTTTTAGTTAGATTCTCATGGGTAAATACCATGGGTGTGAAAATACCATGGGCAGATAATACCATGAGTGAGTTATTTATAACCCTTAATTAAATTACCATGGTTAAACACCATGGGTAAATTTCCATTCAAATCAATTTGTGTATTTGTTTATTTCCATTTCTAATTAATGAAAGAATTTATTTGGTGAATTACAAATAATTATGGGATTGTTTCAATGCTTAATATGACTTTAAAACATTGTATAATGATTTTTTTTTTTTTTATATAGATAGATTGATATTTAGTGAATTCATGTATAAAAATGGATTTGAAACCGATATATATTCTAGCAAACTAGAAGATCATGCAAAAGAAATATATGTGCAGTATAATCTTTGTTCCCTCTTTTTTACACTGTATACATTACCCCTCCGCAAATAAAAACTTTCTAAAGTGTAGATTACTAAATATTCAAAACTTAATTAAGGCTATTAATGAAATGGTTATGCCTTAGATTACAATATACGGAGTGCAGAGATGTAGGATTAATTGATTAAAGTAATGCATGGTTCAAATTTTTCCATTAATAGAAAAATTAGTAAGGAGTAATTAGATTACATGAAATTAGAACAAAACCCATAATTCATGCAATTTGGATAGATAATAATTGTTGCTTTATTATATTCAATGTGATTTTGTCTAGGTAACTAGCATAGAAAATAGAGATCTACCAGTGGTTACATTTTTTTTGGAAATCTTGTTTCCTATGTAAATAACCTAACTAAACAAAAATATCATACTGAGTCCTTT
Organism: Pinus tabuliformis; assembly: GCA_031772625.1. NCBI lineage: Eukaryota > Viridiplantae > Streptophyta > Pinopsida > Pinales > Pinaceae > Pinus > Pinus tabuliformis. The sequence continues at coordinate 512,182,602 of CM062808.1, read as the reverse complement.
GTTTTTTCATAGCACCCAATTCTCTAATGTATTATCTTTAATGGGTATTATCTTTGAGCATTGAAAAAGCTACAATTAGAAATAATTGCCTCTTTTCGTATTGCATTATAGAGGTCTCTCAACTTCTTCATTATCCTCATTCACAACAAAGTGGTAACTAGCCAGAGAAGACAAACAATACTATAAATGTTGTTGCAATAAAGAATGCAACTATAATATATGGGTTCCTTAGAAATGTGAATTGGACTTTCTGCTACATTCCTTTCTACATACTAAACTTTCCTACTTGATATCATAAATATTACGGGTTTACTGAGGGATTTATATTGTGCCATGTTTCTTTCTGCAGTGCTAAAATAAGAATACTTAAACTTCGTCCTCCATTTCATTTATAGATTATGAAACAAATTTACATATTTCATTTGTTTGTGTTCCCTTGTTCATTCTGATTTGGAGAACCATTAGACAAGAGGAACCCATTACAATTTATTCTTACTCTAAACATTATAAAAATGTGACAACTCTGTAGTATGAATAAACAAGAATCGAGAAAAAAGAACCATTAGAAAAATTCAATAAGCTTGAATTCACATAAGCTCTAAATGTATAATGATTTTACCACTACTTTGCTACACATGCTTATGAATTCATTAGTACTTTCCATTAATATCTGAAAACATATTTGTTAATCATAGAATTAATCCTCAATTAGGTTTTTAAGATGTCCTAATTATGTATTGATTATTCTTTTATATCTGATAATCACCAAATGTTGTTGAAAAACAAGGCAATGTGTGCAAGAACTTTGAAAAGCATATTGTTTCAATTTTCTATAAATGATACTAGATATATATCCCTTTGCATCTTGTTGACTTGTTAACAAGTGTGCTGATTACATATAAATTTGAAAAATAAATGCTGAAAATACTATTTTATAATATCGATAAATGATCTTCTTGATACGTTTCCAACAAACAAAAATTACACGTGAAAAGTGTGAATATGTGGAGGAAGCTTCCATTGTGTAGAAGAAATATGTGAATAGAAGTGTGCAAAGGATATCCACACATTGTTTCAATTTGATATGAAAAATACTCACTGAGGGGACCTTTGCACACTCTTTAATTGTCTACAAATAGTAAACACTATTAAGCAGTCAAATGATGTGTTGATTACACATCGATTCAACAAATAAATGCTGGAAATACTATTCTATAATATCGATAGATGTGATTTTATTGATATGTTTGCATCTAGTGATCATTACATAATGCATAAGTGTAAATGCTATTAAGAACTTAAGCAATGATGTGATTTCACATCGATTTGTTGAATATATATTAATAGTGCTACTAAGGCTTAATTAATTATTTAATGTGCATATATTTGTTGAATCAATTATTAATAGTACATATTCACAAAGATCTTAGCCTCGACACAAATTTTCCATATATGACTTCCCTACACACTTATCCTTTCTCACATGCTCTAGTACTAAATGATTTTAATAGTTTACACATTGCCTATTACCACTACAAATATTGCGTAATATAATATGTTATAAACACTAATGTTTACCAATAATTCTTGGTGCTATCGGTATATTGTTTGATTTGTACAAATGATATGGACAACATGCCTGTGTTTGGACCTTGTAATGGTGACATGTGTTAATCAGATAAACAACCACATAATTTCTTCAATTATTGAAGAGACATAGCCTTAATAACAAACCATCCAAACGTGTAGCATTTAGCATTTAATGCATTCGATAGTGTGAATTGTTTCATACTAAATGTGGAGTAGAGAGTAAGCTTCCTTCAAACAATGAAATATTTTAATGTAATATGAACACAATATTGTAGTTCTTCGCCTCATAAATATTCATTTCAAGATATTTTCTAGTGTGATTTGACTTGGCATGTAGTTTCTGTGGCTTCAATCATTTAAAAACTAGTATTGTGTCGAAAAAAGGTGTGTAGGAGAACTATGTAGAGGGAGAATGCATTTTGAAGTGTGGAACATTGTGGAAGAAATAATGTATTTGTTATTGCACACACTCATTCTTCTACATAAATAAAAAACTAAAGCACATTTCATTTAATGTTGGATAATAAGTGTTCAATTTACAAATTCTCAAGGAAATATAAGTTTTATGATGATTTGATGAACATAAATCCAAATCAGCGTAGAGAACCTAATGAAATTTTAACAACTAACATGTTTGTAATTGCATTGGCTAGGTGTTCATCATGCATTTCTTGGCATGCATGTTGCCAATGCATACTCGATTAGTTCATGCGGGGTCTTATTATGAACGGTTTTTTCCAAAGTAATTTTCTACATGCTTAGCCAAGTTTTTATTTTGCTAGTTGTTTGAAATCCTAACCTTCAGAATGTAGATATGTGAATCGATATTTCATTGTGGAGTGCAAAATTATGGATGAATCTATGCGAATATTCCTTTCATTATGTGATATACAGAGACATAGAGGAAAGTTATGCATAGGTGGCTTTCATTGTGAAGGATTGAAGTTCTATGTAAGAGCTAGAGTATCACATCTATAAGGAAAGATTCACACTCTGCACAATGAAATATTCTTCCACAATAATTTTTCTTGCAAAACTTTGAAAGTATGGCATATATTTGAGATACCTTCCATTGAATAGAGCTAAAAAGATTTATCTGCATCTTCGCATTTGACACAATAGAAGATAAAAACTTATTAAGTAAACATAGAATAAAAACTGGATATCAGAAACAACAAAATTAATAGATTGATTTCACTTCAAGATATTGAAAAATATTTCATTGTATAGTGTGTGAAGATGAAAAAGTGCACAAATGTGTAGGAGGCATAACGAAATATTACTTCACCCTTCACAATTCTAAGGAAGTATATTTTGTTTTGGTTATGAAATATAGGTTATGAAGATGTCACTATATCAAGTAATTGATCTCTTGTTTATTCCATAACATCATTTAGTAGAGTTATCGATTAGGAAATGCTTTTCTTGAAGAATACATTCCTAATGTTTCTAAAAGGCCAAAAATAATCATGATATTGATTCATACACAAACTTCGCTAACAATTACATGAACCTTGAATTTTGAAATGATTCTTAATTGAAAGAATTAAAAACACTAAATAAACTTAGATAATCAAAATTAGAAAAATACTCAACAATAATTCCCGTGGCTATGACTCTTTATTAACTACTTCAATACCACATAATTTTTTTCTCTCATGTACTATTTTTTCTCAGAGGTTTATAATGAAAATTACTTACATTCATTCAAAATTGCATAAAATGGAATATTGTTGAGTCTTGATTGAATGAGAAAAATTTAGCTACAACAGTCAATGTATCAGTAGATCATATGTATATAGTTATATTCAAGATATATTGTATCCAATCATAAACAAAAAGGCCACCCTCTATCTTCCCTTTTTCTTATGGCACTTTCAATTTTATAATGTATCCTTTCCAATCTACAATATTTTAAATTAGCATCATGTAGGGGAGGAGCCTTTGATTGTGCGAAATGGAGGAGTGTGGGGGAAGCACAATGAAAGCTTCCTCCACAGTTCCTTATTCTACACAATGAAATTAATTCAATACTAAAAACATAATGTTGACACCTAATCATCAGGATTGGGTGAATAACTGAAATTGATGTAAATAAATAATAGAAAATATGAAGAATCATCGAGAGATGAAATGAACAGTCTCTCCCTCATGTATATAATAAAGACCAACTTCAATGAATATCATGAAATTTTTTGAGGAGTTAACTCCTAGTCTGACATGGTATCAGAGCCAGTGCAATTTTTGGCTTCTAGCTCCATTTTGTAATTCCCTTCTGTCATTTCTTCAGAAGTCTGACTCTATCCTTTGCCAATTTTCCCGGTATAGCCTCCCATGCTCCTCCACTTTCATGCTCTGTTGCGTTCTTTTCTCTAATAACACTTCTCTCTGGCGCCACCATATCAGAGTAATAACTTATGAAGCGTTTTCATAAGTTACATTCACTGCGTGTTGCTTGTCGATGAAATGGGCACTTCTTGTTGATGAAATCGAGACTCCCACCACAACCACTCCTGCTTATGCCTTTACATGACCTCTGTAAGAATTGTGAATTCTCATTGGGAAAATACCCATCGCCATCACTGCATATTCCCGCAGTAGGAAGAAGGACTTTTCATTTTGGTGATCTTGGCCCTCTCCACTCCAGCAGTGGTGGACTATGGTTGATACGCTGTTGTTCACCTCCATTTTATCGGATTCAAGGGCATCTTTCCCCACTGCTGCTATCGCACCCAAAGTGATTTTCTGCGCAACAGGGAGATCGAGCACGCAAAGGTATTGAGGAATTCCAACAAACAAGTGAAATTGGTGGGTGAGAGAGGCATGAACTCTCGACCTTTGGATGGCTAATCAAATGTATCATTTAGTTTGTGAAATCGCACCCCAAGCGAGAATCAATCGAATCCATAAGAAGGCTCCAGCTTGCCAACAGTGTTTGAATAAAGCTGGTATTACTCCATAATATGCTGACCTCTATACGCTGCTAGTATATATAAGCATATTTCGACATATATAATGTTGTCTCCACACTAATATTATTTTCATACATACGCTGGTATATATAACATTGTCTCCATGCTAATGTTGTTTTCATATAGACAATATCCCATATAAACCATGCTGTTGGGCTCCCATAATGTTGTTTTCAAAGTGGCTAACATAGTTAATGCTCCTGCATTTGACTGTGTTTAATATATTGTTTGTAAATGCTGCTATGGGGCCCAAACAAACTTTGATATCTGCTCTAATACCTCTATCAGAATCAGTTTTTTTTAGCAGCAGAAGTTTTTTCTCCACAAAAACACATTTTTTTGCCAGCAGTAGTATTTTTACAGCACTCAGATTTTACAATGCATTCAATCATATCTATTGTGGGAGTAGTTCTCACTGGCAAGGATAACTATCTTGAGTGGTCCCTGAAGATAAAACACACCCTCATTTTCAATGAGTTTTGGAAAGGATTGTGTGTTGGAGATGGAGATAAAGAGCCAGAACAACCTACCTCAGACAAGGAGTTCGCCATTTGGGAAAATAAGAACAGCAAAGCCTATGCATTAATTGCAGCATCTGTAAGTGAAGAGGTGAATCACAATATTTCACCATTTTCAAATGCTTTCGAAGCCTTACAAAAACTAAAGGAACTCTATGCCTCACACTCTGCACTTGAAGTTGTTCAACTCATGATTAAACTCTTCACTCTTGAATTACAAAATAATGATCTTCTTGCTCTTGCATTCGATGTAAAATCTATAATGCATGATATCAAAGCCACTAAGGTTGAATTGGATATTCCTCTTATCACTTTTCTCAAGGAACTTTGTCCTACTTACTCCAATTATCTTGAGTCATTGCAAGCAAATGGAAATCTTAAAGATATTACCTTTGACTCTCTTGTGAAAAAATTTGCTGAAAGAGCGAAAGCTTTTGGAAAGAAGAAAACCCCTGAATCTTCTGAAGAGGCTGTGTGCCTTGCTCATAAAGAAAATAATCTTGCCCAATATTCTTCCAGAGGAAAAGGTGGTCAAAGAGGAAGAGGAAGATATTTCAGAGGTAGGGGGGCAGACACTCTCAAGGAGAAAAGTCAGATTTTCACTACATATGCTGCAAAAGAAATGGATCACATGATGCCTCCACATGCAAGTTACCTTGAGACAAAATTCAGAAGCAAAGAAACCAACCCAAATGTAAAAATAATGACACAGACAAAGGTAAAGCACCTGAATCTTCTCATTATGTTGTGGCACACTGTAATATTGGAGTAAATGAAGACTTATTTAATGCTTCACTTGCTTCTTGGAAAAATGATTGGTTTCTTGATTCAGGAGCAACTTGCCACATGACTCATAGAAAAGATTTTTTTGAATAATTTTCTGACAATCTTGATGGAGCAGTATACTTTGCAGACCAATCAAAACTCAAGCCATCAGGGCTTGGCACAATTAGGCTTAAATTGATTGGTCTTTGAGACTTCCTTCTACATCATGTTCTATATCACCCACAACTAAAGAGAAACTTGCTATCCTTGGTCCACATCCGCCAGCAAGGTCACTCCATTCATATGTTTGATGGCAAGCTTGAGGTGAGAAAAGCATCTAACCACTCACTTGTCATGAGGGGGATAAAAGAAGAAAGGCTTCTCAAGCTGCAGGGTACCTCTGCTTGTGCACAACATTTCTGATACAATTCTCATTATGAAGAAGGCACAAATTCATCAAGTTTATTATGGCATGCTATATTTGGACATTTGAACTATGACAGCCTCCACTTGTTGAAGAAAAATGGTGTTACTAGTTTGCCTACAATTCCTAGGAAACTTAAGCAATGTGATGCTTGCAATCTAGGAAAACATATAAAATAGTCTTTTCATGATTCACATTCAAGAGCACATAGAAAACTTGAGATCATTCATTCAGATTTATGTGGTCCAATGCATATTCCTTCTGCAAATGGAAATAAATATATGATGACATTTATAGATGACTACACCAGAACGTGTTGGGTTTATTTATTAAAGAACAAATTTGATGCTTTTCAAACATTCAAGAACTTTCATACATGGATTGAAAATGATGCACAATCTCATATTGGCTCTATTTGCACTGATAATGGAAAAGAATACACTTCAAATGAATTTGAAAACTATCTTCGCTAACATGGGATCAAACATGAAACAATTGTAGTTGAAAGAATGAATAGGAAAATCTTAAGTATGGTGCACTCCATGATGTTTTTCAAAAATGTAAAATTGATGTTTTGGGCTGATGCAGTTCTATGTGCTATATATATATAAAGAATAGATGTCCATCTAATTCTATTAGAAACAAGACTCCCTATGAAATGTGGTATGGGCACATTCCTTTGGTAAAGTATATCAAGGTCTTTGGTTCCACTTCTTATGCTGTTGGGTCCCTATAATACTAGTGATTACCCCATTACTATTGTAGTTGTATCCCTTATTAATATTGTTGTGCCCCCATTGTCCCCATATTGTTATTATTGTGCCCCATAGAATACCTCTATTGTTATTTTTGTGGCTTTATATTATTATTGTTAGGTCGGCTGGGTTATATTGTGACTCCTTAGACTCCTATATATAGAAAGGAGGTTTTGTCATTTGAATCATCGAAGAATTGTTCATTTGTGTAATGTAAAGGAGGTTGATGCCTCGAAGAGGCTGAATTCTAAGGCGTTGATCTCTCTTTTCTATCTTTTTGTGAGCTGGTTTCATACATTTGATATCAGAGCTTTGGATTCTAGGGTTTCGCTGCTCCAAACAGGTCATCGTGGCATTTTCGCTATGACTTTTTTCTGCGATGTTTCAGAAGCTAAAAAAAAAAACCCATTTGAGAAGCAATCATGCTGAATCTTAGGTCTAAATTTCAGAGCTTTTCGTGCTATATTTGCAGAGATATGATCTGAGGAAGTTGGTCTTTTTGCAGACTCCTGAATTACATTCCAAACAGGTGACCTGGGGAAAATCGTCATAACTTTCTCTCTGAGCATCAGATTGAAATTTTGTAAGAAGGTATAGAAAGAGAATGGACTTTAGTTTCTTGTGTATATTTTTTAGAGCCAAAGGTCGAGACAGTGACTCGTGGCATGTCATACAAGTTTGCTCTACTGAACTAGTCTATAATCAGGTCATCTTGGGAGATTGTGCATAAATATTCCTTGGAGAATCCATTTGGATTAGACTAGTGGCATTGGAAAGAGGACACAGAAGGCTACTGCAGGTCGCAATTTCAGAACTGGATGATACGAAATTGTAGAGATACATCAGATTCAATATCAAGCTTCTACAAAGTGAAAAAAGGTGTGTAGTTTTTTTTAAATTTTTGCATAAGCTTGGTTTGAAAAATCAGTTTGAAACGGTAATTGATGCCCCGAGGAAAAAAAATTCAAACACATAGTAAGCAACTTGAAAGCTCTAGCATGAATCATGAAGAAGAGGAAGAAATTCAACATGATATATCAAAATTACAAGACCAAGTGCAACAAGTGTCACTTGCACAAAAAGTAACAGAATCTAAGATGGATGGTTTAAGGAAAGATGTAGAAGCTAAGGTGGATGGTTTAAAGAAAGGTGTAGAAGCTAAGATGGATTGTTTAAATAGAGATGTAGAAGCTAAGATGGATGACATGGAAGCTAAGATGAATGGCATGGATGCTAAAATTGATGGCATGGATGATAAGATGGAAGAATTGAAGATAAATAAGAATAAGTTGCTACAAGAAATGGTCACTAATGGTGAAAGGGTAGTAAAGGAAACTCATGATGAGAACAAAAGAAATGTTAATCATGATTCCATAGACTCTAATGTGGGATCAAAGATCCACCATATTCCAAAAATCTATATGAGGAAGTTTGATGGCAAGGATCCCGTAACATGGATATTACAGATGAGCAATTTTTTGATCTCAATAATGTGAAAAACACACAAAAGGTACGTATTGCAACTTTATATTTGGAACCAAATTAGTTTGTATGGTATCAATGGCTTTGCTCTCGTAAAAAAATTTTCACTTGGGCAATTTTTACGGCAGAATTGACAGCACATTATGAGGATACAAAATGCACCACTTTTTTTAGCCAATTGATAAGTCTAAAAAAAAAGGGTTCAATAATGGAGCACATTGAGGAGTTCCAAAAATTGAACATAAGGGTAAAGAATATTCCATAGGAGCATAGGATTTATGTGTTCATATGGACTTTAAAGGATAATATCCAACATGATGTTCGCCTTTGGGAACCTGATTCATTAGAGAAGGCATTCAGGTTAGCAAGAAAAATGGAAAGCAAAATTATGGTAACCAGGAAGCATACCACTCACAACTATAAAGATGGAAGTGTTGTTGCCCCTAGTCTTCCACAACCTATAAGGTTGACACCACAACAATTGGAAGAAAAAAGAGCAAAAGGGCTTTGTTACAGTTGTGATAGCAAATAAACTAAAGGTCATAAATGTGCTGAGAAGAAATTATTCTACATAGATTGTGAAGAGGAAGAAGGAAAGGAGCAAGAAAGGTCAAAAGAAGAGGATATACTCCAGGAACAAAGCCTAGATAAAGAAGAAATGAATCCAACCATATCTTGTAATGCATTGGTGGGAATTACCACTCCTCAAACCATCAAGATAGAAGGACAAATCAAGAATAACAAGGTAATACTGTTGATTGATTCAGGAAGGACCCACAATTTTATTCATTGTAAGGCAGCAAAAGAATTGAATTGCTTTTTATATCCAGCACTAGAGTGTCAAGTGATGGTTGCAAATGGAGGAACAATAAATTTCTCTAGAAAGTGCCATAATATCAATCTATCCATGGGAGAATATGTATTGACTAGCCCAATGCTTTCCATTCCAATGGGAGGTGCTAGTGTTGTACTAGGAGTCCAATGGCTACAATCCTTGGGTACAATAGCTTTTAATTTTCAAGAAATTTTCATGAAATTTTCTGTGGAAGGAAATGAAGTTGAATTAAGGGGTATTGCAGGGAAACTAGGAAAGATAATCAGCTCTAACGATATGACAAAGCTTCTAAAAAAGGAACAAAGAGGTGTAATTGCACAATTATGTTCGCTAGATGTTTCCAAATTGGAATCATCTATTTCTCCAGATCTCCAAAAATTCTTGGACAATCATTCCAAGGTATTTGAGACTCCCAAAGGTCTCCCACCTATTCGTGATCATGATCATGCTATTCATATGATTCCAGGAAGTGTTCTTCTAAACATTAGGCCGTAAAAATATCCCTATGCCCAAAAGAGTGAAATTGAACGTATGGTTGTAGAAATGCTAGAGGCTGGTATAATTCAACCGAGTCAAAGTTCTTTCTCTGCTCCAGTAGTATTGGTGCACAATAAGGATGGATCATGGCGCATGTGTCCGGATTATAGGGAGCTCAACAAGCTCACTATTAAAGATAAGTTTCCCATTCCTGTCATTGATGAATTACTGGATGAATTGCATGGATCAATTTACTTCACCAAGTTAGATCTTCATTCAGGATATCATCAAATCAGAATGAAGACTGAAGACATTTAGAAAAAAGCATTTAGAACTCATGAGGGTCATTATGATTTTTTGGTCATGCCTTTTGGCCTTACCAATGCACCTTCAACATTTCAAGGTTTGATGAATTCCATTTTCAAACCATTCCTTAGAAAATTTGTGTTAGTATTTTTTGATGATATAATCATCTACAACAAGTCTTGGAAGGATCATGTTGAACATGTTGACAGGGTGCTACAACTATTGGAGGAGAAACAATTATATGCAAAAAGATCCAAATGTTTCTTTGGAGTACAAGAGGTGGAATATCTAGGTCATATTGTATCTCATGAAGGAGTGAAGGTAGACCCTAGCAAAATTAAAGCGATTAAGGAATGGAAAATCCCCACATCCATAAAGCATTTGTGAGGATTTCTTAGGTTGACAGGGTATTATTGGAAGTTTGTTAAGAATTATGGGAGAATAGCAGCACCTCTAACAACATTATTGAAGAAATATGCATTTTCATGGACTCCAGAAGCAACAAAGGCCTTTGAGCATCTTAAAGAGGCAATGTGCCAAGCACCAGTCTTAGCTACACCAGACTTCACAAAAACCTTTATTATGGAATGTGATGCTTCAGGAAATGGAATTGGTGCTGTTTTAATGCAAGATGAAAGACCCATTGCTTTTGAAAGTTTTCCAATCAAGGGAAAGTTTTTACACAAAGCTATTTATGAGAAGGAAATGTTGGAAATACTCCATGCACTTAAGAAATGGTGACCCTACCTAATGGGAAGACACTTCAAGGTAAAAATGGATCATGATAGCCTTAAATACTTTTTAGAACAAAGATTATCCTTTGAAGAGCAACAAAAGTGGGTCACAAAGATGTTGGGTTATGACTTTGAAATCATCTACAAAAAATGGAAACAAAATGTGGTGGCAGTTGCACTCTCAAGAAAGGATGAGGATGTGGAAGCATTGTTGTGTGCCATTTCTATTATCCAACAGATTGGATAAACAAAGCAAGGGAGGAATGGAAGAATGACGAAGAAGTGTGGGAACTTATTTGAAAGTTACAACAAGACTCCAGTACGTCTGTTACATTTAGCTGGCAAAATGATTCGTTATGGTACAAAGATCGCTTATACCTCTATAAGAATTCCCAGCTAAAACAAAAGATTCTTATGGAATTGGACACTTCTCCCTTAGGAGGGCACTCAGGATTTTTAAAAACTTACCACAGGGTTAAGAAGGAATTTTTTTGGGAGGGCCTTAAATCAGATATTCAAAAGTTTCTGGTAGAATGTTTGGTTTGCCAACAAAATAAAGTTGAAACAATTAAGACACCGGGTCTATGACAACCTTTATCAATTCCAAGCCAATGTTGGGAGGAGGTTTCAATGGATTTTATCACAGGTTTACCCAAGTCTGAGGGAAAGAGTGTCATCATGGTGGTAGTTGACAGACTTACCAAGTATGCACATTTTTGTGCATTATCGCATCCATTTAAAGCTAGTACAATTTCTACTGCATTTATGGAAACAATTCAAAAGCTACATGGAAACCCAAAGATTATTGTAAGTAACAGAGATCCCATTTTCACTGGAAATTTTTGGACATAATTATTTTCTTGTCTTGGTACTCAGTTAGCTCATAGCTCATCTTATCATCCTCAATCTGATGGGCAAATCGAGATAATAAACAAATGTTTGGAAGGATATCTTCATTTCTTTGTATTTGATAAACAGACACAATGGGTCAAATGGTTGCCTCTGGCTGAATGGTGGTATAACACTTCCTTCCATACAACAACAAAAATTACCCTATTTATGGCACTTTATGGATATCAGCCACCATCCATCACATCATATTTAAGAGAAAATTCTAAGGTTAAAGCAGTGGAACATAACATCGAACATCAACAACAAGTCCTCCAACTCTTAAAGGATAACCTTGTGTTGGCACATAATAGAATGAAAAAACAGGCAGATCAACATCACAGTGAAAGAAGTTTTGATGTAGGTGGTTGGGTATTCCTATGGCTACAACCATATAAGCAAATGTCCCTCAAGCAAGCTAAGAAGGATAATAAATTATCACCAAAATATTATGGTCTGTACAAGGTGTTGCAAAAGATTGGTACTATGGCATACAAATTGGAGCTTCCTATAGCTTCTCAACTGCACCCAGTTTTCCATGTTTCATGTTTAAAGAAGGTTATAGGCGACAAGATCCCAGTTCAAACAATATTGCTAGAACTTGACGAGGAAGGAAAAATTATATTGGAACCAGAAGCAGTCACAGAAACAAGAACTTGACAGTTACGAAATCGATCAATTTCGGAGTATCTTATCAAGTGGAAGAACTTATCCACTGAAGATTCCACATGGGAGGATGAGAATTTTATACAGAAGCATCCAGAACTACTCAAGCGTTGAGGAAAACACTTTTTTGAAGGAGAGGGGCATGTTGGGTCCCTATAATACTAGTCATTACCCCATTACTATTGTAGTTGTATCCCTTATTAATATTGTTGTGCCCCCATTGTCCCCATATTGTTATTATTGTGCCCCATAGAATCCCTCTATTGTTATTTTTGTGGCTTTATATTATTATTGTTAGGTCGGCTGGGTTATATTGTGACTCCTTAGACTCCTATATATAGAAAGGAGGTTTTGTCATTTGAATCATCGAAGAATTGTTCATTTATGTAATGTAAAGGAGGTTGCCCCCTCGAAGAGGCTGAATTCTAAGGCATTGATCTCTCTTTTCTATCTTTTTGTGAGCTGGTTTCATAACATATGCCTTGATACAAAAGGTACATAGAAACAAACTCGGTGCTAGAAGTCGTAAGTGTATCTTCTTGGGGTATTCAAACACCTCCAAAGCATACCGTCTCTATGATGAAGTCAATAAAAAGTTTATTGTATCTAGAGATGTAATCTTTCTTGAAACATTCAAAACTGACAATGTTGTTGAGTTTCAACTTGATTGCTTGGATAGATTCGCAAATGCAAAATCATTTCAAGAATTTGATAATTATATTCCACATCTTAAAGGGGGGATCCCTATACTAGATCAACTCGTGGAATCTTCTCCTAAAGCACTCTCTCCCCCACATGAAACTCCAATAATGGATGATATTTTAAGTGATGTGATTGATATAATTGGGAGACTCAATCTTGATTCAGCCCCAACTCAATCAATGGAGCAGCCTGGACCATATGAGAAAGGTCCCCGAAAGTGGATGACAAAGACACTTGAAATTGTTCATCCTGATGAGGTTGGAAAGACCAGAACTAGAAATTCAAACCGACAAAATAAAGGTGATGTAGATGACTCTGATTCACCTGTTGATATGGATGTTTCTTATGATTGTGAATTAAATTTGTCTACAGATTTTGAACCAACTTCCTTCAAAGAAGTTTCTTCTCATGATGAATGGAAAGAAGTGATGCAAAAGGAGTATGATGCCCTGATAAAGAATGGCACTTGGAAGCTGGTTGATCCTCCATTAGGAACCAAACCAATTGGTTGCAAGTGGGTCTACAAGAACAAGTATAAATCTGATGGCTCACTTGACAAGCACAAAGCCAGGCTTGTGAGAAAAGGTTTTTACATAGAAGGAAGGGGTCGATTATGAGGATACTTTTGCCCCCATAAAAAAATGGGCTACCATCTGGACACTCTTTTCCCTAGCGGCACAGAACGGTTGGAAATTCCATCAAATGGATGTAAAAACTGCTTTCTTGAATGGAGATATAAAAGAAAATGTTTTTGTGTCTCAGCCTGAAGGATTTTCTGTGAAATGACATGAACATAAAGTATGAAAACTTGTGAAATCCTTGTACAGCCTCAAACAAGCACCGTGAGCATGGTATGGAAAACTAACTGAACATATTCTGAAACTCAATTTAAAACATTATGACCTTGATGATGCAACTTTGTTTGTCAAGAAGGTTGGAAAAACAGTTGTATATCTTGTGGTATATGTAGATGATCTTTTGAAGACAGGGAACAATGAAAGCTACATTGCATCCATAAAGAAGGAATTGAGGAAAGGTTTCGAAATGACTGATTTGGGCTATGTTAGTTACTACCTTGGTATTGAAGTAACTCAACATTCGAAGTCCATATTTCTTTCTCAAAAGAAGTACATTAGAGATTTGTTGAATAGGTTTGGCATGATAGAATGCAATCCTCTTACTACTCCAATGGAACAAAACATAAAGCTCACATCCATTGAAGGAAAATAATTTGAGGATGCAACGAAGTATAGACAGCTTGTAGGAAGTCTCAACTACCTAACTATTACCAGACTAGACATTTTGTTTCCTGTTGGAATCCTCTCCAGGTTTATGCAAAAGCCTTGTGAGGGACATTGATCTGTTGCAAAAAGAGTTCTAAGGTACTTGAAGGGAACTCAAAACTTTGGAATCAAGTATACACAGGTGGATGACTTCAGCTTGTTTGGATACTCTGATTCAGACTTTGATGGAGATAAAGAAACTGGGGTATCTACTTCAGGTTATGCTATGAGTCTTGGATCAGGAGCTGTCTCCTAAAGATCATGCAAACAGTTAGTTCCAGTAGATTCCACAACAGAGGCAGAATATGTGGCAGTAGTTGAGGCAACAAAAGAAATTATGTGGCTCAAGAAAATTCTTGAAGATTTGCAGGTAAAACAAGTACAATCGACTCCACTCATGATTGACAATACCTCGGCAATAAAATTGGAAAAGAACCCAAAGTTCCATGATTGAACGAAGCACATTGATACTAAATATCATCTGATTCAACATCATGTTGAGGCCAAAAAAATCCATCTTCACCATTGTTTCACTTATGAGAAAATTTCATACATCTTCACCAAAGCACTTAGAAGAGAAAAGCTTGAAAGATTCAAAATGATGCTTGGACTCACCAACATCCCTTCAGATTAAGGGGGGAATGTTGACACCTAATCATCAAGATTGGGTGAATAACTGAAATTGATGTAAATAAATAATAGAAAATATGAAGAGTGATAAGGAGATGAAATGAACAGTCTCTCCCTCATGTATATAATAAAGACCAACCTAAATGAATATCATGAATTGTTTTGAGGAGTTACCTCCTCGTCTGACACATAACAAGAGATTAAGACACATAACATATTTTTCATGTTAGCATTGTTTTCTTAAGAGATGGTAGATTGTGGAAATAATGATATATTAAAGTGTCGAAACATAAATAACAATGGATTGTAGACCTTACACAAAGAGGCATAGCCTTAATCAATTAATTAGCATGAAGATGGCTTTCATTTTGTGGAGTATGGAGTGCATAGGTGGTGCTCATTATATGAAGTGTGGAGGTGCGTAGTGCAAAGGTGTGAAGTGTGGAGGTTCAGAGTGCAGAGGTGTGAAGTGTGGAGGTGGCTTTCATTGTGCAGAATGCAAAGGCACAAAGTGGGGAGGTGGCATTCATTATTGCAATGCAGATATATGGAAGCAGGAATAACGACAAATTGCAGAAATGATTACAAAAATAAAGCATTCTATAATAACAAAAAAATGTGGACCCTGCACTACCTTAATCAATTTGTTAGTGGTATAGGTGGGGACTATCTATCTATCTATCTATCTATCTATCTATATATATATATATATATATATATATATATATATATATATATATATATATAGATATAAAATTAAATAACAAAAATTAATAAGAGTTAAATGTTATAAACAAAAACTAAATCTCAAATTCGATGAACATTTTATGGGAGTCCAATCCCTACTATCAAATTAAAAATCCATATATTACATATTACATATCCACATAACAATACATATATATTTTTTTAAGTTCGACATTGGTGAGGCTACATCATGACCATGTCCAAGAATAACACCCTAATAAGGTGAGAAATTTACCCAGTGTCTTAACATCTAGGAGCGCCTTAACAATGCACCTAAGCGTCATCTATCCAAAACTCCAAAAATAATATTGTAAATATTACATATAATAATAATATATAATTTATATTAACAATTATAAATCATTTATAAAATAACTTGTATAGAAATGAAATATTACATCTTAATATATTATAATTGATTAATAATAATATAATTTATTATTAAATTTATAATTTATTTATTGAATATATTTTTTACCTTCCTATTTATTTTTAATATTTTGTGGTTGTACGTTACTTTTTTTTCTCGTAGTCTACAATAAAAAAAAGTTACTCATGAAAGTGATAAACAATTCAACTCTCCATGTGACAGACACATCCACTCTAGAAGTACTTCCTAAGTGCTATAGTCACTAAGAGAAGATTGAATTCTCTTCCCTTTCGTCAAATACGAAAATACTTACTCAGGAAACATAAACTATTCATCTATGCCTGAAGATATTCCAATATTCTTATCGGTTTGCAACTTTTTAATGTTTTTTACACTAAAAATATATTAAAAAAAAATATAATAGTTATTTATACCTCCTACCACTCTTGTAACATGTGTTGTGCAGTGTCATGTTTGGTGTTTTTGTATTATTTCATCATTTTTTCCCAATGTTGCAAAACATTAACCACTAGTTACATTCAACATGTTTAATGTACGTAGTTGCTCTCGTATGCGAAACCCTTAACCCCTTATATGAATCTATGAACTTATCTTCTAAACATTGTATCAACATTCACTACATCGTACATTTATCTCGCTAAGAGAAAGGAGAACGTTTATTTAAGTTATGCCACAAATTTCATATTTTCTTTATAATTTTATTTATGTTTTTCATCTTTATATTTATATGCTTATCAATTTTCATTATTGAAATTATATCCAACAAATTCTTCATAATATAATAACCACTCGCTAATAAGAGACATGAGAGTATTCCTGGAGACCTTATAGATCCTTTAGTTGATTAAGGAAAACCCCTATCATAATTTCCTTAGATTAAGATCAGGAATGGTGGGGTTTTTAAGTGTTTGCTACGAAAGTCATGTTTATGTGCAATCTATTCTTATTGTCCACCAAATGCGATTTTGAGCACTTTGGTTTCTATTTTCTCTTTTCTGAATGCGTTAATGGTAAATTTGTGTTTTTGGTGTTCTCCATGTACTCTGGATGACTCTTGTGTAAGCACATCGTGGTTATGGTTTAAAGGTGGAAGGATCTCATTGGGATTTATTGATAAGAAACTTAAAAAAAAATTGTGTTTTGTCGTTTTTGCTCCAGGTTGTTCTTGTGGACGATACCATGTTTCAAAGTTCTTGATGCTTTGTCTGGGTTGGTGCAAATTCTATTATGTTTATTAACATTGACTGGCTACGTCTGTTAAAGTTGCAGGATATGTTGGAGTATATTTTTTGGTGTTGGCAACATCACACCATGCTTGCATTGTCGATTCTAATGTTTTCTTTACTACTTCCTCACCGTGGTTCTGGAATCTATATGTTTACTTATTGGTGAATTTTTGAAGCTAAGAGTAGACGGGCATTGTATGGAGTCTGGAATTTGGAATGAATTTGGTGCTGAGTATGGAGAATATGTTAAATCATCTAGTCACTTGTTTTTTCTGGTTTCATGGTGGTTTTGTTTTTGTTTTTTTTTTAATTTGTTTTATTTTGTTTTGTTTGTTTGTTTTGTTTTGTTTTTTTGTTTTGTTTTGTTTTTTGTTTTTTATTTTTATTTTTTTGTTTTTTGTTTTTTCTTTTTTCTTTCAGGATATACACTTGAGATTGTAATGGGATATCACTCAGTCCCTGTAGTTTTTCCATCATATTTTGATGATTTTTCATTGTGTATTCTAATGTACTGAAGATAAATTTATGTTCAGTGGTTGATGTTATTTTAAGGAGTATTGGAAGATTTGAGATTATGATGAACTCATGTAAATTTCTATCTCGATTATGAATATAAAATGCTTCAATTCACAAAAAAAAGACACATGAGAGGATTATTATCAATCAGTAATCCATGATTTCTTATCAGCATTAACTTTATGTCATCAATAAGAGAGATACATGATTCTCCCAAAAGAAGAATTATTCATAATATAATCAATATTATTTTCTTCTTTTTCTTTCAAAACCCTAATTCTATATTCATTCTACTTGTATAATTTCATGACTCCTGCAATATATCAAAATAGAATTTATTTCCACCTTCACTATTGACTGTATATGTAGATCTGATACAATTAAATATCTCTTCCTTTTAATCCATAGAATGAGCCCTAATTAAAAAATACTCAAAACCTATATCCATTTTAGAAGTTCTTGTATTGATATATCCTTCATTTCTCCTCTCAAGACCACACTTATATTCTCTTAGAAATTGAGAAGACTATGGATAAAAATTATGTAATTATATTTTTATAATAAAGAATTCCCTTGAGTTGATTAAGAAAGGCATTTGATGACAATAAGATGATTTGCAACCATTTCATTGTGTTTCATCTTCATAACCTTAAATATATTAAAGTGGTTTACAAACCTATCATTGTATTTCATCATTAAGACATGCACCATCCATGTGAATAACATATTTATCAGAAATATAAATGCATTGACATTGATCATAAAATAATTCTTTCTTTAGGGGAATTTTGAGGTAAAAAATTGGCCATAAAATGAAACATATATAAAAAATCAACTTTAAAAGAATTGATAGGATTCAACTTGATGATGTCATTCCCTTGGTTAATATTTTGGAGGGAAAAGAAGAAAAATATCTTTTTTAGCCATACTTTTGACTTATCTCTTTATATGTTTAGTCAAATTTCAAGTGTGGATGTGGAATTCAACATCCAACGAATAGCCACTCGAAATGCTTTCGAGAAGAACCACTTCGAGACAAATTTAAACACATTATCATGTATTTTAATTTTTTATCAATGCGGGTATACTTGAAAGTATGCCCAGTGAACACTCAATGGATGTGAAATCGAATTCCACATACAATGAGTGCTTGCAATTGAAATTTGAGTAAACCTATAATAAGATAAATAAAAAATACAAAATTTAAACAAATTTAAACACATTTGTTTTATGTATTTTTAAATTTTGTCAATGGAGGTCTACTTGAAATTATGTTGAGTGGATACTCATTAGATGCAGAATCGAATTCCACATCCAATTATAGCCCACACTTGAACTCTGAGTATACCTATAAGGAGATAAATAAAATAAAAAAAATTTAAAATACCTTCATAATTATGCATTCTAAGAGTTTCATGTTGAATTCTGAGAGTTTGGAGTTTAACACTTTTTACCTTGGTATCACCTTCATAGCTTTCAGTGATTCTGTCCCATATTTCTTTTGTTGTTTTAAACTATATAACTTTGAAAAATTATGATTCTGTCAGACTTTCCAATAATGCAGTGACAACTTTGGCATTGGTTTCATACATATTCTTTTTTGCCACATCTGTGAGGATTACAGTTGGATATTGGTAACCTGATTCCACAATTGCCCAGATATCTGCTCCAAGAGATTGAATATAGGATCTGGTTCTTGTACTCCAATATATTAAATTATATCTATTGAAGAGTGGTGGTCTCATAGATGTCGTTGCATCTTGATTTCTTATCTTGGGAGATCTTCCTTCAATTGATCAAGATTCTTTTGAAGGACTTGCATTGATACCAATTGTTGGGAAAAATAATGAGGGGGGGGGGGGTGAATTAGTGTTTTTCCCAACATGAGGGGGATTTCCCTTAGAAGATAATAAATTCCAACACATCTTGGATACCAACCATAGTGTGAATTTGGGAGAGGCTCATCACATCCATGTGGTGATAAATAATTGCTAGACTGAGCACTAGTCCATTGTTCTTAAGACATCAAGTAATATTGATGGTATGAGTTTTGTTATTTTGATAGATCTAGGAGCTACTAAGCCCATTATTTCTATAAATGTGTTTACAAAAATTAAACATAAATCAATTGCCCAACATTATTTTAGGAATGTAGAAATGGTCTGCAATATGAATAGAAATGTAGGAAACTTGGTAAAGGATTGTGAGGTAGATTTAGGAGTATGTTAGATCAAGGTGTCCTTGTATTCTGCAATCATAGGATCCCATGATGTAGTCATAAGAATGGATTGGTTGGAACATCTTGAGGTAATTTTTAGATTGCAAGGGCGAGATACTACATTTCACAAATGATGGTGGGAAGATAAAATAATTGATGCAAAAGAAATTAGGAGTGTCCCTAAGGTTAATCTCATTGATGCAACTAATGAAATGTAGATGAAAGGGATTCTAATTATTCATGGTTGCAACACGAAATGATTAAAGTGACTCTAAAAATATAGATAAGTATCAAATTATTTCTAAATTCATGGATGTATATCCAAAATAATTACCTAATATACCCCCAAATGGGAAATGGATTTCACCATCAACTTTAAAATAGGAACATAGTCTATTGCAAAGGCGCCATATCGTATGTCAACTACATAATTAAATGAGTTTCAAATTTGGTTAATGGAATTATTGGAAATGGGGTTCATATGACCCAACATATCTTCATGGGAACCCTTTTAACTTTTGTTAAAAATAATGATGGGTCTTTTCTTGTCCACTGACTATTGTTAGCTAAAAATGGAGATGGCTAGAAATGAATATCCTTTATTGAGGGCAAATGAACTACTTGATAAAATTAGGGGAGAATCTATGCTTTCAAATAAATATATGAGTTTAGGATACCATCAGTTAATAATCAAGGAAGAACATATCCCAAAAATAATCTGTAAGACAAGATTTGGGCATTTTGAGTTTGTGGCAAAAGCCTTTGGACTGACAAATTCCCTTGTTGTTTTTATGAGTTTGATGAACATTAAATTCTAGAAATACCTAGATAAATTTTTACAAGTATTTATCAATGACATATTGATCTAGTCATGGACCACAAAGGATCATAATGACCATTTGATACTAGTTTTATAGTGTCTGAGAGAGAAACAACTGTATGGAAATTTCTTAAAGTATTCCTTTTACCAATCAAAGATCCATTATCTTGGACACATTATCTCTAGAGAGGGTATCACATTACACTTGAGGAAGATCCAGGCCATCATGGAACAGTTGATACTGACCAATGTTAAGGCAATGCATAGTTTCATAGGCATGGCTGTGTAACATTGCATATTTTTTTATAGGTTTTCAAAAATAGAAGATCCCATCACCAAACTCTAAAGAAAGAATAAGAAGTTTGTTTGGGCTGAAAAATGTGAAGAATAATTCCAAAGGTTAAAGTATTAGTAACAATTGCACTGATCTTGAAGGTGCCAAATATGGAGTAAGAATTTTTGGTTTACATTGATGCCTCCAAGGAAGGACTTGGTTGCATATAGATATAAGAGTGAAGATTCATAACATGTGTGTTAAGAAAAATTAGAGTCCATGAGGAGAACTATGTAATGCATGATCTAGAAATGGAAGTTATTATATACGCAGTAAAGATTTGGAGACACTACTTACTATAAAGGAAGTTTGCATTAAACATTGATCATTTTGGAATACAACACATATTTACACAATTCCATTTAGATACTAGATAAAGAAGGTGGTTAGAGTTAATAAGTGAATATTATTTTTATATTACAAACATAAATGGAATAGTAAATAGGATGGTTGATGCTTTAAGTAGGAGATTTTAAATATTTTCAATGCTTCCATTAAAGAGAAACCAAACATATAAGTTTCTCAATTTACAACTTGAGGATACCTAGTTCAAGGAAGTCAGTAAGAGTTTAAGGGAGGATGAAATAATGATCTCAAAATATGAGGGATGCTCTCTAGATAGTGTTGGAATATTATGATTATATGGAATGATATATGTTTTTATTGAATTAATATTTACATCAACTAATCTTGAGTGAAACATATTGAGTAGTATACATGACACACCCCAATGATAAGAAGATGAGTGTGGACATGAATCAGCTATTCTTTTAAAACAGGATGAAGGACATTGTAAATTTTGTAACAATATGTTTAGATTTTTAGCGAGTAAAAGTTGAGAATAGACATCGAGTAGAGTTATTGCAACCCCATAATATACCAAATTCTAAATGGAAAATTATATGAATGGATTTGATTGTGTGACTACCAATGAATGAAAGGGGACATGATTTTGTATTTTCAGTGGTATACACAATGACCAAAAGTGCCCATTTTATACTAGCTAAGACTACATATAAGGAACTTGAGATAGCTAAGTTTTTGTTGGTGAGATTGTAAGATTAAACAAAGTTCCAAGGAATATCATATGAGATATTGGAGGAGTGTTTACTATAAGGTTTTGGATTAGTTTCGAAGAAGACTTTGGAACCGAGTTAAAATTCAACACTTCTTATCCCTCCACGATGGATGGTCAATCTGTCAGGACTAATCAAATCCTTGAAGACATGTTACAAATTTATGTGATGGATCAACAAAAAAGATGGAAAGATTTTTTTACCATTAACAATATTTTCTTACAATAATAGTTATCAGAGTTCCGTCAAGATGGTGACATCCTTTATGGGAGGCATTACATAATGCCTCTTGGTTGGTATCGATTAAAGGATTGAGTATTAATAGGATCAAGAGTAGTACAATATATGGAAGAGAAAATGGTGATGATTGAGAGGCTAAAAGGAGAATAAAATTGACAAAAAAATCTAAGCTAATGATCATCAGACTAATTAAAGTTATGAAGTGGGATATAGGGTGTTTTTTAGATCAAGGCTGAAAAAGAGCTCCATAAGGTTTAGGAAAGGAGAAAAGTTGTCTCCATGGTTTTTGGGACCATTTGAAATCATAGAGAAGAAATAGGCAGTAGCATATAGTCTCGTTTTACCTACATCATTAACATGTATGCATGATGTGTTCCATGTGTTTTTACCATGTTATTATATTAAAAATCCTTTTCATGTTATTGAATTGAGTTATTTGTTAAGTCTTAGATGAAGGTAAGATGATGGCCAATGCAATTTGCATATTGGACCAGCAAAATATAGAACTTAGGTGACAATTGGCAGGCTATGTGAAGGTCTAGTGGAATAGATATAGTCCCAATTCCAATAGTTGGGAGAATGCCAAGGACATGCATCACCATCTTCCCTTCCTATTTTGAGGACTTTGGCACTAGTTATATTATTAAGAGGGGGTGTATGTAATGCCCCACTCTGGTTGACAGGATTTGATTATTACCTTAACCTCGATATAGCCTTATAGCACATATATAGTTCTATGAGGACCTTAAGTCAAGGATCTGGTAATTTTACTTTTGTATTAATGGATGTGATAATAATTGTGATGTACAAGTTTGATGTTATGATGATGATGGACTTGTTTTATGACTATGTCTAATCATGTTGATGAATTCATTATATGATATGTTGTTTACATATTATGAGGACAAAGTTCTTGCTTATAATTATAAATTATGTTGATGGTTATATCATAAGGATAATTCATCATGCAAAATTATATCAATGACTAATAATATGAGAAAATATTACTGATGATTATTGAGTGTGGCAGGAGATCACCTCAATGCACTTGCATGTGATCAGTTGAAAACCTCAAGTTTGATCAATTACATAATATTTACAGTAGGATTTATAGTTTTAATTAATATTCTGCTATGGTTACTAATGTCATGATAATGGTTACAGACAAAAGTCTGTTATTTTCTAATTGTTTCAAACATGAGTGATTAGGTTGTATAGGAAAAATGAAACTTCATGGGAGGAGTGGGACAATGTCCCTAATTCCACCTATTAGCACTCTCGCTATGAATTGGGGTGAAATATACGTGAATACATTTTCTTTGAAATTCATGATGCTATAAGGATAGACCCTGGTTTGGGTTGATCATGAGGATTTACTAGGGGGTACACATGAAGGAAGATTCTTTAATCCAAACCACCATTAGTCTCACCATAGAAGAACACAAGAGATGACAATGACCTCTATTGATGCACCCAATTTTCCCCTCATAGTCATGGATGCCTCAAGGGAAAGTAGCATGGCACCCTTAGAATTTTGAAAGGAAGTCATTAAAATGAGTGAGCAACTTGAAAACCTTGATATCAAGAAAAAAGTTGGAAGAAAATTAAATGTTTAAGATCATGCAATGATAAGCACTAATTCACATAATGTGGTAAGTGAGATTTTAGAATTAAAATAATTAAATCAAAAGCACACCTTGAGAAAATGAAGAATAGATACAATTATAAAAGTTGAACCAAATAAGTAACCCTAAACTCCTCACTTTTGGAAAACCTTAAATATATAATGTATATTTAAATAACTCCTAAATATATAAGTTGTTCGAATAACAGAAAGAAAAATGGACATAGAGCTAAATTGAAAATATTAACCCAAGGGTAATTTACTCTAATTAAGACAAAAGGGTTGTGCATGAAATAAATAATAATAACATACAATTAGAGAAATTGGATTTTATGAGAGAATCTCGATGTGGCAAGAACATAACACAAAGATCTCCAACTAAGACTTCAACTTGAGAAAAATTTGGGAGTAGTTTGGGAAACAAAATTTGAAATCTACCTATTGACTTAGGCTAATTAACAAAAAATAGGGAATACAAATTGGAATCAAGAGACACCTATAAGAATAAATAAGGCAACATGTGTGAGTGAGAGAAAATAATATTTTTAATCAAAAATATATAAATTATTTTAAGAGAGTTTTGGTAATAGTCTGACGCATGGATATATGAATAATCTAATTATAGGATTAATGAAAAAAATGATTTTTGTATGAAGTAACAAGTGTGATCAATAAAACATTTTATAGGAGGAGCAACTTATAAGAAAAATATTCTCTTTTCCCTACTATTGGATGACTATCTTAATGATATTGTGTATTTAGAATGACTATTGAGTTGTATAGTGAGTTTGGTGGAAGTAGAGGCTCTTTGAATGGTAGAATCTTGAGTTCAAGTGTTATCCTCCACTTGCTAGTGTTTTTCTCTTTTTGAATTGCCTTGTTGCAACTCAAGGGTTCGTGGGGAAGATGTGTACCCAAGGAGTAGGCTGGGAGGTCAATCGACGAGTTAGCAATGTTTGATTAGGACACATAATTTCCACACATGTACAAGGACCACATCAAGGGAAAATAAGGAATCATAAAATTTAAGATTCAATACCATTTCCTTCATGTATGGTATCACTGGCTTTAATAGAAGTGCCCTTATATTATTTTGATTATTTGTAATAAGTTGTCAGATTGTGGAGGTTAAAGAAATGGTGTATAGTTGCAGATTTTTTGGATGTGGATATATGTATCTTGAATTATTTGTATATTTATTTATAATCAGTTGTCAATATTCCGAGAATGAATTAATGTATATATATTAAAAAATCCCATTTTTTATTCTTGTTCTAACTTAGTGATATGCAATGCATAATTATTTTTAATTATAAAAATAAATATGTCTATGTCATCATGTCTATGAATAATTATGTGTTATTTATCTTGTGTTTTTATTTTTTATTTTATTTTTGAAAATGTGTAAATTGCGTACTTAGGAAAGGTTCTTACATATAACTTAGCTTCTAGGAGGAAAAGGGGTCCTTTCTATTCAAGTGAATTTTGTTCCATTAATGAGAAGAGTAGCTGAGAATTGATAAAGATAGAATAAACAAAGAGATTTTGTATATTATAGTGGCTCACACACCACATGTTTCACTTCTTTGTACTTGTATTCATTTCCATTTATAGAATGATAGAGCATAATAGCTTCACCTTCAAGTTAGATTTTATCCCATAAAATTTTCTAGATCATATTTTTTTCTTTGTGATTTGTGAATTTTATTTCATTATTCTCTATTTTAGATATTCTATTTATTAGATACATAATTATAACACAATAATTAATGAATCCATAAATCCAAAAAAACATTAATATTCAAATTTACAAATATATTTTAATAAATATAAAATGACAAATTATCTAATCAAATACTCATATCCATATATAAATCACTTAAAATAAATCCAAAAAATAATAAATTTAAGCACAATCAGTTAAAAAAAAATAAACGAGAAAACTAAAAGTAAATATTTTCTATTTCTCTTGTGCTCTCTTACCAAAAAGAAAAGGCAATAATGCCTTTATGTAATTTATTCCTTCCAATACGCCCTGTCCAAAGGCAGTGATAACGATACCAACTCCAGCCACAAATCGGTCTCACGATACTTGGTTGTGATCCAAAGTGCCCAGCCACAAATTATCCAAAGCCAAATATGTAAATCAAGATCTTCCATCGTGCTAGTGTCCATCGTTGAATAATCCTCACCATCTGCATCTGCAGTTGCAATTCTATGTCACTGATGATGCATTGGCTAACGAGTTATATTGGTGGACAATCTTAGTTATATGTACAATCTTAGGTATATGTCATATAAAGTGCAATGGGACATTTAGATTATGATTGAATAAGTTCAAAATTATGAGAAACGGACACTTATCACAAAGAAAAGCATGAAAAGGACACCTCACATCTAGCGTACGAAATGGATGGCATATATAAGATCCGTACGAGTAGTATTATTTCCAACATATAAATCCTTCCAATTAAATGGCCTGCCAACCAAGCCACACATATATAAACCAAAATCCCTACCTTTACAAATTACAAATATTGAGAAAGCAGCATCACTATATGTTTTTTAATGTTTTTTCGTCTTTGTTATCATTTTTGTGGTCAAAATAAACGGGTAGCATTTTTATATGGTTTTTCTTCTTTGTTATCATTTTGTTCTCAAAATAAATGATCTTGTATGGATTCTTATGATCTTGTATGGATTCCTTATGTGAAAGAATTTGACTAAACATCTCTTTATCGAGATTGGTTTTAACCAATAGTTTTTGTAAAGTCCAAGTACAATGTCAAGTTAATTTTTATTTGGGAAACAAGTTGCAGATGATTCTATATTATATTATTCATGTGAAGTAATTTATTATCTCTCTTGTGACCATTTCTGGTTGATTAATATGGTTTAGATTGAAACATCATTTTAAAGGTACATAATAATAATAATTAATATTATTTTAATTTTTAATTTTTTAAAATATAGTTATATTATTTGTTACATAAAATTTGTTATTATCTTTCTTCAAAAAAAATTTGTTTGAGAATAGAATTAATAAAAATAAAGAGTGGTTTTATTTAGTTTAAAATATGATGTAGGGTGAATGCATTCATGAAAAGTATGATGTTGGAATTATATGAAGGCGAGGTGGAGTGGGTCAAGATATCACATGTAAACATTTGATTGAGGCTATTTTCACATGTCATTTCTTGAGGACATTCTACCTAGCCTTCACATGATTCTACCATCAATTTTTTTTGTGAAGCCCTTCACCCTGCATCAAATTTTAAACTAAGCAAAACCACCCCTTTTTTAAGGGGTATTCAATCAAATCATTTAATCGACTTTAGATTAACTTAACAATCAATCCTTTATTCTTAACTTGAAGTAAAAATCATATGTCCCCTCTACTTTATTTGTGAACCTAAAAATTATTATAATATTCCCCTCAATGAAATATTTTTTTTACATGTCATTTCTAGAGGCAAATTCACCTAGCTTTAATGTCATTCCACCATCATGCTCTCATGGATCCCTTCACCCCACATCAAATTTTAAACTAAATAAAATCACTCCCCATTTATATGGTTCCCATTTTCAAATAGATTTTGCGAAGGGGCTTAGGTTTACTTGGTCTTTAATCCAATGCTAAAATTACTAAAACATAAAAATAAAAATACTTTTTGTACAAGATTTTTCACTAGATTTCTAGGTGAAGTTTACAGAGAATACAATTTTACCTAAGGGTTAGAGAACTATAAAACAAGGGTATCATGATATTTGGTAGATTGGGTTGAAAGGACAACTTCCAGGCAATGCTAAGTTGTATATCAAGGAGAAGGGAGAGGAAAAATATCCCCACTTCATTTAGTAAAATATTTTGGGGACCAAACACGAAAAATGAGGATATATGATTGAGAATGGATCATTATAGAGTTTTTCATTCATCTTGATGCTTTCATAATAAAAAAAATGAAAGAATCAACTCACAAGACCATTTTTACTAGTGGGCCTAAGTTTTTTCGATTGGGGTTTAAAACATTTTAAAAAGAATTTGAGGTATTAATTTCTTTTTCTGGTGGGGAGGGGAGGGGGTAAAAATTTGTTTCTTAAGCGTTGCACCCCTATCTTTATTTTAGAATTGGACATCTTTCGAATGGTGCAAGAAAGAACCCAAATGGAGCCTATATGCAAAAGTTATTCCATCGAGAAGTTCACCTTCCCTTTTTGACTACCATGATTCAACATGATACTATGCCTATGCCCATTATTCATAAAATAGGGGCTGGCCATGTGGTCACAATGAAAATACTATAGAAGAATTGTAGTTAAGAGTGAATAAGTCAAACTTAATTATGAGTAGGCTATCGGGTCTTCTTATAACTAGGCCTCTAGGAAGAAAAGATGGTCTATTCCAATAAAGTAAATTTTGTTCGACATAGGAGTAGAGTAGCTAAGAGTAGACACAGAGAGAAAACAAAGAGATTTTGTGTATTGTAGTAACCAACAAGCCAAGGTCTCACTTCTTTATACTTGTATCAATTCTCATTCATAAAAAGAGATATCAATGCAGCCTCACTTTCTAGCTAGCTTTTCAGCTTGCATAAAGATTTCCCAAGCTATATCTTTTGTTATTTGTAAATTTTATTTCATCATTCACTATTTTCCATATTAATTATAACACAATAATTAATGAATCCATAAATCTAAAAAAAATTAACCCTTATAATATAAATGTTAGATTTTCAAATATATTTTAATAAAGGTTTACGGCAAATTGTCCAACCATTTATAAATTACTAAAAAAAATCAAAAAAATAATAAATTTCAAACAAAATCAATAAACATAGAAGAAAAAAACCTCAAACAAAATATTTCTTACATTTTCTTGTGTTCTCTTGCCCCAAAAAAAAATCAGTAATACCTTTATATAATTTACACCTTCAAGTAAGTCCCGTCCCAAGGCAATGATAATCGTACGAAGTCACTGAATAATCCACGACAACGATCACCATCGTAGCTACAATTCTACGTCGCTAATGATGCAGTGGCTAACGAAAGTTATGTTGGTTTGTTTTAAGTATTGTGGTATATGTTCAATTCTACGTCACTGATGATGTAGAGTTATGTTGGGGGACAATCTTAGTTATAAGTAGTGTGATATTTGTCCAATTCTACGCCACTATGATGCGGTGGCTAAGGAGAGTTTTGTTAATTTTTCTTGCGTTCTCTTATCCAAAAGAGAATAAAAAATCAATAATACCTTTATATAATTTACACCTTCAAGTAAACCATGTCCAAAGGCAATGATAACCATACCAAGTCACTGAATAATCGAGGAGAACGATCACCATCGCAGCTACAATTCTACGTCACTGATGATGCAGTGGCTAACCAGAGTTATGTTGGGAGACAATCTTAGTTATAAATAGTGTGGTATATGGCCAGTTCTACGTCACCGATGATGCAATGGCTAACGAGAGTTCTGTTGGTGGACAATCTTAGTTATAAGTAATGAGACATTTAGATTAGGATTGAATAAGTTCAAAATTATGGGAAAGCATGAAAATGACACCTCACCTCTAGGGTACGAAATGGACGATACATAAGAGATCCGTACGTATAGTATTATTTCGAACTTCTAAATCCTTAGAATTAAATGACCGGCCAACCAAGCCACACATGTATAAACCCAAATCCCTACCAATACAAACTACAAATCATGAGACGGTAGCATCACCATATGGTTTTTCTTCTTTGTTATCAATTTTGGGGTCAAAATAAACGGGTAGCATAATTATATGGTTTTTCTTCTTCGTTATCATTTTTGTGGTCATATTAAACGATCTTGTATGGATTCCTGAACCGAAAGGAATTCGACAAAATACCTTTGGCATCTAGATTGGTTTTGACAAATAGTTTCAAGGTAAACTCCAACTACAATGTCAGGTTAATTTTTACTTGGGAAACTAGTTGCAGATGATTTTAAAATATATTATTCATGTAAAGTAATATTAATGAAGTTGCAGATGATTTTAAAAAATATTATTCATGTGAAGTAATATTAATGAAGTCCGTTATTATCTCTGTTGTGAAAATTCAAGTAATCAATTTGGGTTAGATTTAATGAGCATTTGGGTTAGATTCGGCTAGATTGAAAATGTATATATTATTTTTTGTTTTGATATTATTTATTATATATGTTTTTTTTTTTTAAGCATGGGATTAAAGTCCAAGCAGATCTCAACTTTTTCATAAAAGTTGAAGTCCAAGCAGATCTCAACTTTTTCATAAAAGTTGTTTGAGAATGGAAATTTTTAGAAATAGGGAATGATTTTACTTAGTTTAAAATATGATGTGAAGTGAAGGGATTCACTAAAAGCATGATGGTTGAATCACATGAAGGTTAGGTGGAGTGACATGAAGATATCAATTGTAAAGCTTTTGATTAAGGTCACTTTTACATGTAATTGTTTTAGACCATTTTACTTAGTTTTCATGTGATTCCTCTGTCACACTTTTTGTGAATCTTTTTACCCTACATCAAAAATTAAGGTAAAGAAAACTATTCCCTATATAAAAGGGGTATTTGGTCAACATCATATTAACTTAAAAATCAACTATTTAATCTTAGCTTGAGATAAGAACCATATCTCTCCCTTATGTTTATTAACAAATCCAAAAACTATTACAATATCTCCCCTCAATGAAAAAAAAAAATCACATGTGATTTCTGATTTCTTGAGGCCAGTCAACCTAACTTTCACATGATTCCAACCTTGCGCCTTCATGAAGCCCTTCACCCCACATCAAATTTTAAATTAAAAAAAGACACTCCCTATCTCTTTGGTTCCTATTCTATCAAAATATTGTGTGAAATGGCTTAGATCCACTTGGTGTTTAATCCCATGCTATGTTATGAAACCAGCTCAAGAAAAGATAGAAAAGATAGATCAACGCCTTAGAATTCAACCTCTTCGAGGGGGCAACCTCCTTTACATTACATAAATGAACAATTCTTGGATGATACAAATGACAAAACCTCATTTCTATATATAAGAGTCTAAGGAGTCACAATATAATCCAGCCGACCTAACAATAATAATATAAAGCCACAAAAGTAACAATAGAGGGATTCTATGGGCACATTAATAACAATATGGGGGCAATGGGGGCACAACAATATAAATAAGTGGTATAAATACAATAGTAATGGGGTAATCACTAGTATTATAGGGACCCAACA
This sequence comes from Pinus tabuliformis, assembly GCA_031772625.1. NCBI lineage: Eukaryota > Viridiplantae > Streptophyta > Pinopsida > Pinales > Pinaceae > Pinus > Pinus tabuliformis. Next base: position 512,151,149 of record CM062808.1, on the reverse strand, counting down.
TGCCCCTCTCCTTCAAAAAAGTGTTGTCCTCAACGCTTGAGTAGTTCTGGATACTTCTGCATAAAATTCTCATACTCCCATGTGGAATCTTCAGCGGATAAGTTCTTCCACTTGATAAGGTACTCTGAAATTGATCGATTTCGTAGCTGTCGAGTTCTTGCTTCTATAACTGCTTCCGGTTCCAATATAATTTTTCGTTCCTCGTCAAGTTCTGGCAATATTGTTTGAACTGGGAGCTTGTCGCCTATAACCTTCTTTAAGCATGAAACATGGAAAACTGGGTGCAATCGAGAAGCTGCAGGAAGCTCCAATTTGTATGCCATAGTACCAATCTTTTGCAACACCTTGTATGGACCATAATACTTTGGTGATAATTTATTATCCTTCTTAGCTTGCTTGAGGGACATTTGCTTATATGGTTGTAGCTGTAGGAATACCCAATCACCTACATCAAAACTTCTTTCACTGCGATGTTGATCTGCCTGTTGTTTCATTCTATTATGTGCCAACACGAGGTTATCCTTTAAGAGTTGGAGGACTTGTTGTTGATGTTCGATGTGATGTTCCACTGCCTGAACCTTAGATTTTTCTCTTAAATATGATGTGATGGATGGTGGTTGATACCCATAAAGTGCCATAAATGGGGTCATTTTTGTTGCTGTATGAAAGGAAGTGTTATACCACCATTCAGCCAGAGGCAAGCATTTGACCCATTGTGTCTGTTTATCAGATACAAAGCAACGAAGATATCCTTCCAAACATTTGCTTACTATCTCGGTTTGCCCATCAGATTGAGGATGATAAGATGAGCTATGAGCTAACTGAGTACCAAGACAAGAAAATAATTTTGTCCAAAAATTTCCAGTGAAAATGGGATCTCTGTCACTTACAATAATCTTTGGGTTTCCATGTAGCTTTTGAATTGTTTCCATAAATGTAGTAGAAATTGTACTAGCTTTAATTGGATGTGATAATGCACAAAAGTGTGCATACTTGGTAAGTCTGTCAACTACCACCATGATGACACTCTTTCCCTCAGACTTGGGTAAACCTGTGATAAAATCCATTGATACCTCCTCCCAACGTTGGCTTGGAATGGATAAAGGTTGTAATAGACCCGGTGTCTTAATTGTTTCAACTTTATTTTGTTGGCAAACCAAACATTCTGCCACAAAATTTTGAATATCTGATTTAAGGCCATCCCAAAAAAATTCCTTCTTAACCCTGTGGTAAGTTTTTAAAAATCCTGAGTGCCCTCCTAAGGGAGAAGTGTGCAATTCCATAAGAATCTTTTGTTTTAGCTGGGAATTCTTACAGAGGTATAAGCAATCTTTGTACCATAACGAATCATTTTTCCAGCTAAATGTATCATACGTACTGGAATCTTGTTGTAGCTTTCGAATAAGTGCCCACACTTCTTCGTCATTCTTCCATTCCTCCCTTGCTTCATTTATCCAATTAGGTTGGATGATAGAAATAACGCACAACAATGCTTCCACATCCTCATCCTTCCTTGAGAGTGCATCTGCCACCACATTTTGCTTCCCTTTTTTGTAGATGATTTCAAAGTCATAACCCAACATCTTTGTGACCCACTTTTGTTGCTCTTCAGAGGATAATATTTGTTCTAAAATGTATTTAAGGCTATCATGATCTGTTTTTACCTTGAAGTGTCTTCCCATTAGGTAGGGTCGCCATTTCTTAAGTGCATGGAGTATTGCCAACATTTCCTTCTCATAAATAGCTTTGCTTAGAAACTTTCCCTTGATTGGACGACTTTCAAAAGCAATGGGTCTTTCATCTTGCATTAGAACAACACCAATTCCATTTCCTGAAGCATCACATTCCACAATAAAGGTTTTTGTGAAGTCCGGTGTAGCTAAGACTGGTGCTTGGCACATTGCCTCTTTAAGATGTTCAAAGGCCTTTGTTGCTTCCGGAGTCCATGAAAATGCATCTTTCTTCAATAATGTCGTTAGAGGTGCTGCTATTCTCCCATAATTCTTAACAAACTTGCGATAATACCCTGTCAACCCAAGAAATTCGCGCAAATGCTTTATGGATGTGGGGATTTTCCATTCCTTAATTGCATTAATTTTGGTAGGGTCTACCTTAACTCCTTCATGAGATACAATATGACCCAAATATTCCACCTCCTGGACTCCAAAGAAACATTTGGATCTTTTGGCATATAATTGTTTCTCCTCCAATAGTTGTAGCACCCTGTCAACATGTTCAACATGATCCTTCCAAGACTTGCTGTAGATAAGTATATCATCAAAAAATACTAACACAAATTTTCTAAGGAATGGTTTGAAAATTGAATTCATCAAACCTTGAAATGTTGAAGGTGCATTGGTAAGGCCAAAAGGCATGACCAAAAATTCATAATGACCCTCATGAGTTCTAAATGTTGTTTTCGGAATGTCTTCAATCTTCATTCTGATTTGATGATATCTTGAACAAAGATCCAACTTGGTGAAGTAAATTGATCCATGCAATTCATCCAGTAATTCATCAATGACAGGAATGGGGAACTTATCTTTAATAGTGAGCTTGTTGAGCTCCCTATAATCTAGACACATGCACCATGATCCATCCTTCTTGTGCACCAATACTAATGGAGCGGAGAAAGAAATTTGACTCGGTTGAATTATACCAGCCTCTAGCATTTCAGCAACCATACGTTCAATTTCACTTTTTTGGACATAGGGATATCTGTACGACCTGATGTTTGGAGGAACACTTCCTGGAATCAGATGAATAACATGATCATGATCACGCATAGGTGGGAGACCTTTGGGAGTCTCAAATACCTTAGAATGATTGTCCAGTACTTTTTGGAGATCTCGAGAAATAGATGATTCTAATGTGGAAACATCTAGCGAACATAATTGTGCAATTACACCCCTTTTCTCCTTTTTTAGAAGCTTTGTCATACCATTAGAGCTGATTAACTTTCCTGGTTTCCCTGCAATACCCCTTAATTCAACTTCCTTTCCTTCCGTAGAAAATTTGATGAAAAGTTCTTGAAAATTAAAAGCTATTGTACCCAAGGATTGTAGCCATTGGACTCCTAGTACAACATCAGCACCTCCCATTGGAATGGAAAGCATTGGGCTAGTCAATACATATTCTCCCATGGATAGCTTGATATTATGGCACTTTCCAGAGCAATTTATTGTTCCTCCATTTGCAATCATCACTTGACACTCTGGTGCTGGATATAGGAAGCAATTCAATTCTTTTGCTACCCTACAATGAATAAAATTGTGGGTGCTTCCTGAATCAATCAACACTATCACCTTTTTCTTCTTGATTTGTCCTTCTATCTTGACGGTTTGAGGAGTGGTAATTCCTGCCAATGCATTACAAGATATGGTCGGATTTATTTGTTCTTCATCTAGGCTTTGTTCCTGGAGCATATCTTGTTCTTTTGACCTTTCTTGCTCCTTTTCTTCTTCCTCTTCACAATCTATGTAGAATAATTTCTTCTCAGCACACTTATGACCTTTAGTGTATTTGCTATCACAACTATAACAAAGCCCTTTTTCTCTTTTTTCTTCCAATTGTTGTGGTGTCAACCTTATAGGTTGTGGAAGATTAGGGGCAACTGCACTTCTGTCTTTATAGTTGTGAGTAGTATGCTTCCTGGTTGCCATAATTTTTCTTTCCATTTTTCTTGCTAACTTGAATGCCTTCTCTAATGAATCAGGTTCCCAAAGTCGAACATCATGTTGGATATTATCTTTTAAAGACCCTATGAACACATCAATCCTATGCTGCTCTGGAATATCTTTTACCCTTATGTTCAATTTTTGGAACTCCTCAATGTGCTCCATTATTGAACCCTTTTGTTTGAGACTTATCAATTGGCTAAAAAAAGTGTTGCTTTTTGTATCCTCATAATGTGCTATCAATTCTTCCGTAAAAATTGCCCAAGTGATAAATTGTTTATGAGAGAAAAGCCATTGATACCATACAAACTGATTTGGTTCCAAATAAAAAGTTGCCATACGTACCTTTTGTGTGTTTTGCACATTATTGAGATCGAAGAACTGCTCCATCTGTAATATCCATGTGGCGGGATCCTTGCCATCAAACTTCCTCATATCGATTTTTGGAATATGGTGGGTCTTCGATCCAACATTAGAGTCTATGGAATCATGATTAACATTTCTTTTGTTCACATCATGAGTTTCCTTTACAACCTTTTCACCATTAGTAATTATTTCTTGTAGAAAATTTGTCAAATCTGTCTTCAAATCTGCCATGTCTGTCTTCAAATCTGTCCTCAAATCTGTCTTCAGATCATCCATCTTGGATTCCATGCCCTTTATCTTAGATTCCACGCCATTTATCTTAGCATCAGTTAGCTTTTGTGAGCGTGACATTTGTTGCACTTGTTCTTGTAATTTTGATATATCATGTAGCATTTCTTCCTCTTCTTCATGAGTCATGCTAGAGCTTTCAGGTTCCTTACTAGGTGTTTGCATTTTCTTTCCTGAGGCATCAGTTACCGATAATAATTCTTTACTATGCCCTTTGAATTCCTTCAAACCAAGCTTATGCAAAAATTAAAAAAAAAACTACACACCTTTTTTTTACTTTGTAGAAGCCTGATATTGAATCTAATGTATCTCTGTAATTTAGAATCATCCAGTTCTGAAATTGTGACCTGTAGTAGCCTTCTATGTTCTCTTTCCAATGCCACTATTCTGATCCAAATTGGATTCTCCAAGATAGAGTTATGCACAATCTCCCGCAGTGACGTGATTATAGACTAGTTCAGTAGAACGAACTTGTATGAAGCGCCACGTGTCACTGTTTCAACCTTTGACTCTGAAAAATATATAAAAGAAAACTACAGTCCGTCCTCTTTCTGTACCTTCTTACGAAATTTCAATCCGATGCTCAGAAAGAAATTTATGACGATTTTCCCCAGGTCACCTGTTTTGAGTGTAATTCAGGAGTTTGCAAAAAGACCAACTTCCTCAGATCATATCTCCGAAAATATTGCGCAAAAAGCTCTAAAATTTGGACCCAAGGTTCAGCACGATTTCTTCTCAAACAAGTTTTTTTTGCAACTTCTGAAACGTCACAGAAAAAAAGTTATAGTGAAAATGCCACGATGACCTGTTTGGAGCAGCGAAACCCTAGAATCCAAAGCTCTGATACCAAATGTTATGAAACCAACTCAAGAAAAGATAGAAAAGATAGATCAACGCCTTAGAATTCAGCCTCTTCGAGGGGGCAACCTCCTTTACATTACATAAATGAACAATTCTTGGATGATACAAATGACAAAACCTCCTTTCTATATATAGGAGTCTAAGGAGTCACAATATAATCTAGCTGACCTAACAATAATAATATAAAGCCACAAAAATAACAATAGAGGGATTCTATGGGCACATTAATAACAATATGGGGGCAATGGGGGCACAACAATATAAATAAGGGGTATAACTACAATAGTAATGGGGTAATCACTAGTATTATAGGGACCCAACATGCTAAAATTACTAACATGTAAAAAAATAAATAATAAAAAGTATTTATATAGAAAATAGTAAGAAATTTAGATAATAGTGTGATAGAATAATAGGTATAATAGAGGGTGATTATTGTAATATGTTGGAATTCATAAATAAATTTAGAGAATAGATATAGTTTTTATCCCAAGTTAAAATTAAATGGTTGATTGTTAAGTTAATATAAATTTCACCTAATGTTGTGTTTATAATAAGTGACATAATAAAAAGTATTTATATAGAAAATAGTAAGAAACTTCGATAATAATGTCATAGAATAATAGGTATAATAGAGGGTGATTATTGTAATATGTTAGAATTCATAAATAAACTTAGAGAATAGATATAGTTTTTATCCCAAGTTAACATTAAATGGTTGATTGTTAAGTTAATATAAATTTCACCTAATGTTGTGTTTATCATAAGTGACTTAAAGTGACACATGGTTTTATCCCATTATATATGTATTTGAATAATGCCTCCTTAAATGGGTTATGGATGCAATCATAAAAATATTAATATGAACCATATCAATTAATTTTTCTTAGAATATTAGAAGTAAGTATATATATATATATATATATATATATATATATATATATATATATATATATATATATATATATATATATATATATATAGATATATATAGATATATATATATATATAGATATATATATGGGTGTTGGTTTGATCAATTTTATCTTTTCAAGATAGATATCTTAATATAGTCATTGTTATGCGAATGTGTTATTATGGATTCTTGTCATTGATAATTTTAATAATAAAAATTTTAGTTTAGTTCAATATAGCTTCAATGTAAGTTCAGTCTTATTAGCTTTGTTACTAGTTGCGTTTAGGAATTTAGTGAACTTCTATCTAAATTTGAAAAGGTATGGAGAAACACTATGATGAGATTGTTGGAAAAATTGCATTATATTTGTTGGTTATGCGGGGAGATTCACAACTATGATTTTTATTGTTGATGTTTCAGAGCCACTATCATGGTCCATTGTGAATACTTGAGAAAATTATATGAAGAGTGGAATCGTCATACAATTATGTTTTTCCCTCTGACATACAAGCTACTTTGAATCTCGTTGACCTGAAAACTGGTAACAATAATAGTTTGAGTGACATGGAGCATTTCATTGAGTTAAATAAATGCACAACATGCAATCCAATCACATATATGAATAAACAACATAGTAATAACAAGAATGTGGTAAATCTCTCAAACCACCAACTTGATTCTGCTAAAATTCAGGTGCTTAAAAAAGGATTAAATTTTTTTGTTAGACCCAAAACTGTTTTAGTGGAAGAAATTATTTGTAGTATTAAAGACAATATTTAGACACTAACGGATTCTGAGAAGGCTTGTATCAAACAAGATTATGTAGTAATCCTAAGGCAATTGATTTACCTAGAAGTAATATTAAGAAAGAAGAATACCTAACTTTGAGAAGGCTCAAGAACAAACCTAACATTATCGTCTTAAAGGGTGATAAAGGCGGGGAAACTGTAGTAATGGATATTGAGGATTATGATAATAAAATGAGAGAACATTTGTCTAAAAGTGGTAGTTATAAGAAACTTACCAATAACCCCATCATAAAGGTAATTAGAGAAGTAAACAATGCCATCTTATCTTCTAAACGTGATACCCACTGGGGATATTGTGCCTAAAATTCATGGAGCTCGAAAAATCCACAAATATGGTATTACATTAAGACTTATAGTTAACACCATTGGATCTTCGACCTATTTTCTAGATAAATTTGTTGCGAAAGCCTTAAACCCTGTGGTTGGCTATACTAACTCATACATTAAAGATTCATAATATTTGTTAAATTAATTAAAGATATAAAATTTGACCTTGAATACATTATAATTAGCTTTGATAGTGTTTCCATTTTCACGGAAATCCCTCTTAATGACGCTATCTAGGATATTAATAAGGTGGTTGATCCAGAAATAACTAAACTTGTTGAAGTATGTCTCATATCCACTTTATTTAGCTTCAGAGGTGAATACTTTCAATAGATTACTGGAGTAGCAATGGGTTGCGCTCTTTCACATGTAGTGACAAACCTTTATATGGAAGAATTTGAAAGGTTTTCCCTCAACACGTAGCACTTAAAACCTAAAATTTGGAAAATATTTGTGGATGAAACTAATGTCATAATGAATCATGGAAAAGAAGAGCTCTCTAAATTCTTACAACACCTTGATAGCATATATATGGATATTCAATTTACAATGGAAACATAAGATAATTGTTGAAAAAATGATAATACATGGCTATATATTGCACTCTAGGATGCATACACAACTGATATAGACTCTCATGAATTCCTAATGCATGTCTAGACCAAATGTATTTCACTCCAAGACACCAAATGATGAAGGAAATGTGATACATAGATATATAAATGAACGTACATGGTTAAACCATGATGATATACATCCCATACTTGGCTGCAAAAACACTCAAGACTCTCTCTCCCATGGATTCTCGACACTAAGACCATTCCATTATCAACCAAATGATAAATAAAACATTGTTATAGGGCTATAATGTTACACACACATATGCTTACATGGAAGATTCATATGAATAACTATAATGCATGCCATGAACAAATACTCACTTCTATGCATGAAAAATACATACACAACTTGCCAAATGAAACAAGTGCATATCGGGATTCAAAACCACTAGACCAAACAAAATGCATGTACATAATTGAGTGGTACAAATAATCTGGTCCCATGCATAACCAATTAACTAAAATATGTTCTCTTTTCACTCATGGAAACACATATGAAGTTGTTGCAAAAAAAATGATTGAAAACAAGGTGAAGTGATATACAATCCTTAAAACCTTAAGGCCATGCATAACCCCCGCTAGGATAATTGTAACTCCAATATTAACGTTGATCTTACAGACCTAGATATGCATTTTGACTCTTGATGACCATGCTTTTGCTGCTATAACTTGTACACATACCATGTTTCCATATTGTTGTCATACGCTCCCCTTGAGGCTATGCATCAATAAAGAAAATGAGTTGTGACTCATTCTGTGAAAGTTGTTAACATCAACTATAGGAGTGAATTGTCTTTTAAATGTAGGTTCTCCTTGAGGTCTTCCCTTTGAATAATAGATCTATTGTTGGTTTCTTTCTCATTTGTTGCTATTGTTGCTACTATTCCATGTTATAGGGTCTTTATGATTAACATCCTTCTTTGCATGTGCATGTGCACTTGAATCTCCATTTTAAAAATAAGACCTAATATGATCATGGGAGATCTTTGACTAGTGAGGAGGATGTCTAAAGCCTTGGTGCTATTCTCTTGCTTGGGTTGATTGTCCTTCTCTTCAAGTTGCTTCCTCATGGAGAAAACTTCAGCCTCAAGGTTTTCAATTCATACCTATTTCACCTTTAGTTGGTTAGCCATCATATCCTCGACTCTTTTGGCCTCTTCCAACTAGATCTTCAAATTGATAGCTTCTTCCTTGAGATTCACCTCCTTTCTGTCACCAATCTGCAACAATTTATACTCGTCCTTGCATGTAATTGCTACCCTACTATCCTTAATAGCTAGTTTCTTTATTACATCCATAGTTGAGTTATATTCAACTTGAAGGAGAATCAATTTATCACATTCATCAAATTGAATTATTTCCTTAACAAAGCTAACATCATATTTTCTAAAGCATAACTAAAAAAAATCTCATCTTTATTTATATGTTCATATCAGTTGTGTTGGAGCACACTAATTTCCATTGAGGCTTTATGTTTTGATTTGTCCTTATGATCAGGTGAACCAATCACACTACAGGAATCATACTCCTTATTCTACAAAGACTTATTATTTTTCTTCTTGCTCTTCTCCATTGCTGCTACTATTATTGTCTCATCCATATAACACCTCCAATCTGTCCTATCTCCCTTTGCAATTGCCTCTACAAGATCATTGCAAAGATTATTGCCAATCGACTGAAGCCCATATTATCCCGCCACATCTCATCTGAACAATTTGCCTTCCTTGACCACCGTCAGATTCATGAAGCCATAGCCACTGCACAGGAACTCCTTCACACCCTCCACACTAAAAAGCAAAAAGGCATGATCCTCAAAGTCGACCTCACTAAAGCCTTTGATAGAGTAAACTGGTTATACATCAAATTACTCTTGACTCACCTAGGCTTTCCCTTTGCTTTCATTAAATGGGTCATGTGTTGTATCACTGAGGTTGCTTACAGCATTCTTCTAAATGGGGAGGCCACTCCCTTCTTCACATCGGAAAGAGGGCTCAGACAGGGATGCCCCCTATCCCCCCTCCTCTTCCTGCTGATTATGGAAGGCCTGAGCAGACTTATCATATCAGCTAAAGACAGGCAACAGCTCTCAGGTATCTGCATATCTGATAATTTTTATCTTACGCACTTACTGTTTGTGGATGACATTCTTATATTCCTCAATGGAGGGCTGGGTGATACCACAACTCTACACAATATTTTTCTACTTTTTCAACTTGCTATAGGGATGTTGATAAATAAAGATAAATCTACTATCACGATAGTTGGCTGCTCTCGACATGAATTTACTTATGCTACCTAGCGGTTCCCCTTCGCCTCATCCATGCTTACTGATGGCATCAAGTACTTGGGATACAGGCTGAACCCCTTGGCTACAAAATTGCAGGTTGGACTTGGCTCCTTGCCAAGGTGGAGAAAAGACTCCATATCTGGTATCATAAATACCTCTCAAGAGTAGGTCGCCTCATACTCATTAAAGCAGTCATAGAAGCCACGCCTGTATACTGGATGACACTGGCTTGGATACCCCGAGGAGTCCTACACAGATTACAGAGCATCTGCACCAGATTCCTTTGGAATGGTAAACAGCCTGGGAGAGTTTTCGCTTGGGTAAAATGGGACACCATTGCTAGACCTAAACGATGGGGTGGATGGGGTATCAAGAGACTTGATCTGTTTGCAAAAGCCCTTGCTGCAAAACTCGGCTGGCTACTCCTGACTACAGACAGCCTCTGGTCACGAGTGGCACAAGCAAAATATATCAGACCCTCCCATCTCATGGATTGGTTCCGACAACAACACAACCCAGGTCTCAATATCTCAAATATATGGAAGGCGGTTTTACTCTCCCTTCCACTCCTCAGGGAAGGCATCACCTGGCGCATTAAGAGTGGACAGGATGTAAGGATTGGTATAGACCCCTGGGTAGGATGCGAAAACCTGCACAGACTCTCGGATGGCCTTATCAGACACCTACATGACAGAGGCATAACTCATATCAATCATATCGGTGATAATGCAAACTCCGTCTTCCTACAACAGGCCTGGTACTCATCAGCTACCTTGGGCATCCCGGAACAGTGGCAGACAGAATGGAGCGATTTCACTGAGGCACTCACTCAAGCTAACATCAGACTATCAGAGGGACCTGACGAACTCATATGGGCCGTTGCTAAACATGGTCATTATACTCCGAAAGAGGGATATCTGAAGCTAATGGAACCTTATAAACCCCCGGACATCCTTCCACACTGGAATAAGCTTTGGAAACTTCAGGCCGCACCTCGATGTCATTTACTCATGTGGAATATCATCTTCGACAAGATCCCCATGGGAGTAAATCTCCTGAAAAGGTCCTTCCACGGCCCTTTCAGATGCCACCTATGTTGTTGTGAAGAAGAGAGCACGGATCATCTTTTCATCCACTGCACGGTCATTCGAACATTCTGGCATAGCATATCAGCACATATACCCGATCTCAAGGATTGGAATGGGTCAAACAGCAAGGAAGCTTGGGGCAATTGGATCAGAGAACAAGCTGGCAAACTCATAAACCTTCCCCTGCTCGTTTGTTGGGCTATTTGGATAGCCCGAAATCACATCATCTTTAATAACCGGCCCCTAAACTGGCCATCCATCCTGAGCCACACTATTGCTAACTTCAATCTGCTTCCATAACTGATAGGAACATACCCACCCGCGCTTTTACTCCTCTCAGCATTGATAAATCCAAGCCTTGGGCCTTCTTCGATGGCTCTGCCCAGGACACTGGTTGTGGCGGGGGTGCTGTCTTATATCTGAATGAATCACACTGCTATAGAATTCAGATTAAACTCCCAAAAGGCACTAACAATTTTTCTGAACTCAACACAGCCAAACACATCATATATTTTGCCATACAAAAACATTGCAGACACCTCCAACTTTTTGGTGACTCCCAGACTGTTTGCAATTGGATAAACTCTGCATCACATTGTTATACTTACTCTTTGAGAAACATCCTTGACGAAGCCAAAAGACTGATTACTTCTTTTGAATCTTTTGACTGTCATCATATTTACAGGGAACAGAATGCAGAAGCAGACCAACTGTCCAAAGAAGCAGCGCACAGCCATCTAGAACAATGGCTAATACAGGAGAAGATTGATGGAACATTTCATCAATATTATCACCGGCCCTATATAGATCTTAATAGGAATGGGTCGTCGACCCATCCATAATATCAGACTTGGGAATGCACTTTTTTTGATATGGTTTTTTGTACAGTTCATCATGACTACTACAGTGCTCTTTGTGTAGAGCAAGCTTTTGATATATAAAATTTTGTATCTATAACAGTTAGACTCCCTGCGAGGAGATCTAGTACACTCAGGTTTTTTTGTGAACTTTGACTGGCTATGGCCACATATGAATATGCAATATGCATCTGCAAAATGTAATTTCTCCCTTTTGATAGAAATTACGACTTTTTCCTAATGGGAAAAAAAAACACCTCCAATCTGTTCAAAATCTCCTTGAAAGATTTCAGATCTGTCGTCTTCTCTAGATTTACATTATGGAGATTTTCATAAATCACTTGCCTTGCTTGTGCACTTTGATGCAATACTTTGGTAGGTATAGGATCCTTTCTACAGACATCATATACTCATTTCCAAGTGTCAGATCCATAAGGAGATAAATGTGATTTTACCTTTTCTTTCTAGCAATTCAGTTGCACATAAAAGCCCTGCTCGGATACTAATTGTTGGAATCATGAAAATACATAGAGGGGGGAGTCAATCAATATTGTGCCAGATGGATAATTGTTATTGGGTTTGTCCTTCTTTAACTAATCAACCAATTCATGCATTGAATACCAACAACATAAGTAAAAATCACATGAAAATTAGTAGCATATAAACATAAAATCAAAAAGGCACATAACCATGACCAAAAACACATAAAATAATAGAAGACGACACCATATGTAAGGCAAAAACCCAAAGGGGGAAAACTAACATTTTTTGTTTTTTTTTTTTAATGTATTTCTTCATAATAGATAAAATTATTCTTTTACATATGTACTAGCCACCCTTGTTAATTTGGAAGCTTGTGGACAAATTCCCTCCTTTGGAAAATCTGCCTCATCAAGAAAGACCCATCTTAGCCCTTGGAAGAATTTAATTTGGTTGAGGAAAACCATATTTCTAATATGGAAACCGACATGTGTGTAAAACAATAGGTCAGGTTGACATTATAATAATTAGGAAATGTGATGGACACTTAGACCATAAGGTCTATTGTAAGAAGATTGACATTGAAAAATACCTTCATGCTAATTCCCATCACTTCCCTGCACAAATGATCGACGTCATCAAATATCTAGCTACTAGAGCCTTCATGTTCTTTGGAGAATATTATATGAATGATGAAAGATACCACTTAATTGAAGTCTTTAGAAACCTAGGCTATAGAAATAAAGACATATCCATTACCCTTAACAAAGCCACTAGCAATATTGATAACAATAGCACGAAGACTCTTAACTATGGAAATAAATCATTCCTTACTTATCTTAAAGGAACTACTGATAAAACTGCTAAAATTTTGAAACATAATGATATTGTAACCTCTTTCAAACCTATCAACACTATTAGACATAATATGAAATATGTTAAAGATTATATAGATAATTTCCAATTTGAAGGTGTTTATAAAATCAACTACGTTTATGGTAAATGCTATATAGGTGAAACTAGATGATCACTAAAAGTGAGGATTAAAGAACATGGTAAGGATATTAAACATGAAAGAATAAAAAATTCTACATTAGCAGAGCATGCTAAGACCACTAAACATCTTTTATGTTTGGAAGATACCAAAATCATCGCTAAAGAAAACCATTATTACAAACGCAAAATTGGAGAAGCCATTGGAATAAAAAAACACCCTAACAACCTAAATAAAAATAATGTCATGGATATCAATAGTAAATTATTTAAGTTCGCAGGGGTTTGGTCTAATGGCAAGTGAACGATCTGCTAAGTCGTTCGGGCAGCTATGTAGGTGACGAGTTCAAATCCCAAGAGAACTCGTGGGACTGTTCGAGGCGGGCTGGGCGGACCCTCCTAGAGGTTATAGAGGTAGCCAATGGGATTCAACCCCATGTAACGCGAGTATGATACCACCGCCATTGCTGATTCCTCTAGTATAAAAAAAATAGTAAATTATTTACTTTGCTCACTTTAAACCATCAATAAAACTAATATGCCCATTTTTCTTACCCCTTTTTCTCTCATTTTCTTACTCATTAACATTTATATTCCCTTTTTTACCTAATTTATAATCTATTGCTCCTTAAATCCTATTTAATACTATATATTCAATTGCCTTATAACATTATACTATCCACATATGTTAAGTATATATATTTATAATTTTTATTAATTAATTAATTCAATTTTATTAAATAACCTTAATAATTTTTCTTTAATATTATTTAACATTGGTAAACTACACTTTCGATATATATATAATTGTAATATTTTTCATTTACTAAAAACCATACTAATATTTATAACGTAACTCTACTTATATTAATATTTAATTCTATATATTCACAATATAAGTTAATTATTTAATTAATTAAATTTACAATCCTGATAATTTACATATTTATATGATCAACATTCTTCTTTGATAATATTATGGTTCATCTTGGTTTGGTACAAAGGAGCTTAAATATTATATGATTTTCACATTTTCCCAAAGTTATTATTAGAATATAGGTATACAATTTCTAGTAACGTTACAAGTTTTCATTCCTTAAATACATAAAGAGGTTTAATTCCCTTTAAAACCCATATTGTATTGAAATTATAAAATCTACACAATTGATATCTATGATTTTATTAAAATTCTTCTAAATTTTTAGCCTAGTGAAAGGGTTTCAAAAACAAAAATATAATTGAAAGAAATTCAAATATTGTATGTCTATACGATTCATTTTATATACTCCTTATAAGCTAATTAACAGAATGTTTAACTAAATAAGCAATCGATATGGGAAATAGTTTTTTTTTTTGAATTTTTAGATTTTATTCTCTATGATACCAAAACACTGGGATAGTCATTACTTTATTTAATCCCTCTCTTAAAATTATTTTTAGTATAATGGCTTTTTTGGAAATTTTTCATTAAAATATCTTGAAAATACAATTAAAAAGAGGACGAAATAGATGAATTTTTAATCAAGAGTCTTTTAAAATGATACTTTTGAAATTTTTTATAATTTAAATTTATCTCGTTAACAAGTGTTTTATTAATTAAAATATATATTCTTTTATGAAATTTTTGTAAAAATGAATTTTATAATTATTAACATCATTTTAAAGAAGCACACTACTAAAAATGTTCACCGCAGAAATTTGTATATAATGATTTCCTCATCTAAAAGGAGTTCACTTTCCCAAAAAACCATAATACAGTATTGTGTAGGTGGAAATTGGAAAAGGATCAACCATCTCGTTTTGTGGAAAATTTGGATAATGTATTAAATGTTCACTTCAACATCACATAATATGGCTTTGCAATTAGTAAATTAGGGATTAACACGGTAGCTCATTAGGTTCTAACTATGACCAAGATTTATCAATTTGAATTCAAAAATATTAATACTTTCATCACTGACAAATTGACACATTATATTTATGGATGAGGGTCTTACGTTTTTTTTTTTTTTTTTAATAAAGAAGATAAAGATCTAATATTTGGGATTATACTATTTTTTTTTTATCAAATGAATTTATTTGAATCATTAGATGTCGAACTTCAATCTAGAGTAAGATATTCTTGTAGATATTCTAGTTTAGGGTCGAATGGTGTTGTCATTAATGTCAACACTAGTCTTTGAATGCTCTTAATATAAGTAAGTAAATTGCATCAATTAAAATCTTGAACAGAAAGGATGCTCTGGAAGGAAGAGAAGGAAGTATAACCCATATGGTGTAGTCATGATGACTCAAATTTTATATTGAAATTGAATGGGAAGATCAATTTCAATCTTGAACAGAAAGGATGCTCTGGAAGGAAGAGAAGGAAGTATAACCCATATGGTGTAGTCATGATGACTCAAATTTTATATTGAAATTGAATGGGAAGATCAATGAAATTGTAGCAAGAACATCATAGGATAACAAAGTTTGTCATGCCATTTCTAATAGTAGGTGACACACCACATAACTCCTCATGATTGACAATATATGCCTCATCAAAGATGGAGCCCCAATTGTGTGGTAAATGTGCCAATGTTAGGTCCCCATAATACTAGTGTATTCCCTCATTGTTATTTTGAGTGTAGCCCCCTTATTGTTATTGTTGTGCCCATGTAGTCCCCATGTTGTTATTATTGTGCCGCATAGAAGCCCACTATTGTTATTGTTGTGCCCTTACATTATTATTGTTATGTCAACTCTAATTATATTGTGGCCCCTTAGACTCCTATATATAGAAAGGAGGTTTTTTCATTTGAATCGTCAAAGAATTATTCATTTGTATAATGTAAAGGAGGTTTCCCCCTTGAAGAGGCTAATTTTGAAGTCGTTCATCTATCTCTTCTTCTATTTTGTGAGCTCGTTGCATAACATTTGGTATCAAAGCTTTGGATTTTAGGGTTTCGCTTCTTCAAATAGGTCATATTGGCATTTTCATTATAACTTTTTCTCTACGAGGCTTCAGAAGCTGAGATTTTTACCATTTGGATTAAAAATATCAGAGAACTTCATGTAAAACATTCAGATCTTGGTTTGCTATATTTTCATAGATATACTCTTTTGCTATATTTTCGGAGATATGATGTGAGGGTGTTAGGGTTTTTGGAGGCTTCAAAATTTTGTCTCAAACAGGTGAACTAGGGAAGATCATCATAACTTTTGTTTTAGACATTGGATTTGAATTCTGTAAAAAGTGGCTGAAAGTGCACAAACTGTAGCTTGTCATGTAGCAATTTCAGGGCTGAAGGTCAAAACAATGGCACGTGGAACTTTGTACAGGTTAGCTCTACTGAACTAGTCTATAATCAAGTCATCATGGGAGATCGTGCATAACACATTCCGGAAGACTCCATTCAATATTGAGCTTTGACAAAGTGAAAATGAAAGGCGTGTAGTTTTTAAAATTTGCATAAATTTTGTTTGAAATATTAGTTTGAAGTGATTAAAAGGGAATAGTGAAGCATAATTATCATTAATTGATACCCCAAATAATGACAATGGAAACATCTAGTAAGCATGCTAAAATATCTACTATGACACATGAAGAAGAGGAATAAATGCAACATGATATATCAAAATTACGAGACTAAGTGCAACAAATTTCGCTCTCACAAAAAGTAACAGATGCTATTATGGATGGTTTGAAGAATGGAATTGAAGCTAAGATGAATGGTTTGAAGAATGACATGGAAGCTAAGATAGATGGTTTAGAAGTAAACTGAAAGATAACATGGAATATTTGAAGAAAGACATGGAAGGTTTGACAAAGTTGCTACAAGAAAGGATTTCTAATGGAGAAAAGGCAGTAGAGGAAACTCATGATGAGAACAAAAAAATGTTAATCATTATTTCATAGATTCTAACATTGGATTACAGACCCACCATATTCCAAATATCAATATGAGGAATTTTAATGGCAAGGATCTCGTAAAATGGATACTACAGATCGAGTAATATTTTGAACTCCATAATGTGCAAAACATGCAAAAGGTACGCATTTCAGCTTTATATTTAGAGCCCAATAAGTTTGTATGGTATCGATGGTTTTTCTCTCATAAAAAAATTGTACTTGGTCAATTTTTCGGAGGAAATGATATCACATTATGAAGATACAAAGAGAAAAATCTTCTTTAGCCAATTGATAAATCTCGAACAAAAGGGTCCAATGGTGGAGCACATTGGGGAATTCAAAAAATTGAATATAAGGGTAAATGATATTCCAGAGGAGCATATCATTGATGTCTTCATAGGGACTTTAAAGCATAACATACAACATCAAGTTCACCATTGGAAACCTGATTCATTGGAGAAGCCATTTTGGTTAGCAAGAAGAAGTGAAAGAAAAATTATGGCAACAAGAAAGCCTACTACTCACAACTATAATGATGGAATTGTTGTTTCTCCTAGCCTTTCACAACCTACAAGGTTGACACCACAACAATTGGAAGAAAAAAGAGCAAAAGGGATTTGTTACAATCATGATAGCAAATACACTAAAGGTCATAAGTGTGGTGAGAATAAATTAATTTACATAGATTGTGAATTGGAGGAAGAAAATGAATGACAAACATCAAAATAAGAGGATATACACCAAGAACCAACCCCTGAGAAAGAATAAATGAATTTTACCATATTTTGTAATGCATTGGTAGGAATTACCACTCCTCAAACTCTCAAGATAGAAGGACTTATCAAGAAGAAAAAGGTAATAGTGTTGATTTATTCAGGTAGTACCCATAATTTTATTCATTGTAAGATAATCAAGGAATTGAATTACTCCCCATATCCAGCACCAGAGTGTCAAGTGATGGTTGCAAATAGAGGAACCATAAATTTCTCTGGAAACTTCCATAATATCAAGATATCCATGGAAGAATATGTAGCGAGTAGTGCAATGCTTTCCATTCCAATGGGTGGTGCTAATGTTGTACTAGGAGTCCAATGGTTACAATCTTTGGGTACAATAGATTTTAATTTTCAAGAACTTTTCTTAAATTTTTTTTGGGAAGGAAAGAGTTGAATTAAGGGGTATCATAGGGAAACAAGGAAATACAATCACCTCTAATGGAATTACAACGCTTCTAAATAAAGAAAAATGAGGTGTAATTGCATAATTATGTTCAGTAGAGGTTTAAACATTGGAATCATATTTTTCTCCATGTCTCCAAAAATCTTGGACAATCACTAAGGTTCATGCAGTGGAAGATCACATCAAGAATCAACAACAAGTTCTCCAACTCTTACAGTATAAGCTCAATTTGGCATAAAATAGAATGAAACAACAGGTAAATCAACATCGCGAGGAAAGAAGTTTTGATATAGGTGATTAGGTACTTTTACGGCTATAACCATACAAACAAGTGTCCCTCAAGCAAGCTAATAAGGATAATAAGTTATCACCAAAGTATTATGGTCCTTACAAGGTATTGCAAAAGATTGGTACTATGGCATACAAATTGGAGCTTCCTGCATCTTCCAAAGTGCACCTAGTTTTCCATGTTTCATGCATAAAGAAGGTTATAGGTGACAAGCTCCTAGATCAAACAGTATTTCCATAACTTGACAAGGAAGGAAAAATGATATTGGAACCTGAATAAGTCACGGAAACAAGAAGTCGACAACTATATAATCCATCAATTTCAGAGTGTCTGATCAAGTGGAAGAACTTACATGCTGAAGATTCCATATGGGAGGATGATAATTTTATATAGAAGCATCTATAACTACTTAAGCATGTAAGAAAACACTTTTTTGAAGGAGAGGAGCATGTTAGGACCCTATAATACAGTGTATTCCCTCATTTTTATTGTCAATGTAGCCCCCTTATTGTTATTGTTACACCCATGTAGTCCCCATATTTTTATTATTTTGCCTAATAGAAGCTCGCTATTGTTATTGTTGTACCCTTACATTATTATTGTTATGTCGGATCTAATTATATTGTGACCCATTAGAATCCTATATGTAGAAAGGAGGTTTTTTCATTTGAATCATCAAAAAATTGTTCATTTGTGTAATGTAAAGGAGGTTTACCACTCGAAGAGGCTAATTTTGAGGTTGTTGGTCTATCTCTTCTTCTATTTTGTGAGATGGTTGCATAATAGACAAATTGAATGACAAAATGCAAACTTATTATTCATCAAAATTTGGATTAATATTTAAGAAAAGTTGAATAAACATTTATTGGTATTGGATATTAAAAATCAACCTCAAAAGGAAAATTTTGTTTATTTAAAAATGATTTCCAAAGAAGAATAAGGTTAGTTGCATGACTATTTAAATTTATGAATTTATTCTTGCTTCTGTACTGGTTGGATCCTTTAAGGGCTAGTCAACCCCCCTTCTAGATCCCTCCTTAAAGTATATATAAGAGCTTGTTTCTCCTTCAAAAAATATCAATTTCCACACCAATCTTAAGCATTTCATCGCTAAGTCTAGAGTAATAACAAATATATGTTGGAGGCTGAGTTTCTATGGGTTATGGACTTCATGGTTTTATCTTCCTTGTGGAGGTCTTTTCACTAAACATAGATCATTGATATGAGGCCAATTTCATCACTTTGAGGCTCCTATTTCGGCCTTCTCTAAACACAACTTTCAACCATCCTTTGTGGCATATATTCGACTGAGTCAAAGGTGTGTTAGGTTTAAGTTTGAATTAGTTATGAGACTTATTCAAGCTGATTTAGTTCAATTATGAGTCTCTATTTTGGCCCTCTTTTTGAGGCTCGTTTCAACTATGTTTGAGAATATTGAAAGGACATGTATGAAGTCATTTATCGATTAAAATTTGGTTGGTTATGAGGTCTATCGTCAGCCTCTTATAATGCATGATTTTATACTTTTCAGAGCCATGTAAGGGAAACGAACAAAGGAATTTTTTAAGCTAAGCATGATCAAGTTTTAAAGTTGTCTAATGGGCTAATATAGGGACTAATTTGTATCCAAATTTGGGCCTGACCAATCCACTAATGAAGACTGAGAAGGAAACCTCTCCAATCCTATTTAGAACCGACTAAATGAAGTGAAATTCATAGAGAAATGAAGTTTGTGGTGAGTCAAGACCTATTTTCAATAATTTTCTATGGAGTATTGAAATCCCAGACCGAGGTTAAAATCCACCCAAACATTGGTATAACAACCTGAATTTGCCAAAGTGATTATTTCAAGGATGGTAGTGTTGAGTCTGCAATCATTTCTCCTAATTTTTTTGAATTATTATGTGTCATCATTAAGAGTAAGTAGTGAAGTGTTTCTCAATGTGAACATGGTCACAAATAACATAGGATGTAATGATACTACTGTGGAATTTATGGTATTATTATGGCTGTGAAGAGTATTTCAATTTTTCTAACTACACATTTGTTATTGAATATAATAGTATTGTTGGGCTTGTGGTAATTAGAGGATTGAGAGAGGTATGTGACTAGTATGTTATCCAAAATTTGCATTGCAAGATTGATAATAAAAGGGATCAAGTAGGGGTGATGTTTCACTGATGGGATTACTGCTTATGAATTATGTTGTAGGGAGATTTGATGGAAAATTAGAATTATTCACATCTAGTTCATTGCTTTTTCCACTGGTCTAGTCTCATTGTTTACCAAGATTCTTTATTAGTTAATTGGCTAGAGTATTCTACTAGGGTTTGCATATTGCATAACAAAGGTTTGGTCGATCAATTTTTTGGAGTAAAACTCACACCTTGTTGAATTCCACATTCCATTTACAACATGTTCTCATCCATGCTAAACAAGGACCATTGGTTGTTATTTATGTACCTAACAAAGGTTAGTGACCGACACTCAATAAGAGTTAGAAACTTTAATGTAAGTACATCCATAATAACAATAAATCTATTTTTTTTACTTATCCAATGGTTATTTCGAATAACATGGACCACGGCTTGGTCCCACTATAAACTCTATACCATGGAAATACCAATTCCATTTGCATTATTCACATAGTGACAATAATATTTCAGAAACCATTTATTTTTATTTGCTTTTATAATAAATCACAACTAGTGTCTTGTCACATTGGGTAGCATTGCTATAATTTTATCTTAATTTCAAATGTTCCACATGAATTAATCATGTGTGAGTAAAATTTATGATAACATCCTTTTCTATCCATATTCAAGGAAGCTATATTATTGTTAACTTTGTATAAATAGACTTAGCTATGCCCACCTTGGGCTACTTTTCTATTCTACGTTAGCGCAAAACCAAGAGTCCACATCTGCAACATTCTTTCAATTTTGATCCTTTTTCATTTTAGGTTGTTTTTTAGGGTTATATGTAATCTTCTTCTAGGCAAAACTATGTCATTTCTTCCCTTTGCACTCATACACACATTGTCTTTCTTATAGACAATATGTTAGTATAGTTATCCTCATCAATTTAGGAAATCTTTTCAAGATTCCTAATAATTAACAAAAGGGAAAAATACCTCAACTAGAAAATGCTAGGCTTAAAGGTTTCTCTTCATAGTTATAGATGAACCACTCGACCAAAATATTTTTCCTTTTATGCTATGAAGTTATAGGTCATAAAATATTGTAATTCTATAGGTTTCTTTAGGGAATCCAATGCACGTTTACTTATTTATCATATGACATCAACTTAAATTAGTCTTTTGTTAACAATTGTTTCAATTAACTAGTCCTCCTAGTTACTTTGATCCCAAGTGAGCTCAATTCTTCTCCTTATGAACAATACTATGTAAATTAGTTGGTGAAACTTACAATGAATTAACAACACCAATATGTAACCTCATACATATCTATTGAGTCGTTCATCCATTAGAGCTAGGCCAATCAAGGATTTCTTTCTCTTTTCTGGGTACATTTCTTTTTCTTTTTGAAATTACTTGTTCACAATGTCACATGCGCATAACACAATACAACAATGCACATATACCAGTGTGGAACACATGCATATATACACATGAGTCAAAACTTACACATGACCACATAAATTATAGAGGCCACACCATCTCTATTCATATGAACCAGGCCATGCTTACTTTATCATCTTTCAATGATCACAATGTAAGAGTCCTACTCAGGAGGAATTCCTTTTTGTTAGCATATTCTTCTTTTCATTTCATATATAAGTAATCATAGTTCCATTCCAATTAATCCTGACAACAATGCCAAACATAACATAATTTCATATACATGTGTGTGTGTGTGTGTGCATGCTCAACATTATCATGTTTGAAATACATAAGTACACATGTGTAATTTAAGTCATGGCTAAGACAAATCCCTTTTACCATTTTTTTGTGCATCATTTTGAAGGGATGAACCAACCTACTTGGCTATCACATTATTATCTCCACTCTCAATTTTAGGCTTGGTCAATTTCAGCTTCCACATTCTTGTCTAAATCTATTATTTTGTAAATATTTTTAGCACTACCTCTACGAAGCGTTGGCTCTTATGCTTCTGGAAGAAACCAAAATACCATTATCACTATGATTTTTAATTTGATAGGATCAAATTGTTGCATTTATTTTGTTATTTCAATATATTATTTTCATATACCATCCAGGTTTACCAAGACTTCACTTCTTTATTTTAATGAGTTTTAACTGAAAATTCTTCTGTATCACAAAATTACCTGTTTTCTCAGACTCTTCTTTTCCTGAAAAAAATATCACTAGCCATGCTTTGTGCCATCATTCTTCAAGTTATTTTTATATTCAGTACTAAAACTTTAGACTAGAAGTATGTCATTTTTTGGAATTACTCAATTAAGGAGATCATAAAAGATTCCTTCTGGAATTTATAGAATTTTCTTTTAACATCTTTTTTAGGTAAGCATATGATTAATTTTTCCACAATTTTGTCAATATTGAACACCAAACCTACTCATGGTACTCGTGGAATTTTACTCAGAGTCATAAGTTACAACACTTAGTATGCTCATGCTTGAGTCATGCCTCTATGATATGTTTTTCCTTAATGTAAATGTTTTGTGTATCTAGACAAATTGTAACACATGTTAACATTGAGTACCAGCTCTGTTGGTGTTATATTTTATTCCTCATAATACAAGGTTCTCCACCCTCTTCTCAACAATTTTTCATAGGAATTTACATTCTTTACAGGAATCTTGCATACAATTTATTATGTATTTTGTTATCACCCAAAAAATGTTTACCTAGCCATTTCTTACTAGGTTAATCAAAATATACCATGTAGGAGGAATTCAACCATGGTAAAATCCACTTTCACCATAGGAAATAATCTACTGAACCATTTTTATAAATTATTTCTCATTAAAATCCAAAAAGCTAATGATAGTAGTTAAATAAATCATTAGTTATTTATTATTCCATATTTATCCCCTATTTTCCACATGAGCTAATTGTTAAATCATTATTTAATAATTATTTCATATTCATATTTATCTTAATTTTGGCAAAGTGATTAATAAATAATCTTTTATTTGTTAATTACTTTAACCACTTTCTAGAAAAAGATATTCGACCATATCTTTTCCCTCTCAAAAAATATAATAAAATATTTACAACAAATATATTTTGATTTAGCCAATAATATTTTATTATTTTCTAACTCTGAGTCTATCTCAATATTTTGTTATAAGTAGAGGGTTTTATCTCCATTCTTAACCAAGAATATTTTGAATGTCCCCATTATCGTCTCATAACATTTGACCTCCCACTTGAGTTCAAGCATGCTTTGTTTATTTTTGCCCATTGTGTACCCGATATTGAGGGAGAGAAGCACATTGATGGAGTGCAAGGCCAAGAAGGACCCATGCCATGGAGGGGGGTCTACAAAACCAATTTTGTAATATCTCCTCATCGGGTGTATTGTTCTTGATTAATAAAATTCGTCATTCATATCCTCCATTGGCTTGGTGTGCTTATATTTCTAATGTTGTATGTTTCTATTTATATGCTATATTGTTCTTAAGGATTTTTCTAACATTTTTTTTGCAAATCTGAAGCATAAACACAACAATCTTTAGTTTTTAGGGTTATAAGTCACCTATAACTTAAATAAAGGAGTTTGGTACAATTTTTTAAAAACTTTACACTAACAAATGGAGACTCCACTGGTGTATCGATTTAGACTCTTGGTGACTGTTGTTTCAACATTTTTTAGTTTTTTTCCTAGATTTTTTATTACTCTAAATTTCTAATTTTAGATTCCTTTTATTTTCTAGAAATTTCTTTCTTCTGTTGGATTTTTGTGACTCTTTCATAGGTTATAGGTACCAGTCATGCAAGAGACAACACAATCTAGAGTAGAACAATTTAGCAAAACCCTCAGGAACAAAGGGAACTTTATGGAACAAAACTTGCACCAAAAAATGCACTTCTTGGCTAGTTATCTACATCTAGGTGCACTTTTAATGTCAGAACCTACACCCTACATTTTTTCTAGTTTTTTTTTTTTTTTTTTTTTTTTTTTTTGTTTTTGTTTTTGTTTTTTTTTTTTTGTTTTTGTTTTTGTTTTTTTGTTTTTTGTTTTTTTTGTTTTTTTGTTTTTTGTTTTTGTTTTTTGTTTTTTGTTTTTTTGTTTTTTTTGTTTTGTTTTGTTTTGTTTTGTTTTTGTTTTTGTTTTTTGTTTTTGGTTTTGTTTAGTTTAGTTTTTTTGTCAGATTTTTCTAAGACCATTGCTTATGTCTTGGGAAGGAACAAAGGGAAATTTACGGAACAAAACTTGCACCAAAAAATGCACTTTTTGGCTATTTATGTGCATCCTGGTGCACTTTTAATGTTAGAAACTATGCCTTGCATTTTTGTTTTATTTTTCAATTTTTTTATTATTTTTTTTTCAAATTTTTGCAAGACCATTGCTTATGTCCCAGGAAGGGCTTATGTTATTTTCTAAGTCACCTCTAGGCCTAGATCCACTTGGAACTTTTCTCATTGAGGAAGGAAAATACCCCCAAGTGTTTAGAATGCACCTCTATCATTTGGAAAGAGAATTATTGAATTGAGTCTAGTATGCACCATTTTCAGCGATGGTTTTTCAACACTTTTTCCAGGTTTTCGTGGTCTCTTTTAGGTAGGTTTTTACAATATTTCATTACTTTTTGAATCTTATGTTTTCTTTCCTCTTAGGATCCCCTTGAGCATCCTCCCATTTGTAGCTTGTTTTCTACAATTTTCCAGCACTTTACCTTCTATTTTTTGCTAGTTTTTTGCATCAATTTTAACAAATTTTTGCCTCTAGATCCTAATCCCTTAGAAAATAGATCTTTTGGCCACTTTTATGTCTTTGATTTTCTTGTTTTCCATTATTTTTCTTCTTTCTTGATTTCCTTCTTGGGTGGGGGATTGTGTGCTTTAGTTTGTTGTTCATTTTACTATTCATTTTCGGTACTATTTACAATTTATGCACTTTATTTTCAGCAGCAATGACATCATCAACACATGCCTATTTAACTCATCCACTTAACACATTTCTCCCACACACAGCTAAAGTGAACATGATCTTGGTTTTAGCCACTAAGCCAACTTAAAACACTCCAACATAATAATAACTTGACTCACATAGATTAACCTCATTTTGGCACTAGGGCCCAAAAAGTCTTTGTAGTTAGGTGTAGGATCAGTGGGATAGGCTTCCAAAATATACCATTGATCACCTACATTGAGAAATATAAAGTTGAAGTCTTAGGGAGCTTAAAATCCTTTACCATCCCATGGTCCAAAGCCGATGTGCACCAATGACCCAATTCAGAGGGGCTTAGGCTTAGGTCACATTGCGATAATTTCTCCTCAAGGCTACCCAGCTCGTGGTAGGGAATGCCATGCTAGTGAGTGACTACCCAGAAGGCCAAGACTTGACCGACCCCATGGAATGAAGGTAACTTTAGTGGCTAGTCTTATGAAAATACCTTAAAGGAGTGGTTGTGGGCAAGTGGTTGGTCCTCTACCATACCTTTCTCTAGACAACTATACTTGCAGGGATCCAATTTTGTCAAGTAATAAGCCTTTTGGAAGGCCATCTAAAATAGTAGAAGTAGGACTTGCTTGAAGATTTAGATCACCTTTAGGCTAGAGGTCATTTTTTATTTAATAGGACATGATTCCTTAAATTAGAGTAACATATAAGTATAGTTAGTTTACACTTAGCACCACTTGACTAAGTGTTTTCTTATTGTTTATTACTCTTTTCTCATATCATCACCCCTTAGCCTTTTGATCTTTTTTTTCTTGGCACCATTGTGCCCCCTAGGCACCTATCAAAAAGACACCGTGGCCTTAGACCCTACCTTCCTTTAGGACATACTCTCATCCATTCTAATTGAGTTAGGATCCATCCTTCTAGTCATCCATTGAGTCCACATACATAATCTAGTTCTTTTGATTATTTTAGCTCTTCCTCTAATTTCACGTCTTCCCAATCCCACATTGTCCCCATGTCAAGAGCTAATTTGGGTGGTGGAAACATAGGTTTTAACCAAGGTCCTAGCCAAGGTAACCCTATAAGACAAACCTCTTCATCTATGGCCACTAATCCACCCTTGCTTCCCTATATGGTTTGTTTGAGCCTCCATAGTTTAAGCCAGCTTATCAACGATCCCTTTCTCCATGACCATAATTTGCCTCCCATGCCCACCAAAATTCCCTTTGACATTTAAAAGTTTGAAGGAAATCCTAGAGAATACCCCACCAATCATGTTCACTCCTTTGACATGTTGTGTTCATCCAATTCCATTACTTAGGACTCCATTTGTTTTTGTCTCTTGAAACACACTCTAGCTAGAGTTACTTCCAAGTGGTATGTCGACCAGCCGCATGACTCTCATTCAACATGCAGGACTCTTTCCAAAGCCTCTCTTTCATATTTCCAATTACCTCTTCGATATGACAATGGTACCGAAATCTTGACTTCTTTTTGTCAAACCTTTGCCACTTGTCTTTCTGACCATGTGTAAGAATGGCGTAGAAGGAGGAGCCTTTGAAAAGCCCCTGAGTTTGAGGAACATGTGTATATGTATTGGTTTTTTAGAACCCTCTTGGCCCCCATAGGTAAAGATGTCTCCTCTCACTTCCCTAAGACTGAAGAAGAATCCCTCTAAATAACCTTGATATATCATCATATATATGCTCAGTTAGGTTATGTTTATATTATGCTTCCCGATATCCCTAGGCCTAGTGTTGTGAATGCACTTGGGGCATCTCATGCCACTTACAATATCCTTCAATCTCTTTCCCACACCCACCCATCCCTATATCCTCAATCTCCTATGAGTTATTTTCAACTCCATGGGGGGACCAATTCCTCTTACACCTATCCCCCTCCTAATCCTTCGCATGGCAACTCTTACCCAGGCACAAGCACGCCATATGAATTTTCCCATTTTCATCAACCGATGTGAGGGCCAACTATTGCTCAACCTAGTTAACAAAATGTTGTTTTGAATCCTTATTAACCCTATGCACTTCCTAACACTCCAGCCCCAACGACATGAGCACCTCAACCTTCAATTCCTTGACCTCATATACCATAGTAGCAACTACCTCCATAGAGTCAAGTGTATGCCTAGCAGAGTGCTACCACTCCCCCTAACCTCAAGAGAAGAAATAAAGGGAAGAGTAACCAAAACCAAAAACCTCAAGATAATCAAGGCAACCAAGGTAGACAACCTAATTATAATAAGGGTGAACAAACTAATATCATGACCCAACAACATGGCACATAACTTAAGAAAAATAAGGCTCTTAGAATAAATAAAAATTGCACTTGTTGTGGGACTTATGGACATTACATGCATTAATGTCCCTTTTTACCTCAGTTGTGTTAGGAATGGGAAACTCAAACATCTACTTCTAGATGACCTCAGCCCATCGCTCCACCTCCTCCTCCTTCTTCTTCACAATTGATAGTTCTTACCAATCCATTCCCTCATCAAGGGTATGTGGCTACCCAACCTTCTGAGAATCCTCCGACTCCTCAACCTTTTCAACTTGGGAATAGTAATTATTATATTGTCATGATGAATTTTGAAGACATCAACCTCCAGACTTAGTCTCGCTAGTATGATAATCCTTTAGAGAAGTCAATGAATGATTTCTAAACCAATGATTCCGCTGAGCCCCTGTCATCACTAAATGGTACCTTACAGTTCCCTCAGCCTAAGATAGAGGTTCACCTTAATATCACCAAAGGACCATTATGTTGAAATGTTGATTCTTTGAAAGTGGCCCATACATATAGTATAGTAGATGACTTGGCGTAGTCTCCTACCGCCATGTCAATTCTAGAGGTTCTCCAGACATGCCCATCCCAAAACAAATCTCTATTATCTACTCTGGGAATTATGGATCCTTCTAATAAACATTTGATTGTCTTTTGTGTTGATAAAATAGAACACTCCCCCTTCTCTTCATCTATTTCCTTTCATATTCTAGTCTCCACAAAAGACGCCATTGTTCAACAGTGTATAATCTACAAAGGTGCCTCCACCTATGTGATGGCCTATAGTGTCTAGAAGCGACTTGGATCCCTTGACCTATTAGTGAACTAGGGAAAATTTTAGGGGCTAATATTCACAAGTGGGATAATTTTACATGTTTTTTCCAAAAAAAAGATGCGTTAATTTCTATTTTTTCTAAAAATTATTCACCAAAATTTATCATATAAAATTAATTTACCTTAAAAATCATCAAAATTTTATATAGAGACTATATAAAATTATTCAAAATTTTAATATTTTTACAAAAGGATTGGAAATAATTTTACAAATTGCATATTATGTACTAGTGAGATTCGCCAAGGCTTCTAAGCTTTAAAATAAATATCCATCCTTAAAATTTTCCCTTCATGTCACCATGCACTATCACTCTTCATGCTTGGGATGGTAACCCATTGCAACCCTTGTATTTATATTGGAACTTCCCCATCACCATTGCTGACAAGACTGATCTGAAATCTTGATCGAAATGCATACTTACTTTGTTAGTTTTTTTAAGAGTGTTTGCATGTATTTAAAATCACTGTTAGACAAAAAACAATTTAAATGGCATAGGAAACTTGAAAGGAAATTTAGTAGCAAATAAATGGAAATAACCAAACACATAAGAGAAAATGACACCAACATGTTGATAATGGAGTTTG
This sequence comes from Pinus tabuliformis, assembly GCA_031772625.1. Classification (NCBI taxonomy): domain Eukaryota; kingdom Viridiplantae; phylum Streptophyta; class Pinopsida; order Pinales; family Pinaceae; genus Pinus; species Pinus tabuliformis. Next base: position 512,121,427 of record CM062808.1, on the reverse strand, counting down.
GTTATCTTCAAGCCTACCTATCCAGGCCTGGTCTCTAATGGGGAGGCCTTTTTATTCAAATTTGTCAAAATTCATAAAAATTACATATAAAAATATTTTAACTACAATCTAAACTAACTCTCCTTTGTTCTTATTTGTCTCTGGATCCTGTAGAAACTTTTTAGTTTGATAAAGGCTTCCTAGTTTGCCTAGAATGTCTCTCTAAATTTTGGCTGTCTCACTACGCCTATCTGCATAAAAGAAATCTTCTTGTTGTATAAAAATATAACTTCTAAGCTCTATGACATGTTTACATAATTATATAATAAAATTTGAGAGGTCTGGGGATCAAATCCCGACCTCCCCTCCGATTTATAGTAATTCTTTACATTGTATGACATATCTTTTTTTTTTGAAATGATTTGGTGGTGGGGACAATGGACCCACCATCCCACACCTGATACTATAGACATTATATATTATTAATTTTATGGCTCGTAGGCCTTGCTAACAGCTTGGAAGATAACCATATATGGTTTATAACTATGGTGGAGCTACCAACCATGGGGGGATCCGCCATTTTTTTTCCATACCAATAATCTTATTAGCATAAATAAATGCGATAGAGTTTACATAACAAGCCACAAGTGTAGCACAATGGTAAGGAGTTGGATTTTCAAAGTGAAGGCCAGGGGATCAAACCCTCCAATTTCAGTTGGTCGTCCACATAAATTTTTGGCCAATCCATAAAGGTCACGTGTCACCCTATGATAGGGCCATGTATCGCCTTATGGTTGGTTTCTATGCAACTAACTAGAAACTGCCACTTGTCATGATTTCATTGGTTCACCTACTTCAACCAATGGCTGCCACTTGTTGATCTCTCCTGATGCCACATGGAAGCTAGAAACGTGACCCTTGACTACTCGGAACCATGAGTTGACCGTTGAATTTGACCATTCTGACTTTTACTTTGATCTTCTTGACCAGAACTTTCATCTTGAATAACTTATTCATACAGAGTCAGTTTTTTCTTATTCAAATTGTGTTGGAATCAATTTTTCAAGCTTTACGTGATGGAATGGGTTTTTTCTTGAATATGATGAATTTGAATTTTTGGCCTTTTTGGACCCATTTGGATAAGTATGGAACATTCATTGATCATTTTGGATCATTCCCGATCATTCCTCCTCACTAAGACGTTTTGGACTTCCAAAAGGCTTTACTTCATTTTGACATGAAGAAAATGTTCCTGCACCTATCCTGTATCACCAAGCCATGTTTCCCTGTGCACTTGTATCATCACAATCAGTTATAAAATCACCATCACAACTAAAAACACATTGTTAGTTGTTTGCATGTTTCCACATATTTATGTTTCTATTTATTTCACCATAACCCATGTGCAACACATAAGTAGTGATAATAAGAACAAAGATACTAATGTAAACAAAACAATATGTTTACCCTTCTTTCCAAGAGTGCATGAAAACAACTCAAGTCGCAGTGTTGCTATGTCTTGAATCATAGCATGGTCAGGTCTAGCTGCTGCAACCATCTCACTTTCTTGTTTCAGATCAACTTCTTTGATCACTTTTGCAGACATGAGTAGGAAACTTTCACTATTGATCCCCATTGATAAAATATGACTCTCATGTTTGGACTTAGGTCCATGATTCTGCCATGTTGTTCGATCCAATTTCTGCTTTCCCTTTCGCTTCCTTTTTTGATCTTGGAATTCCTTAGGCTTTTGTTCAGGGTGTAGTTTCCAACAATGCTCTCTATCATGGTGATATTTATTGAAGTACCGGAAAGATTATTTCATATATTTCTTCTCATCAGAAAAAATGGAATACTTTCTTGATACTTTTCCTCCTTCCTCATGGTCATCATCTTCATGTAAAAAGCTCTTCTCTTCGAGCACTTGATGACACAATTGTTAGATAACCCACAAAAAGAGCATGATTTTCCATGCCATAAACTTTTCACATTGCCAATCTTCCTAAAATCAAAAGGAATGCTAGAAAAAATAACTTTATTATACCTTAGATGATCATCCATCGCACATGCATGTCATGAAGATTTTGTGTTCATTCTTCAACCTAACATCTTGCATGCCTTACTGCTAGATGAAGATTCTTGTCAATCTTCTTAAATGGCTGGAATATAAGAGGTATCCTCGATTTCATCTTGAGTGGATGACACATATGGTGTATTCTCTGAATATACAAACATCTCGTTAATTCTGATTACAAGAGGTATAGAATAATTTTCTCCAACTTTCTCTTTCTTGGCCTTTTTCAACTTGAGACACAATGTTCAGTTATAATATTTTACGGCTTTGAGAAATTTCTTAAGCTCTACATATTCTAGTGGAAGACTATGGTTAACGTACTCCAACTCTTGCATCCTTCCTCATTTCACATTTTCAGCCATGTCTAGTTTCACAAATTCTTCTTGAATTGGTGATCATGCACACTAAAAACCAAGCTATCAATAGCCCTCTCTGATACCACTTGATCTAAAATCCTGAATGAAATTGATATTTTCTTTGTTATTTTTTTAAAAAGTGTTTGTATGCATTTAAAATCACCATTAAATAAAGCTTAATTTAAATGACATTGGAAACTTGAAAGGAAATTTAGAAGCAAATAAAGAGAAATAACCAAGCACATAAGAGAAAATGGCACCAGTACATTGATAAAGGAGTTCGACTATCTTTAAGCCTACCTCTCCAGGCTCAATCTTTAATGGGGAGGACTTTTTTTTCAAAGTTTTCAAAATATATCAAAAGTACATATAAAAATATTTTAACTACAATCCAAACTAACTCTGTTGTGTTATGTTCTATCTTTGGAGAATGTAACAAGTTTCAGATTTGGAAAAGGCTCTCTGCTTTGTTCGAAATGTCTCTCCAAAGTTTAGTAGTTTTGTTACCCCTGTCTGCATAAAAACTCTCCTTGCTATATAAAAATATAGATTATGACCTCTATGGAGTGTTGGCATCATTTTATAATAAAAGTTGAGAGATTGCGGGGTCAAATGCCAGCTTCCATGCTAGTTTATGGTAAATCGTTACATTGTATGATATATAAAAAAATTAAATGATTTGGTGGCGGGGTTGATGGACCCGCCACCCCACACCTTATACTATACATAATGTATATTATTAATGTTATGGCCCATAGGCCTTGCTAACAACTTGACAGATAAGGATATATGTGTTGATAACTATGGTGGAGCTGCCAACCATGGTGGGCTCTACCATTTTTTTTGCCATACCAATGATCTTATCACCATAAATAAATGTGGCAGAGGTTACATAAAAATCTGCAAATGTAGCCAAATGCTAAGGCATTGGATTTTCATAGTGCATGTCAAGGGATAAAATCCCTCCAAGTTCAGTTGGTCATCCACATAAATTTTTGGCCAATCCGTAAAGGCCACTTGTCATCCTTTGGTAGGGCCACGTGTTGCCTTGTTGTTGGTCTCTACGAAACTAACCATAAAAAGCAACTTGTCATAATTTTGTTGTTTCAACTGCTCCAACCAAAAGTTGCAACTTGTCTCTCCCTCCTGATGCCATGTGGCGACCAAAAGCTTGACCCTTGATTTCTTGGAACCATGAGTTGACCATTAAGTTTTACTATTTTGACTTTGAATTTTACATTCTTGAACATAATTTTGACCTTAAATAGCTTCTTCATATGGATTCATTTTTCATGAGTTAGATGTTGCTTGTAGTGACTCTACTTCTCCTCTACCAGTGGGTTAGGGCCCCAATGCTTCACCTAGATAAGAGGTTTCTTAAACCACCATCATGACTCATCCTTATGATGTCAAGAAGATTAATAGTTTAGCCCCTATTCTCTACCAGTTGTCATCCATGGGATCAATATATTAAGAACCTTTAGGAGTTTCCTATTGTGCTTCTTTCAAACCTTTTTTAGAGGAAAATTCAGTCTCAACATCGGTGGATGTTACATCCATCAATCATCTGTCCAACCCTTTTGATGATGTGCATGTGAACACTGTCTCTCATGACGATGCTTTAGGTAGTTCATCTTCATCATTTAGTCCTTTCCCCTGTCCTCCCATATTTCATTCTAACGAATACATCATGGAAGCCATGACCACCCTTGATTATCCATGGGATGATATGTGCTACTGTGTGTACTCCATTCCATGGAAAACCCATGACCAATATGCTATGGAGTCTAAAGATTTCATCCATGGTGAGATTGATTGGTTCAAAAATACCATTCCTGCCCTAGATGCTTTTCAAGAAGGTAATATGGACAACCTCTCACCTACCATTAAGATTAACATCGCGAATAAACCATGGTTCAAATAAAATATCACCTTAGGGACAGAATGTGCCACGAAAGAAATTGAGTGTTACACAAAGTTATTCAAATAATTTTGTGATATTTTCACCTAGAGTTATTCTAAGATGGTTCGATTCGATCTTGCCGTTGTTGAACATCACATCAACACATGGCATGATGTAATTTCTCTTTAGCGAAAAAAGGGCCTATCCATCCTTTCAAATGTGATGTTATTAAAGCTAAAATTGATAATCTCAAGTAAGCTCGATTGATTTATCCCATTGAGTAAACCACATTGGTTTCCAACCTTATTCATGTTTTCGAAAAAACAAGTCACCGTTTGTGTCTCCACGGACTTTCATGATCTAAAGAAAGCTTGTGCCAAAGACAAGTTCCCCACACCTTTCATCAAATAAATCATTGAAACGTTTATAGGACATGAGGTCCCTTCCTTTATGGATGGATTCTCTAGGTACAATTAGATACGTATTCTCTTTGCCCATCAACATGAAACTACTTTTACTAGTTTACGAAGAAATTTTTATTATAGGGTTATGCCCTTCGATTTGAAGAATTTTGGGGCCACTTTTCAATGTGTCTTTCCCTGTTGCTTTCATGACCTAACTCACATTATCCTTGCATATCTTGACTATCTTAGAGCTTTTTCCAAACTTTGATCACGTCAACTTGCTGATTTGTGCACCATCTTCCTCCGATGACAAAATTATAACATTCGCCCCAATCCCCTTGAGTGTGTCTTTTTCATTCCTCCCAGTCATCTTTTGGGATTCATTTTGTCCAAATCTAGAATAACAATTGATCCTCTTAAGTTTCAATCCATTCTTGAACTTTTGCATCCTCACAACCTTCGTTAGTTGTAAAGCCTTCAAGGAAAAACCAACTTTGTTTGTCAATTTGTTCCTAAATATGTCATCACTCATGATGGGTTTCTCAGACTCCTATAATCTAGCATTCCATTTGTATGGGATGATCAAATGCAATTGTCTTTTGATGACCTCAAAGGTTCTTTCACTTCTGCTCCATTGGTTAGCCCACCTAACTATGAGAATAATTTCATGTTGTATGTCTTAGCTTACACCTATTCTGTTGCTAGGGTCTTAATATAGGAAGATGGAACCAAAAATGAGCATGTAATCTATTGTCAGTAAGAACCTTAATGAACCCCCTATTTCCTATTCCCATGAGGAAAAGTTAGCCCTAGCCATCATGTTCTCTATCTAGAAACTTCGTCATTATATCTTTACGTGTACCACCAAAGTTGTGACTAATTCAAACACCATGGCCTTCTTATTGAGTTTGCAAATCATAAATGGGAGGTATGCCTATTGGATCATTATTCTACAGGAATTTGATTTTTAATTTGTGATGCCTAAGAGTAAGAAACTTTTATCCCTTGTTGAATTCATCTCTAACTTTCATACTAGTGCACAAGATTTTCCAATAAATAGTGACCTTCCACATGAAAATTTGTTCGCTGTAACCTCTGATGATCCTTGGTATGGCGATATCCTCACCTATTTTCAAACCCATAAATTTCCCCCCATCTCACTTTTGATAATTGATGATGCATTCAATATCAAGTCCCTCGCTATCTCCTCATTGGGGATGATCTGTATCATTGTGGCATCAACACTACCCTTCATCATTGTCTCACACACGCTAAAGCTAAGAAAGTGCTCAATGCCTATCATGGTGGCGCTTTTTGTGGTCATATCTTTGGAATGGCCATTTCCTAGAAAATCATGCATGGTAGATACTTTTGGCCTTCTCTCTTTAGCAATTGCATTAAAGAAGTTAAAAACTATCCCAATTGCAAATTATACGCCTCAAAGGCATGAGCCCCACCCACTCCCCTTCATATTATTATCGAATTTAGTCCTTTCTACAAATGGACGATTTATTTTATGGAGTGTCCACCCCCATCTACTAATACCCATAATTATATTATCATGGTTTGCGACTATTTCACCAAATGGGTTGAGGCCATGCCCACATTCAATAACACTGCAACTACCACAACCTTATTATTCATTAACCATATCATTGCACGATTTGGGGTTCCAAAAACATTGGCTTCTGACCATGGCTGACACTTTGAAGATGATATTTGGCACGAGCTATCCTCACTATTGGGTTTTGAACACCAATATTCATTGTCATACTATCCCTAAGGAAATGGAAAATTTGAAGTTGTCAATAAAATTCTCAAAACTATGCTTCAACAGATGGTGGATAAACATAAGACCAACTAGCATCTTATCCTCTTCCCTACATTGTGCGCCTATAGAAATTCTATTAAAACCACCATTGGGTTCACTACTTTCCACCTTTTTATGGAAAACAAGAATTCTTACTAATCGAGTGTTAAATCCCCTACTTCCACCTTCTTGTCGAACTACACCCAGACACCCAACCTTTAGAACAACGAATCATCATGCTAAAGTGTGCCAATGAAGACCATCATGTTGCCTTACAAACCATTGAAGAAGCTAAATAATGCACCAAAGCCTAATATGATCATAAAATTTGTCCTCATATCTTCCATGAAGGCGATCTCATTCTTGTTTATGACCAAGCTCATGATGTCTTGGGGCATGGAAAATTTAAACCATTATGGCGTGGTCTTTTCACCATTCATAAATTCTTATGGAAGGGCACATACCATTTATAGGGTCCAAAGGGAGGGATTCTCCCCAACACTTGCAATGTACTCTATCTAAATAAATTATTCCCATAATGTTTCCCATTGAAGTGAATCTTGTTATTTTTTCTTTCTGCAATCATCCTCATTCGTTTTCTTCTTATGCCTTTCATATGGATCCATCATCCACACCAAATATCAGTTATGCTAATGGTGTGACTTGGTTCTGTAGGAATCTAGTCTCGATTCCTTTCTACTCATCATGCAATTGAATAACATTTATCATGTGCATAATCCTATCCTATTTAGAAATATCTACGAGTTAAGATTTTAGCATGTGAATTTGAATCCATTTCATTCAATCATGTTCCTAGAGCACAAAATAACTATGTAGATACCATTGCAAACAACATTCTAGATTGTCATTTATCACATGTATATGCATAAGGCATCAATAAAAAAACAAATGGTGAACATCATCATCAAAAAATATGCATAACCATATTATGTATCAAAATATACATCATATAGTGTTTGGATTCCACTACTCAATACATTTGGCATTCCCATAGCACGCTATCACCATACATACAAAATGGGGGCAACTATGTCCCTATTACTAATCATTATTGTCTGGAGGGTCCTGTGCTATTTGGGCCACTCCCCCAGCTCATAATTCTCTTACTATCTGATTGGCCATAGCTACATGCCTCATGATAGATCACCACTTAGAGAGAGGACTCGTACATACATCTGTATACTGATTTTTTAGCTCATGCCACCCATGCTATATCACATAGGTTAGTACCAAGTCAAACCTACGACATATATCCTCAAGTAATGCATCACTATCTGGCCTCTATTATAATGTCAATCCCCTCTGATTTGTAGCAGCAGATGATGTAACTCGGCCCACATATTATTTTGGATTCATTAGTGATATATATGCATGACAGAAGTTTGAAAATTAGTATCGTATACATATATTTTATAAACTATAAATGCAATCACAATATAGCAATTGTCACTTACTATCTATTCCCCATGTCCATCCTTATGGAAGTGCTAGATCAGGACCCCCCTGAAAGTTCATACCACTATATCGATAGCCATCCATATGTAACAACATATAATCCCAATAAGAAAAACCTTAGGTTGGAACACATGTTTGACTCTTGCCCCTCTCGCATGTTGTAGTAGCTATCCCTAGTGGCACATCCTAGGCTTCTGTGGGCCTCCATTAAGGATATGCACATGTGGTCAGATAATGGGGATCTTCTCAAAGAAGAATGAGAAAAAATGATCCCAAAAGAATAGTTATCATTGGTCAACAACCTCCATAAACCTAATTGATGTTTCAACAATTTCAACAGAATTTAGGCCCAACCATTGTGGGTCTCTCCTAATACACTCTCTACTAGCATCATCTTCCCTCTAGTGATATGGTTGAAGACATGGATACCCAATATCTACACCAACATTGTGGTTGTAGTCTATGTCTCAAGTCTCTCTATGTCATGTATCAAGATACTTATGTCCTTTATCTAATTACTCGATACGCAACGATGATCCAAAAACTCCCCAATATGCCTCCTAAGAGACAACACTAGATGTGTCTCTTGAACCACCCCTAATGGTGGCAACCCTGTTAAGAAATATATCTTCTGGATAGTGATCTGGATCATATGCCCCTATATCAGAAACACCTCCTCATGTAGGTGCTACTAGCTCGCAATATGGTACTAAAGTGGTTCACTGATACTCATCAATGGGTTCTCTAAGAACTTGAAAACCCATATCAGGAAAAAGCCCCTCTAATAGCCTGCTTCCTCTAAACCTCAGTGCAAAGATCATCAAAATATCTCTCCCACCATACCATGTTTAACTCTACCATACTTGTAAAATACCATTATATGTTGTCAGTTCAGAGTCATAATAAACATTTCGGGACTTCAGCCTCAACTTTCACGAGACCCCCAACATTGTGTGTCCCTTAGGTCCAGAAAATAGTTTTTCCACTGAAAACTATGTTGGGCTCACTTTTTAGCCCTTTTAAAACCTTCATTCTCATTTGGTAACTCAGATCAAGAAAGGAAACCATTATTTCCCTTTGACTTTGTTGTTTCTCATGTGCTCAACTCTAAGTCATTATCACACAATAGAGAATCATACACTTAATGGTCGAGTGATCGAAAAAATTGTACCAACATTTGTCAAGTATGTGTGAGACATTCTAGACCCTATGAGGGGGTGGCCCTTTAGGTAAACCTCTACATGCCTAGATGACAACGTATTATGATCCAACCTCAAATATTATTCCATTGATTTGATTGGCTAGGTTTTTACCCATCGCAAATCCCACAACATGCATGTATCCTTCATATAGCCCATTTGGGTATTTAGAGCCCTTTCCTGTTCAGTAGGGCTTCTTTTCTTGTGACCCCCACCCCCCCTTTCAGTTTTGGGGGGAATTATCTCTCATGTACTCAGATCGACAAATGTTATTATATCCAATCCTAACCTTTTTTCTCTAGACACATTATGTATATGGGACTCATTATATCATTGTATCACTTTCTGGCCCATTGATGTCAACATATCATGTATTATGTACTTTGTTTCTCAGACCCACATTGTTGGGCACATTATTATTATTTGTACTCAGTTATCTTGACACGTATGGGTATGCCTCCCTTGCTTCATTTGGGATTATATACTTACCAATAAAAGGAGACTTCTATCACACACATAGGTTTCAACCCATCCAGTCTCAGTCTTGCCTTGCATTGCTTCAACTCTCTCTCACTCTCTATATGAATCCCATTTGGTGTCTCGTGAAAGAAAAAGCTAAAACGTATTTCGGTTATACGATTTTCTCCTGACACTCTTACATTGGGGGGCAATCCGTTATCACCCATAAAATGTTCATCTAGCCATTTCTTACTAGGTTGATTGAAATACACCATGTAGGAGGCATTTTACCATGGTAAAACCCAATTTCATGAAAGGAAATAATTTAGTGAAATATTTTCCTAAATTATTTCCCATTAAAATAAAAAAAACGCCATGAGAATAATTAAATAAACCATAATTTATTTGATGTTGTCTAGAAATAATTATCAATTAATTATTTGAAGATTACTTTATATCATTTTTCACTTAATCACCTTAGACTAATTAAATAAATAATTGTTTATTTATGATCGATATTTATCCCCTATTTTCCTCATGAGATAATTGTTAAATCATTATTTTATTATTATTATTTCAAATTCATATTTGTATTAATCCTCACAAAGTGATTAATAAATCATTCGTATTTGTTAATTACTTTAACCACTTTGTAAATAAAGATATTTGACCATTATGAATATATTTTCCCTATCAAAAAAATATAATAAAATACTCACAATAGGTAGATTTTGATTTAGTCAAAAATATTATATTATTTTCTAATTCTCAATCTATCTCAATATTTTCTTATAAATATAGGGTTTTCTCCCCATTCTTCACCATGACCATTTTCATCATCCCCATTATCATCTCATGGCATTTGTGATCCAAAATTATCCATAAATGCAACATAATACATGTACAAACATAAACGTCGAGATGCAGTAGAAATAAAACTTCATTTCATTAATATCAAAGAACTGAAATATGCTTACATACAAAATGGAAATAAACTATTTTGGGCGATGGTAGCTTATCTCTGAGAAGAGATGTGGTGGCTACATGCCTCTCAAACATGTTAGAATGAGGCTCAATGGGAATTTTTATCATTGAGAAATAAGGGAAAACCCTAAACAACCAAAACCCTAACCCGAGGAGATGAAACACCAAGAGTTTGTGGGCCGCATTAGGGTTAGTTGGTAATCCAACTTGTCAGGGTCATATCTTGGTCATATGATCTCCATTTGGCACATACGATACCTCATTGGAAACATCTCTATGAGTAATACATGATGTACTACAAATTATGGGATTGTTTTGAGCCTAAGAAAACTTCATAACAACTTTGGAAGTTCAAGATCCAAAAAACTACTAAAAATAGTAAATGGTGCTATAATAAGGGAAAAAAATGAAGTCGACTAAAGGTATAGGTGGAATAGGTAGGTGGACACTAATATCCACTTGGATTAATCCTTCCCCCTTAGAAATAAATGGTCCCCATTTCATGCATAGCGCCCATGAGGTGAGAAATTGTTGTTGAACGTGGTCCCTTGTGAACCACTTGTCCTAGTGAATGAGTTGGCCTACTTTGATGACTCAATAGAGATGGATCCTCTACTGGTGGGTGTTCTTGATCTGTGTGTCCATGATCCTATTAGTTGTGGCCTGTTCGATCTAGCTGGGATTGAGCTCTGTTGGTGTCCCCTACTTAGTAACATCGGATGTGTCCAACAACAGGGGAATGTATGGTTGAAACTAGTCTAGATTGAATACTAGGTGTAGACCAAAGAATGATGGAATGCTCATCTCCAAGGCATTGTCCCATATAGCCTTGGTGATGGGGTATGGAACATATTGGAGCAGGTGAAGTTTGTGGTGGGACCCAACATGGTGCTACTTATGTAAATGTAACCAAACTTTATCGCCCACCTAAAACTTGTGTGGCACTTGATGTTGATCATGATGCTGCTTATACATGACATTGGATCTATCCAATATGTCATGGAACTAATACAGAATGTGTTGAATGTTCTCAATGAAATTTATGTCCCTGTTAATGTCAGCCTAGACATGAGTCGAATCTACTTGAGTAGTAGCAAACGGTATGGACACATCAATGGGACATAGTGGTTGGAATCCAAATCCCACCTAAAAGGGGTTGTGACCAGTTGAGCTATGGAGATCTATTTTGTAACTATGTTGGTAATAGGGGAGGCTTTCATCTCATGTGCATGTATTCTTTGAGTTGTAAATGCATAGAATGTGCACGACCATCCTGTTGATGACCTCTATTTGGTCATCAGTTTGCATGTGGAAGGTAATGGACTTAGTGTGTTTGATATCTAACATCAACTTGAGGCTTGACCAAAATGTACCCAGGAACCTGCTATCGCGATATGAGATAATGGACTGTTGGATAGTAATTGTACCCAAACTCATTCAAAAAATAGCTTAGTTGTGGCTTCTGCTATGATACTCTTCTTGTAGGCTATGAGAATGGACATCTTAGAGAATTTGTCGACGACCACGAAAATGCAGTCGTTGCAAGGCTTAGTAGAAGGAAGTCCCGACACATTATCCATGGAGAAGGAATCGCAAGGATGATTAGGAGTAGGTAGATGAGTATATAGGCCTTTCTTCTTGACGGTCGGTTTGGTAATGGCATAGGCAGTGTAGGATCTGATGTACTTCCCAACGTCGTATTGAAGGTTCGACCAATAAAAATACTTTTATAGCACTGCCACTATTTTCTCTACTCTGAAATGTCCAACAACCCGAGTGTAGTGCACCTCCCAAATCATCTTGGAATGCTCGCTTAAAGGAACACATAAGTGTCCCAGGTGGAATAACAGTGCACCCTAGAGGTGAAATCAGGAACTTTCTTTCTTTTCAGGAGCATTTGGTATGCATTGTCAAATTATGGATCACTCTTATAAACATGGGACCACCTGGAAGTCTCATGTCCACAAAAGTTAAGCACAATGATCAGTGCCATGACCGATGGTTAGATGAGGCAGTCTACAACATTATTGGTGTTTCCCTTCTCGTACTTAATGTTTGAATGGAATTGTTGTAGGTATGCGGGCCATTCGTGATGGCAGGCATTCTACAACTTTCCTTATGTATATATGAACTAGAGGGGTTGATGGTCTATGTGGATGATTGTTTCCTTCTGCATAATGTAATGCTTCCATTGTCGGAAGACCTACATCATGGAATATATCTCTTTTTCATAGGTGGGATACATTTAGACTATTTATGTAAGTGTCATACTATGATATGCCACTTGATTCCCCTGATGAGTAAGAACTACACTAGTAGCATAATCAGAGGCATCTGTCTCAATCTCAAAGGGTTGTTGAAGGTCTGGTAATGTGAGCACTAATGCAAAGAAGAGGCGATGCTTCAAATGAACGAACACCTTCTGTTGGGATTCATACCAAAAGAACTTTCCTTTCCCTCCAACCTTGGTTACTTGACTCAAAGGCCAAGTGATATGATAGAACCCTAACACAAACGTGTGGTAGAAATTGGCAAGATCGAGAAAGTTGCAAAGCTCTATTAGAGTGGTTGGGGCTTGCTAATACCGAATAAATTGTACCTTGGATGGCTCCACATGCACACCCTTCTTGATAATGATGTACCCTAGATATTGAACGTGGGTCATGCCAAAATTGCATTTCTCCAAATTGGCACACATTTTTTTCTCTCACATGGTTTAGGGGACCTCTCAAATATGGTGGAGGTTCTCTTCCCACCTCTCACTGAAGATCAAGATGTCATCCAAATATACTGCCATGAATGAGTTGGTAAAGAGCCACAAGATGTCGTTCACCAATCTCATGAAGGTTCAGGGGCATTTTTCAACTTGAAAGGCATGACCAACCATTCAAGAAGGCCCTCCTTAGATTTCAATGTAGTCTTCCACACATTATAGGGTTTGATTGGTACCTGGTGATAACCGTACTTCAAGTCAATCTTACTGAAATATTTGGCCCTTAAGATGGACTAGAAGGTCATAAATCTATGGGTTTGGATACCTATTCTAGGCAATGATCTTATTTAGTGCTTGGTAGTCAATATAGAGTCTCCAGGTCTCGTACTTCTTTTGTACCAACAAAATAGGGTTCGTAGAGGGTGATGGACTTGGCCTGATGTGCCCTTTCTGCAACAACTCTTGAATTTGCCTCTTGATTTTGTCCATCTCCATAACAGAGTGTCAATAGATCTACCATTTGGGTATTGACATACCTATGATCATATCAATGGAATGCTTGACAAGATAGTGCAGGGGTACCCATGTGGGCAAGGTGAAGATGTCCTTGTACTCCTCCATGACCTTGTCCATCTGTTGCTGCCATGCAGAGGAGCCCTATCTGAAGGCTGTGGATGTGGCCACAATATTCTTCTTTCCTTGAGGGTGAATCATAAGGAAGATAAATTTCTTGGTCTAAAAAATGATCTTACTGCATTTGTTTTCAAATATCAAAGAGATGGTGGAAAGCAATGCTACCTCTAGTATCCTGTATAGATTATTTCTCAGAGAAATAATAACAGTGTAAGGCCTAGACTCATACACAACATGATGCTTCCACAAGTATGGTTGGCCTAATAATAAATCACACACTTAAAGAGGAGAAACATCAAACAATACCTCGCTTGTGAAGGATTGATGTTGTGGGGAAGGTGACACTGCCGACTGACACAAAGATCTTGTCTTTAGTGAAGTCACCAGATAGTTTGGTTGCAGGTGCGTTGTTATCGGTAGACCCAACCACTTCATGACCTCTACTGAAATCAAGTTGTTTTGGCTAACATTGTCAAGAAGGAATTGTAGCAGAGAACCCTTCACCCACATCTGTGATTGGAAGAGCCACTCCCCCTCCTTTGGATATTTAGGCTCAATATTCTAGATCTTGGTGTTGGCAATGGTAGTGCTAGGCTATCTGCCAATAATCTACTTCCATTTTTTATTCCCCTTGTTGGGTTCTTACTCAGATTCAGAACATGCATCTGGTTTGGAAGCTTTCAGCTCAACCACCAGTGAATGCTTGGCTCGACACTCACTTGTGTTGTGTTGCCAGTGGGACTCTTCATGGTCTTGTTCTTTGCTTGCAACTTTGGTAGGTTGTCCTTGGTTAAACCAACCTAGGTTTGTCCTTTGTTCTATGGTTTTGGGGTGCCTATCTCTTGCTTGAGATTCATAGATCTAAAGTCTTGTTTCTTCTGTTTAAAATTTTTCTTGATCTTGACAGTGTATTGGTAGTTAGCGCCAAACAAGGAGATCCCTGGGAACTTCGTCTCATCTTAGATGTACTTGTGTAGACAATTGTGGTACTTGAGTACCAAATTCTGCTTAGAATCCTTGATAACCAACTTCTTGTGAAGAGTATGAAAAATATTTGTGAACTTTGGCATGTATTGGTCCCTTCTCTACTGTAGCGTGGTGCACTTTATGTATTTATCTTCATAGCTCCCAGCAGGGTAATATTGTTCCTTGATGGCATCTCAGAAAGAATTCCAAGTGGGGGTGGCTGAAAATAGTGAGGGTTCACTCTCGTTCATCTATTCACAGTAGGTTTCCCACCATTACTTGACACGGTGGGCGACTTTGAGGAGTGAAAAAGTAATATTTTCCAGATTGGAAAATTCATGAACCAAAAAATACCCTTCAAATAGATTTAACCATCTATGTATGGTGCCTGCATCTATCTCGCCTTCAAATATGGGAATGTGAAATTTGACTTGTACCTTGAATGGAATGGCGCCTCGAGAGTGGCTGTTGGATGAATATGCGTCACCTATGGGTAGCTGCCAAAGGGATTAGGAAAAGTTATCCATCATCACATTCCTCTATCGCTCGAGGGATTATTTGAGCAATTTCTGAAAGGAGATTCGGCTCCCTCATATTTATTTTCTTCCCCCATGGGAGGTCACTGGGGTTTGCAAGTCTGGTATTGCAAAGGTTCAACTACTTCGATCCCTAACTCCTTATAACCTAACCTTGTCGGGGACATGAAAAGGAAAAGAGAGAAAGAGTAGACCACTATGATACCACTGACCCAAATTTATACAAGAATACAACAGAGTACATATACAACCATAAAAAATGAGATGTAGCAGAAATAAAACTTCATTTCCTTAATATCAAAGAACTGAAATATGCTTACAGATAGAATGGAAATAAACTATCTTTGGTGATGGCAGCTTATCTCTAAGAAGAGATGTGGCAACTATATTCCTCTCAACTGTGATTCAATGAGGCTCAAGGGAATTTTTATTATAGAACGACAAGGGAAAACCCTAAACAACCAAAAACTAACCCCTGGAAATCAAACGCTAAGGGTTTGTGGGCCTCGTTGGGGTTTGTTGGGCATCCAACTTCCTGGGGTTGTAAGTTGGTCATATGATATTCGTTTGGCACATAAAATACCTCATTAGAAATATCTCTTTGAGGGCTACATGATTTGAGGCAGGTCATAGGCTTGTTGCAAATCTAAAAAAAATGTCATTTAGGGGGTCAAAAGAACTCTAGATGTTCAGGACCAAAAAAAATGTTAGAAATAGTAAATGCTACTATAATCAAGGAAATAGATGAAATTGAATGGTTTTCTAGGTGGAATAGGTTGGTGGACACCAATATCCACCTTGATCAATTTGAGCTCACACTTGAGTTCAAGCATCCTCTATTTCTTTTTCGCATTCCATACCACATATTGACAAAGAGAAACACATTGCTAATATGCAAGGTGAAAGGAACCAACCCATGGATGGGGATCTACAAAACCAATTCTATAATCACTCCTCAGTAGGTGTAATGTCCTTGATTAATAAAATTGAGCATTCATATTCTCCATTTAGTTGTTGGACTTATATTTATACTATTATATGTTTCTATTTGCATGCTATAGCCTTCTCCAGGGATTTTCAAACATTTTGCTATAGATATGAAGCATAGACATAACCATCTTTTCTTGCTAGGATTATAAGTCACCTATAACTTAAATAAAGGATTTTTGCACAATTTTCTGAAAACTTTACACAAACATATTTATACTCTCAACCCAGAGTATTCATAGTGAAGGTTCCCAAACCTTCATAGTCTTTATGGTACACTAGTGCCTTTAACTGTGCTTCTAAACATACAAGAAGGAATTCTTAAAATTCATAATATAATTTCATACCATGCATCTAACGATGTCTACCTTAGGGATCATAATGCTTTCTTGACCAACAACACAATACCTTTCAGTTCTTCTAGAACTTTGTAAAAGAAAACATTGATTGTTATGTACATACTTCCATATTATTTTTTTATAAAATAGCTCCAATTCTTAATTGTTTTCTATCTCAGGTTTCCTGCACAATTAACCTTTGGCATAAGTCTTTTTTTTTTAATATTATAGTCAAAATCCTTTCTCTATGCCTGTCTACATTTTTGATCTACACTCTATTGATTTAGCTATGGTTTTGAATTCTCAGAAGTGCCACATGCATACGCTATCACAAGTATTACTTGTAATTAATCCTGCATTCTGGCATTCATTGGATTTGTTTTATATATTTACATAGCCCATTTTCACAATTCATATCAGGAGATTTTTATTGTACCACTTTAATTGTATTTTCTATTTTATTTATTTATTAGAATATTTTTGTACTTTCATTTATACTTATTCTTACTCTACTTATTACCATTACGTCTATGCACATGCATTGGATCCAACCTCTAAAAAGCCACCTCCCTTAGGTAAATTCCTTTTTCTTTCAATGTTTTTTCTTTATGATTCTAGAGTTATGCTAGTACAAGTGTATTAACTTACAATGATTCCATTATGGTTTATCAATTATGTATCAATTATCTTTACTTATGCATGACACTAATCATTGTCCGTATTCACCTTGTGATAATAACTCTCGGTAGAGGTTACTCTGTACTCCTATAGCTAATTGCTTTTCCTCACCCAGACTAGGTTGATACAATAATTGGTATATAAAACCAACAACAAAAATATTTATTATCCTTCATAAGTACAAAAAAACGCTATGTATTTCACAAAATTTGGTGCCTGAGTCTCTAGTTAATTAAACGTTTACAATTATGTAAATTTCCAACTTGGATCTAGCCCCCTTTTTGTATTCTTTTAATTATACATTTACCCTACCAAGCTTAATATTGATTTCCTATACTAATGCTATTGTCATAATTACATTCAAGGCCATAACTAGAGTTTTCTTAGTATACAAATTATTAGCAACATGTAAAGATGACAAATCTATTCAAGATAAAAGTGATATCTATTCTAACGAAAAAAATTGCATTATTGATTTGTATCCAAGTCTATAGAAAGGCATAGCCATAAAATTATTAAAGAGCATAAATATTTTTATTTCATTGCTCTCTTCCCTTTTAGTACATTCCCTTTTGTAAAGGCCTACTATGGCTCTACTCACCCTATTCTAATTCAAATATCTTAACTAGATATACTTACTTTTGGATAGATACTATGTATGGAATTTGTGACCAACACTAAGGTTCATATTTAAAACAACTTGTGTTTGACACAAAAGCGATTGGTTTTTGTTTATACAAGCATCTACAAATATCTGAGTCTCAATAATGGGTTACGTAATGGCTTACCAAATGTGCAATGTAACAGCATATATATTTGTTCATATATTCCTCCCTACATGGATGTTTGTCTATATTGATTACATTTTACATTGTATGCTTAACTTGATACAATTATACTAATATGATATTATCTTTCTACTTTGGTTTCTTGATTTTTTTTCAATCATACTTATGTACTTTGTCTTCATGAGTGTTTAATAATACAACCTTCTCTTCTTAGCTATATAATTAATAATTTTCTAGATTACTTGTATCCCTTCTATAGTTTTACCTTATCTACCAACATTATTAGGATTTTACTTTACTATTGGATACTTTCAGGTTCAAATATTTTACTAATTCCAGCTTTTATGCTACTAGAAATGACACCTCATCTCCTAAGTGCACCCAGGTTTGCTCTCCTTTTCTAGGAGATCTAGTTGGTGCTTCTACCCTTACTTTCTTATGTAGCTCTTAATTTTGTATAAACATCAACAACAATTTTGTTAAACCTTTCAACTCTAGGTTGTTCCCATGGCCTTAGAGTTGAAACCTATAGTCTGATACCACCTATGACATAACTAATGTATCGAAAACTAAGTGTCAACATTTAAATACTTAGCTATACATAAGTATGAAGATAGAAATTCAAACCCAAAAAAGAAGGATATATATATATATATATATATATATATATGTTTATTTTCCTATCTCTGAAAAGAAAGAATCTTGTCATTCTCTGCTATCATTGGAGAGTTTTACTCACTATCTAGATCATACATCAAATTTAAGGCATATCAACACTTTTTCTTTTCTAAAATTTATATCCTACGTGATGCTCTAAGGTTCTTCTTCATAGTTTTCATTTATATTTAGAGATCATTGTTATTCGTTATACAACCCATCCCAACTTTCCTACTTTACTCTTATATTGAATCTTACCTGCGTATTTGAATCTAGATTTCATCACTTATAATACATTTATGTTTCAAACCCCCATAACCATACAAATTTCACATCCTTTGAAATGATTTTAATGGATTAAACTCATAATTCATAATGGGAGTATCATAATCATTACCAGTGCTAACCTTTTGGTCTACACCTTGGGTATTACTGAATACGAGCCCCTGTGGCTATAAATAATATTACATAATGCTCATGTGCTTTATCAAGGGAATTAAATAATTGTTCTTCATTTCCATGGTATTAATGGCTATAGTGGTTCGTATAATCTAACCAAAAGTGTGAGACCACCATCTATAAAATCATTAATGTTCATGTGGATTTTCATATGTGGAGGGGAAGGATGTCCCATATCCCATCTGGTGTTGCATTACGTTGATAGACCAACGATCTGGATTAAAATTTTACAAGGGATAGCTTAGATTGCCATGGTTTGAGTTTATAATAACAACCTACCTGCTCCCGCAATGACCGTCTCATTTGCACCTGTCTTGATAGAGGCTGGGAGCTCAACTCTCTAATTTCAAATCCTACTGAACATGCTTTTGGCATCTGATTTTCCTTTAAGATTGTCTCTACCAAGTTTTCTTGAGGCTTTCAGTTATATGTGATAACCGCCGTGACTTCTTGATCTATGGCACATTTTCATAAGGTAGATGCGGTTATGTACTAATATATTCATTAAAAAAATTTGGATGTTTTCCTTCAACATTTTAATGAAGCTTACTTCATTTCACTGATATTTCACGACAAAATTACAAAAGGTGTTTCATCAGCAAAAGAGATATTTTATGGGTTATATATAAACCCTTCCTCAAAAATTTCTTCCTGCATGACTCTAATTTTACTGCACACCAATGAGCATCGCTATCGGTGAGATCATTCTCTTGACAAGGTATTTTGCACCCACCATTTCCTTTGCTTCTGATTATATATATTATAGTTGGATGGATCCTAGTGACTACCCAATTCTCTCGTAGGTACATTAATCTACTTATAGTGGAAAGGATTTCTCACAATGTTTTTTCACTTTGTTGCAAAAAATTGGCGATGGTTCCAAGTTGCAGTCTATCCCTTATTCTTCCAGGTTAATGTTATGATGAATGAATAACAATATAATAGTTTGTCTAAGCTACGACATTTTTAGTATATTTCCGTTCCGTTATTGGGTCTAATCACAATATCAAGGTTTGGGTACCTGTTCAGATACCGTAGTAGTTACGACCCACTTTCCTTGTTATAATTTTTCTTGAAAACTTATGTAATAATTATTACGGCCTTGTATGGACATTTACAAGAGAGTCTTTATTCTTTTATCTACTCTTTCCACTGTATAAGTATTTTTCTTTTAAATCTTATGGCCTCTCCCCCCTTAGGGTTCTGGAAAGGTTGGGTTTCCTACTTCCCCAGACTCAAATGTAGAAATCCAACTATTTTTTTTCGCACTTACCCTTCAATTCTTTATCTTTGCAAAATGTTTTAAGGAACTCTACGTCAACTCCCCTTCTCACATGGTCTGAACTTTAAATCACATGGTTTTTTAGCCAACTTATAAAATGTCATTGTTACAGTTAATCACTGAATCTCGGTGTCGAAATATGCAGTTTTTTGGTTCTTTGATCTATAAATATAATAAGGAATATATTCTCTTATTTACTCTTTGTTTTTACATATGTGCGATTAAACTTAAATACATAATGTTTACTAGCATCCATATTCCTTTACACGTAAACAATGACTTACTTCTCTTTATCTAGTATACAATGCTAAGGAAATATAGAGTTATGGTGCCACTACTTATCGTAAAATCTGCTTACCTAGATGTATTGATATTAAGTTTATCGACAATCTTGTACTGGGCTTACTGTATATTTTCCTTTTGAAAAAATGTATTCTAGTACAAAGATAACCATGGGGATATCTATATCTATAATAGAGAACACCTACCACTTCTTTGAGTCTTAACTTATTCGTTCAGGACTGCATGTTTACTAGAGGTTTTTCTCCTTTAATATTCCTTCTCACCTGTACATATTTTTTTTTATTTATATATATATATATATATATCTGTGTTAATTTCCTATACATATATAGTTTCAAGAAAACATTTATAACAACTTAAACATTGTTCAATACCTATAATCAACTTGGATTACCACATAACATTTCTCTGTCAAAAGGTTATTGTTTTTTCCCTCTCGGATCAATATTTTTTTGTCTTGTACAATTTCATAGTTAGTTTAACAAAATATTTCATAGCTACAAAATGTATGTTCCTATAGCAATTCACTTTCATGTACAATTTCTCTTCCAAAGCACACAATCAATCCACATAAAATATATTCCATCTTTATATTTTCTTCTCTTCATATTTAGGATACAAAGAATTTTTAACATACACATATGTCCTTTCTGGAAAAGGCTAAAGGCCATCCACATTCCACCCAACCTTGAACCCAACATTCATCCGCTCCCCCCTAGATTTCCTCTATATGTTTGAATTTTTTTTATAAAATTTGTTATGATTCACACCTGGTAAAGCCTTAGCAGCATCCTGCTAATTGTTTTGGGTTCTGAAACCATAGCAACATCTTGCTAAATTATCTAGGTTCGACCAGTCTTTCTCTCCCATTAGTACTTATGCCAAACTAATCTTTATCTCCCATAGTTCTTTTCACTGAATTCAACGCTATGGAATTTATTTCCAACCATAGAAAAATATTGTGGTGTATCAATTTATCTTTTTCTTCTAGACATTGATAAGAGGATTTCTCTTGTTTTCCCCTCCTAGAAGTTAAAGATTGATATAGCATGCTGGCCTTTAACATTTTCCTCAGAGGATTAGTATCACAACATAATTCCTCTTTTAATTTTATTTTTGAAACTAAAATTAAAAACAATATTTTATCACATATCCTTTATCTCTTTTATCTTACTTTTTACCTTTTCAACTAAAGGTAAGAAAAGTCATAAGCAGAGTTATCAGGGGTATTACATTTTCCAACCATAAGTAATGTTAATATATGTTAGCATTAAATGTATGTTTGGCTTGATAATGCTTAATTTCATAATATGTATCTTCACTTGCAGCTTACGACACACCCCATGGATATCTGCATGTACTCTGGAAGAACTTGATAATCTGTCACTACCTCTGCGTTAGTATTGTTGCATAACAGTACATCACCTACTAACTATGAACAATTCATTCAAATACACATGAATTGACTTGTCTTAAGAGTCCTTTCATGATTCTCCTTCTTCCTCTATGCCACACAATAGCTCCAAAGATGTGACTCTCTTTTTTATCCTCTTTTCTCATGTGAACTAAAGAAATGGAGATTATAATACTTCAATCATATGAGTAACTAGAAAGATCTAGTGTGCTTGATGGTTTATACTACATATGGAATCTGAAAGGGTCTCTCCAAATACGTGGGAATTGAACTATCATATGAAGGCTATAGGTCTATCATTTTTTATTTTCATAGTCCAAGTCTCCAACAAGTTTCTAAGACATCTTATCGCCAATGGAAATATAAGGATTTGACATTGTCTCTACTTTTTGGATGGGGTAACTAGTAATTGGGTCCTGTCTTGCTCATGGCTATGGAATTACTTCACCGACTACTCTTGAGACTACATCAACTTCCTCCATTCCTTCCACCTTCACTTATATCTCTCACTGGTGCTACCATAATACCCTAGCATAATATGACAAATATAAACTTGGAATTATGCATCATTTATCTTTAATGGTAATCCCTAGCATATTAGTTATATACTTGCAATGAAACTATTATTTCACTTGCGATGAAACTTTTTTTGAAAGCATAATATGTATGCATTGCTTATTGGGACTCCATATACAAGTTGTTGATATGGGATCACACTCATAAGTGTAAATTGGCCTGCTTCCTATTTTGAAATCACACAAGAAAGAGACGTCACATACACATTTCTTAAAAATGTTCTATCCCTGGCCAAGGGACTTTTCTAGAGTAATAGGGCAAGGAAATCCTGCCTACAATCTACAATTTTCACAAGAGCGTATTGCAATGAAAAATCCATCTAATCCAACCCTAGATTTCTCGATGATGTCTTGGTTGGAATATTTACACTGCAATGGTTAAATTTAGAGCACAAAAATAATTTGTTATTCTTACAATTATTTTGATAGTGACTAATTTTGCATGGTTGAAAAGAGTAATAATTAGTGTCATTATGGAAAAAATTTCATGTTATTTCTTTGAGGGGCACAAGGCACTTATTATAAATGGATCCCAGTTGTGAGGATTCTATTTATTATGCACAACAAAATTCCAATCTGGAACATAGAGCCCGTATGTTATTGCAAAGTAAATGAGGAATGTACATGTCCAACAAGCCTACTACATAACCTAACAGAGGCTCACAAACACAAATATTGTTTGTGGAGAGGGACACGTGGGCCTTGCATGCCTTCCCAATAAGTATCAGATATATGAATTCACCTTGCAACACATGTGTCCACCTCACCTTCTTTTGGAATTTATCATTTAACCCTCTCCAGGTGTGTTCGTTGTATCCCAAATCTCGATTTATTTGTACAAGTTGTAGCAACTCTATTCTTCACTCTCAAGGTTTAACTAGTAACTAACGATGTTATGCTCTATGTAGAGAATATAATATCATACTCATATTTATGATAATATCCCTACATTCACATATATGCGTATTCTGGGAAGGGAGTGCAAATTTCAAAATTTTAGATAAGATACCTAATGCTAAGATTTAGACCAGAAATTCCATCAAACTGCAGCTAAACTATGACCTTTCTCTAGTTCTATTGAGGGATATCTAAGGATGCTCCACATCTACCCAAGGATTCCAACATTGGTGGTGGTGGAAAATAACAAAATCTTAGTGGATAGAGTTAATGAATTTCCTCAAATATCTGCATTCATTAATGAATTTTCTCAAATAGTTGCATTCGTGGTGGTTGAGGTCATCCTTAGCCTTGAAGCCTTTGCAAACTTGCATGGATTTTCTACTAGCACAAAGTTGTTTTTCTTTGTTTTTTTCCATCATACATGTTGGGTTATGGTAAGAGAAACAAGTGTTAAGTTTATGGGCCCATAGAGTTAGACAAGTGGTAAAATAATGGGCCCAAAGGGTTAGATGTGGTGATTTATATTTAATTTAATTTGACGTTTCTACATGCATTACACACGTTTTAGAAAAATATTCTATGAGGATATTTAGGTTTTGGCGATGTCTATGATATGTAATCTTTGTAACTGGAATGAGTTATTGCTCTTGAACTAAAAGGGATGTTGTGGGGGCTATAACACTAAAATAGGATATGGCCATATTTCTTAACATCTTTAAATCTATATCATCCATTCTATCTATATTTTGTGTTTCTTGTTTGCACTGTTGTAATATGGACGCCTACGTAGCATCAATACATAGACTATGTCCATATAATTTCTGGATAACTTTACATACCATGCTTTTCTTGTATGCACTATTTGTTGTACCATGATTTTTTCTCTCCTTCCAAGTGAGAAATTGTTACAAATACACCATGTGCACATGCCCAATTATCTCACCATCCTATTGGTTTAGGTTATTCCATGTTATTTTTATGATACAACATGGGAAAATTCCATCTTTTAATGGTGTAGAAAATGTAGTTTAAATCCCCTAACATCCATGAGAGACAATGAGAGTGCACCTACCTATAGTGCAACAGGACTCAATTAGCCTTGGCTTATACTTGCTTTTTTCAGCAGGGATAGGCTATCTTTTTCTTCTTTCTTTTACCACTTTGGGGAAACATTTGAGCTTGGAATCCCTACCAGTATGAGAGGTCACATCCCTTCCATTTTGAATGCAAATAGTATCTACTATTGTTGGAATGGTAGCAGATCCAAAAGATGAACTTTTTGTCAAATTTTTTCTTTGTCTTTTTAGGTGTTATTGATATATCATATGAGAAAGTGTTCTCTTCAAATTGGTGTGGTTTTCTTTTGCTCGAGCAGGGATTGCTAAAGTCCATTTCTTACCTTTTAATGTAGCTTAATAGAATATATGACTTAAAGGGACACCAATGTAGGTAATAATTGGTGCCCTTCAAGATGCATATTATTTCTTGTTAAACAATCACCAAAGAAAATGATAATGAATAGAATTTTTCTACTTGATTGATAGTTAAGAAACAAGGCTTCTATATGCTAGTAAGTCCTATATTTTCAGTTGTTGAAAGTCTTATAATGTCTACATATTATTTACCACTTCCATTTCAAGGAAGACATGAGGAATAAAATATATTCAATAATAGATAAATTTGTCGAGTGTACAGTCTCATCATGATCCTCAAGTGTAGTTCTTTCATTGTTGATTTAGTGGTGTTCTTTCATTGGTGTTTTAGTAGGTTATCCTTTTTTCCTTCCTCACCTTGAAGTTGCACCAACATAAAAGACAATATTTCAATAATAGTGATTTACAAGCTACTCATGATGTGGAGATCAAAGATATATTGCATGTAGACTTACCAATGTGATAGAGAATGGAAGAGCTTGAGATTGTTAGAAGAGTGTTAGTTCTATTGTGACTACTCTCTAGGTAAAGGGGATAAGGTACTACAGGAATGACTCCAAATAGCTTTGGCATGTGGAAACCACCGCATCATATGTAAGGTAGTTTCCAATAGATAATATAAGGGGCATATCCCATCTCCCCTTGCCATCAATGGAAACATTTTTTTGGTTAGAAGCCCTTGTTGGAGGACATTCCACCAGAAGGTTATGAGTTTTCCTTCAATTGGAGTAGAGGTTAGGGTTTTGAAGCAATCTTCCCATTTTTCCCAAGAGAATGCCACTCCCCATTTATTTTTTCTCTTATTTGTGAGCTAACTCTCAAAATGAGAATACCATACCTCATACCAAATTTTCATCTAGGAGCACTTGGTGAAAATAAAATTCTTATCTCACATCCAATCCTACATTATGAAATGAGGTGCATGGTTTAAGAGCCTTCCTAACAATTCAAGCTTTATTTTCTCAATGATCCTCTTTATAGTGTGCCTATCTTGACATTCGAGCATGAAATCTTGTTTGATCTGTCCCCAAGGTTTCTATGAGTTGTAGATAATTCCCCATAGATCACTAGCAGAGGCGATACCTATGTCCTTGGATTGACTCTGATGAAGACACAATTCCCAACACTAAATATCCATGCACTATGTTCTTGTATTCATCACTTTCATGCATGTTTTGGGATGTCTTCAAGTTCTATTTGTTTCTAGCAATTTCTTATTCCATTTCCTTGAGAATGTTTAACCCTCACACAAATATTTTTACTTTATTATCCTATCTCACTAGTGTCCTATATATTCTTCCACACAGAGCATCAAATAAACTAATTTTTAATGATGCAACATTCCTTTTGTTATATTCTAACTTCATCCAAAAAATATAATGTATAAACTAAAACACGTACTTACCATGGGGACCCCTCATGCTCTTTGGTCCTTTTAGGGACCAAATAGAAATCTAAAAAATTACCATGGGGACCCCTCATGCTCTTTGGTCCTTTTAGGGACTTCTTGAAATTGAATATCAAACTAGCCTGTAGTGAATCTTCTTATATCCTTGTATAAATAGTTGAAATTAAGGTCTTAATAATTATTTCATGACAACAACTTTTTCATTTTCCATTAACTATTTTTATCAAGGTCTGAAAAACATTTGTTGATAGTAGGATGTCTTGCAAGGGTGTAATGAATTCAAGGGGTTTAGCCTTATTTTTTGGCCCATTGTATCATTTTTTTTCTTGTAGTCCTTTGTTGGTAGTTATCTATTTGGGTCTAGATGAGAACTAATTTACAAACAATCTACAGAGGCAATGCAAATTTTAGAGCAGGTGTATTGATTCTTTTGATGTAAATAGTCTTTGTTCCTATTGTTTTTCTTTATGCTAAAGATATATGAAAGAATAATCTAATCTCTATGCTTGCATATATCATAATAAGACTAAGGAATACACTAACAAGTCTAATTATCCTATCCTATCAGTAAGCTCTTTATTCTTCTACAATAATACCATGACACACTTAAATATAATTTACTAAGTAGTGTGTTGTTTCTACTCCTACATAAGATTTCATGTCTAAGTTAAAATACTTTATTTCTATGGTTAAATTAGTAAGAGGTAATAATATTTATGATTTCTACCATTCACAACACATTCACAACTACTATGGATTTATTGTGGCCATTGCATTGACAAATTTGGATTTATACTCGAGGAGTAATTTATTTAATCAGTTGTGACCATAATTAACTTATAAGTGATCTAAATAATTGGTCTATAATTAATACTATAAATTATTGTATTATCTTTCATACCACACTTTGTTGTCGTTTCCAAACAGACATGATAGAGGCTTCCAATGTGTACAAACATGTACCCTTCATTGCTTGGTCTTGATAAGGATGCATCAATTGCATCTCTTCGTGAATCCGTTGAAAATTTTAATGGTTTCATTGGGGTGTTTCCAACTTTTCATACTTTCTCATGATAACATTCCAATGTAAAACTTTCTAAATTATGAGTATTTACAGAGCATAATAATGCATAATCCTATGTGATCAATATCTTCAAGAGTTTAGGCAAAGGATATAAAAGTTCGAAGAGTAATTGTCATTAGGTGTAAAAAGCCACAAATGAAAATAAAGAGCGAGAGTATGTATCCTGTTGTCATGTAATGCTTCACCGTTTTCGCTCGATTTTATCACTCAATGTGAAGCTGATGTGTAATTATGTTTATCCTTATTAAAATTAAAATTAAATATTTTTTAAATAGAAAAACAATATTTGCTTTAATAAAAAAAAAATTGCTATGCATACTTAATTAATTGTTCATATAACTTAATATAATTTCATATAAAATAATTAAAAGTTAAAAAAATATGTGAGTAAGATGTTTAAACCTTATACTTTTCAAAAATATTTTAACACGTGAGACCAACTTCATATATCTATATATATAGAAAAAATATTATAAAAAATATTTTAATGTTATATGGAATAAAATATCCAATACAGTTATGAATAAAATATTTTAATATGAATTAATATTGATATAAACTTTAACATATATTAATAATAATAGGAATAACACGATAATAGTAATATACTTTAAAACATTCAATTATGTAATCTTTATAACATTCAAAAATACATTTTAAATAATAAAAAATTACACATTCTTTTTTGCGCTTTAAAATAAGTTATCACCTAAAGAAATTTGATCCTTCTCGGCTCATGTTAGATTTTTGCTTAAGATGAATCTATGTTGGTTCTGAAGCTCAATGCGAAAGCGATGTGTTACATTAGTATGTGAGTAATATGTTTAAATCTTATACTTTTCAAAAATATATTTCTATATATAGAATAAAAATATTAAAAGAAAACATTTTAATGTTATATGGAATAAAATATCCAATGTGAGTTATGAATAAAATATTTTAATATGAATTAATATTGATGTATACTTTAAAATATATTAATAATAAAAAAACCAGTTTAATATGAGCTAATAAGATGACTAAATACACATATGTAATCTTTATAACATCCCAAAATACAATTTAACCAATAAAAAATTACACATTCTTTTTTGAACTCTAAAATAAGTTTGTATCTAAGGAAATAGATCTGTGCTTAAGATGAATCTATGTTGGTTCAGATGAGAGGCTCATTCTACAACCCAACATGAAGGCGACGTGTAAGTATGTGCGTCCTCCTTAAAATACATATAAAATTTTCTCTAAATAGAAAAGCAATATTGGTTACAATAAAAAAAAATTCTATGCATATTTAATTAGATGTCCATATGACCTAATATAATTTCATGTAAAGTAATTAGAAGTAAAAAAAAAATGTGATTAAGTGTTACACGTGAGACCAACTTCATATATATCTATCTATATATATATATATAGAAAAAATACTAAAATATAATAATGTTATATCGAATAAAATATCCAACATAAATTATGAATAAAATATTTTAATATGAATTAAGATTCATGTATACTTTAAAATATATTAATAATAAAAAAACATGTTTAATGTGAGCTAGTAAAATCATTCAATACAAATTATGTAATTTTTATAACATTAAAAAATACAATTTAAACAATAAAAAAATAAGCTTTTTTTGTACTCTAAAATAAGTTTATACTTCAAGAAATTTGATATCTCTATGTTCATATTAGATCAGTGCTTAAAATAAATCTATACTGTAATTATATAAAATCAATCTGCTAGACAAAAGAAATGCCACAAAACATATGCATGTATGTTAGTATGAGTTTTGAACAATTTTATGGGAATTCGATGAAATTCTAGTTCACTAATTTCTAGCAAAATCGCAGATCCGATGCATGCAAAAACATGAGGACCCATTATTGGCCTAGGCAAAATTCTCCGTAAAACTCTTTCTACTTGGACTTAGCCAACAAATGAGTAATATTTATGGTAGGTCTCAAGTTCCCACAGCCCTTCCTTTGAGTTTTACTATTTTTCAAACTCTATGAAAATAGGTAAGATTTCGCGTAGGATTACACTAAAATTGGAACTGAAACTGCAGCCTTCCATTGCGCTTGGCCTTTATCAAATGTTTGCTTTTGTATATTGTATTGAGGACCATCTGCTATTTCGATGTGTACCAAGCAATATTTGTGTAATAGTCAAAAAAGCGTTCTGCAGTTTCACTTCTTAACCAATGTGATTGATTTTTGTCTATACAAAAATCATTGATATTGTCAATATTATGATCTTATAGTGCCATCAATAATAGTCCACTTAAGGATGTCTTAATCACATAGATGTCCATTTGACTTACAGCTTCCATAAAATATCGCTTTTCCTGACCACAACCATGATAATATATCCTGATGCTACCCTTTCAGGATTTATGGTTTGTAAACCTAAAGATTTATGGTGTTCCTTGCTTGACGCTTTAAGTCTATGGATTTGGATGAGGGAATTTATGTTTTTCACAGTGGATATCATGCCATGGAGATTAGGTGCCATCCTTATCATGCGCTTTTCGTTGTGATAATCGACCGTTTCTCACCATCTTAGAACTTATTCGTTTCTAAATATATCCTTAGAATTCGTTTCGCACACTACTTATCACTAACATTGTCGACCAACAGTAACACAACTCTAGTTAGCCGATGCACCTCATCAGTGACGTAGAATTGAGGATCGTTCCATATGCGATGGTGATCGTTGTCTCGGATTATTCAGTGATGGACACTGGCACGATGGAAAACGTTGATTTAATGGAATTCAACAGTTTGATGTAATTGGGTTTCTAGAGTTTATGGCTTGGCACTTTGGATCACAACCAAGTCTTATGGGATCTTTATTTTTCTTTTTTGTGGCTGGAGTTGGATTCAACTTATTTGTACAGGTTGGAGAATTTCGTGCCTGAATTGTTTTAGGAAAAGCAAATGTCACTCTCCATCACAACAACCAGTGCGATGCAATTGGGCTTCCAGGATTTGTGGTCGGCACCTTGGATCACAACCAAGTTTTATGAGACCTCTAATTGTGGTTGGAATTGGCATTGAATTATTCGTACAACTTCTAGAATTTACTGCTGGAACTAATTGGCGCTCGATCACAACCAGCATGATTTATGTGGCTTGGATTTCTGGTTGGAATGGATTGCATTAATGAAAGCAACTTGTAATTTGTTTGTGCAGGACATGAAAGGTATGGTTGCCATTACGCTTAAATTATAAAAAGTGATTATTAATACGATGTTCAAGAAAGCACTGTGTACATTATCTGTATCTTCATATAGGTACAAAGGATTGCATTTGCACCATTTTCAAATTGTTTTATATTTTAGATCCGGTGCCATCTGAGAAATGGACCAAGCTGAGTATCATGATGTATATTTTGTATAACTACGACACATTCGGTGCCATCTGAGAAATGGACCAAGCTGAGTATCATGATGTATATTTTGTATAACTACGACACATTTGGTGTGGGACTGGCTCTCTTTCCCAAGGGTAATAATCAAATTGTAAATCTCTTCTTGCAGAAAGTTTAAAGACCTGGTTGCCCTTGTGTTGCACCCAGATAGGGCACTCCTCAGACAATTTAATTACCTGCACCAACAGAATTCACAGAAATGGCAGCCTGAATCAGTTATATATGTTCTTTCAAAAATATATTGATTTAATAATGCAAATGAGTGCTTGGTTTATCTCACCTTTGGCACACATTTGAAACAAAATAAGTGGCTACACGCTAATTGCTTCGGCTCCACAACGGCATCTGCACATAGATTTATGGGTAGAAGTTTCAGATTTTGTTGTCTGATGTTAGAATACAGATAAATCATTGAAATAAGAATGTAAAAAAAACGAATATTCTAAGTACCCAGGCATATAGAACAAGTAAGTTCCTTATCAATAGCAGATGTTGATGATGCTTGTGTTAAAACTTTGGAAATAGTGGGCATGTTCCCCATTGTTTTCTCTGTAGTATATAATATTGTTTTAATACCATTGGATCCATTAAGATTTGAAAATGGACTCTCTGGAAGGTTATGTCCATAGCTGTTGCAAGGAAAGAAACTCACTGATCATTACCTTTTTATAATAATCACCAAAACAAAACAAAGTAGCTTCTATTCAACTACTTCCAGGAACCCATTATTGACAGCTTGTTTTCTAAGTAAAATCTTTGTCATGTTCTTTATTTTACAGAACTGCAGACTGTGGATGAGGGTCTCTACCTTTCTTGATCATCATTGTCCCGCTTAGGCTCATCTTCGTTATTCTCCAGTACCTCAAGCAGGTACCCAAGATGATCGGTTGAAGGAAACTTGTTGAGATCTGCATAAGAGGATGAATGAAATTACTTAAATGCAAAGTGACAGTCTCTAGAGAACATGTCTTGAATAAGTGGGTATCCTAGGTTTACCTTTTGATGCCTTGGATTCTATTTCAAACTGTGGGAATCCATTAGTGAATCTATTCTCGAGGGGGTGAGAAACAATAATAGGTAGTGATGTTTTAGGTACATTTGGGTAAATATCCATTTCTTTCTTTACACCAGCTCTTTCCTTAGGAAAATAAATGTCATTTATAATCAAGCCTTCATAAAACTAGCTGCTATCATATTTCAGGTATCTGGCTCCAGAATATTTCATGTATGGCAAGGTTAATGAGAAGATGGACGCGTATTCCTTTGGAGTAGTTCTTCTAGAGCTAATAACTGGAAGAAAACCAATCAATGACAAGAATCCTAAAGGCCAAGAAAGCTTGGTTATGTGGGTAGGGCTCTAGTGTCCTTGCTTGTTTTGTATTTGATAATTTTGGATTCTTTTGGTTTCTTTGTCTTGGTTCAGAATCTTAATCTCTTGTAAATTTCAAAATTTAGGCAAGGCTGCTTGTTTTGTATTTGATAATTTTGGATTCTTTTGGTTTCTTTGTCTTGGTTCAGAATCTTAATCTCTTGTAAATTTCAAAATTTAGGCAAGGCTGCTTGTTTTGTATTTGATAATTTTGGATTCTTTTGGTTTCGTTGTCTTGGTTCAGAATCTTAATCTCTTGTAAATTTCAAAATTTAGGCAAGGCCATTATTGGCAGCTGGCTCTGTAAAAGAACTTGCAGATCCACTTTTGGAAGATGCTTATGACATGAGGAAGATGAAGAGAATGGTCATTGGTGCAGCATGTTGTCTGAGACAGGCAGCTTAGTTTCGACCTCGAATGAACAGAGTAATTACTCTTATTCTCATTAGTTGCATCTATATGTTTCAGTTTTTGATCTTATGTCAAATTTAGTTGCTTGAAGACATTTCCTTTCCTGTGAGGAGTTAGTGCTAGAATTGTTTTTTCCCATAACGAAGAATGGCACATGAAATATCGAGTTGATATCCTTCTGACATAGAGTAAAGGGTGTTTAGACCTAGTGTTTAGGGTTGTAATCTAAACATTTGTTTAGTAGTTCAATTTGTAAAATCATCACCCTTAAACAGGTTAGCCCTAAATGCTGATGGTGGATTATGGCAAAATATTCAAAGCCTCAATTGCCAATAATGAATATTAGCAAAAGAGATTACATCATATCTCAAACCAAAGCTTCAGTATGCAAATTACCCCTCCCTGAATAGGCAAGAAGAGCCAACATATCTGCTTTCGCTCCAATATCAAGAGAGTATATATCTTTCCTGAGAATCACTATCCTAGCTGAAATCTAGATTGCAAGATTTGAATTGGAAGCTTTGGTTTCCCCAAATAAAGTGGCTTACCTTTGCATTAAACTGACTTTGTGAAATTTCAAACAATGGATAAATGTTAATGTAAGAACGTGAACTTATTCTTCCTCATTGTTTGTCTATAACTTATTATTGCAGACTTTGAAATTACTACGAGGAGAAGGAGATGACCTACCTTATTGGACCAAGAGGTAATTGACAATGTCCATGGAATTAGATGAATTGATTGAGGATGAATCTGGAGAAAACTCTGGGAGTTGTGACATCCAAACTCATCTATCACTTGCAATGCTTGGAGTTGATGATGATTTGGTATCAAACAGTAGTCCAGATCAAAGTGTAAATCTTGTACATGAGAGCAGAACATTGGAAGATTATTTCTATGGACATTATAGCCGTTCAACAAGCTTTGATTGATTTAAATCTACTTCTCTGAGCTTCATAATTTTTCTTACTCCTTGCTTCTGTAAAAGCTTAAATATTTTATACTTGGTGTATTACTGTGAGCCAATGCCACTACTTAGCTATGTTCAATTTCAATCACTCTTCATATTGGCTGAAGCTGTGTCCGAAGTTGAGTGGAGTCCATGTAAAGTCCCTTGCCAATTCCTTGTATAAATGTGAAAGCCATTAGTGGTCACTCATTTTGGTGACCCACTGGTGCTCACTAGAGCTGAAAAATTTTCTTGTCCTTGCCTTTGGAGCAATTGTATGTATGTGGAAGGAAAAGCAATTATGATATCGCTATTGATATGCCAAACCATTGTTATGTACTTTTTTAGGTCTGAAGATGTGTAACTTGTGGTTTAGCTTGGTACATTCTCTTGTATACCAGTTTACTTTGAATTTGTCAATATCATAAGCCCAATAGCGATTTAAGTGTATGTCTGCATGGTAGAACTGCATTGCGGTTGAACTTTTTCTAAAATTAAGTTGTATTTAAAGAAATATGGTGTCTAAAAAGCATAGAACTCCAAACATCAAATCTCTTTGCTCCTTGTAGGCTTGAACCAACATCTCTTCTAGAGAAATTCAACAATTCTAATTTAATAATCCTATCGACCTCACTTTGTACCTTTTGAGACAATTGCTAGTTCTAGATGGGACATATAACTCCAATGTGCTTTGTCCTCGTTACAGAGAACACAAAAATATTAATGCAGGGTATAACAACTATACCACTAGCACTACAAATCATTTCTGCTCAAAAAGGGGGATTTAAATCATGCAGCAGCTTAAGAGGGGCAGGGTCCAGCTTAAGAGGGGAAGGGTCCAGTTTCAAAAATAGCCTTACAATTGGACTAATCAAAATAAAATCTTTTTCGTTTCATAGGCGTAGAGTAAACAGGTACCAATGAGGTAACGTGCAAGTGGACAATTAAATCATATTCAGCACAAGACTAGCCCTCGGCATACAATGCAATTGAAAGTCTTGTGTTATGAGCTCCGAACAAGATCACAAATGATATATTATTCACCAAATTTTAATCTTCCACAAAGAGACAGATTGATCCTCTCTGATTTGTCAAACAAATAAAAAAATACCGAAATTATGCATAGAATCATCTTTGAACTGTAAACACTACAGTATATAGTAACCTGGGAAAGTGATGAAGCACTCAATACCATACAAAAATAAAATTCCTTAATAGAAGATTCCTTAATAGAAGAAAACACCATTGAAAATTGTGAAAAGCTGCCAAATGAACTTTGCCAATCTTTTAGATTTACAGAAACAAAGTCAAAAAACCTCTTCAAAGCTAAGTGCTTACTACCAGCCACATCCAATAGAAAAGGTTTTATGGGGCCTGATAAGATCAGAACTTGCTTGACCACGGTAAGATAAGCACCGTACCTACCTAATGTATAAAAGAAGACTGATAAGCTGGAGGAGGGGCAGGCAGTCTACTGCCTAAGTGATGGTTGCTGTAATTAGTAGAGGAATTGTAAGAATCGGAACCGAACAACGAAGGCCCCATGTTATCTGATGGATACATATATGGCCTTGAGAGCGAGACTGGAGTCCTATTTCCAACACCATAGCCTGCTCCATATAATCCTTGGTTTGATCTGTCATATGCATTTTGGCCCTGTAGGTTGTAGGATGTAACACCTGGAGCTGAACCAGAATATTGTACTCTATCCAAAGACCTATAAAAGCTTCTGTCTACACCATTGGAAGAAGCATAAAGAGTCGGAGTTCTTTCATCTGCACTTAACGGAGGCATATATACACCAGAATTTCCTCCATTAGCACGAGGACGCTTAGGTTGAGACTTAACAGCACCTGCAGACCTTTTTCTCTCAGCCTTAGCTTTCTCTAGCTGAGCTACATGCTTTTGAAGAGGATCTGGTGAGAACTGCGATTCAAGTTTGTGCTCCTCAATGCACTTTATAACAGCTCTGTAAGCAGAAAGCTCTTTTGTATTTACTTCATTTTGTAGCAGCAAATAAAAATATCGGTCAAAAAAGGAACTTCCGATATAACCAACAATACTAAGCCAAAATGATCATCACATAACAAGACATTTTGTATAACAGTAATACAATCGTACTAGTGCAACAGTAGAGTTATTCCTGCTTTTTAAACTTGCCTGAGAAGCTTTCTTAGCATCTTTCAGATATTCCTTCAACAAAGGAACAGGTGCAAACTTCTCTGTCATCCCAAATGCATGAGCAAAGTTGACTGCCTCAATTTTTTTTCAACAAAGGAACAGGTGCAAACTTCTCTGTTAGCCCAAATGCATGAGCAAAGTTGACTGCCTCAATTTGTTTTCCACTATTGACCAGGGTTTCTACAACATCTGCATGAAATTGTCACAAAATTTTCAGTTAATCTGAATATGTCACAAACATTTGAAATACCAAAAGACAGTTTACTGTGAAAGAAAAAACAATACAGACAACTTCAACGGATTTGTCAATAAATATAATAGCTATGCCAGCTTGAGACCATTTTCGTAAGTAAACAGTTCCCCACTCATGAAAGGCCTTATGACACTTTACCATAGCTGATCATCTTCAGGTGCCTTTATTAATATCAACAAAATAACTTACATACAACTTTCTACCTCATAAAAAGATGTCTACCTAGTAGAGGCCACTCAGTATCTACCTTCCATATGAAATGTTGAGATCTAAAGAAAAGACTACCAACCCCGTCAACTTAGAAACCCGTTCACTGGACTAAACAAAAAATGTTGGGAAGGTTTACTACAGCCAGGATTACCAAAATTTATCTTCAACTCAATCAGCCACAACCAAGCATACTGATAAAATCCACCAGTCCCTCAAAAAAACCAAGCTAGCCATGAATGCCAGAAAAACAACAAAAAGCCTATCTACCAAAATGGATGGAAATTTTGCCAGCCTAGCCACTGAGGCTAACATTACAGAACACCAGCCAACCAAGCTGGCATTTTTTATTCAAGTCCAAGGGAACGACAGAGTTCAGGTTTTTGGCTGCACTGTGCAAATGTAAGAACAAGCTTGCATAAGTCATCTTTATCAAACTCTGACGCAATTCCAAAAGTAGCTAGAAGTTGCAAGAAGACCCGGGCCTCCAACGAATTGCCATTGGCAACATCTCCTTCAAGGTTTATCTTCGACTTCCATTCATGTGCAATACTTTTGGCTTGCTCCTTTATATTTAAGGGCAGAACTGGATGTTCAACACCCAAAATAGGATCTGCCAAAACAGGTACAAGAGATTCCAGTAATAATGTATAGGCCCGGCGTAGAGCCGAGATCCCAGACTCTTTCTTGTCACTTGACTTTTGTTCAAGAGAATAAAACCCCTCCAAGGACTCCAACACTAACCGTGGTGGGTCAGTTGCAGAGTTTAATACAGAGGGAACCTAATTGCAAAGCCCTATTTCCAATTGCAAAAGTCATTAAGAATGGGAAGAAAGGATTTAGGGATTATAATATCTGAAAATTTCTATTTTTAAAGTATTATAAAATGAGTTTAGATATTTATATAACAATAATAAGTGGAAATCAGAAAAAGAAAAAGAAAAGAAAAGAAATTGATTGGAGATAAACTTTTTATAATTTTGTAAATGTTATTGAGTTCCAATGCTCAAACAAAATATTTATAAAAGGTAATTCACTGGTTTGTGGATGAAGCAAGCATTTGGAGGCTAATTCGTGAAGTCTGACAATAAAAGAGGTGAAATTAGAATGAGTAATCATAAGACAAACATCCTTGTATAGAAATTGCAATGAGGTTCTTCTTAAAGGTGACTTAATTGTATCACATTGATTTTGACATGACAACATTAGCAAAATGATATAAAAGTCATTGCAACTAGTACATCTGTGTTTGGTGCATTAATCACTATATGAGATTGAAGGAATCTGGCGCATTCTCATTCAGAACTATTTCTTGATTGACAACAACGTGAGTCTTGTGTTGTACAACAATTGTATAATTGGTGCATTAATCACTGTATGAGATTGAAGGAATCTGGTCGCATTCTCAATCAGAACTATTGACAACAGCATGGGCCTTGTGTTGTACAACAATTGTATAATTTGATTGTGAAGGATTTAAGGAGAAGTAATGTTGTTTTTTCTGATCCTAGCAAGGATTAGCAAATATACTATTTATTGGTCCCTGTGGTATACATTGTTTGGACCTTGTTTTCTCCCTTAATTGTAAGTGCATAAAAATATTAGATTCATAGGACAGGGTACCATTAATCACGTGATCCAATGATCTTGGACGTTTTTTATTGAATTCTTCAAAACTTAT
The DNA here is from genome assembly GCA_031772625.1 of Pinus tabuliformis. Taxonomy (NCBI): domain Eukaryota; kingdom Viridiplantae; phylum Streptophyta; class Pinopsida; order Pinales; family Pinaceae; genus Pinus; species Pinus tabuliformis. The sequence continues at coordinate 512,083,148 of CM062808.1, read as the reverse complement.
TTCCATTTGATCTTCCAAAATGTGAAGATAGTTTTATTGGTTGGAACAATGCTACAACTTACAAGTTATAATAACAGAGATTCTGTTCTGCATAATGCTTTCCACCTTGCAATCTTTTTGTGGATATGGTTAAGCAATATTCTCTTCGAGTAAAGAATAAATTATTGTGTGTAGAGTCATTGGGTTTACTATAGTAATGATTGTAACATTTTGTAGTCTTTTGTTTTTTGTTATGTGGTTTAGTGGTTGAGACAGTGCATTACCATGTTAATGACCCAAAGTCAAACTTAGAGATCAGAGCCCTCAATTATAAGTTGGTTGAATTTTATGAGATTTATATGCAATATTAATTCAATAATAAAAAAAAAATATAGACTTAAGCACCCTAAATAAACTTCAATTTATACATCTTTAGAATCTCATTTATGCTACATATCTGCATCTTATGTACATTTTCCCATTCCCATGTCAGAATTTTTCCTCAATTTATGCCTTACGGCGTTTCCTTTGCAACATTTGGTGCAAATGCTAGTTAATACGATGTTCAAGAAAGCCAAATAAAAAGTAAAAATAGTTTGTTTGAGTCTTTTTATTCTTTGAACAGGACATAAACGATATGGTTGTCATTACTATTTGGGCCGGGCTCGATGGGACGAGCGAATTCTATAAAGTGATTATTGTTGAGATTTTCTGTTTTAGTCAAATAGGCAAAAATCTCTGAAGGATGACAACAATAGGGATTCAGCTCCTAGATTAGCTCCAGGTTGTTGGGAGGGAGTTAATGCCTCCTATATTTGATGTGAGGGAGTTATGAGGCTGTTAGATTCTCTATGCCATATAACAGGCAGTCATTCGGATGATTTGCTAGGTGAGTGTGAGGATTTCATGATGTAATCTCCTAATTTGATTAATATATTCCTGATGCCTATGTTTGGTGGACGTAGCCCAGATTGGTTGGGTGAAGCACGTTAATTCTTGTGTTTATGTGCTTGATATTTTGCTGTGTGTATTTATGTTTGCTGTGCACCTGATCCAACAAATGGTATCAGAGCATGTTGGAGGTGCTGCCTGGAGGAGCTGATCGAGGCGCTGCGCTGATCGATGACGGAGGTGCTGCGTTGATCAATGCTGGAGGTCCTGCGCTGTAATCTCTGTTGCATTTTTTGCTGGCCGAGCTTGAAGCAGATGTTATGTGCTGAATTGCGTGTAGTTTCGTGTAGCCTGATACGTGTGCTGGTGCATAGTACATTGCTGTTGCTGGTGCATATGAAGAACTGGTGCATATTAAATTACTATTGCTGGTGCGTACCTGGTATGTTAAGCAATGAACAGAGCGCTGATACCTGGTATTTAAATTTCTGATGCGTGGTATTTACATTTCTGGTGCATTGCATATTAAATAGCTGCGTATTAGTGTGCGTGCTGGTGTTTATTTAAAATCTCAGAAAAACGCAGTGTGATTTGTTAAAACCCGCAGTCTCTGCTATAAAACGCAGTGTGATTTGATAAAACGCATTTGAATTTTTGAGTGGTGCGTATTTTGAATTGACTTGACTGTTGCTGGAGCATTGGAAAAGGTCGAATCACTTTGAATGTGTGGTTGTTTTGACTGGTGCTGGAGCGTTGGAAAAGGTCGAATCACTTTGTAAGGCAAAGTGGTATTAAATTTATCCATTTTGCATTTCTACCTGATATTCTCAGTGCTTATGCAATACCGTGACCGGGGCATCATGTTATTTGAGCACCTGTTTTGATCTTTGATCGACTTGCAGTTGGGAGTTTGTACTCTTTTTGATTTTAAAAGAAGGATGCTCAAAGAATAAACGAGAGGAGGGCTTACATGTTGTGATATAATGGACTGTAAGAACGTTGCGGCATTTGCTAAAACCTTTTCCCATTGAGGCCCACTCACGTCGCCGTGAACATTAATGGTTGGTTGCAAATGTTCAAGGGCAATGGATTATAGAAATTTCTTTTTTGTGAAGTGCAAAGAAATATATATATATATTTTTTTGTGTAAAGTGATTGGAAAAGGGCAGTGTTTTTAAGGCAGAAGTACAAAGACATAGGCAAAATTTTTTTTTTTGTGAAGGGAAGATATTTTGTTTTAAAGACATAGGCAATTTTTTTTTTTTTTTAATTGCTAGTATTTAAAACGTTGATATTGGAGATTATTGTGTTTTTTGATACAAGATGGCCAAAACACAAAGTGCCCGTTTTGAAATTGAAAAGTTTAATGGCAAGAATAATTTTGAGATCTGGAAGGTGAAGATGCACGATCTGCTGGTTCAACAAGGTGTGGCGAAAGCACTGTTGGGGAAAAACAAAAGGCCTCCTTCCATGACAGAGGATGAATAGGATGAGATGGACGATAGAGCTCTGAGCGCAATCCGGTTATGTCTGGCGGACGATGTTCTATTTAACATTGTGTCAGAGAAAACCGCCGCAGGCTTGTGGTCGAAGCTTGAGAAGCTCTATATGACGAAATCTTTGACAAATCGAATTCTCCTGAAACAGCAGCTTTACAATTTGCGGATGAAAGAAGGTACCTCAATTGCTGATCACCTGAATGTTTTTAATACCTTGTTGGTGCAATTAAACAGTCTAGATGTGAAATTTGATTCAGAGGATAAGGTGATAACTTTATTATGTTCATTGCCCGAATCCTGGGATCACTTTGTTACTTCCATAAGTTTTAGTACATCAGAAATTCTTGAATTTGACGATGTTGTTGGAGCCTTGTTGGCTGAGGAGACGAGGAAGAGGTCGAATGCAGACGCCTCTACATCAGAGGTAATGATGGCCAGAGGACGCTCACGAGAGAGACACTCCGGGGGAAAGCATAGTGACTCTCGCTCAAAATCCAAAGGAAAGAAGCCAAAGGTGAAGTGCTGGCATTGTGGCAAGGCTGGACATCTGAAAAAGGATTGCTGGAAGCGAAAGCAGGCTGCTAAAGAAGGCTCTTCAACAGAAAAGAAGGAAGCAAACACCACAGATACAGGTTCAGTATCCAGTTCAGGTATGAGTGATGAAGTATTGTCAGTTAATATTTCAAAACATGATCAACATTGGTTGTTAGATTCTGGGGCATCTAACCACATGTGTATACATAGAGATTGGTTTAAAACATATAAATCAATTGATGATGGTGTTGTGTACATGGGTAATGATGTAACATGTAATATTGTTGGGATTGGAAGCATACAACTACAAATGTTTGATGGCACAACCAAAATATTAACTGATGTGAGGCATGTGCCAGATTTAAGGAAAAAATTGATTTCATTAGGAGCACTTGATTCAAATGGATATAAAACTGTAATTCAAGGTGTAGTAATGAAAATTTACAAAGGCATCTTACTAGTTATGAAAGCTAAGAAAGTAGGAAATCTATTTCAGTTAGAAGGTAGAACTGGGTCAGATCATGTGTCTGTGTCTGAACATGACGGTAGTTCCATTCACTTATGGCATCAAAGATTGGGGCATATGAGTGAAAGAGGATTGAAAATTTTGGCTGACCGAAAGTTACTTCCTAATCTAAAATCTAGAAAATTGGATTTCTGTAAACATTGTCTGTTTGGTAAACAAAGGAAACAAAAGTTTAAAACAGGCAAACATACTAGTAAAGGCATATTTGATTATATCCATTCAGATGTGTGGGGTCCAGCTCCTACAGCTTCATATGGTGGTTCATCTTATTTTGTATCATTCATTGATGACTTTTCTCGGAAAGTTTGGGTCTTCATGTTGAAAAAGAAGTCTGATGTTTTTACAGTTTTCAAGCAGTTTAGAGCATTGGTAGAAAACAACACTGGTAGAACTATAAAATGTTTAAGAACTGACAATGGTGGTGAGTTTTCCTCCAAGGAGTTTGACAGCTATTGCAAGGATACAGGGATCGAGAGACATAAGACCACGGTTTATACTCCGCAGCAGAATGGAGTTGCTGAACGCATGAACAGGACTCTTCTAGAGAGAGCAAGGTGTATGCTGAGTAACGCCGGGTTGCCGAAGGAGTTGTGGACGGAAGCAGTCGCAACTGCTTGTTATGTGATAAACTGATCTCCATCAACGGCAATAGACTGCAAGGTTCCACAAGAAGTATGGACATGACACCCTTGTGACTATTCTAAACTTAGAGTGTTTGGTTGTGATGCATATGCTCTAGTGCCTAAACATCAGCGAACTAAATTAGATCCGAAATCGAAAATATATATCTTTGTTGGGTATGGTGATGGAACGAAGGGATTTAGATTGTGGGATCCTACTACCCGCAAAATCATCATCAACAGAGATGTAAGGTTTAATGAATCCTCTCTTGTACAGTTAGATGTAGATAGAAGATTGAAACAGGATGATGTATCTGATTTCCAGCATATTCAGTTTGACAGCATTTCTAATGATAGTCATAACGACCATAGTTCAGATTCTAGTCATGAACAGGTTTCAGAATCAGATTATGAACAGGGTTCAGATGGAGGACATGAACAGGTCTCAGATGGCGATCATGAAGAAATTCCTTCAGTTGATAGATAGCCAGTTGTGGAAGCACCAGAAACATTCTTAAGGAGATCTACAAGGATCAAACGTCATCCGAGAAGGTATGATGATCATGTTACTTCAGTCGCTTTGATCGCTAATGATGATGAACCTTTGTGTTATCAGGAAGTTGTAGAAGGTTCAAATAGTGACAAATGGAAAGCAGCCATGAAGGAAGAAATGATGGCCTTAGGTAAGAATGGCACGTGGGATCTGGTTGAACTTCCGAAAGGCAGGAAAACTATGGGGTGCAAATGGGTCTTCAAGCTGAAACGGGGTGTGAATGATACGGAAGACAGGTACAAAGCGAGACTGGTTGCAAAAGGGTTTTCTCAGAAAGCTGACATAGACTTTCATGAGATTTTTTCACCAGTGGTTAAAATTGTTTCAATTAGAGTTGTGTTAGCATTAGTGGCTTTGTTTGATTTGGAGTTGCAGCAGTTAGATGTTAAGACTGCATTTCTACATGGTGATTTAGATGAGGAAATATATATGGAACAACCGGAAGGGTTTGTTCAGCATCGCAATGCGAAATTTGTCTGCAGGCTCAAGAAGTCATTATATGGCCTGAAGCAGTCGCCTCGGCAGTGGTATAAGAAGTTTGATTCTCTCATGTTGAGTCAGAAATATGTAAGAAGTGAATATGATCATTGTGTTTACTTTAAGCAGTTGAATAATGGCATGTTCATTATCTTAGTGTTGTATGTTGATGATATGCTTTTAGCAAGCAAAAGCATTGAAGAAATCAACAGGTTGAAGACTAAGATGGCAAGGACGTTTGATATGAAAGATCTAGGAGCCGCAAGACAGATTTTGGGCATGGAGATTTTCAGAGACAGGGGCAATGGTAAGCTGTGGCTATCACAACAGAAGTATGTGGAGAAAATACTTTTGAGGTTTGGTATGAATAATGTGAAGCCTGTGTCGATCCCTTTAGCTTCCCATTTTAAGCTTTCTTCGAGTTTATGTCCTAATACAGATGAAGAAAAGGATTATATGTCTCAAATTCCTTATGCCAATGTAGTAGGATGTTTGATGGATGCGATGGTGTGTATGCGACCAGATATTTCTCATGCAGTTGGGGTTGTCAGCAGGTACATGGCAAATCCGGGTAAAGAGCACTGGTTAGCAGTGAAATGGGTGCTTCGGTACTTGAGAGGCACAAGTAGTTATTGTATTTCTTACAATAAGAGTAGTGAATTTGTTTGCGGATATGTTGATTCCGATTTTGCAGGAGATTTGGATAAGAGAAGATCAACTTCAGGGTACGTATTTACTCTTGCAGGTGGAGCTATAAGCTGGATGTCAAAGCTACAGAATATTGTTGCTTTATCCACTACTGAAGCAGAATACATTGCTGCTTCTCATGCTTGCAAAGAGGCAGTTTGGTTGAAAGGTTTGCTTGGTGAATTTGGTAGGTTACAGGATAACATCAGGTTACTTTGTGATAGTCAAAGTGCAATACATTTGGCTAAGAATCCGGCCTATCATAGTAAGTCAAAGCATATTCCAATCAAATATCATTTTGTAAGACAGGTTATCACTGAAAGGGGAGTTTCTCTTGAAAATGTGCATACAAAGGAGAACTGTGCAGACATGTTCACGAAACCAGTTTTGTTGGAGAAGCTACGCTGGTGTTTGGCTTCTCTTGGCTTGCAGAAAAGATAAAATAATAATAACAGGGCATCAGGCGAATTGTTGTCAAGGTGGATATTGTTGAGATTTTCTGTTTTAGTCAAATAGGCAAAAATCTCTGAAGGATGACAACAATAGGGATTCAGCTCCTAGATTAGCTCCAGGTTGTTGGGAGGGAGTTAATGCCTCCTATATTTGATGTGAGGGAGTTATGAGGCTGTTAGATTCTCTATGCTATATAACAGGCAGTCATTCGGATGATTTGCTAGGTGAGTGTGAGGATTTCATGATGTAATCTCCTAATTTGATTAATATATTCCTGATGCATATGTTTGGTGGACGTAGCCCAGATTGGTTGGGTAAACCACGTTAATTCTTGTGTTTATGTGCTTGATATTTTGCTGTGTGTATTTATGTTTGTTGTGCACCTGATCCAACAATTATTAATCTAATTTTCAAGGGAGCCAAGGAGAAAGGTCAAAACAGTTTGTTTTATTATTCTTATCCTATGTGTTGCGTGTCTATTGAAACAGTTTGTTTTATTATTCTTATTCTCTGTGTTGCGTGTCTCTTGAAACAGTTTGTTTTATTATTCTTATTCTCTCTGTTGTGTGTCTATTGATTGTATTTATATTCCTATTTTATTTAAAAAAGTGTACTTTAGCTCGTGAAGCACCGCCTCTTCTTTGTTGTAAAATTGCGTAATCTATGTTGGTTAATTTTGGATAAACAAGAACCTGTATTTTGAGATTTTTAGTAGGGAGTTGGGCTTTTTATTGTTTAAATTAAAAAAATTAAAACACGTCCTCTTCTGTTATTATAATTAATAGAAACATTCTAATAAATATGTAAACATTCTAATATGAAGAAATATAAATATCCCAAATTTACCTTTTAAAAATCCCAGATCAAATGTTTTCTTGTGAAAGGAGATTTGTAAAAGCGATGAGGGACAATAAATTAAAGGGTATTTAGAAAGAAGAATGAAACACAGAAATTGAAAATGTTAAGTATTGATTGAAATGCATGTGCTTTTGTAAAAATGGAGATTAAATATATTTTTGTAAAAATAGATTAAGAATGAATTTGTGTTACAGTAGATCATAAGGTATTTAGAAGGAAGAATGGATTCAATCATTTGTTTTTGTAAAAATGGAGATCAAATATATTTTTGTAAAAATACATTAAGAATGAATTTGTGTTACAATAGATCATAAGGTATTTAGAAGAAAGAATGGAACACGATAATTGAGAAGGCTAGACTTTTGATAAAAATATATATGTTTGATTTAGTAATAAAAAATATTTTGAATGCTACAATATTGATTTATTTTTGGATAATATTTTTAATAAATATAAAAACTTCATATTTTTGATTAATATGTTTTTATATAAAAAATATATCTTGGAAAGACAATGATAGTCTTTAATAAATGCATAAATCAATATTTTTCATAAATATGTTATTTACTTGGAAGGTAGATTTATTGAAAAATAATTATAGGGTTGCAACTCACATAAATGTTTTCAACGTTTTGGAGATAAAATATAATAAAATGGTTGCAATTACTTTGATTTCTTCAATTCCTTATTTAATCAAATTGAAAGAATTTGTAATCTTAAGTAGATGATAAAAGAAGCTCTTTTCCATATTGTTTTCTAAATTACTAACAAAACATAAATGGTGATTAGTAGATATATCAAGGGTATATCAAGAGAAGAATTTCTAAAAAAATAAAGATTGAGGATTTTGTAACTATGAGCCAATCTAAAGATTAAAAGGATGATATATTTAGTTGTATGATATCTAGATCTAGATTGATGTCAATAATGCGATAGAAATACATGAGATTTAGATCTCTAGCGGAAGTCATGAAATTACACAAGAAAAATGGATACAGGGCTAAACTTTTGCAGAAAGAAAAGACTAATGTTAATTATGTTTGAATAATTCTACTTGTGGGGGAATCTTGTATCCCTATTATGCATTCCTTAAAATTAATACATATATAGAAACATGAATGATTCATTTACGATCATCCTTTCATATTGGTCCTTGTAAGAGTGGAGTGACTAGTTTGTAGATCATGGGGAATCCTACATAAGCTAGATCGTTCTTAATCTTATGCAAGCATGATGTTTCGTGGAGGTAATTTAGTTGATGAGTTTGATGGACATGGAAGAGTGAAGTTGAAAAATATAGATGGAATAGTAAAGAAAATAGCAAGTGTGTAGCATGAACTTGTATCAACATTCTCCTTATTCTTAGTTAGATAGAAGTTTGATAAATGTTTTAATTGGTTGATATGTAAAATGTTTACAAAATGATGTTATAGATTCATATAAAGAGTTATAATGTTTTCCATGAAAGTGAAACTTGGAATATTGAACAAGTTGGATGCAACTAGTAGCTAACGGTAATGAAAATTTAATAAAAACAAAAAAAATAGTACTATTAAGAACATAAAAAATAATGTTGTGGCATAGAGATTACAAGACTTGTACACCAATAAGTATTAGAAGAATTGAATGCATACATCATTGTTATAATTTTTTATAGAATCTTAGTGGAAAGAGATTGCAAGAGTTGAACCAAATTGAATGTTAAAATAATTTAAAGTATAAATGAATATTTTATAACTTGTAAAGTTTTAATATCTAAGAAACGAAAGGAAAATTAATCTTCTTTGAAAAAATGTAGAAATTAAGTATTGTATTGATTGTCATTATTCCACGAGTTTACTATTTTATCACTTACATAAATATCATAATCTTATATCTATATATATATATATATATATATATATATATATATATATATATATATATATATATATATATATATATCCAAGGAATTAGTAGGAGTTTTATATTGTAATCAAATTCTAATTTCCAAACTAGAACACTAACAAAATTCATTGTGTTCGATGATAGCACTATTTTCACTAGCCTAAAACATAGAGATTCTATCTATATGGCCTTTTTTTACCCATTATTCTAAACATGTATCTACCATAATATTTTTAGAAAATACTTAACAATGACTTGTGCTTAAAAAAAACACAAAATTTCACAACAAAACAATTTATTTGGCAATTGATGTGCTTGCCTCAACAACTTCTACCTGTTACTTAGCCTCGTCATTCCTGACCTATTTCTCCCAACCTATTGCTTCTTTTATCCTTTTCTTTTCTAATTCCATGTTGGTCTCTAACTCTGCCAAGATGCTCATTTCCTGAATTTGAGGTCTCTCTCCACTATTGTTAGTCTCATGTCCATGACAACCAACTTGGTCTGAAGTTCTATTTGAAACTTCTCAAACATCCTCTACATAAATTCATATTTATTGTCCAATAATATTAGATATTTTCATATTTCCTTTTCCTCCATTATTCTGCAATGCTTCATAGCTTTCAAAAGACCTCCCACCACCTCCAATAATAGTTCCAAGTCTTGTTTCATCTTCTCTTACACTTGCTTGAGAGATGTTATCTCATTATTTACCATGGATGCTCCTTGATGCAAAGTAGAAATTTGGAAGATGCTAGCTAATGAGGATTGATTCATCCCTCTATCCATATTTTATGGAAATGGAAAATTTCCTTTCTTGTTATGGATAATGCTAAGAAAAACAAATTCACTCTCTCCTTTGAATTGTCATCCACTAGCATTTAATTGCATTTCTTCCAAATCCATGACATAACACTATTTATTTCCTCAGTTGAATATCATGAATGATAAGAAGTACAGAGGGAATAGGAGTTTAATACTATTATAGATTGAATTGACTATTTGAGCAAAGTAGGAGAAGTCTACACCTATATCCACCATTCTTCTACTATTGTTATTCATCCACTTGTTTTATTGGGTGTGTGTAATATTATTTCCATGACTACCTATGCATATTGTATGTTGCATTGGGTGCAGCGGGGATGGAAACCCCCCCTCTTGGGAGGTTCAAAAGGGGGCAGTACCCCCCTACACAGGGTTCGGGGAAGTGACCCGAGATTCTTTTCTATGTGGACCAAAGGATGGGGGGCAGAACCAAAGATGGTGGGAAGACTTACCCATGGTTATGCGCATAGGTTTTTCACATGGTTTTGGGCATGATGGTTTTCTGACGATAGTATTATGTATATATGGTCAAGGGAACTATGGTTATGCTTTAATCCATGGTTAACGTATATGGATTTCTAAATGCTTGAATATCTATATATATGTATTGTAACATTGAAATGAACATAATGAAAAACAATATGGTAGTCCCAATTTTTGGATCCAGGGGAAAACTGATGTGTATGTTTGTTTTTTGTTCTATCCATTGTTTAGTTTTCTATTTTAAGAATTTGTTTGCAGGGAATTTTGGTACAGGATTAAAGGCTACCTTTGGTATCAAAGTTATCTCAACTTGAAGGGGATTCCTTTACTACTGATGGGTTTTTCTCAGACCTGTGGCAGACCCTGTTATAGTGGGAAAACTGCGAGATCGATTCTTACTGTGAAAGAAGATGGTGAATAGTGGAAACATAGAGATTGAAAAATTCAGTGGAAAAAGTTTTGGGTTGTGGAATCTCAAGATGGAGGATATGTTGGTGGATAAATATGAGTGGATCATGGTAAATCTAGGTACTAAACTAGTGGCAATGTCAGCAAAAGATTGGGCAAAGTTGGATAGAAAGGAAAATAGCATAATATGGTTTTGTGTCTCAGATTATGTATTGTTGAATGTATCAGGGGAAGCTACAACGAAGACTTTGTGGGAAAAGTGTTAGGGAATTTTTACCAATCTAAGTATCTGGTGAACAAATTGTTTGTAGAAAATATTGTAGATTCAGAATCTCATGTAATCTACTAAAACAAGAGACAAGCATATACTTCTACTCTTTACAGTGGAAGCACATAAAGATCGAGAAAAACAATAATCGACAAGAGGAAGAACATCAATGGCACATAACCCAATAAATATCTAGGGAAAGTCACTGCTCAAAAACCTACTATATGTATTGCACTAAATCATAAATCCAAGATGAGATTACAATTCTTGTTCTCATAAGAACAATCCCAACACATAGTAAAATCAATCTCCAACTCACAAGAAAAATCTTGGCCAACACTTAGCCAATTCTACAGCTCTCTAAGTCCCTATTCCCTTGTGAAATTCCTATGGATGATTAGCCAATATTAAAGAGAAATCAGTGCATCCAAAACTATGTAATCCCTTCGAGGTTCAGTTCCTGATTGCGTGCACCATTTGTAAAACTCAAAAAATTCTACAACAAATAGTACATTGTCCCTGCACTGTAGTCTCAACTGGGTCTTTCTCAGAACTGACATGCATGAGTTTTTGATGAGGTAATATTCAGTTAACTAGAGTAGCACTAGTTAATGCATTAGTGCACCAACTAACTGTTAACTCGCTATTAGTTCCTCAAACAATTTGAAACTAATTTAACTAGACTTAACTTAGTAAACTGAGTTAACTAATTACAAATCATACTTATCTCCTCCTGGAACCCTATAATATAGGGAGAAAATATACATGACTTCAGAAAGACTTCCAACTCAAAATTCCTAAGTTAACTAAGTCAACTCACTCTAGTTAACTGTTACAAGCTGTTATGAAATAAAATTTGATTTTAATTCTCAGTTTAATTCAAGGATAAATTAAACTAGAATTTCTCGATTCTATTTTTATCATTTCTTGTTGGTATTTTCAACACTCCCTCTAAACAAGAAAGGAATTCAATTCGATCCTAATCCTGAACCTTTGGAATGTTTTGCATGAAAGACTTCTCTCGAGTGTTGTTGCTCCAACAACTCTAGAAACAAAAAAATTCCAACCTGAATTAGAATGATGCCTCTATCATCAAATTCTCTGACTAATATTGCCTCTGTCGATTGAAAACTCTGTGCTCCTATTGACTTTTCCTTTTTGCACTATTTCCAACCCTTCTCTATGCTTCTTTAGTATTTGACTGCTCTAGCCTTTGTCACTTTGATCTCTAACTACATCAATTTCACTGGTTCCTCCCACTACTATGTACCATGGGATCCCGTATCAAGGTATGATCCATGAAATAAAACCTCTCAATGAACCCTTACTAATTTCAACCCTCTTGGGACTATCACTTCACATGTCCCCACCTATCACCTAGAGATATGAATACATGTGATCCCTCTGCCCACTTGGCTCGACATTTCCCCCTACTGGAGGTCTCTACATGACTAGATTCCTCCACTTGGTCTCCTCTCAACATCTGCAATTGTGGCTGCTCCACAATTGTTTGAGACTGCTTCTTCTCTGCTTGTGTGGATCTCTCCACTTAGTCTCCTCTCAGCTTCTCTAGATGTGGTTGCTCCACAACTTCCTGAAGCTTCTTCAGAGGATTCTTCTAGGGTTGCATGTTGAAAGGTAATTTACTCTCCCTCTCAACCACCAAGTTTCTAACCTCTTCCTTGCTCCTCAAGGATTTGCATGAATCTTGAACCTCAGGAGCATATATTTTCTTGACCCTTTCACCAATCTGTTTCGTCTGTCCCATTGTGATGTGTCTAAGGAAAACCTTTTCCTTACTAAAAACCACATCATAGCCACAGTCTTACAACACCGCGACTCAAACAAGATTCTTCTTTAGTCCTGGAACATACATCACATTTGTGATCCTCAGAGGGGAGCCAGACTCCCTCTGAAAGGTAATTGTATCAATCTTGGTAGTTTTATACCTTTCTTCATCTCCGAACTTTATGCTTTGCTTGATGTCTTTCTCCTCAAAATCACTAAAGAGATCTCTATTCACTACAACAAAACCAGCGATTTGCGCCAGATTTAGCGCCAGATTTTAGTGCATTTTTTTTGTAATTGTGATGAGCAACCTGGCGCTAAATCTGGCTCTATTGTACAATTTTTAAAGCGTCCTTTTTTGCACCTAATTTTGCATCCTTTTTCACACTAGATTTTGCATCATTTTTTACACCAAACTATGCATCATTTTTTGCGTCAAATTTTGAACCAAGATTTGCATCTTATTTTATGATAGGTTTTGCTTCTAGTTTTGTGTCATTTTTTGCATCTATTTTTCATTCTCTTTTGCTTCCTATTTTGTGTCATTCTTTGCTTCCATTTTTGCACCATCATTTGCATCAAGTTTACACTGTATTTTGAATCCAATTTAACGTCTTTTTATGCATCCATTTTGTGTCAGTTTTTGTATCTAGTCTTACGCCAGGTTTTGTATCTAGTCTTACACTAGTTTTTGCTTCTATTTTTGCACCAGCTTTGGTGCCTATCTTTGCACCATGTGTTGAATTTGATTTAGCACCAAATTTTGCATCCATTTTTGTGCCCATTTTGCATCTTTTTTTGGACCATTTTTTACATCCACATTTACGTTTGATTTGTCTCCATTTTTCCCATCTCATTTTGCACCATATTTTGCGTCATTTGTTTCATCCAATTTTGCATCATTTTTAACACCATCTCTTGCATCTAATGTTACATCATTTTGAGCATCCAAATTTGCTTTTATATTTGCATCTTATGTTGAGTCATGTGTTGTGTCCACCTTTGCATCTTATTTTGTGTCTAATGGTACATTCAATTTAGAGCCATTTTTTACGTCTACTTTTGTATTTGTTTTTGCACCAAGTTTTGCATCCAATTTTAAGCTATTTTATGCCCCTTTTTGCACCATTTTTTTGTGTCTACTTGTGTCCAATGTTGCACCATTATTTACACCGACTTTTTTCATCCAATTTTGCATTTTTTTGGCGTCTAGTTTTACATCGTTTTCACCATCCAAATTTGCATCTTTTTTTGCCTCATTTTGTGTCCACATTTGCATATAATTTTGTGTCTGAGTTTGAGCCTAAATTTGCAGGTGATTAGGAATCATTTTTTACATCCAATATGGCATCCTTGGTTTCACCTTTTTTCAGCCCCATTTTGCATCTTGTTTTATGTCTTTTCTTACATCTTTTTTTTTCTTTTTTTTGCACCCAAGTTTGCATCCCAAATTTACACCATTATTTGCATCATCATTTGGCATATTAATTTGTAACGTTTTTTGCTTCTTTTTAACGCTCAACTTTGCATCTTATTTTACATCTAGTTGTTGTCTTTTTTTGCATCTAATTTGGTGCCCATTTATGTGTCCTTGTTTTTGCCCAATTTGATATCCTTTTGTATGCCATGTTTTGTTCCCTTCTTTGTGTCAGCTATTGCACAAATTTTCACTTCTAATTTAAAACACTTTGTATGTCAATTGTTTGCATTTTGTATTAATTCCTAGTTTAACATCCAATTTTACTTTCAATTTTGCATCCATGGTTACATCTGCATTTGACTTCTTATATAGAGTATATTTTTCTTTACATATATGACCCCCTTTATAGATTCATAGTGAAATATATGATAGTTTCTAAATATCATTAAAGCAGATATCACAATTCAAAATCATTTGTAAAGCAATTTAAGAGAAATTGACAACATCCATCCAAAAAAATAACAATGTGTCATTAACAATTTTCAAAACATGTATAAAATAGCAACATAATACTAATAAAATCAGTATTATTTTTAATCAAAACAAGTAAAATTCAAATATGATTAACAAATCAAAATATTTCATGAATATCGTTATTCTACGATAAATTAACAACATACATAAATCAAACTCATCGTATGATTACAAAATCAAAATGTCTCATTGATATAGGGTAAATTCACAACACCCATCTAAACATAACAATGTCATTCTACACAATAATTTCTTCATAAAAAACAATGCATGTGCATGCCTAGCTACCACCACCAAGATCATCCTCATGATCATCTTGACCATCCTCATTACTCTGATCCACATCATCACCAACACCGCAACTATCATCATCATCTCCTCCTTCACCACCATCATCCTCATCCTCATCCTCATCATCTCCTGATATATGTTGAACATAATTTGGATCATCGTCTTGGCAATCATTACCTATAGCATTCTGACAAAAAAAATCAATATTACATGTTAGTATTAATTACATAACACAACACATGTTTTTGTTATACAATGTTAACCATAAAATGAGGTAAGATATAATATCTAATAGTACTAAAAAATAAAATGAAAATATGGTTTAAAAGTATATTGGAAATCCAACTAAGATTACATACCATAGAGTCCATCCAAACAACAAATTCAACCCATCTCTTTTGCTGCAGCACCTCCTTTTCCAAATGATTTGGAGGTCTTCCATATTTTAGTTCCTATCAATCAGTAAATAGGGAGAAATTAGATAACAATGACTTTCTTCTAGTACAAAATTTATTAAAAAAATATCACATGTTTAATATACTTACAAAGGTTGTTATCAGTGCTTTTAAACCTTTCTGGCCACTACGATGAGTGACTTTTGTCTTGGTTAACCTCGCCTTGGATGCCTTGTCCTTAAACATAAACCAATTCAATTTATTTTCACACAAATACATGTCTAAGATACTTATAAGTATTAATACATTCTAAATAATGTTTAATGAAAAATTCAATACCTGAATTTTTATTTCATATATCTTATTTATAACATTTTAATGATTACAATAATACTCTTGTTACCAGATATTGTAGAAGAAATCTTACAAGACCGCTACCTAAGAACATTGGACAGTTGAATGCATTAGTTAACATGTTTGAAGAATTCTATCTTCAAATCTAGATCCATCTCATGTGATTCCCGTATGTGGTATAAATTGTCTTGAAGGTATAAATTGTCTTGAAGGTATAAATTGTCTTGTGGTATAAATTGATTCGACACAAAGCTATTCAGCACAATCGTTAACAAAAAACATCACAACTGCACAATATGAATGGTGCATCAAAATTGGCATTCACACGTCTAAGGTCTTTTTGGCATATCTGGTGTGGGTATAAAAGGTTTCCATTAAATCTCGTAAGCCTTTTTAACTATTATAAATAAACCACTAAAGTAAAACAAACAAATCAGTTATAAGAACTGAAAAGAAAGCTTGAAAACAGATTAACATTTTCTAAAACGCAAACACTAGAACACACTTCAAAATACTTTTCCTAAAATACTTCTTCAACCTGGCATCAAATTTGAAGGGCATGGTCATATTTCAATATGAAGTCATACTATATTTTCAACCCTTATATGTTGGCAAGTTAAAGCTAATGTTCCACCAAGACTCCGGGATAGGGAGATGCATGTCTGGGGTGATGCACAGGGGGGGCGTGTGAGAGTACCCTCAAATTTTAGGTAAAATTAGGGGGCAGGGGGATATGGCGGTATATAATTTTTTATATATATATATATATATATATATATATATATTCAATAATGAAAGCATAAATACATTGATCCGTACATGATTGAATTAAATAATGAAATACACTGATCCATACTCATCATTCATACTAGTACATACATCATTCATTCATACACCACGAGATTCAATAATGAACTAGATTGATCCATATTCATCATTCATTATTCAACATTCTAGAATCTAAATTGATTTAAAAATTAAATTCATCATTCATCATTCTAGATTCTAAATTGATTTAAAATTTAAATTCGTGATTCTAGAATCTAATTAGTACTAACCAAAATAGACTATAGTAGATACTTAAGCCTGAAGATTGGAATAGTAAATTGATATAACTCAAACTCAAAAAAGGTAAAGAGTGAAAGTCAAAGAATCAGTCTAAGGTCATCCATATCTAAAGTCAAGACTCGAAAGTTAAAACTGACGATTAAAAATGGCCAATGAGCATTTTAGGAGTGCCATGGAGGAGGAGGTGCAAGAGTTAACTGGTAAGTCAAATAGTGCTGCGCAGCAAGCTGAGTAGACATAAGCTTGGTAACTCGAATGAGTGAGTTAGAGATTGCAAATTAGTTTAGGTTTTGATATTTGTTATGTGTTGTTCTTTTTAATTTTAATTTTTTTTTATGGTTGTTTTATAATTTTTTTTAATTTCTATATTACAACAGTTACTAGAAAAAAAATTAAGCAGAACATGGCCCCCCTCAAAAGGGGTGCTTTTGGGCTTGGTGCTCTTGATTAAATGGTAGTTCCAAACCCTTATATATAATAGAGCCCAATGGAAACATCGCAATTCGCTCATTCCTGAAATCCTAAAAATTGTTATGTCTGATGCATTTTGAGTGGAATCTGAAATTTACTTTCTCCATATGAAATAAAATGAGGTCAGAACCACTCTCAAACATCCTAAGTCAATTAATAGGGCCCTAGGGTTGAATGTTGAGCTTTCCCACTCATAAATTATTGTTTCAAGAAAAATTAAGGGGGAGCACCTAGCCCTTTTTTAGGGGAGCTGCCCAGAAGCACCCCTTTTGGGGAAACACATCCCCACAGTAGGGAAACGTTTCCCCCTGCGTCTCCCTGTGTCTCCCTAAAAGGGGGCGTGGGGAAACATGTCCCTGAGCATCTTCCCATCCTAAGTGTGTGGGAAGCGTGGATACGTGCACCCCACCATAGGGGACACATCCTCATGGAACACTGGTTAAAATAAACTATTGTTTTCTTACAAAAGCAAAAAATGGATCAAAATTTTAACTATTTCGTATTTTATGTTTAGCACAATTGCAAGTCGTGTGGTAGTACTAAAATAGGATAGATAAACAGCAGTGTTTTTTATAATCACTACATAGTCGAATTCCTATCAATCTTATGTGGAAATGATGTAGCTTGAAGTATCTAAATGCAGTACCAAAGTAGAATTGATACCAATAACCAAACAAGGCAGTGACAGCACAAACAAAATTTGTTGTAGCATCAAACTACAGAACTGTATTATCTAAATTTTTTCCTGGTAGCACTCCCATTTCCGTAAAATGTTTTTAATTCCAATGAACAAAGACTTGCCTGACTCGATAACGAAATTGTGTTCCTTTGACATCAAGGATTTAGAAAAGGATTTAGAAAAGAATTTAAAAAGAACCAATCATAGTAGAAGGATCATTACAGGATCTAAATACTAAAAAATAATCACCATAAAAGAACACTAAACATTAAAAGTTAAAACTAAAGATTGGAGTATCTAAAGAACAGAACCTAATTATTGAAAAAAACTAGACATTAAATGAAGGATCGTGGGATCTATGACCCAGTGCCGATAAGAATACAAAATCAACTTCTGCATTCCCCTCATGACCCATCTGGATATGGACTTAAGGAGACCAGAACCAATCTTAATAGATTAATTACAGGATGTAACTGCACAAGCCTAGTACTCCATGAGTCTATCCCCCATCTGCTTATACTAGATATAAACAACACGTTTGTAGAAAGTTAGAAAAATACATTGTACAATCAGGTTGAACTCAATACAGATTCAATTGGACCTACAACACATTCCAGCCACAAAGCTGGAAAGAGCACAATAAAAATAAAAGCAAACATTGAATCTTATCACTGTTGTGGATTTTGTCCTTAGAATGACATGAGACATTTCAAATATGATGCCCAATCTGATATGTTGGCTCTTCTAGCATGGATGCAAAGAGAAAGCAATTACAGTACTTGATCTGTTTTTTATAATATAAGACTATATTTTGCTAAGAAAACAAAGGTATACAAAAAAGGCCACATGCATTACATATCGAATATCATTCCTTCGGGAAAGCCCTAAAAGCCAAGTGTATGTGGAGACTAATATCAAAAGAGGACCTGTGGAATCAGATTCACATTCAGAGATATATTGAGCCCAATTCAGCAGAAGAGTGGATTGAAAACCCAAACAAGTCAATCAACAATGCATCCATATTATTGAAAGTACTGACTATAACATTCCCTTTAATAGGCAGATTGCTGGCATGGAAGGTTTGCAATGAGGCTAAGGCGAAGATCAGTATAGACCCATGGATAAGCAGTGGAGCTGAGTACAAGCTGCCAGAAGCAGTGATAAACTCTCTTCAATCTAGACCAGGCAGCTGGACCAGGAAACTCCTCCATTTGCCAGCAGGATTGGAATAGCGCTGAACAGAGAGACGACTCAAAGGCCAAGAAAATATTCAATCAAAAGGATTTATAAACAAATCAAAAGTGTGCCATGCCTATATAAAAGACTCTGATGATGAACATGTCTGGTCTAAAATCCAGCCTTGGGGATTTACACTCCAAAGTTAGGATAAGAATCGTGTACCCTGGACAGACCAGAATGCACACTCTCATGGTGGAAGCGCATCTGGATAAGAACCTTTCAAAAGTTCATTATTTACATGCAGTTGGCAATCTTAAATAGAGCACCCACATAGGAAGTTCTTAAGAGAAGAAATGGATCAAGTCCAAGCAAATGTATCATGTGTAAAAGAGTTGAAAAGAACATAGACCACTTACTGATATTTTGTCCTTAATAAAGGAAATCTAGATGGTTTGACAAGGATAAAGGACTGTGGACAAGGAGGTTATGCTGAAGAGTGCTCTAGAAAGTGGTAGCAAAACTCAGTCCTCAAAGGCCTTCCTCTAATAGTATCATGGGGAATATCTAGAAAGATAGAAATGTTGAAATCTTTGAAGACAGGTATATAACTCTTTCAATGTGCCTTCCAAGGTCAGTCAATCTTCTCAAACTTCAAAGCTTTTTCATCAACCCCAACATAGAAAAAGTTGATTCGTGCTCCTATGGACAAATCTGGAACATGGGGATTACTTTGATGGAGCTAGTCAAGGTACCCCCCAAAAAAGGGAAGCCATATGTGTTCTCTATCTCAATAAGTCTCACTGTATCAGATTTAAAACAGATTTAGGTGAGGATCAAATAACTACACCGAGCTTATTTCCCTAACAATACTCTAAAAGCTAGCAGCCCACAGTGGCATTTAAAAAAATACCAGTGTTTGTTGGCTCATTGTTGTTAGATAGTGTACCCCAGATCATCTTCTACTAGGTTGGAGCACACATGGCAGATCTGGGCACCTTATATTACAGCAGCATTACACAAATCCATGCAGCATTAAATTCCAAACAGCATAATGATCTGTTGGTGAGAATGCAGCAATAAATAGACAGTAGGATCACATCACAAATTTTACTATTCCAGCAATAAGGGCACACACATGCATGTATGGACCAACCATAAAAAGAATAAGATAATTTTATCATTATACTTCAGGTTAAAGATAAAGTGCTAAAGTTAGATGAGTCAGTTCTGTTTTATTTTTCAGTCTTTCTGAATTCATTTTTTATCAGTTAGATAGAGCACAGATCTAGAGATCTAAGTAATATATCTATTTTTATAAACCCTAGGTGTCACTTATAAGAAAGAGTGAGAGTATGGATCTGTAATAGGGTTAGTTTCAGTTCTTACACAAAATCCTTTCTAGCAGATTTTTATTCAGCAGTATTGGAATAGTAGTAACAGGTGTTTTTGACATTGATCTGTGTGTTCCAATGTATGTATTCCAACTGTGTTTGTAGATTTTAGTGAGATTCAGATTGCAGTTTTGATTAGCCTTTAAATTTAGACAGTGTTAGTTTCCACTAGAAGAAGAATATGTTTACAATGAGTTAGACAAAAATTCATAATGGTATCAGAGAAAGGTTTGTTGAAACATTCTAAAAATCCTTGAATAGATAGTAGGACTGCTACCTATGAAAGGGAGCTGTCAGGAGGCTCCAGGGATTGGATGCTGTGATCCATGCTTGAGAAAAGCACAGTGAAGTTTCAAGTTGTCAGGTTCTTTGTTAGGCTGCTGATCTGTCTTAACTTTCGTTTAGGCGATATTCCAATGCAGTAGTATGGCTACAGTCAATCTCAAATACATGGACAGATTGGAAGGTCCCTCTTAACTTCATCCCAGGGAAGTCTCAGGTAACCAGCCTGCATCCATCTTAACTACAGATCTTCCAAGCATTGGCGGGATCAAATTTCTTTTCACTCTAAAAGAGGTTTGCACCTCAATAGATTTGATCCCTCTCGACACTCGATAGATCTGGAGTTAAGATGGATCTATAGTGAGAAATTATTCTTACATAAGAATACCATTAGCAAAACCATGGGTTGTCAAAACCACCAACAATAAATTGACTATTTTACCTCAAGTTTATTTTAATTATTAATTTTATTTTTTATTTTATTTTTTTTTAATTTTATTTCATTTCCATTTTATGCAATTTGACTGAGTCAAAATGTTTACATATCAAGACACGACATTACAACATCTCTTCCATACCAGGCTGGTGAGCGCCTCTAGGCACAAAGATATTGTTGGAGTAGGATTTGTCTAACTTCATTGAGAAACTAGTTGTAGAGCCTCCCAAACCTGTGTAATTAGTAAATCATAAAAAGAAGATGGTCAAGGTCAAGTGAGTCATACTTGAATCTATGAAGGATCATTAGATCCCTCACATCACCAAAAAGACCACAATAAAGTACATTTTTGATGCTCTAGTCACTCTATCAGAGTGAGAACAACAAACAAAAGACATTGCTAAGAAATAAGCTTAATCCCTGCAAATGAGTAAAAGGATATTGTAGTTTCCTACTTAATGAAGATTATTGATCTCCATGATCAACTTGCAGCAATTGAGAGGAGGTGAAGGGTGAAAAGCTAGTACTCATTGCATTAAATAGGTCCTGTTCTTTTTGGAAACTTTTTGGCTATGACATCTAGGCCAAAAAAAAGTTAAAACTTCCCATTTTGAAGAGGCTACGGAATGACTTCAACTAGAAGGAGCAGAATGTTGTCCCCATTAGTAAGACGAAGAAGGGCAACAAGAAAAGAGGAACTAAGAAGGGTAGATAGACAATAAAAATGGGTAGCTTACCCAAATAGCCAGAATTTTCTCCTCTTCGTGTTATCATGTGCATGACCACTTTGGTTTGAATGTAAAACTGCCTATCCCAATACTCTTCCTCATTCTTATTTCTATGCTGCTTGATATGAAAAACCCTTTTGCTATGAACCGAGATGAGACATTGATGCTTACCTCTTCTTCACATAGACTTCTGCCCATAGAGCTGAACTGAAAACCAACATCAGCGCACCATCGGCCCCAGCACTCCATCTACCAAGGCTGGCATCATACCTGCAGCACCAAATCAGAGTTCATATAAAGGGTTTAACAAATTGTTGTAGAAAAAATAAAAATTGTTACCTAACGTAACCTATAGGTAAAAAATATATTGGCTATATGTATGAACAGAAAAACACAGGAGACCGCATGCTATATGTCCCTGCAGGGACATAATAATACACTAGAAACTTTATATATATTTGTCTACTCATAAAAAGAAACCTTCAGTCATTGCCAGTCTAATAATACAAATGAAACCTTTTTTATTAACAAAAATCCCTTAAGTAATAATTGAACAGATTGGTTGAACCTCTGCCTCCTTTGACACAATCTTCCATGATGAATCTACTCCCCTCATCTTATAAAGCATTTAACCACACCTGCACTCCAGATTATCACTATTGTTGGAAGTGGAACAATCCTGTATTTCACATCAAATGAAAATTTAAGGTCTAGATAAAGCCTAGACTCTGCCAGCATTTTAGTTCAGAAAAGAATCAGGGCAGCTGCAATATAAATAAATTACAAATGGTCATTATAAGAGGTCCAGCTGGATTAAATCAAATACTTACCATTTATCCAAGCTAACTTGATCCATATTGTTCCTGGGAAAAACATTGATCCGTATTGGGCACTACATAGGATTTACCACGATACATCTCACAGTCAAAAAGGGAAGAAAGAGAAGCCAGGTTCTTGTAACCAGGGAAGGAAGGACTTGAGCCACATCAAGTGCTTCAAGTGTCAAATGTTTGGGCACTTCGCTTCCAATGTCATCAAAAGAAGGGGAAGGGAAAGCAACTTGTAAAGAGTACAAAATCATCAACTCAAGTGGATGAGCTTTCATCCAATCTCGAGATACACTTCTCAATGGTCTCATGCCTGTCATCTGACATCATGTCTGATGTGGACTGGTATGTGGATAGTGGAGCCTGCAAACATACAACCTCTAACAAGAGTACCTTTAGTAGAACTTGGTGATGATGCCACATATCCAATTGCAAGAGTGGGATCCATCAAGTGATATCCTTAAGCTTACTAAGTTAATGATGTTTTGTATGTAGCTAGCTTAACTAAAAATCTCTTTCAAATTTCAGTGATGATAGATCCTACATATATGGCTAACTTTGAAGATCAACAAGTCCTCATCCTAAATTGCAAGGGAATCCTATAAGAACTTTAGGGTATGATAGTGACAACATGTGTGAGCTTTGACAAAAGAGACTAGGTCACTTGCACTAGTGAATGTTGCCAATCTTGAAAAACATGGTGTGGGCATTGCCAATCTTCAAGGCTGAGAAGAAAGGAGTGTGAAAAGGTTGTGCACTTGGCCAGCATGTAAAGGATGTTTTCCTGGCAGTAAACATAGGTCAAGAGGGGTTTCTGACCTAATCAACTCAAATGTATGTGGGCCCATCTCTTCAACTTCCTTATCAAGTAACATTTACTATGAATATTTTATTGATGATTCTTCTAGGAAGTCCTAGACTTAATTCACAAAAACCAAAGGAGTTTGATACCTTTTGCATGAAATCAAGAATCAAGAAAATGTTGATAGTTCCCTACAACCCTCAGTAGTTTGGGGCCTTGATTCATGATCTAGTTCTGCTCATGTGTCTCTGTGTATAAACATGTCTCATCATTGTCTATATTTTGAATAGGTATCCTCACAGAATTTTGAAGGATAAGACTGGAGGAATTCAGAAGCCTCAAGTAACACATCTTTGAGTTTTTCAGTTGTCCTATCTACATTCATATTCCAGATGGGAAAAGGACCAAGTTGGAACCTTCTAGTTTGAAGGGAATTTTTGTAGGTTAGAGTGAAACCTCAAAAGCTTATAGAATATACATTCCATCTCAACATAAAGTAGTTGTGAGCAGAGATACCAAGTTTGAAGAAAATGCATGGTCCTCTAAGTCTCAAGAACCTCCAATAGTGACCATGGAGGCAGAAGAGCTTGGTATCCCAAAAACAGATCTGCAGAAATCAAAAAGATCATGAAACACATACTTAGATCAGCAAGCTTTTGGAAGTGCAAGGGGTGCCTCTTTACCTTCAAGTTCAGCTAGAAAGCCTAGATGGCTAATCTAGACATTAAAAGAGGCAATAGAGTAAGTTGGTGCTCCAACTACTTCCCTTCAAATAAGCCACCCTCCTAAAAAGTTCCCTAGTTATGTTGCACTGATATCTTTCATTATTTAAACAAAACCTTCTAGTAACGGCAGTAAGGAAGCAAGTACTGCAAAATGCCATGATGGAGGAATACATCTCCTCCTAAAGAATGATGGGTAGGAGATAGTGCCTAGACTAGTGGAGAAGTCAGTATTTGACTCTAGTTTTTCTTACAACAATCATGCATGGTTAAGCATGCACCAGATAGCAGCATATAAAACTGCAAAGCTTGGTTTGTGGTTGGACGGTTCTCCCATTAAAAAGGAGTTGACTATGAGGAGACTTTTGCTCTTGTTACTAAATATACCTCTATCAGATTTACTATGTCTTTCACAACAATCTTCCATTGGATTTTATATCAAATTTATGTAAAGACAACATTTCTTAATAGGTTGATTAAGGAGTTATATGAATAAACCAGCCAAGAGGATTTTAGGTGAATAGGCTTGAGACCCATGTTTACAAGTTGAAGTAGGCCCTTTATGAGTTGAAACAGGGACCATTTGCATGGCACTCCAAGATCGATGAGTAACTTTCAGATTTGGGTTTCACTGAGACAGATGCAGATTCTAATTTTTACAATTTGGTAGATCATTCTAATCTGCTTGTTTTAGTCCCATATGTAGACAATCTTACACTCACAGGAAGTTAAAAGGAATCCACAAACTGGTGCAGGGCAAAATTGGCAAGAGAATTTGTCATGACTTGAAGCACTACTTGCTGGCTCTAGGGGTGTAGCAAAGTGCAAGTGAAGTGTTCCTTGGACAGAAAAAGTATGTAATTGAAATTCTTAGAAGATTTCAAATGATGGACAGCAAACCCATGGCTACTCCAGTGTATGCAATTGAAATTCTTATGAGATTTCAAATGATGTAGTGCAAACCCATGGCTACTCCCCTGTGGTAGTAAATCCATTGTACTTTGCTGATTCTAATTCAGATTTGATGAACATCTGTATACAGGGAATTGATAGGTTTCCTCATGTACTTAGTTAACACAAGGCCTAACATTTGTTTTGCAGTCAACACTTTCAGTACATGGTGTAGCCTAGGCAAGTTCATCAGGTTGCCACAAAACACAAGTTCTAATACTTGGAAGGGGGCAGTGCATTTTGCACTGAGATATGTTAGTGATGCAGCTTTTTATTCAATGATAATGGAATAGCATTAACAGGGGTTCTCGACAGTGATCTACATGTTTTGTGCATGTTTTCTAACTATTTTCGTTTATAGGCTCAAACGACATTCAGATTACAGTTTCGATTAGCCTTTAAATTCAGACTGTGCTACTTTCCTGTAGGAGAAGAATCTGTTAAACAAGTGTTACTAAATTCATCAGTTGTTAGTAATTAATTGGATGAATGGTAGTAGTAGAAGATGAAATCAAACGTTCTGTCCGTTTTTATTTCAGAGTGCTTTGAACATGTCTACAAAGAATTAAATGGTGAAGCAGACACCTTGAGGAAGGAAGGACTACAGTTGGCTGAGGGTTCAAGGTTATGAAGTGAAATCAAGGATTGTCATATCTTACACGAACATATTTCTGCATCCTCGAATGGGGATTCTTATGACATTCAGTATTCTGAAGATGATCCAAGTGCCTCAAAAGAAGAATTCTGAATTTTAGAGAAGTTACAGGACCCTTCAATCAATATCAATGCCTTCTTCAGGCTTAGCAAAGAATGTATATTTTCGTTCTGATATTTCTCGAAGCTTAAAGCATTTACAGAATGTATCTCTTTATACTCGGATGAAATAAAAGATTAGAAAAATTGAGGGAAAATATATCAATATCAATCGATATGTAAGCCAATAAATGCGCCAAAAAAAACACAGATTGAAAAAATATGCCTGCTGTGAGTCTGTGAAAGCAAATATAAGCAGCACCTCTTCTGGAAAATGTGAAGCGAAAATACAAAACAAAAAAGACATCGTGATAAGAGAATATGGGTTGAGAGGGACAAAAGAAATCAAGGCTTAGACTCACCTCTATCCGATTGCATATGAGGATTTGAACCAGCCGCATCGGTTATCCAAAAATGCACCTTTGTCCATGCACCGATCAAGTCAATCCGCCGCCTGGAAAGAAAAATAGCACAATGAAAATATTTGCAAATGCGTCTACCTGACTAGCAATTGCCCTAAAAAGTGCAAAGAGAGGCCGATAGATTTTTTAAATTGGAAAATTGGTCTGAGGATAATATTTGTAGATATGTATGTCGTATACCATATGTATTGGCAAATTTAAATTTTATATTTCCATCCGAGATTGCTTTTCAATGCTTTGGTACACTAATTATAATTATATTTCCCGGTGGCATTACCATATTTTCCAAAAGCAATTCAATGCTTGTGCTCAGGATATTTAAAAGCTATTCTATTCCTTCTCAAATAAACAGAACAACTGTTCAGTTTGCATGGAAAAAACACTTGAATGACCAGGTGTCAGTCACATACATTTCCACCCAATTGGATAAAACAATTGTTTAATTGGCATACAAGAAAACTAATAAGAGGAACAAATTAGCCACTGCAAGAACACCAAATTAAAGAAGAAAAATGATGAAGTAAAGAAATGTTGGTGCCGGATATGCAAGAAAGAATCTCAAATCTGTTTAAGCTTAGTCTCCAGCATTTCAAGTTGGCAAAGTACTCATGTATATCCATCCATAAATGCATGCCTCCTGAGGAGGAAGGTACAAGTGAAACATCTGAACCTTCATTGAGTAAAGGTAACCCCTCATTGTAATCATTTCCAGACTAGTATACCCATACAAACAAGGTTTCTGCAAAGATGAAGCATCAGCATAGACCCTTCTATTTAACAAAAAGGGGTTTACTGCTTAGTCAGGAGCACCCTTAAATAGGCAAGACGTAGTATTGAAAATTCTACCGTGTCCAAAAGAGAGATCAATGGTTGAATAACAGGAAAGTTGTTTCCTCCGTAGAAGTTGAAAGATATATTAGGCCCTTGGTTAATGCTTTGACTGTTGCTGCACAGATAGGGGTAAGGATATTAGTTCTTTCTCAATAATGAGACAGTTAATGTTGCTCAAACAAGATGAATAAATGTTTTGTATGATTACAACCAACCTGACACTATAACAAAACTCAAAAGGAATGCTTGAATTATCAACTGCCAATGGAGAGTTCTGTGTCTGCATAGGATACTATTACCTTCAAAACTCGTTAGTCAATTGGGAAAATATCCAAAAGGGAGATTATATACAAAAAAAAAAAAAAAAAATCTGTAATCACTCACATTTGATGTAAGGTTTTTGTAAACTGGATCAGCCAACTGTGTAAATGAGGTGCCAGTGTCAAAAAGGGCCTGAAAGTCTGTTTTGACATTGGCATTTCCCACGTAAAAGTCTGTCATATTTACATTATATGCTGATGAGCTGCAATCCAATAAACACCTTATGATATAAGAGTCTAAATGGTAACTCTGAAGTACTTTTAAAAAAATTGGGTTGAATGCATAGAGCTGACACTCACGATGTATTATAAAAAGGAGTTTTGTTTTGGTCTGAACTCCCTTTATCTCCAAAGGCAAACCTTCCAACATTTGAATCATCTGGGAAGCACATAGAGAAAGAATTTGATACAAGGCCTGAATTGTACAAAATGCTCGGGACAGAGATATCATCAATGCCAAGCCCAAGTAGACCATCAGGAGCCGCACCTAGTAGAAATGAGCCTGTTTGTACACTTCCACACCTATCAATTGCAACAAGCAAAGACCCACTCAACGAGTGTTCATTCATGTGTAGCACTTAAGAATGGAAAAACATTGACAGTGCAGAGTAATTTTCAGGTCATGTCACATGGTCTAATTCAGTATGGCCTCAGACTGAAATCTAGAGGCAGAAAACCCACTTCTAAAAATTCTAGTCCTGTAGAGAGGAGCAGTATGAGTTTTCTGTGCCTCAACTGTCTTAAAATATTACACCGAAAAATGACCTCATTATCAACTGCTTTGAACAGGAAGAGCACTAAATCTTCAGAACAGTCATATTCACTTTCAACAACAAGAAACAAATCATACCCAAACGTGATAGATGCCTTCACCATTCCTTCCTGTGACCCATCTCCAAGAGTCAGATAAAGAATATCCTCCACTAAAGTTCCTGCAGTGGATGTATTTGCAGAGAGATATTGAACGCTGTATGGGCATTGATCACTAAGTTTGGAGCATTCATTTTTTAATTGACAGAGAGTATTACTACAAGCAACTGACTTGCTTGTCTGCGAGGCTGATGGACTGTAAGTCTGTAAAATGATACCCTGTTTAAATAAGAATTAAATATCAGCAAAAGAGAATCCCATTTCAAGTCGAGGCATACAAACAGATACTATTAAGCTGAGGAGTTTCATTATCAAGGGAACCCACAGAAACACAAGATATGAAGAAGACTGGATATGCAACAAAATAGCCTTTTTCCTGCAACTGTTGTGGAAATCTAACTGAACAATCCTTTGCAATTCCCATCGATCCAGAACATTTTCAGTTTTTTGACCTCAGTGGTTGATTCAGACATACCAAACAACCCAGAACGGTGAACATTTGTGATCAGGAAATGTTTCCCGTGTGAAAGCAGGACTGATCACCTGATTCAAGTCAAAATGGCAACAGAAACATGCCGGAAAGAGGGCTATTTTATAAGTTGTTCTGTAATTAGGAATCAATTTAACTTGCTCCATTTGCACTGAAGACGAGTTACTTTCATGACAACAAATAATGCAAATGCATTTAGTAAGTGGAAAAATGTTGTGGATATGAGAGAAGCCGTTAATGTCATCCATAAGGAAGAAATTTTGTCACTTTATCACAATAATGAGGCTCTGAAAGGCCAATGCGATATTCATACATGTAGTCAGTAATAGAAAATATGACTAAAAGCCTTCAACAGTATTTAGACTTCTTCACATAAACCTACATCTCCTGGTAAATTATATTAACCTATTTTCGGTGGATTCAATAATTGGAAGAATCTGTAAATCCTGAAAGCTAGGTCAACCACTTCAAGAAAAGATGGTTAAAAATAAGGTTTTTATTTGAATTGATTGACAAAATCCAATTTCAAGCATCAGGACAGATAATTTATTGTAATCTGTGAAGTATATCTTATATATCTTTTACCCTGCGATTTCTTAAGTATTAAAATGTTTTCAATTGAAATGAGTGGCTAGCTGCCTGACATTTTGGAAAAAGCAAAACTCTCTGGCTGGTAATCCATTAAATTAAATAGCATCAAGTCAACGAAACCACCCTGACAAGTTTAGGAAGCAAAGCCAACAGATATACCCTGCAAAAGGAAAGGCTCTTGCTTGTCTTTACAGATGTACCTTGCATTTCTGCGATTGATGCAAGGGGGAACAATAAAGAAAATAAATCCATTTCAATGCAGGAAAAGCTGTGAGAGGAGAATGTTAAGCACCAAAATACAACCAGATACCCTTATTGATTTTTATTATGATTTGGGGAAAAACAAACTGATGGACACAATAGCCCATGACTGAAATATCACCATTCATGTAATTTTCTATCCAGTCTCAGAAACCATAGTCTAAGTGGATTTCGTACCCAATCCAATAGAACATAATAGTTGATAACAAAGAACAAATCAAAACTATTAAGTTAATACCAGTAAGTTTAAAAGGGAAAAGCTGAAAATACAATACATTTAATCCATAGCTAGCTGCAGAAGTAGGAGCGCACGCTTGGCAATCACAAGGCACCCAGAACACATCACTGCCCGTGTCAAGTGCTACAAGTAATGTTACGTTGGGAGTGCCCACTTGAACCATGGTGTAGAACAAACTGTCCAGACCAGAGAACAGGGAGTTAGGAGCCTAATGACAGATTGAATTACAATAACAGGGAACTTTATTAACTTTGATTTTGAATTTTGTAAACACCTAGGGGACGCGGCGTAAGAGGCCCTCCTGAAACCCCTCGGAGAAGGATATATCTGCGGACCTGAAACCCTACATCCGATATAACAACCCATTTTAAGATATAAATGTTTTAAAAAGTTAAAGAGCATTGTCGCCGACCCTGAAACCCTACATCGTATATAGAACTAGCATTTGCACAAACCGGTGCAACGTCATAGAAGTAGTGGGATATGGAAGTAGGTTTGTGCAACGTCATAGAAGTAGTGGGATATGGAAGTAGGTTTGTGCAACGTCATAGAAGTAGTGGGATATGGAAGTAAGTAAAAGTAATACTTTAGTAAAATGTTAAATATGTGTTGTATGAATTAATAATTTTATTATATAATTAATAAAAGAATTAATAGAGAAGGGTTATTATTTTAAAATTTAGGATATAATTATAAAAAAAAAAATTGAGAGGAAATATTAGTTTTAAGATCAAAAAAAAATTAATTAAAAAGAGCGATAAATTTTAGGTTTAATTCTAAAGCCTCAATGCGAAAGGATTATATTAGAACATCCTAAAAATTCTTTTAAGAAAAATGGCGATTAAAACCTTTTCCAAATAAATTTTAAAGGTTTAAAGCATAAATATAATAAAAGCCAGCATATATATGTAAATAGTAATAAAGAGGTCGACCCCATAAAACTGCCACGTTGCATATTGGGATCTCGCGAGTGGCGTTTTTGTTTTATTGTCCATGACCAAACTTCCGAAGCCTCTAACTTGCGACTTTATTTACACCATATCCATTCAATTTAATTATTTAAACCATAACCATTGCAACTTTTAATGTCCATGACCAGACACACGTCTTTAAAACTTGTGATATGAAAGGCGTGACATGGCAACTGTGATATTATATTAAGGTGTGCTATGATGGAGCAGTCGAGTCTGCAACACGTATTGCAATCGGAGGTTTCAAAGTGACAAGGCTTCAAAAGTTGAGATATGGTGGATGCGATATTAATGGCCAAATGTGGAGAATTAATGGTTTTCGATAGAATAAACGCATTCATTATTACTAACAGTTTCTTGAGATTTCGCTCATAAAAGTCTTGGATTATTATGTAATCGGTTATTTGCTAAGTTATTCGCTCTGAATGTTAGTTACTCTCACCCTTGTGTTTCTCTTGACAAGTCAGTCCCAACAAGCATAATTCAACAAAAATGTCTTGGTCGACCAAACCCATGAAGAAACCTGTTGTTCAACAACAATCAGTTGCTCTTCCCCCTGAGTTTGCAGAATTGCTTGCATTATTTACCAATACCACATGCACCTCAAACACCGGAACATCTACCTGGGAGGCCACATATCAACTTTTCGAAGATGAAGAGCCGAGAGTCACAGAAAGAGTAGTCATAGCCGAAGATTCATACCCGGTTTCTGATACTACATATAGTGATCTGGCCAATTCATTCCTCCACAGAATTGTTGCTCAGCTGAACATCCTTCCTTACATGGATATGATCACATGTGTTGTTGACCATCTAAACATCGCTGACAGAAACTTTATGACCAAGAGGAACACAATCATCGGCTCTTTCACCAACAAAGATTCCACTCGAATGTACCAGTTGTCGGCAGCTCAGAAGAAATATGATAATGACTTCATTGAGAAATTCATGAAGGAAAATCAGGATCAATCTGAAGTCATCAAAGGATGGAGAAGAGATGCCAGCAAGCACAAGCGAGAAAATAAGGGTATGCATTCTATAGCTTCTCTTGTCGGTCCATATTGTTATGTTGCCACTATGATATGTAGATTATTTGGTTATGTCAATACCCAAAAGTTTTCAGACCAGTGGGTACCCTTGATTGATGCAGCTATGTTATGGACTGGGGGACTGTTCTATCTAATAATTTAAGTATCCAAATCCTAGATTATAGGAAGAACTGTAGTTTTTTTATTCTAGAAAACATTGTTCCCCCATTTTACATGAGTGCCTATGTAATGGATGTTATTTTATTTACTTCTGATTTCCCATGCATGGGATGTAAATGGACCATATAGGACCCTATGTCTATCCACGTTTATCATAGTATTCTCCGAGAGTCAAAATATAGGAAAAAGAGCATCATTCCTTTGTTAATTCTCATACAGAATACAAATTAGATGCATGGTGTGAAGGAAAATGAAATTTACAGGTTTGTGGTTGAAATTTATTGGTGTATCTATACGTGTATCTATAAGTTGTATTTTCATAGTCCAGGGGTTGGGAATACACAATTCCCATCCACTTGAGCTCAATTTTATCTCGCAAAACTTCATTGGGATCTACCTAAACACATATGCAAACATAGGTGAAAATGCCTTTCAAAAGTCTTTCCCTGTCTACTTTGACGAATCTTCCATTAAAATTGCCCACTTTTTCTAAGAGATCTAGATGGGTAAAGTGAATGGGAAAACTGGGAATCTTACCCATACTAGAGTAGTCATCGGCAACATAGTGAGAGGATTGAAGTTGGGAAACCATGGCTTCACTAGAAGACCAACTCATCCCCAAAACCATGGACCTTGGTCAAGGATTTTTTTCTTATCCTCAAGACATTTGAAGATCACCACAAAAAAACATGGGTCTACATCCACCCAAACCGGCGTTCATCCAATCCTATCATAATCAAACAGAAAAACGCTACTTTTTCAATAGAAAATGGGGAATAAAAGTATCACCCAAGGATAATGACCATCGCATCAAGCACTCAATCATAAGGGAGGAGCAATAATTTGACAATCACACGTCCTTGATTTCTGTTGATTTAACTCTGAACACTCACGTAATATTCTCTTGCTTGGCAAATTAAACACCACTGCATGGAATGGACGAGGATTGAGCCGAACCCTGGATGAAGCCCACTTCATTCTCATCTAAACACAAAACTATATATACGTCAAAGCTATTACAATAGATTCTGACTGTCAACACCTCGAGGTTCTGTTTATATGTGGCTACCTTTTATGGTTACTATTGAATGTGTGATTGGCAATAGTAATGGCAACTTAGGGCTACCAAATTTCCTTCGATTCCCTCACTACATCCTAATGCAAATAGTTGTTCAATGCCTTGGTTGTCTTTCAAAACTGGTAGGCAGCGTCTTCTTTGATATTTCTCGATGGTTTTAATTCCACTACAATCACAACTTTCATTTACATAAACTTCGTGTTTTCGCACGAGCGACGATTGTTCCAAGGTGAAATGTCACTTGGATGGTTTCAATGTTGTTGACCCATCATAACTAACTAACGGATATGCCCATTACAATTTTATACCACCCCATTATCAATATCAATTATGCATGGGAACCAATTAAAGCAACTTTTCACATTAATTTTATATGAGCATGAGAACATGTGTTAACAAGCAGCCCATAAAGCCTCATTTTGAATGCCATAGTCACTTAGAAGGAATTCCTCTTGTAGTAGCATCCTCCCTACTAAACTTTGCTAGTGCTAACATTAGAACCACCATTACAACAAGATATCTTTCTAGTGTTGACAACACCATTATAGTAAGATACCTCAAGAGAGACAGAAAATTTAAAAAGTATGATAGTAATACGTATCCAGAAGATGGTATTGAAACTAGTAATTGTTCACGAATCCATAAGATTGTAAGGTCATTCTCATTATCATAATCATTGTCATCATCATCACCATCATCCTTGTCATTGTTATTGCCATCATTACATTATCATCATAATCACCATTCATGCCATCATCATCATCATTATGGACATTGTTTGCAATTGTTCATAATTGTAGATGTTGTAAGAAATATCATCAACCCAAAAAATGTGATCAGTGCTAGAAAAGGGTTGTTTAGGACACATTGATATACGTAAGAGAAATAACAACTCTATTTTTGACAGATGATCGATGATCATCATCATCACCACCATTATCATCGTCATTGTCATTTTTATCATCCTCATCATCATCATTAATGTAATTTCTATCGACATTGTTGTAATCATGCATCATCATCATTCATGCCATTATTGTTTTTGATGATGACCTAGATGAAAATGATGATCATGACACCAAAGATAATGCTTATGATTATGACAATGACAACATCTAAAATTGGGAAGATTCGCCAACGTCATTAGCATCGTCATCATCATAATCATTGCCATCATCATCATTGTCATTGTAACCACTATCGTCTTTATCATCATAATCACAATTCATGTCATCGCCATCATCTTCATTTTCATCATTGTCAATATTATTGACATTGTCATCAATTGTTCATAATTGTCAATGCCATAAGGAATATCATCAATGCAGAAAATATGATGAGTGTTCGAAAAGGGATGCAAAAGCGAACATAGAAATTGGGGCAACAATAGAAGTAAAATTGGATGAAAAGTGGATATAACATAAGTAGATGCACAACAACATGAAAAACCTGACACAAAAGTGGATGCAAAAGTAGATTCAGTTGTCAATGCAAACTTGGATGCAAACATGAAGGCAAAAGTGGAAGCAAACATGGGTCCAATGGTAGGTGTAAAACTTGGCACAAATTGTGGTGAAACAAATGTGGATGCAACAACGGAAACAAAAGTATATGCAAAAATGGATGAAACAAAAGTGGATGCAATAGGGGATGCAAACGTGGAAGCAAATGTGGTTGCAATGATAGGCGCAAGATATGGTGCAACAAAAGTGGATGTAACAATAGACAAAAAATATGCAAAATAAGATGCAAAAATGGATGTAAAAGTGGAAGCAAACATTGATGCAACAGGCAAAACAAAATTGGATGCAAAAAATGGATATAATGTAAGTAGATGCAAAAGTAGATACAAAACGAGATGCAAAACCCAATGCATAAACCTGACGTAAAAGTGGATGCAAAAATAGATGCAATATTTGATGCAAAATAGGATGTGAACATGTATGCAAAAGTAGAAGCAAACGTGGATACAACAGTGAGTGCAAAACATGGTGCAAATTGTGGCATAACAAAAGTGGATGTAATGATAGATGCAAAAAAAGAATCAAAGTATGATGCAAATGAAGATGTAAAAAGGGATGCAAAAAGTGAAATTTAAAAAGGGTGCAACAGTGGATGCAAAATTGCGTGCAAAAGTGGATGCAATAGAAGTCGATGCAAAAGTAGATGCAAAACGAGACACAAAACCCGATGCAAATCCCGGCCCAAAATTGGATACAAAAAGGGATGCAAAAATAGATGTAGTAGTTGATGAAAACCTAGATGCAAATGAGGATGCAAACGTGGATGCAAAATTATAATCAAAAGTGGGTGCAAAAGGAGATGCCAAACTAGGCGCTAATTGTGGCACAAAAATATTAGATGCAATAGTGGGTACAATAATAGATGCAAAAGAGGATGTAAATATGGATGCCAAACAAGAGGGAAAAGTGGATGCAACAAAAGTAGATGCAACATTTTATGCAAAACTAGACACAAAACACGATGTAAAACTTGGCGCAAAAGGGATGCACAAATGGATGAAAAAATGGATGCAAAAAATGATTTGAAAAAGGATGCAAAAGTCGATGCAAAAGTTGATGCAAGTGTAGGTGCAAAAAGTGGATGCAAAAGTATGTCAAACAAAATTAGGTGCCAAACTTGATGCAAAACCTGGAACAAAACCTGGTGTAAAGGATGACACAAAACTTGGCATAAAATTTGGTGCAAAACGTGGTGCAAAACCTATTGCAATACCTGGTGCTAAACTTGGTGTAAGATTTGGTGCAAAACTTGACGCAAATTTTGTGTCAAGTTTTGCACCATATTTGATAAATGGATGCAAATAGCACCAAAAATGGGCTCTAGATGCAAAAAAAGAAGTAAAAAGGGACGCTAATCGCTGGTTTTGTTGTAGTGATTCCCCATCATATGGAATGAGGCACCGCTGTCAAGATACTACACGCCTCCCATGGCAGTGCTAGCCATGCATGCAATGAGAGTGAAATCAAGTTTGAATTATGAAGCTAGAGCTTCACCTGCTTCCACTATTGTCGTCTCCTTCTTGCTTGCTTTCTTCTGTGGGTAGTTCTTCACATAGTGCTCATGCTCATGAGAGTGAAAACACTTTATTTTTATCAAGTCCATATTCTTTGTGCCCTCCTCACCTTGGGACATCTTTCCCTTGGCCTTCTTTTCCTTACTCACTAAGGAAAAATCCTCTTCCACTTCCTTGGAACAGGTCCCATCTCTGGTGTTCCTCCTGATCTCTTCCTGCATCAAATCTGACCACAGTCGTTCCCAATATGGTAGCTTCTCCCGACCATTAATAGAGTCATGATAACTATGCCAACTCTTTGGGAGTCCTAGAAGAGCAAGAATCACCATATCATCCTTAGCAGTCGTGATTCCAAAGCTTCCAAGTTCATCATGACATTGAGTGAACTTGGTCAAGTAATTTGGAATTGAGTCACTTGGCTCCATCTTGATTTTTTGAAGTTTATCTTTTAGAGCCAACTTGCTCTAGTCATTGTTATTCTAGAAAAGGAACTTTAATGATTTCCACATAGTATGCAGAGTTTCCTTTCGATGGAGACTCGAGACAATGTGGTCTCGAACTCCCTAAAGGATTATCTGCCTCACCCTTGCCACACACTTATTACATTCATTCATATTTTGAGCATCTGATGCTGGTGGCTTAGGAATGTCCTCATCAATGAATTCCTTCAAGACATTATCCTCTAGCATAGCCTCCATCTTATCCTTCCATGATATATAATTTGAGTTGCCATCCAAGGCATACTCGAGTCATAAACCATAGAACGCCATCTGTCGATCCTAAAGCATGAAATGAAAATTCGAATTTCACCTGTAACCCTAAACTCAAAAACTTCGAAATCTCCTCTAGTATATTTTTCTCAGCTCCAATACCATGTATAAAATCCTATAGATTCACAAGCACATGTAATCTACTAAAATAAGAGACAAGAATCTACTTCTACTCTTTACAGCGGAAGCACATAAAAATCGAGAAAAAAAATAATCGACAAGAGGAAGAACATCAATGGAACATAACACAATAAATATCCGGGGAAAGCCACAACTCAAAGCCCCACTATCAGTATTGCATTAAATCAGAAATCCAAGATGAGATTACAATGCTTATTCTTGTTAGAAAAAATATATATTACGGAGCAATGGAACACATAAAATATTGTAGAAATATAAACACAGAAAATGCACAAAACAAGAGAGACATAGATATACGTGGTTCACCCAGTTTGGGCTACGTCCACCTCGAACAGCCAGTCCTTCCTTTCTATTATCCATCAAAATGAAGAGACACAACCTACAGCAAATCCGCTGTAATATCCTTTGTTTTCTCTCACAGTCTCACCTCTCTATTTCTCGCTCACAGAATACACATCTATCACACAGCCTCAAATACAATACCCTCATACAAAGAGAGGGGTTGCCTTCTAGGGAAAAAAACCCTAAACTAAACATAATTTCTACCGTCAGATCATCCGCCTAATGAACGGCCCATATTGACTAGAAATTACTATACTTTTACAAGGCAATTTTACAGCTGTTTTTAGCTTCGGGGGCACTGCTCCTGAAACCCCCCGCCGGGGGGGGCTCCCAAAGGTCGCAGCCGCCCCCCCCGGACCCCCCCTACAACGAATATTTTACGGGCGGTGTTGCCGCCCCCATTTCGAACTGGGGTCCAATATGGCGATACCTTTGAATATAGAAGATAATCAGGCTCCACACCCAACAGTTCTGACAAGAACAATTCCAACACTCAATAAAATCAATCTCCAACTCACAAGAAAACCCTTGGCCAACACTTAGCCAATTCTACAGCTCTCCAAGTCCCTATTTCATTGCACAATTCCTATGGCTGATTAGCCCATCTTAAAGGGAAATCAGTGCATCCAAAATTGCAAAATCCCTTCAAGGTTCAGCTCCTGATTGCATGCACCATCTGTACAACTTAGAAAATTCTACAACAAATGGTACACTATCCCTGCACTCTAGTCTCAACTCGGTCTTTCTTGTAACTGACATGCATGAGTTTCTGATGAGCGAATCTTCAGTTAACTGTTGTAGCACTAGTTAATGCATTAGTGCACTAACTGGTTGTTAATTCACTCTTAGTTCCTTAAATAGTTTGGAAGTAATTTAAATATACTTAACTCAATAAACTGAGTTAACTAATTACAACTCATACTTAACTCATCCTGGACCCATATAATATAGGGAGAACATATACATGACTTCAAAAAAACTTCCAACTCGAAATTCCTAGGTTAACTAAGTCAATCAAACTAGTTAAGTATTACAAGTTGCTATGGGAATAGAATTTGATTTTAATTCTCAGTTTAATTCAAGGACAAATTGAACTGGAATTTATGGATTCTATTTTTATCATTTCTTGTTGTTATTTTCAACATTGTTCCTGTAGAAAAGGTTGTATAACCTGAGGATGAAGGATGGATACTGAGTGATAGATCATCTGAATGCCTTTAATACTGTGGTAAGACAATTGTTATCTGTTATAAAAATTTCAAATGAATATAAGTGCATTAGTTTGTTATCTTCTTTACCAGAGTCATGGGATAGTCTGGTTGTTGAAATAGGTAGCAATATAACTACCTTGAAGTTTGAGGATATAGTCTCATCCTTGTTGTCAAAGGAGATGAGACGAAAAACATGGAGATCCAAAATAGAGATGCTTTATTTGTACGAGGACAGTCCCAAAATAGGGAAAAAAAAAGGTCCTTGAGTGGGGGATCTAAATCTAGAGGTAAATTTAAATATCTAGGAAAACCTATAAATGTGCGTTGGAAATGAGAAAAGTAAGCACTACAAAAAGGACTGTAGATTTAAAGCTCCTGAGAAAGAAAAGGGATTTGATGATGCTCCTTTTGCAGAGGAAAAAAATACCTCAAATGAAAGTGGGGATGTGTACATGACTTCTTCTTCAATTACACATGTAGATCATGAGGCATTATTGATTGACTTAGGTGCATCCTTTCACTTAACTCCCCATAGGGAATGGTTCTGCGATTATGAGAAAGATGATTGTGGTGATGTATTCTTAGGGGATGACAAGAAGGATAGAATTATCAGACATGGAAACGTCAAGCTAAAGTTGCAAGGTGGAAGGATTAAAACACTTCCCGGTGTTATACATATTCTTATAATGACTAGAAATCTGATTTTTGTAAGAGGGATGGATGATGTAGGTGTAAAAGAAATGTTTGAGAAAGATAATTGCAATATGGTTCAAGGAGCACTGGTATTGATGCAGGCAGTTCAAATTGGAAGCCTGTACAAGCTTTTGGGTAGGATTTTTATTGATGGGTGCAACAATTATGTGGTTCCTTAAGGTGGAGCATAAAACCTAGTAGTCTGTTGAGAGAAGACCATGCTATGGAATCAAAGGCTTGGACATATTGGTGAGAATAACCTTTGAATACTGCATGTTAATGGTATGGTAGAAGGTATGTCTATTTTATCTCTGGATTTCTATTTCTATGAACATTGTATTAATGCGAAGCACAATTGGGTGAGTTTCCCTTATGGTGCTATGAGCGTGAAAAGGATATTAGAGTTTGTACACAATGATGTTTTTGGAGCTATGTTGGTTCCATAAACGGGTAAGTCTGTGTATTATGTCTCATTTATAGATGACTTCTCAAGGAATTTATGGATATATTCCTCAGGAAGAAATCTAAAGTGGAGTGTTCTACAAGAAGGAATTTGAAGAGTTCTGTAAGAAGTGTGGTATAGCACCACAGAGGACTACTCCATACACACCTCAGAAAAATGGAGTTGCAAAAAGAATCAACAGGACATTGATGGAAAAGGAAAGAAGCATGCTCAGTGGTGTCGAGTTAGGATATGAATTCAGGGTAGACGTGGTTGAGACTGCATGTTACCTAGTTAACAGATCACCTTTGTCAACATTGGAGGATAAGACTCCACATGAGGTATGGACTAGTAAGAAACCATTTCTTTCACATCTGAGGGTATTTGGTTGTGATGAATATGTACATGTTCCAAAGGAGAAAAGAACCAAGGTTGATAGTAAATATCAAAGGTGCATCTTTATTAAGTGTAAGGATGGTTTAAAAGGTTATAATATTTGGAAGCCAAAAACAAGGAAGGTTGTATACAAATGAGATGTGGTGTT
Organism: Pinus tabuliformis; assembly: GCA_031772625.1. Classification (NCBI taxonomy): domain Eukaryota; kingdom Viridiplantae; phylum Streptophyta; class Pinopsida; order Pinales; family Pinaceae; genus Pinus; species Pinus tabuliformis. The sequence continues at coordinate 512,042,669 of CM062808.1, read as the reverse complement.
TAAAGAGGTGAAATATGTTATTAAACATGAAATCCTATGAAAGGAACCTAAGAATATAGAGTTTGATCTAAAGGAGGAAGAATCAGACTCTACAACAGAATAATAATTAGAATAGGAAGAGCCACAAACTCCAGTTTTTAGAAGATTAGTTCAAGAGAGAAGGAAACTAGAAAGGTATAGTCCATCTGATTTCTATTCAAAATTTTCTTTATATATTATTAATGATGATCCCAGAACTGTCAGGGAGGAAGTAGATTTAGAGGATGGAAAACTCCGGAATGAAGCCATGGTTGAAGAAATGACGTCTTTGGACAAAAATGAGGCTTGGGATATGGTGGAGTTGTTTGTTGGAAGGAAACCCATTGGAAGAAAATGGGTGTTTAAGAAGAAGATGAACATAAAAGGAAAGGTGGATAAATACAAATCTTAGTTGGTAGCAAAATATTATTCCTAGGTGTCAGGAATTGGTTTTGGTGATATTTTTTCTGTTGTTCCCAAGTTAGATTCTATTAGATTACTTTTTATCTATTGTTGTTTTTTTTTAGTTTGAGGTAGAATAGATAAATGTGAAGACAACATTTCTTCACGAGGATTTGGAAGAAGAGATATGCATAAAGAAACTTGAAGGCTTTGCGGTGAAGCATTAGAAAGAAGTAATATGCAAGTTAAAAAAGTCTATGTATGAGTTAAAAGAGTTACCAAGGATGTGGTATTAGAAATTTGATAGATATATACTGGGAGTTGGATTCACTAGAAGAAAACCGGATCACTGTATGTATTTTAAATTAATTGGTGACTGTGTTATTTATTTGGTCTTATATGTGGATGATATGTTGCTGATTAGGAATGAGAAAGAAATTATTTAGGATTTGAAGACCCAATTGTCCTCCAAATTTGACATGAAGGATGTTGGTGCTACAAACTATATTTTGGGCATGAAAATTAAACGAGATTGAGAAAAGAGGAAGCTCTCATTAGACGAGAGGAAGTATGTTGAGAGAAAATTGCAGAGGTTTAATATGTAGGATAGTAAACTAGTGAAGGTTCATATTCCTGTAAGTATAAATTTATCTAGTGAACAGTGTCCTAAGACATAAGAAGAGGAAGAGGACATGTCATGAATTCCTATGCAAGTGCAGTTGGTAGTGTGATGTATGCAATGATTTGCACCAGACTAGACATTGCACATGCAGTGGGAGTATTGATAAGGTTTATGTTGAAACAAGGGAAGGAGCATTGGATAACAACGAAGTTGGTTTTAGGTATTTTTGTGGCACTAGTGATTATGGTTTGTGCTACCAAGGAAGACTAGGATTGGACATATTTTTGGACATTCCTGGCTTTGTTGATGCAGATTGGGTTGGATATATCTATTAAATAAGATCTACAAGTAGTTATGTGTTTAACCTATTATGACGAGTAGTCAGGTGGATGAGTAAGAGATAGTTTATAGTGTCACTTTCAACTATAGAGGAAAAATACATGGCAACCACTCATGCAAGAAAAGAAGTAGTTTGGTTGCAAAGATTGTGCTCAAGTATGGGATTGGTACAACAACATATAAGAATAGACTATGACAACTAAGGTGAAATTTTCTTGGCAAAAAACCCTACTTATCATTCAAAGACATAGCACATTGATGTTCAAAATCACTTTGTGAGAGATATGGTTGAGAAAAAAAATGTTTTTTGGTAAAGGTAGGCACCTTGAAATTTTTTGCAGATGCATTGATGAAGTTTGTGAGCACTGAGAAGCTTTTTTGGTGTAGAGAAATAATGGGCATTGCAGAGCTGGACTAATGACTAAGCCCTCTTGTGACCCCTTATGTCAAAAGAAAACAAGATATGGGTGAATATTGGTTGCGTTTCATATTCCCTGGATGACTAGATCCACACACTTTACGTCGTGCCAGGTGCAGTGGGGGGGGAGGGGTCATAGGGGGGTGGTAGCCCCCCCTGTTGAGGGGTTTGCAAGGGTTGGTAGCCCCCCTGCATGGGGTGTGGGGCAACACCTCAAGCTTCTTCATTTTTTATGCAGACCCAATAATAATTGTGCAGACCCAAGGATGGGAGGCAGACCCAAAGATGGTGGGAAAGCCTACCCACAGTTTTTTGCATGGATTTTGAACAATCTTTTGGGCATGGCGGTTTTCTACCCATGGTATTTTGTAGATACAGTAAAGAGAACTAAAATTATGTTTTGATCTAGGGTTAATGGATTGTGTTTTATGAATGCTTCAACATCTATATATATGTATTGTAACATTGAAAGGAGCATAATGAAAAATCAATCTGGTAGTCCCGATTTTTCGATCCAAGGGAAAATCTCTATGTATATTTGTTTTCTATTCTTTCCATTGTTTATTATTTTGTTTTGATAATACATTTGTAGGTCATTTTGGTACAGGGTTAAATCCTACATGTTTATTCTCAAAAATGAATATATATGATAGGTGTTAATTCCTTTTTGATAATGGAACTCCTCTATTGATCCTTTTATTTGTGAACTATAAATGGTTCACCATTCCTTCCTTAAATATATCAAGAGGAATTCCCTCATCGTAACACTTAATATTCGAGTGAATTGACTTGAGACCATGTTCATCCTTTGACAAATTTATTGGTTGTAGTAGTCAACAATTTAATTTTTGTAGGATGAATAATGTTTCAAAATCATCATGGTAAAGGATGATAGATTTCTGAAATTTGATCCTTCTCCATTAACCCTTGTTCCAATGTGGTTCCTTTATTTACCAATGTATCATCCTATAAATTTATATTCCTATACACATGATAATATTGTATATGTTGAAAATGGTGAATTTTCAGAACAACCCTTTGCGGGATTGGAGGAAGGGTAGAGGTATATTTTCCCTTGGCTTTCTGAACTTGCTGAATCACTATCACTGAATTTCCAAACACCAATATCTTGGGAATTCTTCTAGTTATTACCAATTCTAATTCTTTCCTTAGAGCTAGATATTCATCTTGATTATTGGTCAATATACCCATTCCCCAAGTGAGCTATAACTCTTTTTGTTCATTAGACTAAAAGATAACCCCTCCCACTCTTGTCACCCCTTATAAAAAGGAATACAATTTATTTTTTTTGGACAAGTAAGAGTGGGACCTTCTATTAACCACAAAAGTGTAATACATATGATACATGTCTTTGCCAGTGCAAAGACAAGCCCGTTGCTAGTTTACCATCACAAGACAAGCCTGTTGTTGGTTTACCATTAACAAGGTTTACAAAACCCAAGATCAAATAATAACTCATGAGGTTACAATATCTCGCGGGGTTACATCAACTCTACAATAAAAGACTAAGGCAGCAAGTTCCTTTCTATTCACTGGTTTCTCATGCAAACTGTGAAGCCCATTGGACTTCAAAAAATACTAAAATCACACCAATCATTCTTCTTCAGTCCACCCCTGAAGCCCGAACCTGAATGCCCAATCCCCACGTTCGAAACAAACTTCCCATCCGATGGTCCACAAATCCTACGAACAAGAGAGCTGTGCGGAGAATCGGCATCATTGATCAAAGTCTATTTAATCCAATGGTCCACCATGATTTCGGCCTGAACACTAGCACGATGAATAACACAAATCCAGACCCAAAAAAGATTAGAGCTCCTCAACCTATAGGATTTCAGGTCCGTCCAAGTGGTTAACGGTTGCTCTCTTTCTGGCCCAAAATCCGTTGGATGACTGAGGCCAAAAGAATCTGTGGACTGCAGCCATTCAAATGGCGAACAGGCTAAGCAGTGTTTTACTTCCGCAGTTCTCCTGAGCACCATTATTCCATCCTGACGATCCATCTTTCCCAACCATTCCATATCATTTCCTTTGTTCCTGATCCTCCCATGCTTAGATTGAGATCCACTATTCATTTTTGAAACCCTTCTGAAGTAGCTCATCTAGAACAACCCACGACCTCTGTTCCACTAGGAATTATATAACCATTTCACTTCTTCGATCTTCTTTTCCTTGAGTTTTAATGATTGGGAGATACCGTAGCCTAAGGACCTCCTCTCTTCTCACCTTTCGCTAGTCTTCCTCCTTCTCTCTGCTAAAGGTCTGGAAGTTTTCCATATCTTTGGCAGCCCGACAGAGACAATCATCACATAGGTTTCCTGGGTGTATCGACTCCCAAAGGTGTTGAGTACCACTTCCCTTACTAATCACTCCTTCATTCGCCAGATGATTATCCAACCTGTTTGCTTTTCTTTTCACATGGACAAAGTTGATGGTTCTTACGATTTGCAGGTGGGTGTGAATACGGTGAAAGACCCGCGATAGCCTCCAATGTTTCGACACTTTTTCGGTGTCGTTCAATTGCACATTTTCTTGGCTGCTTTGATCATCAATTCCGAATCAACTTCAATGATGAAATTGTGTGAATTTAAATTCACTAGGGTTTCCAGGCATTGCTTTAAGGCCATGAGTTCCGCCATGTTATTAGTGGCTTTCCCCAAGTGACTATGAAAGATCTCCTTTATGCATCCCTGCTCATCTCTTGTAACACCCCCAAAACTAGCTAACCCTAGGTTGCCCTTAGACGCTCCGTCCATATCGACTTTTAAGAAGCCTTGTGGAGGAGGCTCTCAAATATCCATACTTGCATTTTTTTGGCTCACAACCTTGTTTATTCCCTGTGGAACTATTGACTAGAGACCCAACTGCAGTAGTATACAAGCTTCCTGGGGCAGAGGGGGTTTCTCCAGAAGTTTCCACAACAAACCTCTGACTGTTTATTTGAGTTGTCATAGAATTTGTGCAATTATGTGATGGTGTGTGCTTGTCTTTCTCTTGAAAATCCTACCATTATTTTCTTTCCAAACATCCTAGATGACAAATCCTGGAACCAGAGTCCAAGCTTTATTGACGATTTCATTTCCTGAGAAGTTTTTCCACCAATTCTTCAAAGTGTTGGTGATGCTGAGTCTGTCTTGACTAGTATGCCTGAAGACTGAAGCCACCCAATCCCACACGGTGGAGTGAAAGGGTAGAGGCTAAGTAGGTGATCCATCGTCTCCTATTGTAGGCCACATAAAGGGCATTTGGATGGGCCGACAAAACCCCTCTTCAGCAGATTCTCCCAAGTTATAATTCTTTTTTGTTGAACAAGCCAAATGAACAACTTTATTTTCATCCAGTGAGGGTTCTGCCAAAGGTTCTTCCATACCTGATCAGGGTTTTGGTCATTAAACCCTGTGACTATTCTTTTAGCTTCTTTGTGGTTATGTTTTCCTTTAGTGCTCCTTCCCTATATTAGTTGTTCAGACAAGAAGGACACCAAAATCTTCCTTTGCTCCAAATCCCGAGCAAGAGAATCTGCCCTCGGCCTTCAAAGGGCTATCTTCACTGTGGCCTAAATCATTCCAAATTCTCCATTTACCATTATTCCTTACCTGATCCCAGAAGTCACTTACAATAAGTAATTTTTTTTTGTCAGTATCATTTTTGAGAGCGGCTAATTCATCCTTAAACAACTTGGGTTCTTGTTGCCAGTTTTCCTCCCAAAAGTGTGCCAAGTTCCAAGCTCGGATCTCCTAGAAACTATTCTGCTTGACAATACCTCTATTTTCCCAAGAAATATTCGAAATGTGGGAGCTCTTAATGCACCCTAGAATTTGGATGTGATTCCTCTACTGCCAATTATTTGCATATTTTTGTTTCCAAAGCTTAGCCCAAGGGGTTGCTGATTCCTTGAGCCACCTCGACCAAAGTTTAGCTCCCGAAACTCTACTAAGGGTTTTAGGGTCATGAAGCCCCAAACCACCATGGGACTTGTGTTTGCGGATCTTGTCCCAAGCTACTAAAGCCCATTTATTTTTCTCTTCCCCTCTACCCCATAGAAAATCCCTTTGAATGCTCCTGATCTGTTGCAGAACTCCTTTAGGAGCCGGAAGAGCTGAGAACATGAAAAAGGGAATAGCCTGCAAGACAGCCTGTGTGAGCACAAGGTGTCCTGCCAAATTTAAATACCTGCATGTCCATTTCCTAATCTTGTCCTGAAGCTTATTCATTATCGGCTCCCACACTCCCTTGCTTAGAGGTTTGTCTGTAAGAGGCATTCCCAGGTACTTGGAAGGTAACTGGTCCCTTTGAAACCCAAGAATTCTGGTGATGTTCCTCTGAATAGAAATGTCAGTGTTAAAGAAGAAAACTTTTGATTTGTTGAGGCTTACCTTTGTGCTAGCCACCATAGCAAAGTCGTTTAAGATTTGTTTGATCACTCTGGCTTCCCTGACTGTGGGTATACCCTGTAGCATCGTGTCATCCACAAATTGTTGGTGAGTATTTTCCACTCCATCCAGGGTAAGTTTGAGACCTTGGATTCTTCCTTCAGCATTTGCTATTTTGATCGCTTTACCTAGCCCTTCCATCACAAGAACAAAGAGGAAGGAAGAGAGTGGATCCCCTTTTCTGAGACCTCTAGAGGGTATGAAGGTTCTTGAAGGAGCACCATTAAGAAAGTTGGAAAAACTAGCTGTGGATACTAGTGCCATAACCCGTCTTATCCAGTTGTAGTCAAAGCCATATGCTCTTAGTACTGCCTTTATATAGGACCTACATAGCTTATTGTAAGCTTTCATTAGGTTGAGCTAAATGATGATACTAGCTTGTTTATTGCTTTTGAGAGAGTGTACCACCTCGTGAGCTTGGATGATGTTATTGAGAATTTGTCTTCACTCCACATAGCCAGTTTGCTCCTCTAAGACGAGAGCTGGAAGAATGGGCTTGAGGTTGTTGGTGATAACTTTGGAAATAATTTTGTACACCACATTACATAAAACTATGGGTCTAAAACCATTCGAAGTCATGGCTTTTTCCTGTTTTCGGATTAAAGCTATGAAGGAGGCATTAAGAGCCTTCAGAACCGATTTGGATCTTCTTGAGTCTTCAACCACCACAAGGATATCATGTATGACTGTTCTCCAACAAGCTTTGAAGAAGTCCACATTGAAGCATCCGGGCCTAGAACTTTGCCATTTTGCATTTCATTGATCACATCACTGACCTCCTCCTTCGACATTGGCTTGTTAAGATTGTGGTTGTCTTCTCTTGTGACCAGCTGAGGGATGTACTTTGTAAAGTTACTGATCAACCTAGATCTATCGAACAGAGGCTCCTCTACTATGTTGAGGAAGTGTTGAACAAGGACAGATTCCATTTCTTTGTGAGAGATGAGCTCTATCACTTGAGAATATTTGAGTTTTGTGATTCTGTTGTGTGCCCTGTGATCTATGGTAGATTTATGAAATAAATTTGTGTTTCTTTCTCCCTCTCTAATCCACTGCACCCTCGATTTTTGTCTCCAGAAAATCTCCCCTTGCATGCATCTATCTTCCCATTCTTTCTGGAGAGAATCAACTATATTTTTCCACTCCTCAGTGAAACCATCTGTGATGATGCTTTGTTTTATCTCCTGGAGTTTTTGCTCAACTTCCTTTTTAGCTTTGAAAATATTACCAAACTCCTTTTTGTTCCAATCTTTAAGCTTGGATTTGATGTGTTTAAGTTTTTGTTGGAGCAAGAACATTTTAGTGCCTTGAATGTTTAGATCCTTCCTCCACCATGTGTCAATATTGTTGGTGAATTTAGGGTGAGAGAGCCATGAATTTTCAAATCTGAAAGATATGTTTCCAAGTGTGCCCATAAAAGTGGCTTCAAGCTATATAGGCCAATGGTTCGAGCCTCCAAAGGGGAGGATAGAAGCTGACATGGCAGGGCCTGACAGAAGGAGGTCCTCTGAGATGAGAAATCTATCTAGCTTAGAGGCGATTTGAGAAGCCCCTCCTCTCTTATTGTTCCAGGTGAAGGTACCATTTAAAGCTTTAGTGTCCACTAACCCCATGTTCAGTATGAAGTTTTGGAAGGCAATGGAGTCTCTGCCTAGTTGTATGATATCCCATTTTTTCTCTGTGAGAGATCTAATCATATTGAAATCTCCTGCAACAATCCAGGGCACATCAAAGTGTCTCACTCTTAGCTCCTCAAGGGCTGTGAGAAGCTTGAGTTTGTCTTCTTGCTTTTGAGGCCCGTAGACATTTGTGATCATGTAACTCTCCTGATCCCCTAAAGGTTGACACACCAATGAAAGATAGTTCCTGGACTGCTTCAACATCCAGGATTCCAAATTTCTGGGGATCCCAAAGCCTAAGTACCCCCCCCCCCCTCGGTCGAGCATTTTTCTTTGACCTCTAGATAATCATACTTGATTAACCATTTGTTATGTATTTCTCTAATCTTTTCCATCGAGCATTTTGTTTCCTAAATAATAACCATATTTGTTTTTTTTTGTTTTATTCTATTGCTAAGATTTCTTTGTTTCCTTCTACTTCCTATACCTCTAATGTTCCAGGTTGTAATCTTCATTAATAAAGATTTGTAAAGGAACAAATAATGGGACCCTCATCTTACCTGAGTTATTCATGAGTTTCCCACATTCGTTCAGTAGCTCATTATGTATTTTTCTTCCTCTCTTCCTACCCGAGATCTTGGGAGATTGTATCTACAAGTCCTTCGTCATTTTTACCCCCTTATGCTCCAGCTTTCATGATTTCTTTTGACTCTAGAGCCCTTCGATTGTGATCTCCAAAGGAAGAGATGTTGAACCCTATCAAATTCCTCTTTTGGCAGGGAATCCACTCCTTTGCTGATACCTTGTTCCAGAAACTTCTCTAGATCTAAATTCTCCCTTTCTATAATCTCCTACAGTTCATGGTCCTTCGTTCCAACCTCACTTGGTGTCATCTCATGGTCCCTACTTATCTCCATACTACTTGGCAAATCCTCCTTTTGCTGGTTGTTCTCTGTCATAATTTCCATGCTTGCATCGCTTTCCTTCTCATTAGGAGTGATCTCCGATTCATGGTTCATTCCTTTGTTTCCAACTTCTTCTTCTGGGATCTTAAAACCATTTTGGCTCGGTTGCCTGTCCTCATCAATATTCTTTTGTTGCTACTTCCCACCTTTCCCTTTGCCCTTGGCCTTCGTGAAACCCTCAGGACTTTTATCTGTTGTCATTTTGATGTTTCTTCCCTTTTTTTTGTTGAGAAGTATCTGTATAGATGCCCATGTTCATGGCATTTATAGCACATAAAAGGGACATGTTCATAGTCCACTGCCTGCACCCATTCTTCATCATACACTTCTAAAATGATCGCATCTGGAAGTTCCCAAGACAAGTCCATTTCCACACATATCCGGGAAAAGGAGGTATATTTTCCTTTCAGAGTCGCATCTGAGATCTTTATAAAATGCCCCAATTTGTTGCCTATTGTCTTCAAAGACTCCAACAAACCAATAATCCAGAGGAAGGGAGTAGAGTCTGATCCATACCAGTGCCGATTTGAATTTTTCGCATTTTGGGACAATGTTCATCATCCATGGTCTCATCTAGAGGCCTACAGCAGCGTAGAAGTAAGGTCCTCCTTCGAACACTCTGTCTTTGTCCTCTAGGCTTGTGAAAACCACCGTGAAGAAGCCCTTGGATCCTAGGTGAGTGGATCTTTATCCATATGTGTAGTGCCTTCTCCGTCGGCCATATCCCCATGAATTTGCATATAACTGCATATTCCTTCATGTGATCTCTGTGTGCTTATAGCGTTGGGTCACTTAAAATGACCAGAGGAATTATGGTCGACTTGGGTTTGCAAACCCCGGTTGTGCTCACGGAAGCAGTTTTTAGATCATTGCCTCCTGTCCTCTTCTCCCTACTGGCTTCTTGCTGATCCCTTTCTTGCTCATGAGGTCTGTTTTTTCCCAATTTTTCCATGTTAATAGCCTATGTTGCCATCTCCATAGGTTTCTTGAAATGATGCATTCCAACATCCTTGCTTCTGTCCACCACTATTTGACTGTAGGAGGGAGCGACACTCCCCCTTGTACGTCCTGCCATGGTACCCAACGATACAACCCTAACGTCAACCCTAGCTCAGATTGTAGAGCAACAAAGGTTTCCACCTTTCGTTCCTCCTCTATTGTATCCTATTAAAATTGGTGCATAGTGTTTTTTCTACAATTTCCTTAATTATAAAATATGAAAATTAAAATATAACATATGAAAATTAATATATATACTATTAATCAATTAGATTATAATAAATTTAAATGAAGACATAGAGAATGATTAATTTATGGATGACCTGTAATTTTAATATAGCAAAAATCAATATTATCATCCTATGTAATAAATGGATATGCATTATGTATTGTGGTTATTTATTATTATTCTACATGTTTAATAAAAGTATATAGACATAGATATTTCATTGAAAATGGATTAGGTTTAATTAATTTGTTTTGGTACGTGAACTTTAACAAAATTTTCAAATAAAGATTATATTTAAAAGTATTTTAAAATGAATTCTAAGTATTTTATTTGTTAAAAATTATATTTTAAATTATATTTTAGAATAGATCAGAAGTATTATTACAATTTTTCTTCCCCCAATGTATATATATATATATATATATATATATATATATATATATATATATATATATATATATATATATATATTATAGATTTTTATTTGTAAAAGGAATCTCATTCAAACCTATGTTTAGATTGGAATCTAGGTTACAGTAAGTTATTTTTGACATATATTTTTCAATCCTCTAATATTCAAACTTTGTGCCTTGTATCAGCACTTCATCGAACCTTATCTCAATCTCACTACTTGACAACTTCATGACACCACATTTAGTATTCATCCCACTTGTCCATCCCACTGCGTTGAGAGTATTTATGGAGAAGTAGTAACATTGAGAAACTCCCCTATTTAATAAACCCTAAAGGCAAGATTCATTTTTATTTCAAGCACATGACTGAACACACCTAAACTTCGTAATGCTACTTAAATATCTAGTTATCAAAACCAAGTAACCCAAAGAAGATCCTTGGGGCACTTTAGAAACCATATGTTTAGCAATGGTTGAGAGTAAAATAACAAATAATGATTTTTTTAATCCATGCCACAAAGTATTAGTTTTAGAAGTGTAGATGATATCCTAATCTTAGATGTATCACCTTAACTAACTATGGTACTATCCAAAATAGTTGTTATTGTGATATGAAATTGAAAGGCTACATCCTCCCAAACTTAAAATCTTTACACACACACACACACACACACACACACACACACATATATGAATAAATTAATCCCAAACTTAAAACCTTTGCACACACACACACACACACACACCCACACCCACACACGCACACAAACACACACACATGAACAAATTATATTCTCATGGTTTGAAAGGAGGAAAAAATAGGTCAGCTTCCAAACAATTATTTGACATTATATTCTATGACTCATGGTATGGAAACTCTAGTAGTGCTATCATGATTTTTTGGTTTGAATCTTAATAATAACATGTTTTAGTAACCAAGAGAATTGTAAGAATCTATCTACAAACACCCAAAACAATAGTAGGTATCTCTAGAGCTCTTTCTTTAAACCATGTAGTCTATTTCTTGACACATGTTACAACATTAATAATTGCTAGAGGAGCTAGTCAGAAATTTTCTAATGATGACTAGGTGTCAATGACAAAGGATTCTATGACAGGATTATATAATTTAATATTAGATACTTAATCCAATATGTGAAAAAATGGGGATAAAAATATCCATATAGCTTTGAGCTAACTGGAAAAAAAGAGAGAAATTTGCACATTATATTTAGCCCCAAACTTGTCATAGATATGTGGTGCTAGCTCAAAAATCACATAGAGGATAAGGAGTCATGGTTCCACATATCTCTCCTCATTATCTGTGAGATAGTAGATGAAACAACCAAACTAAATTCCTAGTTGCAATACCATAGCCAACATATAAATGAAAGAGTCAATTGTAAATGTGATCATACCTTAACACTTATAGGGTCAATTAGTTTTGTAAAATTCAAAAATGAAATACCTACTCCTAGCTGGAGATCCCACTGCAGCTCATAGATCTTGGTTCCTACACAAAACCACAAACATACATGGAAATTTTTTTCCTCCACAGAAAGTAGATTAGTATGCAAAAAGACTTACTACAATAATGTGATTAAGCTTCTCATAACATAAATGGGTAAGATAAAAAGAAATAGTTTTTTGTTTTCTTTTTTTATTTTATTTTATTTTATTTTATATATATATATATATATGTTATAATGAAAATTTACAAGGAAATATACCTTAGTTGCAACATAAACTGTCCTCTAATGCCTTAGTTCTCCTCTTTCCCCTGATTACTAGAAAAATTGGTGCATTTGACACGCAAGGAAATACTATTCTGACGATATTCCACCAATTTCGCTGAGTTATCTCTATCTCGTTTCCCCCTTCAATCTTGAGAGAGTCGCACTAAATAGGCCTTTTACAAATACAAAATGATGAATGTGGACATGTAGAGCCATGAAATGTTAAGAATCTTATCCATTAATTTACCCTTATCCAACTCAAAGTAAAATGAGATGAACCAATCTCCTAAGGAAGGACTTCTTCTAAAACATTTACCTCCATTGCCACCAAGATGAAGGAAAGCTATATGTTGAAGTGGTAGGCTATATAACAATAATGGAGTAATGAGTGATAAGATGTTATTCTTTTTGGAGCATTGGGATACTATAGGAGCATAGATAAGGGGAAAGAGAAACACAGTCGAGCCAAGAACTGAAGATGATGGATATTAAGTTCCTTTTACTCACGTAAGGTGACAAAAAATGGATATAATATGGGGGGATAAAAATATTTCAATTATTAAAATCATAACTAATATTTTCTTTAATAATGTATATAGGGGAACAAGATTTCCAAATAAATCTACTTGTTAGACTTCATTTCCTCATTTACCTCTGCATTTCACTCCATCTGGCTGACACTTATTTTTTATTTCCCCTTTCACAATATTGGCCCAAGTGTCTATTAAAGTAGTTTTAAGAATTTTTGTGGATTAAAAAAGAATCCTACCCCCTAGGGGTGAAAGGCAGCCCAACCATTTTGGAATTGAGTGACATCTTCCAAAGACCCCACAATAGGAGTAGAAAATGGAAATCTAGTTTGTCTATCACTCTCCCATTTCAAAGCATGAAGTGGAAAGTTATTTCTTTCTAAGTGGCTAGGAAATGGCCCCACCTTTTTATTTTTTATTGTTTTCCAAGTGGAAGTGAGAAAGAAAATCACCTCCAATGTTATCACTAGTCATATTGTATCATATATTTGGCTAACTAACAATGGAGCATGGAACCCTTCGACAATAATGGAGCATGGAACCCTTCGACAATAATTTATAGGAGTAATGATACACACTCAACCAACTTCAATGTGGTGCAAAAGAGAAATGATATATAAATCCATTGAACTACAAAAAAAAATATGCCAATAAAGGCACCTATAAAGTTGTCCAATAAGCTTAAAGATGTCTTGAGTGGAACATATTCACCATAAGAAAACTAAAAATTGTTCACTATGCAACACTTTCTAAATGCAAAGAATAAAAATCCCAGTTGGCTAATGGCTTTACAAGTCGTGTGGTTTCCTCAAGAAGAATTCCTTGTTGAGTGGCTTTACAAGTGGTGTGATTTACTCCTGAAGAATTCCTTCCAATTGCCTATTTGAAATTCCTTTTATAAAGTTTCAGCACATCATCATGCTATGTATGGTACTCTGAATTTATTTATGGATATCTTTTAGGTAGTCAAAATGTCCATTATCACAACGATCTTTGTAATTTCAAACCCTTGAACATTCTTCCCATGCAAACTGATTAAATCCTTATTTGCATATTCTTAAAATGTTAATCTTGTTCATAGTGAATATCACGGTGCCAAAGACATGTGAGGAAGAAACCTATGGCTTTTCTCCTATTTCTATGTACGCGTAGACTAAAGATTAAATTTAATCAATCATAAAAACGGAGTCATAATTAGAATAAAAGGCACATCGATGGTACATGCTTTTTAAGACGACATTGAGGTAATTATAATTGGTCATCTCAAACTTGGTCATTTAATCTTTCCTAGAAAGGCATATCTGCAGAAAAATTTGGAATTGATACCCTCTTATATTTAAAGAAAAATATTGTGACAAACATTTAAAACATTAAAACTTTACGTCGTGCTTCAATTACTAGATATCTCGTAAAAAGTGCACAATAATTTATATCATATGTAACATAATTTTCAATTATATTAGATATTTGAATGCTAAGTAAACGATCAATCAAATATTAATCCATATTACCTTTTATAATAATTTCATTCTAATTTTAGGATGATTCCAAACTTATAAATTCAAACCTCAATGACACGAATAAACACAACCAACAAACAATCAAAATATATAGATTTGTCCTTGAAACATGGTTTATTGTATTTTACATCTTTATTGTACCTCGTAATTTAATTTCTTTATAACCTCCGCTTATGTTATAATAATTGATAAATTTATGTAATAATATTTTTTAAATTTAAAACAATATTAAAATATTTTACGATAAAAAACTTATTTTATATATTAAAATTAATATAAATTCTAATAGGTTTATTTAAATAATTTTAATAATCATTTTTATATTTTAAAATTTTATTTCAAAAATATAATAAAGAGTTCTGGATTACATCTGTGGTTTATATTTTGTGAGTTAGTAATTGGAGAACCCATAGTAATACCCATATTTTGTCAACGTTACAGGGATCCATTATTAGGACTATTCAAAAATAGCCCTGATAATGGATCCTGTTGGGATTTGAAATGCTGACAGAATATGAGTATTACTATGGATTCTCTAGTTACTAACTCAGATAATAAAGAGTTGTTCATTCAAAATGATGGTACAAGAAAACTCTTTTTTAACGAAAAATAATATATATATTTTTACATCTTTATCATGTCCAGTATATCGCCCAAATCAGAACAGAGAATTTAATGAGTGACTTTATATGTCTAAGTTTTGATGATGATATTCAAATTAATAATTTGATATTCATATATATATATATATATATATATATATATATATATATATATATATATATATATATAATATATAGTATATATATATATATATATATATATATATATATATATATATATATATATATATATATATATATATATAAGTTTTGAGTTATTGTTTTATTTTATTTTAAAAATTAAAATATATGGGATGGTATTTGGGGAAATTTTAATGATAGAAATTTATTTTAAAATTTAGAAACTCATGTTAAAAAAATTCAAATATTTAATGTATTTATATAGTTCTTTTTGTACTTTTTAAGATAAAATAATTTTATACTACAAATTTGTAGATATCATTTTTAAAAGAAAAAGAAATTGATGATTATATTTCTTTTTCTTGAGAAAAATCTGAAAAATTAACCCACCTACAAATATTAACACTTAAATTTTTCCTTAAAATAACAATAGATCTACTTAAATAAATAATTATTTAAAATAATTTATTTGAATAGATCACTGCATAAAGATATCCCCATTAAAATTAAAACCCCACGAAAATTAAATCTTGCGCACTTCACTTTCCACTAATAAATCCAAAGCCTTTGAAATATATGTTCTATCTCTATTATGCAACTTAACTTTAAAGATCTTCGATCGATCGATCGATCGAGATATATATATATATATATATATATATATATATATATATATATATAATTATAATGACACTTTGTTATTTTTAACATTAAATAATTAATTATTTTAACATTAATAGATTGAGCATTGTTTTCCCATACATATATATAGTTTTTATTTTTATTATATGTTTTCTTTTTAAAACTTCTAACATATATATTACATATATTTTTCTTAATTTGAAATACTATTTATTATAAATTTTATCTTTTACTCAACCTTTATTCGTTTTATAGTAATTTATTTTCATTAATACACTTTAATCATTTTCATTCACTATATACTTAGCCGATAAATAATTCTAAACTTAATATATATTATTATCTTTTTTTTTATTACCAAACATCTTACTATTCTCTTTATTTACCATGAAAATATTTTTATTTATTTTTCTCTAGTCGAGAAGCTCATCCTAGAACATTGTGAAGGCAATGTATAAGTATGTCTATCTCTCTTAAAATAAAAATAAAATATTCTCTAAAAAACATAATGTTGGCTAAATAATAATAAAGAATTGTTATGGATATTTAATTAGTTGTCCATTTGACCTAACATAATTTCATGTAAAGTAATTAGGAGCAAAAAAAATATGTGAGTAAGATGTTTAAACCTTATACTTTTCAAAAATATTTTAACACCTGAAACCAACTTTTGATATATATATATATATATATATATATATATATATTAAAAAGAAGTATTTTAATGTTATATGGAATAAAATATCCAATGTAAGTTATGAATAAAATATTTTAATATGAATTGATATTGATGTATACTTTAAAAATATGAATAATAAAGAAACCAGTTTAATGTGAGCGAATAAAATGACTCAATACACATTACATAATCTTAACTCGAGAATTTGAAATGTGATTTACTCGAAGATTAGTTCTCAATGAGTATGATTCAAGTTTGCATTCTCAATTCTGTAATCTTTATAACATTAAAAAATACAATTTAAGCAATAATAAATTACACATTCTTTTTTGCACTCTAAAATAAGTTTGCACTTAAAGAAATTTGATCCCTCTCGACTTATCTTAGATTCGTGTTTAAGCTGGATCTGTGTTGGTTGTTAAATTTGTGTTTAAGATGGATCTATGTTGGTTCTACAACTTAATGTGAAAGCTATGGATGTATGTAGGATCTATGTTGGTTCTACAACCTAGTGTGAAAGCTATGGATCTATTTTAGTTCTACAATGTAGTGCGAAAGCTATGTGCAAGTATGTTCACCCAGTGTGAAAGCTATGTGTGAGCTACGTGTAAGTATATTCTCTAGATAGAAAAAGCAATATTGGCTATAACAAAAAAGAAAAAAAATTATGCTATGCATATTTAATTAGTTGTCCATATGACCTAATATAATTTCATGTAAAGTAATTAGAAGTAAAAAAAAACTATGTGAGTAATATGTTTAAACCTTATATTTTTAAAAATATATTTTAACACTTAAGACCAACTTCATATGTATCTATATATACAAAAGAGTGTTAAAAGAAAAATATTTTAATGCTATATGGAATAAAATATCCAATGTAAGTTATGGATAAAATGTTTTGACATGAATTAATATTGATGTATACTTTAAACTATATTAATAATAAAAAACCATTTTAATATGATCTAATAAAATGATTCAATGCATATTATATAATCTTTATAACATTCAAAAATAAAATTTAAAAAATAGAAAATTATACATTATTTTTTATACACTCAAATAAATTTACATTTAAAAAGATTTAATCCCTCTCAACGCATATTAAATCTATACTTAAAATAAATCTATACTAATTTTATAAAACCATATATATATATAAAATTCACAATTACATTTCTCCACAATGTTGATGATCCTAACCTGAAATACCAAAATTCCAAGACATAAAATAAAAAAATTAAACACAAATGCATGATGAAGCACGAAGAAGTCAAGTGTTGTGTGATCAAATTTGCAAAAGCGTCTGATCTGAAATAATTTCTTGAAACGTTATAATATTCTTTTAAGCTAATTGTTGATCAATATAATTAATCAATATTAAACTTGAAGTTACTCGCATTTTCTTATTATTGTGTGTGTTTTCCATCATGTTACGGATATCTTACTAACGGTTCTTGTTTATGCATTAGCTTAGTATAAATTATAAGAATTTTTAAACTAAAGTTCAATGGTATGTTTTAATGAACAATTTTATAGCACTCGTAAGATATTTATGTCGAAATTTTTATCTTATTAAAAATTCTAAGGTTTTTTCCTACCTTGTATCAAAGCCAAGCTATAAATTCGTTTGAAACTTTTTCAAATGGAGGGTAAGGTAGTATTAGCATAGTTACTAAGAGTGATATTAAATGTTCTCTTGTAATATTGTGTTTAACCCATATCACTCGAATGTTCTCTTGTAATATTGTGGTTAACTTATAAGTTATGGCATCTTCTCCTCTTCTAGTTACAAATTTTACATGTCTTTTCCACATATTTATCTAATAATTAGAATATCTTTATATTTGTCTTTGATCTATCTTCACAATTTTTATTTTTTTTTGAATTTCTCATTTGTTACTCTCTATTTATTTATTTATTTATTTTATTTTATTTTTATTTTTTCTTCTGGATTGCCTCTTTTTTATCCTTAATTTTGCTCTTTATGTGGATGCTTCTTTCTCAATTTTCCTTCGTCGGTTACGTTCCCTAATTTATAAGGGAACATTCTCCACTTTCTTGCATATTTATCCACTTTATTAAAGGTAAGCTCCCACTATCTATATGTCACTTTATGAAACATATTTTGAATTTACCAATAACATCTATGACGGTAATTACAAATATTCTAACATCCAAACAATTTCATGTCACCAAACTAGAGTAAAAGTAAGCAAGGTTGTAGATAATGTGGTAGGATATTATTCATAAAGAGAACTTTGAACTTGTCATTCACAACTTTTGTTGTATTATTTTTGGAGTTACATGCACAAAAACTTTTCTCTCATCATATTTTTTTGCCCTTCGCCCATACACACCCTGTAATTAGAACCTAAATATAAAGAAAGAATATAATATTTTAGGTGGATGGCCTAGGGAATATTAGACACCCATATTTAGAGCTCAATGCATAAGTAAATATGATTCATACCCCTCCCATATTTATAGAGATTTATTTGCAACTCACTGGAGAACTAAATCTTATATTTGTTAGAAAATTACATTTTACACTGAGAAAAAATTATAGATATCTTTCCCTCCACCAAGAGCTTTAGGAACTAGCCGATCCAACCCTAGATGCTTAAGGGAGAATTATCTACTTTCGTGCATACTTATCATTGTTAGAGGTCGACTTCATGCTTGATAGCAATGTAAACAATCTACATACCTTTCAACTCAAGGATTGGTAGTAAGGACACAATCTATACCTATCATATCTAGCACCAACAATTGTGAGGAAGCCATAATTCATATATGGTAAACCTATAATTTTATATATTAGACAAATAAATAAATATTATCTCCTCATCCATACATGTATATATATTTGAATATATGATCAAAGTTGGAAGTCAAAAAATAAAATATCAATTAACTAGACTCAGGTTTCACAAATTGAAAGAAATAAATATATACTAGCCACAAGATGGATGAATACTAGCACCTTCTTCACTTTTGGTAGGACACAAACCAAACCTAAATTATTTTAAAGGGGAAAAAATAACTCCAATGCACTAGACAAAATTAAGCTCCTTTCCCTTGAGATTGAATTAGGGTTCTCTATTCTCAAGAAATTCAAGCCATAAGATGGATAATGGTTGGTGCCTTCATCTATGAAAATGGATTCAATGATACAAAATAAAGCTAGATTCTTTTAAAGGGAAAAAAAAATGTCCAACAAACAAGGCCAAATTAAGCTACTTAACAATGGTATCGATAATTCACTTCGTAATTATCCAAGGAAAATAAATAAACCAACTTACTTTAAATGCATTGTCCTACATTCACCATTAAAAACCTTTGAAGATATCAATCCACCAATAGAAATCCCTATCCCTAGTTACTCAACTAATATTCCATTGTATGTTAGTAGAAGGAGAAGTTAAAAAATGGATATATAATTCCTAACAATATTATACCAAGGGGGATTGACTTTCTTTCTTATAGAATGAAAAGTTGAGTTGATTTCCTTTTAATAAGGTTAAAAAATTGCCACACACTACCCAATCCATGATGCTCATAAATAAGGTCGCTTGTTGATCACAATTAAAACCATCACAAATTAAAAACATAATAAAGAGCCTTAATTAACCTACATGTGTGAGTAAAAGGCCAAATCAAGGTAAATTCATGCTAAAAAAAAGGTGTATGGAGAATGTCAAAAGGTGTTCATAAAAAAAAAGCCATATCCATCATGAAGAAATCATAATAATGAATAATTGACAATCATGAATAAAACATCAAGCTCTATTGTGTCAATGTCATGTCTCCAAACAATACTAAGATGACATCATAATGAAAGGAAGTGATTTCATTATCCAAGAAGGTGTAACAATCCATCCAAAAGGTCCTAGTCCATCATCATCTTCAAATGAACTCATCCATAGGTTAATTTCAATAACGAGGCTACAATGCTAGCCTAGGGGAATCCATTATGGTCCTAAAGTGAATTACCTATGGAGGGAATGTCCTAGCTCCAAAAAATAATGTTTATGGTATTGAGGAGACAAGATGTCATAATCAATGTAGTTGAATTATTGTATGGCCTAATGTGCCTCAAAGAGTGGGAAAGAACCGTCATCAAAATCCTTTGGTGAATACTCAAGATGGGTTAATATTCCTGTATGAAGCATTAAGGAAGCATGCTATGATACCTCAACAAATTTCCAGTCCATCCTAGGTAAGGAATCTAATAAAGCTCCTGGAATAAAGTGATATAATTTCTATAAGTAGTTTGTTGGGTCCCTATAATACTAGTGATTACCCCATTACTATTGTAGTTATACCCCTTATTTATATTGTTGTGCCCCTATTACCCCCATATTGTTATTTCTGTGCCCCATAGAATCCCTCTATTGTTATTTTTGTGGCTTTATATTATTATTGTTAGGTCGGCTGGATTATATTGTGACTCCCTAGACTCCTATATATAGAAAGGAGGTTTTGTCATTTGTATCATCCAAGAATTGTTCATTTATGTAATGTAAAGGAGGTTGCCCCCTCGAAGAGGCTGAATTCTAAGGCGTGGATCTCTCTTTTCTATCTTTTTGTGAGCTGGTTTCATAACATTTGGTATCGGAGCTTTGGATTCTAGGGTTTCGCTGCTCCAAACAGGTCATCGTGGCATTTTCGCTATAAATTTTTTTTCTGTGACGTTTCAGAAGTCGCAAAAAAAACCCATTTGAGAAGAATTGGCGCTGAAACTTGGGTCCGAATTTCAGAGCTTTTCTCGCGATATTTTCGGAGATATGATCTGAGGAAGTTGGTCTTTTTGCAGACTCCTGAATTACATTCAAAACAGGTGACCTGGGGAAAATCGTCATAACTCTCTCTCTGAGGATCAGATTGAAATTTCGTAAAAAGGTACAGAAAGAGGACGGACTGTAGTTTCTTGTGCGTGTGTTTCAAATTCAAAGGTTGAAACAGTGACTCGTGGCACATCGTACAAGTTCGCTCTACTGAACCAGTCTAAAAGCAAGTCACTGTGGGAGATTTCACATAACTCTTCCTTGGAGAACCCAATTTGGCTCAGACTTGTGGCATTGGAAAGAGGACACAGAAGGCTACTACAGGTAGCAATTTCAGAATTGGAGGATCCGAAATTACAGAGATACATCAGATTCAATATCAGGCTTCTATAAAGTGAAAAAAGGTGTGTAGTTTTTTTTAATTTTTGTGTAAGCTTGGTTTAACGGAATTCAAAGGGCATAGTAAAACTTTATTATCGGTAACTGATGCCCCGAGGAAAGAAAATGCAAACACCTAGTAAGGAACCTGAAAGCTCTAGCATGACTCATGAAGAAGAGGAAGAAATGCTACATGATATATCAAAATTACAAGAACAAGTGCAACAAATGTCATGCTCACAAAAGCTAACAGAAGCTAAGATAAGTGGCGTGGAATTTAAGGTAAATGGCGTTGAATCTAAGATAAAGGGAATGGAAGCTAAGATGGATGGCATGGAAGCTAAGATTGACGCTAAATTTGATGGCATGGATGATAAGATGGATGAATTGAAGAAGTTGCTACAAGAAAGGGTCACTAATGGTGAAAAGGTAGTAAAGGAAACTCATGATGAGAATAAAAGAAATGTTAATCATGATTCCATAGACTCTAATGTTGGATCGAAGACTCACCATGTTCCAAAAATCGATGTGAGGAAGTTTGATGGCAAGGATCCCGCCACATGGATATTACAGATGGAGCAATTCTTCGATCTCAATAATGTGCAAAACACACAAAAGGTACGTATGGCAACTTTATATTTGGAACCAAATCAGTTTGTATGGTATCAATGGCTTTGTTCTCGTAAACAATTTATCACTTGGGCAATTTTTACGGAAGAATTGATAGCACATTATGAGGATACAAAAAGCAACACTTTTTTTAGCCAATTGATAAGTCTCAAACAAAAGGGTTCAATAATGGAGCACATTGATGAGTTCCAAAAATTGAACATAAGGGTAAAAGATATTCCAGAGGAGCATAGGATTGATGTGTTCATAGGGTCTTTAAAGGATAATATCCAACATGATGTGCGCCTTTGGGAACCTGATTCATTAGAGAAGGCATTCAGGTTAGCAAGAAAAATGGAAAGCAAAATTATGGCAACTAGGAAGCATACCGTTCACAACTATAAAGACGGAAGTGTTGTTGCCCATAGTCTTCCACAACCTACAAGGTTGACACCACAACAATTGGAAGAAAAAAGAGCAAAAGGGCTTTGTTACAATTGTGATAGCAAATACACAAAGGTCATAAGTGTGCTGAGAAGAAATTATTCTACATAGATTGTGAAGGGGAAGAAGAAAAGGAGCAAGAAGGGTCAAAAGAAGAGGATATATTCCAGGAACAAAGCCTAGATGAAGAACAAATAAATCCGACCATATCTTGTAATGCATTGGCAGGAATTACCACTCCTCAAACCATCAAGATAGTAGGACAAATCAAGAAAAAAAAGGTAATAGTGTTGATTGATTCAGGAAGCACCCACAATTTTATTCATTGTAGGGTAGCAAAAGAATTGAATTGCTTCCTATATCTAGCACCAGAGTGTCAAGTGATGATTGCAAATGGAGGAACAATAAATTGTTCTGGAAAGTGCCATAATATCAAGCTATCCATGGGAGAATATGTATTGACTAGCCCAATGCTTTCCATTCCAATGGGAGGTGCTGATGTTGTGCTAGGAGTCCAATGGCTACAATCCTTGGGTACAATAGCTTTTAATTTTCAAGAACTTTTCATGAAATTTTCTGTGGAAGGAAATGAAGTTGAATTAAGGGGTATTGCAGGGAAACCAGGAAAGATAATCAGCTCTAATGGCATGACAAAGCTTCTAAAAAAGGAGCAAAGAGGTGTAATTGCACAATTATGTTCACTAGATGTTTCCACATTGGAATCATCTATTTCTCCAGATCTCCAAAAAGTCCTGGACAATCATTCCAAGGTATTTGAGACTCCCAAAGGTCTCCCACCTATGCGTGATCATGATCATGCTATTCATCTGATTCCAGGAAGTGTTCCTCCAAACATCAGGCTGTACAGATATCCCTATGTCCAAAAAAGTGAAATTGAACGTATGGTTGCAGAAATGCTAGAGGCGGGTATAATTCAACCGAGTCAAAGTTCTTTCTCAGCTCCAGTAGTATTGGTGCACAAGAAGGATGGATCATGGCGCATGTGTCCGGATTATAGGGAGCTCAACAAGCTCACTATTAAAGATAAGTTCCCCATTCCTGTTATTGATGAATTACTGGATGAATTGCATGGATCAATTTACTTCACCAAGTTGGATCTTCGTTCAGGATATCATCAAATCAGAATGAAGGTTGAAGACATTCCGAAAACGGCATTTAGAACTCATGAGGGTCATTATGAATTTTTGGTCATGCCTTTTGGCCTTACCAATGCACCTTCAACATTTCAAGGTTTGATGAATTCAATTTTCAAACCATTCCTTAGAAAATTTGTGTTAGTATTTTTTGATGATATACTAATCTACAGCAAGTCTTGGAAGGATCATGTTGAACATGTTGACAGGGTGCTACAACTATTGGAGGAGAAACAATTATATGCAAAAAGATCCAAATGTTTCTTTGGAGTCCAGGAGGTGGAATATTTGGGTCATATTGTATCTCATGAAGGAGTTAAGGTAGACCCTAGCAAAATTAAAGCCATTAAGGAATGGAAAATCCCCACATCCATAAAGCATCTGCGAGGATTTCTTGGGTTGACAGGGTATTATCGCAAGTTTGTTAAGAATTATGGGAGAATAGCAGCACCTCTAACAACATTATTGAAGAAAGATTCATTTTCATGGACTCCGGAAGCAACAAAGGCCTTTGAACATCTTAAAGAGGCAATGTGCCAAGCACCGGTCTTAGCTACACCAGACTTCACAAAAACCTTTATTGTGGAATGTGATGCTTCAGGAAATGGAATTGGTGATGTTCTAATGCAAGATGAAAGACCCATTGCTTTTGAAAGTCGTCCAATCAAGGGAAAGTTTTTAAGCAAAGCTATTTATGAGAAGGAAATGTTGGCAATACTCCATGCACTTAAGAAATGGCGACCCTACCTAATGGGAAGACACTTCAAGGTAAAAACGGATCATGATAGCCTTAAATACTTTTTAGAACAAAGGTTATCCTCTGAAGAGCAACAAAAGTGGGTCACAAAGATGTTGGGTTATGACTTTGAAATCATCTACAAAAAAGGGAAGCAAAATGTTGTGGCAGATGCACTCTCAAGAAAGGATGAGGATGTGGAAGCATTGTTGTGTGCCATTTCTATTATCCAACCAGATTGGATAAACGAAGCAAGGGAGGAATGGAAGAATGACGAAGAAGTGTGGGCACTTATTCGAAAGTTACAACAAGATTCCAGTACTTCTGATACATTTAGCTGGCAAAATGATTCGTTATGGTACAAAGATCGCTTATACCTCTGTAAGGATTCCCAGCTAAAACAAAAGATTCTTATGGAATTGCACACTTCTCCCTTAGGAGGGCACTCAGGATTTTTAAAAACTTACCACAGGGTTAAGAAGGAATTTTTTTGGGATGGCCTTAAATCAGATATTCAAAAGTTTGTGGCGGAATGTTTGGTTTGCCAGCAAAATAAAGTTGAAACAATTAAGACACCGGGTCTATTACAACCTTTATCCATTCCAAGCCAACGTTGGGAGGAGGTTTCAATGGATTTTATCACAGGTTTACCCAGGTCTGAGGGAAAGAGTGTCATCATGGTGGTAGTTGACAGACTTACCAAGTATGCACACTTTTGTGCATTATCACATCCATTTATAGCCAGTACAGTCTCTACTGCATTTATGGAAACAGTTCAAAAGCTACATGGAAACCCAAAGATTATTGTAAGTGACAGAGATCCCATTTTCACTGGAAATTTTTGGACAGAATTATTTTCTTGTCTTGGTACTCAGTTAGCTCATAGCTCATCTTATCATCCTCAATCTGATGGGCAAACTGAGATAGTAAACAAATGTTTGGAAGGATATCTTCGTTGCTTTGTATTTGATAAGCAGACACAATGGGTCAAATGGTTGCCTCTGGCTGAATGGTGGTATAACACTTCCTTCCATACAGCAACAAAAATGACCCCATTTATGGCACTTTATGGGTATCAACCACCATCCATCACATCATATTTAAGAGAAAATTCTAAGGTTCAGGTAGTGGAACATCACATCGAACATCAACAACAAGTCCTCCAACTCTTAAAGGATAACCTAGTGTTGGCACAAAATAGAATGAAACAACAGGCAGATCAACATCGCAGTGAAAGAAGTTTTGATGTAGGTGATTGGGTATTCCTACGGCTACAACCATATAAGCAAATGTCCCTAAAGCAAGCTAAGAAGGATAATAAATTATCACCAAAGTATTATGGTCCGTACAAGGTGTTGCAAAAGATTGGTACTATGGCATACAAATTGGAGCTTCCTGCAGCTTCTCGATTGCACCCAGTTTTCCATGTTTCATGTTTAAAGAAGGTTATAGGTGACAAGCTCCCAATTCAAACAATATTGCCAGAACTTGACGAGGAAGGAAAAATTATATTGGAACCGGAAGCAGTCACAGAAACAAGAACTCGACAGCTACGAAATCGATCAATTTTAGAGTATCTTATCAAGTGGAAGAACTTATCCGCTGAAGATTCCACATGGGAGGATGAGAATTTTATGCAGAAGTATCCAGAACTACTCAAGCATTGAGGACAACACTTTTTTGAAGGAGAGGGGCATGTTGGGTCCCTATAATACTAGTGATTACCCCATTACTATTGTAGTTATACCCCTTATTTATATTGTTGTGCCCCTATTACCCCCATATTGTTATTTCTGTGCCCCATAGAATCCCTCTATTGTTATTTTTGTGGCTTTATATTATTATTGTTAGGTCGGCTGGATTATATTGTGACTCCCTAGACTCCTATATATAGAAAGGAGGTTTTGTCATTTGTATCATCCAAGAATTGTTCATTTATGTAATGTAAAGGAGGTTGCCCCCTCGAAGAGGCTGAATTCTAAGGCGTGGATCTCTCTTTTCTATCTTTTTGTGAGCTGGTTTCATAACATAGTTCAAACCATATATGTATTAGAGTGGGTCATATTTAATGTAAAAAGGAATTAATGTACATCTCACAAGTCTCATATTCAAATTATTTTCTAGATTAATACTCGTAAACAAATTACCCCACTAAAATATGGGAGGGATATTACCATGCACTACTAAATGTTTCCAACCTCAAGAGGAGGAGAAATTCCTCAGCTGACCTATCAATCATAAGGTTCACGAGTGATAGGACATATAATTCTACGTTCACATAATATAAGAGGGAGAAATCACGGGACGTGAGTTACCCCTTTCTTTAGCTTATTTTTACTAGCTTTAAGCATGCTTTTTCTTCAGTGATTTTCCTTTTATTTTCATTCATAGCTTGGGTTACAAGATTCATTATATGCATCAATTATCTCTTTAATATGTAATGGTTCATTTCTCATCGAGGTTGGAACATTCAAAAGTTCTCTTATTTTTATATATCATGATAAACCAAGAAATAGGTGATCGATAATGAGGAAGATATAGGTGAGACTAGTTTTTTTTTTATGCACTTACACTCTTTCAAAACATATTTAACCTTTTATCGTTTTCTTTATGATGTAGCTACATATAATTTTATCTTTGTTTCTGCTACATAAAATTTTCAGGTTCAAGCTTATGAGCCCCTACACAAGGATGTGGTATATAGGAACAGATAAATGAAAAAATAAATTAACCAAATGGAAGAGGGGAAATGAAACAAGGGAAATGGTGGAAACCGATATTTAAGGGTTTCCATTGACATGAAACCTCAAATAGTTGCTCAATTCATACCCCTCCTAAACAATGGAATAATAAGGATAAAGGATGGCCCCACTAGACTATGGGTGGGCAATAACCACCATAGTGAAATAGGGGAACAAGGATATAATACAAAGAGGTAAATTATCTAATTAAACCATTGATGCAGACTAAAATTCCTTTAACCACTAAATGAAATGATCTAAATACATGTTTTTTTAACATACCTCATTTTCGATGACTTGGCATCATTGTGTTAATGGGCTAGATTAAATAAATAACTAGCAATAGAGTAGTTGAGAGGAAACTAAGAATGGCTATTTGTAGATCAAATTGTGGTTGTTGGATGGAATATCCAAAGAAAGTGAGCATAAATCTCTCTTAGGGGTTAATCATAGGATTGTTTGTAAATGGGAATTTATGAGGGTTTTGAAGTCTCCCCACCAAGTTTCTAAAGGATCTCATTCTATCCTAAGTTTTTCCATATGGATTTCCCACCAGGTCAATGCATGACCCTCTAACTTCAGTCTGACAAATGGTATATTTTTCCCTTTATATGTATTTGAACATTAAAATAAACTTGTAGGTGTTGCAACAAATGATTTAGTTTTGATGCATATCTCTCACCTTGGTATAGAATTATGCCCACACGATTTGCTTCCATCATGAATATGGACTATGAAGGGATCAAAACACTCAAACTTTGACATTATTTCCATGTTATTGAATCATCACCTCATTTTCTATGTCTTAATTATCTTAGAATTTCCCTTCTGATCCAATATCTATGTTAGAACATCTTGCCTCTCTTAATTGTCCAAGCTTGATCTCTAGATTTTTGACGAGGATGTTCATATTGTGATCAACACCAACAATTAATGATTCCACCCTTGTAATTATATGTTCTAATATATCTTAGGGCTTATTGTCAATATATTAGTCAACCATCAATACAATTCTATGAATTTATTCATAAATTAGTTCTTAAATCCTTACAACTTACAACAAAACCACAAATAAAATTGCACTAATATTAATATTACCCATAAACTACCATCAATATTTCACTAGATTTTTTTTTAAAACATATATAATGAAAGAATTGAACTCTTTTCTATGATGATTCATTTCCTTTAGATCCTATATTCTTTAAATACTATTTTTTATGCTTAAGTGTATGAAATAATTGTTGTAGAAAATGGAGAACATAGAAACTACATATGCATGTACACAGGCACCATTAAAAAACACAATATTTTTACCATTGGAAAACCATATGGGAGAACACTGAGCTAGAAGATGAGGTGACTCTTTCTTATTTTCTCTAGTATTCAAAAATGAAAATAGAAATATATAGGTACTCTCTATGGAGTTACATGACATGTGGCCTATAACATTTCTACCAAATATTAATTCTCTTTCTTATTCTCTCTAAATTCCCACCCTTGTTTCCTTCCTTAACTATAGAAAAAATATAATAACATAAAAAAAAACCCCTTCTTCTCCTAGAAACCAAATATGTAGCATTACTCAAATCTCATGTGGGGGTAAGGCTTTTACATCCTCACACCTCAACTAGATCTATGGTTATGGAAGATCTAGAATCTTACTGAAATTACAGATATGTCTAGTCATATATGCATTAGTGGTGTGCTTTCATGTTAGTGATGTCAATAAGGAAGGTAAACATGTAGCAGTTATACATATTTCATACGAGATTTGATTCATTTGATTCTTTCTGTGGAAAATTTTAGGCGCTAATACTTGTAGGTGGGTTAATTTTGCACACCTTTCCAAAAAATCGTATTCTCCAATTTCATTCTTTTCTAAAAATGGTTCACCCAAATTTTATAGTATAAAATTATTTTATCTTAAAAATTTCCAAAGTCTTATAAATATAAAATCATTATTTAAAAAAAAAGTATGGCCAAGCATTTTACATATTGCATAATATGGACTAGTATGATTTGCCAAAGTTTCTAAACTTGAAGATAAATTTCCATCCTTAAAATTTTTCGCTCATTCTTGTGTCATTAGAAATGTGTTTGAGTGTATACCAATGTCAAGGGGTCCTAGTACAAGCATGGAATTTTTTACACAAAAAAAGTCATTTGATGTTTCAATATACCTTTTGAAGATTTCAAACCCCAATTTTCCAAAAGTGGATATGCCATTATAATGAATGTACAGGGTGTTTTTTTTGGGGGAAGCTTTGGAGCGAAGAACAGCTAGGGTTGGAAGCTTGCAGGTGCTGATCTCCATGGTAGGGCAAGGAGGAGGGAGCTATACCCCCTCCTACAAGCACTTACCAGTCGTGGTAAGAAGCCAATGGAGGAAGTCAGAAGAGACGACGAGGGGGAAGAGAGCAGGGAAGAAGACAAGGATGGAGACAAACACTGTGAGAATAAAAGCACAAAATACAAGGAACAAAATGACAAGGAAAAGGGAGCTAAAACCAAGGCATAGAAAGGACCCTGTAAGCCCAAATCTGAGGTTACACCAAGGGTGGTCCTGAATGATCCTGTGCTGCAGGCACACATGGACCACATGCGAACTTATGCTATCATTTGTAAATTCATGGGATTATGGCCCATTAAAAAGGCTTTACAGACATGGATTAATTACCATTGGAAACCAAAAGGGATCATTGACCTACATCTGGGGTCAAAAGGATTCTTTACAGTGGTATTCACTAATATTGAGGATAAAGACAGAGTGTTTGAAGGAGGGCCTTACTTCTATGCAGCAGCTGGCCTCTATATGAGGCCGTGGATGATGAACTTTGTCTCGGAGCGGGAGAATTTCACATCTGTTCTGGTTTGGGTAAGACTTTACTCCCTTCCTCTTGACTACTAGTAAATAGAATCATTAAGAGCTATAGGTAATAAATTAGGACGTTTTTTCAAGGCCTCAGAAGCCACTAGAAGAGGAAAATATATGTCCTTTGCACGAATCTGTGTGGAAATGGATCTCTCCAGAGCTCTTCCAAATGAGTTGATCTTGGGAGTTTTGGATGAAGAATGGGTGCAAACAGTAGATTATGAACATATTCCATTTAGATGTCACAGATGTCATGAGCATGGACACTTGTTCAGAGATTGCCCTCTCAGTAAAAACAAGAATAAGAGCAGAGCTTCCACTATGAAAGATTCGAAGAGCTTTCAAAAAGTGAGCCACAGAGGAAAAGGAGGCAAAAGGGGTCTTAGGCAACATCAAGCCGAAGGGCCTCAAGTTACGCAGAATAGGTTCCAAGTTCTCCTGGGGGAAGAAGAGGCAATAAAAGTAGATCAGGGCATAGAGGTAATCCAGAGGATAAGGAGGTAGACGAGGACAAAGACCAACCAGAGAACAAAAGCATACAGGAAGAGGCCATGATGAGCGATGTAGAACTGGATATGGGCTAGGAAATGACCCAGAGTGAAATGGAAACGGAGGATCAGGAGCCACAGGAGATTTTAGATAAAGAGCACCTAAATTTGGAAGGGTTCTTGAAATAGGGAAACATGGGAGGGTTGGATTTATTACCTCAAGAAGAGTTCTCTAGAGTATAGCAACTGTACTTATGGAAAACCCAGGCTAGTGGGGTGGAAAGGCTAGGAAACACGGAAAAACATGGCAACGAAGGTGTGAAATCTATAAAAATCACACCAGGACTAGCACCTCGAGGCCCAGGAAAGAAAAGAGGCAAAAAAAAGTAAAATGAGTTGCTCATGGAGTGTGGTAAGCTAATGATAGATTCGGGTAAGATGAAAGACCTAACCAGTTACTCTTTCACTAATATTTAATGATGAAGTTCACTTCTTGGAACATCAGGGGTCTAGGCAGTAAAAGGAAGCAACGATTACTTAGTAACATAATGAAACAAGAAGCTCTAGATATTATATTTATCCAGGAAACTAAATGTTCTATACAAAAAATTAAAGAAATTCATAGTAAATGGATCAGTCATTTTGAGTTTCTAGAAGTCAAGGCAGAAAATACAACAGGTGGCATTCTTACTCTTTGGAATCCCCTAAAGATTGGTATAATAGATGCTGAAGCCTCCAGAAATTATCTATCATTAGTTATGCAACCTATGGGGGATAGGGAGATCTATCTAGTAACGAATGTTTATGGCCCTCAGAAAATGGATGAAAAATTGAGACTCCTTGATTCCCTAATGGATCTCAGAGAGAGATATCTTGGGATTCCATGGATTTTGGGTGGGGACTTCAACATGATCAAATCACTATTGGAGAAAAAGGGGGGCACCAGAGCTCTCACCAAAGATGCCTTAGCTTTTCAATCTTTCTTGGACACTATGAAACTGGTTGACATTGATACAAGTAATGGTCACTTTACTTGGAACAATAGGAGAGGAGGAGGGTCTCTAGTGGCCTCAAAGTTAGATAGATTCATCATACTAGAGGACCTCATACTCAATGACACTGGAATGGAAGAAACAATTCTGCCCTTTGGAGACTCTGATCACTGGCCAATTCAACTAGAGATTAGGGGCGTTGGTACTCCCAGGAATAGACCTTTCAGATTTGAGAATATCTGGCTCACCCATCTAGATTTTATCAACAATATTTCAAGTTGGTGGTCTGAAGATCTGCATATTTAGGGTACAAATATGTTCCTTCTTCACAAAAGACTAAAACATATAAAGCTCAAGCTTAAAGAATGGAACAAGAAAGAGTTTGGCAATATTTTTGAAGGGAAAAAGGTTGTTGAAAGCAAACTCCAGATACTCAACCAATCCATTAACAGGGTTGGCTTTGATAAAATCAGCAATGATAGAGCCACCATTCTTTAGCGCGAGTGAGAGAACTTATGCAAACAAGAGGAAATATTCTGGAGACAAAAATATAGAGTGCGACGGTTAAAGGAAGGGGAAAGAAATACCAGATTTTTCCACAGGTCAACCTTGGCAAACCGGGCTCATAATAGAATTTCCTCGATTAAGGATGAGGAAGGGAAACTAGTTAGTACCCATGAAGAAATTGAAGTTGTTTTAGTTCAACACTTTAGGGGGATTGCACAGGAAAGCATTCCAAACAGAGAGCCTTTCATTAAGGATATTATAAGACATATACCAAGACTAGTGTCCAGAGAGGATAATCTTAACCTCAACAAGCCAGTAACTGAAGAGGAAATCAGTGAATTCATCAAGGAAATGCAGAATGGTAAAGCATTGGGTCCTGATGGTTTTAATGTGGACTTCTTTAAAGCATGCTGGAATATTGTTAAACAAGATATTCTGAATGTGGTAGAAGATTCCAGGGGGAATAGAACGATCCTGAAGGCCCTCAACACCTCCTTCATTTCACTGATCCCTAAACAAGATAATTCTCTTACTCCTGATAAGTTTCAACCCATAGAATTGTGCAATGTGGTTTACAAGATTATATCCAAGGTTGTAGCTAATAGACTCAAACCTCTTCTCCCCACCCTAGTTTCTGGGGAGCAATCTGGCTATGTGGAAGGTAGAAAAATTCTCAACAACATCATTCAAGCACAGGAGGTGGTGCACTCACTGACTAGCAACATGAAGGCTGGAATGATCATGCAGCTGGACATAGATAAAGCCTATGATAAGTTGAATTGGACCTATATCAGGAGGGTTCTTATGGCTCTTGGATTTGATCATAATTGGGTTAGATGGGTCATGGCTTTGGTAACTTCTTCTAGCTTTTCAATTTTGGTAAATGGCTTTCCCACAGAGATTTTTATTCCCTCAAGAGGCCTTAGGCAGGGAGATCCATTGTCTCTCTTTCTCTTTATACTCATGATGGAAGGTCTTGGTAGATCAATTAAGAAAGCAAAAGCAGAAGGCAAAATCAAGGGTCTTCAACTTTCTGAGAATGGACAGACATTGACTCATCAACAATTTGTGGATGATACCATGCTGCAAGGAGTTCCTACAGTCAAAGAAGCTTTGGCATACAAACAACTTCTAAATGAATTTGGTTTGGCCATATGTATGGAGGTTAATCATTTTAAATCTAAAATCTTTTTCTTTAATACTGATATTGCTGTAGAAAGGAATATATCCAGAATTCTAGGCTTTCAAAGAGATTCTCTTCCTTCGAAATATTTGGGAGTCCCCCGTACTGCTAAACCTCTTCATAAGAGTATCTGGGAACTGGTGATTAATAAGATGCAGGATAAAATTAGGAATTGCACCATCAAATCTTTAAACTTGGCAAGGTAGGTTGGCGCTTACAAATACTGTTCTACAATCTAGCCCAG
Source organism: Pinus tabuliformis (assembly GCA_031772625.1). Taxonomy (NCBI): domain Eukaryota; kingdom Viridiplantae; phylum Streptophyta; class Pinopsida; order Pinales; family Pinaceae; genus Pinus; species Pinus tabuliformis. Next base: position 512,009,197 of record CM062808.1, on the reverse strand, counting down.
TTTTTATGCTTTCAGCACTCCCTATACCAAAAGGAGTATTACAACAATTCAGAACTATTCAAAGAGATTTTCTCTGGGGAAAAGGGGAGAAAAAAATAAATGGGCCTTAGTTGCTTGGGAAAAGATTTGCAAACCCAAAATTCAAGGAGGTCTGGGTTTGGATGATCCAGAAGTTCTAAGCAGGGCTTTAGGAGCTAAGTTATGGTGGAGATGGGTCAAAGAACCAAAGGCCCAGTGGGCTAGTATCTGGACAGAAAAATATGCCAGTACTTGGGACAACAACAATCATATAAGGATGTCTGGCAATATAAAGGGCTCACACATATGGAATAAGGCCTGGGAGAACAAAGGCTTAGTTCAAAAGAATAGCTTCTGGGAAATCAAAGAGGGGGATTTGGCACTTTTTTGGGAAGATAAATGGCAAAAAGAACCAATATTGCTAAATGAGAAATTTTTGGACCTCAAAAGAGAGACAGATATCAAGGGGTTATCACAGGTCAAATATTTTTGGGACCAAAATAATAATGAAAGTAAATGGAGAAGATGGATAAATATGATTTATGAGGAAGACAACCCATTGAAAACTAAAGCTGAGGCTCTCATGCGGATACTGGAACAATGGAAGATCTTACTGACTGGGGGGCATGACCAATTGAGGTGGGGCAACAGCAATGAGGGTACCTTTAATCTAAAGGAAGCTAAGCGCAAAATCCTCGAGATGGACTCTCTTGCTCTGGATAGAATATGGCAGAAACTGTGGAGGCATCAAGGCTAGATGAAGATTAAACTCTTCATGTGGCTTGTTTATCATAAGAGAATTCTAACTTAGGATAACATAAGAAAAAGGAGTGTGCTGGGGCCTTCCAGATGCCTACTCTATGAAGCCCAAGAAGAAATAATGGAACACCTCCTCAATAATTGTATCTTTACCTCTAGTTTATGGGATTATTTTGCAAACATCTTCCAAAGGAGCGACATGGATAGAGGGTGCATCTTCAACAACCTAACCAAGTGGAGAAATAATGACTTAGATAATGAAATTCTTGGTACTACATGGGCTCTTACCCCTAGCTTCATTATTTGGAATGTTTGGAAAGAAAGGAATAAGAGAATTTTCAAAAATGAAAAAAGATCCCTCCAGTGTCTTTTGAAGCAGACTTTGACTCAACTTAAAGAGACGGTGGGTACCATAGTGTGAAACACCCCTAAAAATCAACCCTTAGATGTTGACTTGAAGATTCTGGGACTGTTGGGTATGCAGGGGCTTATGTCGCAGGGCCTGAACAGAAGGGTTTTGGCTAGGGTTTCTAAGTAGGAATTCTGGCATCCTCCCCCTTTGGGCTTTCTGAAATATAACATAGATGGGGCTTCTAGAGGAAACCCGGGCAATGCAGGATTTGGAGGGGTGTTAAGGGACGATACTGGTAACATCCTTTCAATCTTCCATGGACATTTAGGTAGAGCTACAAACAACATGGCAGAAGCCATGGCTATGGAGCAGTGCTTAGATCTCCTGGTGCAGGATAACCGGCAGAATGTTATTATCGAAGCTGACTCTAAGATTATTATTAACACAGTCAAAAAAATTAGTTGGGGCTCACAACCGGAGAAGGTTTCAAACCACTGGAGGCTGATCCAGGTCTTTCAAAGGATCCAGATCCACCTCAGAGGCCTACACGTGATCAATTTTAACCATGTGTGAAGGCAGGCTAATAAACTTGCTGATCTACTGGCTAATCAAGGTGTGAAATGTACCAGGTATAGGGTTACGATGAGCGGGCATAGGTTGCCTCAGGATAATTTCATGGATCAGTGTGACACCCAAGCAGTCAAGGATATGATGGTGTACCACACCAAAACAATGGAAGCTCTGTCCAATAATTTGGTTGATTTATGAGGTGCAAGTTTTACCTTTCTCGTTTATTCTTATGTTGCCAGGAGGAGTCTACTACCAGAGTAGTTGTTTGGAGGGAAGGGGTAGTTCGATGCTCAGGCTCACATACGACGGCAAAAGCAAAAGTGGTAGCTGCTGGAACTCGGATTCCAACGACGAAATGAATATTCCTAATATGCTGTCAAATGTTGCATTTCCACTAGCGGAGTGGTTTCTGGTATATCGGGGGCCTCTCGGGTGGGAAGTGGTTTTCAAAATTTGGGTGCGATCACACTCCTTGGGTGACACGTGGCTATGGGGTGGTTTTGTTCTCCACCCTTATCGCATGTTAAACAACAGCTCCTTTGCTCAGTGCGATATGATCCTCCGCCGTAGGATCAAGTCTGGCAGATCTACGACTGTGATCTATCGAGCTTGTCTGTGGGGCCTCATGGTTAAAGGGTGGACTTCTAGACGGCGCGATATTCACCTCCACCGTTGGATTAATTTTGGAGAATCGACGTTCAGGAATCTGTCGCGTTCAATGGTGCTTCCAAACAGTTTTTTGGCACGAGCCTTGGCTGTACTCCGGTACAGTTGGTGGAAGCTAGGTGTTATGAAGGTGAAATGTATCAGGCTTTCTCCTCCTTTTGCTGATTGGTCGGGTTGCTTATGTGGCCGTCGTACTTGTTGCCTTTTTGGGTGGTGTAGTTTGTGGATTAGGGACAGAGTTTTAACACTTAACTCGTGACTCTAGGTTCCTAAAAAGTAGGGTTTGTTTAAAATCCATGTTACCATGTGGATGGTTGTATTCTATGTAAATACATTTTTGTTTTAATTATTATAAAGGTACGACTCTTGCTTCAGCAAAAAAGAATGTACAGGGTGTTTCCTCTATTTTTTTAGACTCTAAAACCATAGAGATAGATAAGAAATAATAAAATTATCCAATATATATCCATCACTCTTACATATCACCGTATAGAAATGTTGTTTTTATACACATATATTTAGTCTCTAAAACAAAATATGCGTCTATAAATAATATGTACCAAATATATATTAACACAACAACTTGATAGACGATATCACTTAAATTTATTCACTTAACATAAAAATATCCATTCACAACTAACATTTTTTTTTTCCTTTCAACATTGGCTTCTAAAACTATCCTTTTTAGAATACTCATATACATCAAATGTGTTTCTATCCATCAAACAATGGTACCATGTCTCGTGTACCATTCCTTCTAAGTGAAATTATTTCACCATCCATGTCTAGTCTTCACGACTCCTTATATTCCATATCCATTTCCTCTTTCATGGTTATAGTCCCATGGGTGTTAACAAGTAAGAAAATTATCGATATAAAATTGGGTGGACAAAAATTATCCATGTATGATTATCTTCATTCCATAATTGACCATATGATTAAGGTGGATTTTATTTCTCCTCTTCTAAACTCTTTGAACCCTACTTCTCATTAGGTCCATCATGAACATATCGTTCATTTTATACATTAATTTTGTCTCTCTTGGATGGTAGTTATAACACTAACTACTCCTCTTCCTCTTTTAGTTACATAACCATACAAGAAGGATTTACATTTTTTGAAATAACATTTTGGATATACAAATTTCTCCCAACATATGATATGAATTCTTACACCTTTTCATACCAACACTATATCCAATGAAGATAGATTTCATATTTTTTTATCCAATTTTTACCATTTATTGTTAGGTATATCATCATATGACTCACAACCAAAAATATGAAGATGAGGTGAAAATCTTTTCATGAGATAGACCTTCATCGTGGTATTATATATTCTTTTTGGTGTTAAAGATATATTAATAATGTAATATGCAATGGAAACAACTTCTACCTAGAACATCTTCTTTAATCCTTCTCCAATAAGCATACTCTTAACTCTCTTATTTTCCATCAATTTATATTCATTCATTCAATAAATCCATTTAACTAAAAGGGTATATGGAATTGTGTGATGTATTTCAATATCATTTTTTATACAAATGTTATCAATGTGTACAATTTTTTTTTCACTACAATTATCAATCCTTAACACCTTAATCTTCTTACTAAGTAAATTTTCCAAGATAATTTTATACTCAAATAGAATAAAAACCTTGAATTCATTTCTATCAAAATATAACCATGTCCTAATAACCATCAATGAATGACACATAATAAAAAGAATTAGAAATCAAAGGATCTTTAATTGGACCAAATATATTCAAACAAATTAATATCAGTAACTGAGAATATTTCTAGGAACCAAAACAAAAAAATGGGTATGGTTCTATTTTCCATGTATCATTGCTCTCAAAATCCAAACTCAATTGAGCAACCATTCAATCCATTGACAATATTTTTGTATATCACTGTTCATGAACCCTTCTTAGTTTTATGGGACAATATTTTGTCGCAGAACATTTTTTCCTATAGATCACATGTTTTCCAAATAAAGTTATGGTTTAGATACTCATAAAGCATGATCATTAGAATTTGATAAAGGATACAATCAAGAAGGTGTATACACTATAGATATTTCCATTGTCGAATTCAAATATCTTATACATATATTAGTGCAACATCGATATTGAAGAGATTTTTCATGCAAATATTTTTTTTATCACCATAGGTCATTAAGATGTTTTACATATTTTCTTAAAGAAATCAAACTTGAAAACCCACATCATTAAGCCTCCCTATACATATTTTAATATATGATGGACCAAAAATGTGGAAAAACCTACTAAGCCTCTTTACTTTTCTTACAAAATCTGATCAGATATCTACAATGACCAATTATTATTGTAGGAGTGTCATCACCAACCTATAACATCCCACTATCACATTCCTCATACACTAAAATAAATGATGATGAAAGGTTATATGGGATGAAGTTATAAATTCCATCAACAATGCACCATGGCTTATGGGTTGCCAAAACTACAATAATTGCATCTCCATCATGCTCATGATAATGATTTTTAATATTTTCATTAAAATAATTCTTCACCTTCTAATTCCTATTTTTTCTTCCTTATACCCTCTTTTTAAATGTTGTGCCTTGAAATACCTTCAAATATTTTCCTTGGAATCTTGAGGATATTATGTCTCTCACAAGTTTTGGATCTCCCCTTTCTTCTCTTCTCGTATTATCATTAAACATTCAAAATAAATAAAGCATCATTAGAGAATTCATATTTTTTTTCTCACAACCTTGAAGAGTAAATCAACCACAAGGTCTTTAAGCACAAATGTCGTTAATTCTTCTAATGGTTAATTCTTCTAATGGTTATAACCATGTTTTCACGAATTTAAAGAATAATATAAAAAGTGATACAAAAATCCTCCTCATCCACTTTCACTCCAACTAAGATTAATTAGGTAACAATAGTATAATTTCACTGCACACAAAAATCTAATGAATCGTTCTTAAGGCAAACAATTTTCTCCATAGAACATTTTTATTAAACAAAGATTTATTTTGATACAAATCCCTAAGGTTCTTGAAGAGAGTTATTTAAATCTTTTCTTTATAATCATTCAACCGTAGTCTATATTATCCAACCCCGATATATGGCACAACCTGATTTAAACTGTTTTTGGTAGGTCAGCACAAAAATGTTTTCTATTAATATGAAAAAAATTATTTACAATGAAAAAATATAGAAGTCCAAAGAACATTGATCAACCATATTTCAACAAGTGACAAAAAAAAAAATATATATATATATATATATATAAGTCTAAATTCCACTGAGCTCAACCTGATTTATCAAATGAAATATATATAAGATATATAATACCATACAATAGATCACGTCGTGAAGTATATGTTTTCATGCTTATTTAGATCCACACATTTAATTGAGAGATCAACTAAATTTATATCATTGTTACAATACTCCAAACTATTATTTGTTTATCTTTATTTAGATCCAAAACATTAAATTGAGGGATCAGATAAATTTACATTGATGTTATCGTAGCACTCCACATTTTTATCTATTTACATTGATGTTGTCGTAGAACTCCACATTTTTATCTATTTATCCTCATTTGATTTGCAATATTTTGAAAGTAGATAACTAGTTTTGATGCTCATTTGTACAGTGAAAACATTAAAAGATTAAGTATATATTAATTTGTATGGTGAAACCATTAAAAGATTAAGTATATATTATATTAATAACACGTTTATCATAATGAAACATGAAATTGATGATTATGGTGTTCTATTAGTCCTTGCCTTTTGCAGTATTATAGTGATCGCTTGATGGTTGATTATCAATTAGTTCATCTTTTCACTAATTTATTTTTTGGCCTATGTAAATTTAACCAAATTTTTATATTTGTAATTTCATTTCATTCCATTTTAATGAAATTTTCGATAAAACATTCCATGCGTTACTGAAAACTTCACGTTTCCCATGCAACAAGGTTGCAACAACTTTATTTTATCCAAAATAGGGTTTGGCAAGGTTTTCTAATATCAAAAGTTTCTCGTATCCAAATTTTTATCATGGAAAGGTTTTTTATATCCAATATTTTTTTTTATACCAGGAAGCAATTTCTTTATATCCAAAGTTATTTCCACATAGTTACTGCTACATGGCTATCTGCATGCATATACATCTGGTATCGAATGCTAGATGCCATTATTTATGTATTTATTTAAGAACTCTAATGCGTAACTAATGAGGAGGAGCATAAGAGGAGTAGTTAAGCATTGAGTTTCTTTTCCCTACAACTCAAGTCAATTCATAATAGAAAGAAAGTATACCTCCATTGATGAACCATTTGGAAGAGATTTTGGGAAGAGGTTTTGTGGATATCATCATTAGCACAACAATGTACACAGCATCATCAACACCCGGACAGAGCATTTAAGAAATTTTGAGGCAACTCTTTCTCTCATACACTTTCTGCAACCCTGAGCGATATATATTACATGTATCCTACACAACCAGTGAAAAAAATATATCAAGTACGCTTTCTGGTAATATTTCTGGAACCTTGAGAAATATATAATGAATATGAAAAAAATATATCTAGGAAGAGAAATAGATTCCAAGTTACAGGTTAAGTTACATGTTATTGTTTCTATTGGATTTTTTGTTACATGTATATTGCACTAAAAACAATAGTAGGAAAATTGTGTACGTTGAAGAGATTATTGATCTGGCCTTCATTTCTATTCGCAACACTTGCAAGTTTCAACACTTGCAGGTTTCTAATGAATCAACATCTACCCACCAATGAACCTTATGCCCTTGGCTCTTATATATAGGTATTTATATTGAAAACTTGAGGTTGAAAATGTCCCTAAAATTTTCTTTTCCTCTTTTCGGAGTCATCAAGCCTACCACATCCACACCAATCCCTTGTAACACTAACCTGAGCTTGGAAAGATAGAATTAAGCCTGCATAAATGACTATACATCATATTGCTTCTACTTTCTTAGGATTAAATCTCCCTAGTAATCTTACAGTAATACATAAAATGATGAGAAAAGACATAATCATGATTAGCCTGTGGAACTCTTAACTCTAAGTAGTTAACATGAGTATTATGTTGTAAATATTCATATCGGAAGCCTGATTAAACTATGTATGAATTAGGTGATTGATAATTTACCACCTTGTCGTAAACCATAGGTAGGCAGGACACTTTAGAGGCGAAGACCTTAAGGCTACTTGTTGCTTGCTATTATTACTTGATAGAAGATGTTCCTAAACAAGACAACTCGAGAAGGGAATCCATGACACCTCTTGTCACCAACATCGTACAAAGGTTGCTTCAACATTTTTATTTATATGATATTTTTTACCACAAGTTTTAGCAATGGTTCGATTTTTAAAAAGTTAAATAGATTTAACTAACAGTTAATTTACAAATTTAATTGGGATTTATTCATTTGTTGCTTGTATTTTTGTTTATAAATTTGAAGAAATTGCCTCTAGAAATTAAAATGCACAAAATCATAATATACACCCAACATATTATATCATAATATACACCCAACATAATATAGATTAGGTAACAATATTTTCTATTTCAAAACAAAAATTCTTACAATCTGTTTTTTACTCTAGCCTTATGGTTTTTATACTACACGCTTCACCATTTAAACTTCATTTCGAAGGAATCATTGAAAGGTTTTGAAGTTTCTAAAAGTTAAATAAATTTAGGAAAGCCCGTGTGTATGACTTGATCCTTTCCTTCATTACCTTGCATTTTTTACACCGTTGGATTCCATCTTCAGTGAGGAAACATTTATGGATCTTAGAAACACTCCTGTGCAGATTTCAAACAATGCTCCTCTTTTAGCTAGTTTGGATTAGCAGAAACTTGTGCTTAGGTTGATGGTGATGCTCGCTATGAAAATGGCTTTAAAACAACAATAATGGTGATACTATTTGTTTGCAGTGAATATTCCAAGATTGAAAGACAACTAAAATTAGAAAGAAAGGATATGTGCCTAAGCTTGAGCTATGGAGGACCAACATATCATACTACGACCCATCATTTGTTTCAAGGATTAGTTGTTTTTACCATTCAGAGTTGATTATGAGTCATTTTTCCTTATCATTTGTTTCGAGGATTATCTTCTCCTACCATGTGGGGTTGATTCTAAGTCATTTTTATGTCATAGCAGTAAGTGGTTAAAGTGTTTGGTGTGTGTTTGAAGTGTTGCCTTAAATAATACAACACAAGTTTATGAGCATTAGCACATGGTTGAAGCATTGTCTTAAATAATGAAACACATAATTGTGAGAATTGACATGTGTCCTTTGATATGATTGCATTGTATTTAGCTGCCATATATGTAGCTTCACCATATTCCAATAAATTCTTTGTTGGCATGTGTGTTGTGATATGATTGCATTGTATTTGATTACCATACACGTAGCTTCACCATATTCCAATAACATTTTTTTGCATTTGGTGTTGGGCCTCACATAAAAAAACCATATTAACAAAATCTTCTATGCATTATTTTAATTAAAAATTTATTAAATTCGTAACCTTTAATTTTTTTATTAACACATTAGTGTATGCATTATTTTAATTAAAAAATCATTAAATTGATATTCTTCCTTTTCACCACTTTAGTTCGTGATTCTATGAAATTTAAAAAAATATAAAATTACTATTCTTCCTCTTCATCACTTCTATGTCATTTTATGAAACTTTCATTTGATACGAGCTGATTTTGGGTTCGGATCCCAACCAACGTTCAAAATTGAACCCTTCTTATCCCTTCTTTAGGGTCCCGGCCCTTCCTAGAAGGGTTAAAAAAAATTACACTTCGAAAAAATTTAAAATATCGAAATAACTCGTCAATTACAAAGGTTATATATTTTTTTATATTTCAAAATAAGGGAAATATTTTTAATAACCTGTCAATACTTTTTTAAGTTTATGATAATTTCAAGTCTGTACTAGTGCATAAATCACTCTGACTAGTGATAGTTTCATAGAAGAGACCAGTCAAAGTCCAAATGACCTCATACAATTTAATAGTTATGTCATGATTTGTGGACGTTTCCCTGAGGCCCCCAACTTACGCCAACATGATGCAACTTGCAACAATAAGACATGAAACAATCATGATACTATTACACCTAGCACAGGGCAGCAAATGACATTGAATAACCATTCAAAAACAATGTGCGTGCTCTCGCTCCTCCGTGATTATCCTTGAGTGCTCTTTCCCTACATCCATTTTTTCCATTTTCATTTGAATTGCAACCCATCATCCACAGAAGGAAAGTTATTGGTAGATGCTAGACTATAAGGTATTTTGCATTATCCTCCTCATATCTTCATTAACATTTGGTTTTTCATTCTATGGATTTTTTAATGCAACGCTCCTTGAAGTAATGGTAGCCTTCGTGGTCACACAATATATATTGCGCACTATAGAATCCACACGCTAGGAAATCAACATTGTGGCTAGATACCCTGAATGCAACTGCTTTCCATCCTTCCATTCTAGGCATGGGTGGTTGAGTTGTTTTCTACATTGTTAATGGTGCAAATTTTTAATGTCATAATTATATCAATCTACAAACTATGAAAAGAATATCTATCTTATATCAAGGGTATTGGACTCCACAACTATAATGCTCTCATTCAAACTCTTGCTTATTTTGCTTCGTTGCTTAAATCCATACAAATTTCTTGTCCAAGTACCATTTTTCATGAAGTGTTTGTTCTTTATCATAAATCTACAAGTTTCCTTGAATGTTACTAAACATAATTCAACAAATCAATGAATAGCCTATCAAGAAATCTATAGTCAAATCCTATAGCATCTTGCTAAGGTTAAATTTTTTCTATCTCAATGTTGCTAAGAGATTTTTAATTTATGTATTTACTTATTCTATTGTTTATTTTTATTTAATAGTTTAAATCTTGAAAAATATCTCCTATTGGTCGTCCTAAGAAGGATAAAATGAAATTGGCAATTGTTGATTTGTTTGGTCTTACACAACATTCTAATCAACCATGTAATATTCAAAATGAAGTTGTTGCTCATCTATATGAACATGATGAATCAAATAGTGTAGAGCTTGTTGAAATATAAAACCCATCAAAGAAACACAAAATAATATTCAAATATAAATGGAATACAAGGTTTCCATGGGCTTATGTTTTAAAACACTTAATGGTAATGAAAGGATAAAATCTTGACGTGTTAAATTTAAAAGCGAGGCTCCATTTTCAAAAGAGGGAACTACCACTCTTCAACTTAGTGGTATAAGTGGCCATGCAAAATCAAAAAATCAATTTTTGTTTTACAACTTTTGTAAAGAAAAAGGGATTGAAACAGTATTCCAATCACTAAACATGTAGAACTAATGGTGAATGTTGGGAAGGGAGAAAAATATATCAATGATTGAAAACATGTATTTTGTTGCTCTACATGATTTATCTTTAGAAATATATAAGTTAATATGTGACTTGAATTGGTATAAATGCACTCCACGCGTGCTTCTAATAGATGAATTTTCTACATACACAAATACCACACCAAGTAAATATTTTCTTCAAGTTGCTAAAGAGGTGTATTGGAAAAATCTAAAAGAGAAGATTTTACATAGGTCATTTTACTCAATTTCAGTTGATGAAAGCACTGATCAAATTATGGAACACCAACTCATTGTTTATATTACATATTTGACGAATGGAGGAAAAGGTCAATGTTCAACAAAGTTTATATGTTTACCTCAAATAAAGGATGGAATAGCTCAATGTATGTATGATCTAGTGAGAAATCTTTTAGCATAAATGGATTTATATTTCATGAATTTTGTTGGTTTTGGTTCAGATGGTGCATCTTCCATGAGGGGTATTCACGAAGGTTTATCTCCTAAGCTTCATATGCTCCTCATTTATTAGTTATCCATTGCATAGCTCACATGGAAGCATTAACAATCAATGAAGCTTCATCTCATTTTCTAGAGTTGCAATATATTAACAAATTTGAAACAAAGTTTATTCATGGCTTGGAAAATCAACTAAAACACATGGAAAATTAAGAGAGCTAATGTATACATTTCAAATCACTAAGTTAGGGCTCTTACAAATTCATCGAATTCGGAGGCTCTCTAGAGGAAAGGTCTTGAAAAGGCTTGTTAAACTCATGCATTATTTGTTAGGATTGGGAGTTAGGGGAGAAAAAAATGTATGCGTTGGCAACAATATTTCAAGTGCAAATTTTCATCCATACACTTGTAAACATGCACGTTGAATTAAATAAGTTGAATCAAAAGTTCAAAGAGGATCATGTTGATATTACATATATTGACACTACTTTATATGTTTCTATTAGCATGCTTCATAAACGATTTTTGGAAAGCATTTTTGGTGTAGATGCAGTGCATATGTCTTCCTTTTTAGTCAAAGCATAAAGAGGAACCCTTGAATTTGAATATAGGACAGGTATAGTACATTTACATTCATTGAGGTTCGAAATTTTTCCAAATATGAAAATATTCGGGGCTACTATATCATTTTATTCTGTTGGGAAAAGGTTTTATTGTAAAGGTGATTAAATCATTAGATAGGAGATTCATATATTTACATGTATTTAATGTGGCTAATTTTTTCACTTCTCAACATTATTATGAAGAAGTGAATGATATAGACTGTGAAAGAAAAAGATAGTTGAAATGTTTATGTGAAAAAATTTAGCGTTGGGGAATCACTTATTGTGGATATTGCTAGATGTTTGGGTGAAGTGAATGAATTTATTTGTGCTGTGTAAATCATACCCTTAAAAACATATGTATGGCCTGAGACCTATGTGGAGATGAACATGAATGGTTTGAAGACTTTCCATATTTGATGCAATTATGGCAAGTTATTCTTGTTATTCCAACAACCACATCAATGTGCAAAAGAGGCTTCTAAAAATTAAACAGGATAAAAAATGATGATAGATAAAGACTTTCATTGGAGACACTAGATATGCTAATGTTTCTATCTCTAAGTGCACATCATGTTGTAAATGAGGTAGATTGGAATGCTGCTTATGATTTATGGAAATAAATGAAAACTAGAAATCCATTTCCATTGGGAAAATATATTTATATTTTCAATTACATAAGTCCAAATACTTTTGAAGATCATCGAATGAATAGAAGAAGCATATGTTTACCATTGTTTAATGGAATTTGAGATAATTTTCTTGTTTATTTAGTAGTTATATTGAGATTTTATAGTATTTTATTGAAGCTACTCTTTAAATTTTAATGATTTTAAAGATTTAAAATGACACTATTTCATTATGGAATTTTTTTGAGGGGTTTATTTAATATATACTTTTAAGTAGAAGTGATTTTTTTTGTTAACCTTTTATCCTTGAAGGGTTAAATGAATATATGCCTCTCCAAATGAAATTAAAAGCATACCTTCAAATTTGATCACTGATCCCAACCACGAAAATCATTTCCTAATCTTAAAAAATGAAAATTTGCCATTTCGTGGCCACTTCAATCACACTATTTAAAATTTAGTTTTTTTGAATACTATAAATAGGTTGATGGGCCAACCATTTTTACTGCAACGCATCATTTAAAAGTTTTACTTTCATTATATTCATATAGTTCTTCTTTGATTGATATAAAGTAGGATTCACATTTTCTTATATCCTTTTCTCTTTCACAACAATAAAATTTAAATTCTTCCTCCATCCAACTGAACCAAAGTGATGTCTTCCCAATTTTGTTTTCTTTTTCCCAATAAATTATTTGGTGAGACCATGGAAAATCTTAGGGAAAACTATTATTTTGTAACAACTTTTATTGCTGCCACAATAAATTATTTTGTAACAACTTTTATTGCTGCCACAATAAATTATTTATTGTTAGTATGGAATGTCCCGAGGAATAACATGAGAACCTCCAAGATTCTCTTTTGAGACTTGAGACCGGCATTGTGGAAGTGCCTAAGCCATATAGCCTCTACCATATCTACTTTTGCTTCCATCAACATTACAAAAACCATTGAGACTTGTATTGTGCAAGTTCCCGAGCCATATAGCCTCTGCCATATATGCTTTTTCTTCCACCAACATTACAAAAACTGTTGGCGAGGGCCCAACGGTATCACGGGAAGAGATGTTAGAGGAAATGATGCCCAATAATCCACGTCATTAACAAGATGAACCACCACCATACCACCAATTCTATCAACTCTATAAAAGACTGCAACATACATGCCGACAATTTGGTTCATGTAATGCCTTATACCAAATTAATGTTGATATATACATTCATTGGGATAAGAATTGTACTCTCCCTACACTTTTAGACTTTTATAGTAACACGAAGCCCCCATGATTATTTTTCTTTTTCTTAAGATATTATTATTGACATATTAATATTATTTTATTCGCGGCCACATTGAAGGTACTCAACAGACCAAAGGCTCTAAAATCAACGCATTATCATAGCATCTTCTCTTACCAACCAATATACCATTGAATATTTTATATCATTACACAATCATCGTCGGCATGAAAAGAAAGAGAATTTATTTTTTGTGTATATATGTTTAGATTACTAAATTTAAAAGATACACATGGTTCTAAAACTTAAATTGTTCAAGCAATAAATCTAGTAGTTGTGTGTGTTTTCTAAAATTTTCATTTAATTTTGAAGATTATTGTTTCCATCCAAGATAAACATCATGAAATGTGTGGATTTTCTTTCACTGATGTACATATATTCATTGACAGACTAAATCAAATTTTTAAATGAAAAATTGAATCATGCAGTGGGCCAACTGAAATGTTGCTCATCATTTTCATCATCTTCTTCCTTAGCCTCTACTATTAGTCTTTCTAACTTTTTGCAGTGGTTTGGAAAAAATGTATCTATGGTTGCATCTATAGTACATTATATTGTTCAAGTGTTTTACTTATAGACTTGGCATGATTTTTATACCTTGAGCACAATATGGATATAAGAAGTGGCTGCAGAAAGATCATGGTAAATTATGAAAACGTTTACACGATGTTGGCCCATTGACCCAAAATTTACTAAATTAATCTACCATCACCAGTATGATATTTCATCTTACCAGGTGGGTGTGTTACACCTGCGGATGGAACATACCGAAGATAAGGAGGAACCCAAATCTAAGTTAGAATAATCATGTTTTGTTTGAAACTATGATGCCACCGGTTAATAAATGTAAGGATTCCATCATGTCTACGTAAACTTAGGAACAAAATTTTGCAAAATTTTTCGTTCATATTTATTTTCTGTGTTCATTTATTTGGTACCTTCATCCTCGCTATCTTTGAATAGCAAATACCACGATTATATATATTAATGAACTTCTTGTTGGAAAGGCAACAGAGTTTAAACACAAATTCACACACAAAACACACGATTTGTGGCTCTTCTATTGATCACACAAAAGTTGATTATTACAATGAACCTGGTGAAGGGTATTTAACCTTTTCTAACTAGCGTCTTGCCTAAAATAACTTCACATGCAACTACATAACTTGACATGTAACCGCACACTATAAATTCGATTTTGCATTAAATCGACTTGACTCAACTTCCAACAATCAACACACAGTTAATTGACTCTCTACTTTTAGCCAACTCTTCATGTGGGAGTAATGAGCTTATTTTAATACACCCCCTCGATTACAACCTCTAAACTAACACTGACTCATAATAACTCAAGCATGCATGCTGGTCTATGTCTTAGCTAGGATTACAACACCCAAGTTTCTTCTATGAAACTCAAACATATATTTTGCTAATGACTTAGTAAATATATCAGCCAATTGATCACTAGATTTACAAGGCTTCAACTGAACTTCTCTATTTCTCATAAGTTCTCTAATAAAGTGATATCTAGTATCAATATGCTTTCTATTTTGATGAAACACACTATTATTGGATAATGCAATTGCTGAGGTGATGTCACAATATATTGCTATTGATCCTTGTTTTTTCTACTTGAGTCCATCAAATACTCTTCTTAACCAGACTGCTTGACATGCTATTGATGTTGTTGCTACATATTCTTCTTCTACTGACAAAAGTGTCACAATGGGTTTCTTCTTAGATGCCCATGAAATCACATCTGAACCAAGATGGAGAAAAAAAAGGAAATGTTCTTCCTATCATCCAAACTTCCTACAAAATCACTAGTTGTGTATCCAATCAAATCCTTCCTTTCTGTGCTTGCATACATTATTCCACAATCTCTAGTTCCTGCAATGTATCTTTGAATTCTTTTTACTTCGCTCCCATTTGTGTCGTTTGAAGTCTCCATAAATATGGAAATCAAATTCACTCCTTGCTTGATATCTGATCTTGTAGCTGTGAGATACATGAGGCTACCAACCAACCTTTTGAATAGAGTTGGATTGACATTCGAACCTTCATCATCCTTTCTTAGCTTTGTACCTATTGCAACTGGTGTATGGACATGTTTGCAATTTTCCATCCTAAATCTTTTCAACAAATATTTGGCGTATTTATATTCACAAATAAAAATTCCTTTTTCAGATTTCTCAACTTCTATGCCAAGAAAATATTTCATGAGACCAAGATCTGTCATCTCAAATTATTCCATCATGGCTACTTTAACTTCATTTAACTCAAAATCATATGTAAAAATCATGTCATCAACATATAAGCAAACAATCAAAATATGTCCATGCTTATTTACCTTTATGTACAAAGTAGGCTCAATGTTGCCTCTACGAAATCCATTCTTAATCATGTAGCTGTAGATCCTGTTATACCATGATCTAGGCGTTTGATTTATTCCATAGATCGTTTTCTTCAACCTGTAAACTTTATCTTTATTACCTTCAAATTCATAACCTCAAGGCTGCTACACATAAATTTCTTCTTCTAGAATTCCATTAAAGAATGCTGATTTCACATCCATCTGATATACTTTCCACTTGTTATGAGCTGCTATGGTTAGAATTTCTCTTATAGTACATCCAATCTAGCTACCAAAGCAAACATTTCTCCAAAATCTATTTTTGACTGCTGCAAGAATCCTTTTGCTACAAGTCATGCTTTAAATCCGTCAATTTCTCCTTTCTCATTCAACTTTGTCTTGTACACCCATTTCACACCAATGAGATTTTTTCATTTGGAAAATCAACCAAATCCCATGTATCATTATTTTCAATAGCTTCAATTTCTTCATCCATGGCTTCCACCCGATTTCTTCTTCAAACGAAGAAGTTTGGAATGAAAATAATTCAAAATTTGAACTAACATCCAAATAATCATAAATATTTTTTAGAATTCTCATCTTTCTCTTACCATTGCTTGATTAATCACTTGATTGAATGTTAGGAGAACCTCGATTTGTTGATCTGCTTGAAGATCAATGTAGCTCAGAAAATCTTGGAGTCCTTGTTGATGTGTCTTTGTCTGGTGTCTTCACCTATGATTCTTGTTGCTCCTTTTTTGCTACATCATCCTTTTCCATCAGTGGCACTTGTGCATCAATTGTTTATGATGCCAAATCCTTGGTTTCTTCTATGGCTGCTACCACAAAATCAAATTTGCTAGACATAGATATGAGGACCTTCTCAACCACTGTTTGATCTTTAATTTCTTCACCATAAATATTTAACTGATTTAAGATAGTTATGACCTGATTCATGAAAGAATCGATGTCCTTTGTCTCCTTCATCTGCAAACTTTCCAAATCTCTCCTAGTATTTTACAACTTAACAATATTTACTCGGGCCATACCTTTATTGTTTATCGCCAAAGTATCCCATGCTTCCTTTGCTGAAGATATGATCATAATATTATGGAAAACTGCTCAATCCACTCTTTGTTGGCTAAGATGCAACACTTGTGCATTCTTCTTTTTGTCTCTCCTTCATTGTTCCCTCTCTCCATTAGTGAGAGTTTGTTCTT
This sequence comes from Pinus tabuliformis, assembly GCA_031772625.1. Lineage (NCBI taxonomy): Eukaryota > Viridiplantae > Streptophyta > Pinopsida > Pinales > Pinaceae > Pinus > Pinus tabuliformis. The sequence continues at coordinate 511,991,854 of CM062808.1, read as the reverse complement.
CTTCTTCTTCAATTTGAGGCTCTGAAAACCGAAACTGGACATAATCCCAAACATCATGAGCCTGCGATGTGGTCGCCATCTTAATGGCCCACACATCATGATCTTTCCCTATAAAGGTGAGAACTGGGGCTGGAAATTTGAGAAAGTCATCTTTCTTCAAGACTTCTTTTCAAAAAACCCTAAATTTCTCCTTTTATAAACTTTGCAAAATCTCTCCAATAATTTTATAAAATAAAACTTTATAAAAATTTCTTTATAAAAACATCCCTTGCTAAAATAAATCCCTCTTTTTTTATATATATTAAAACTTAAAAAAAATTATATATATAAAAAAAACTTTAATATAAAATTTTTATAAAAGAAACTTTAGGTTAAACACTCCAAGCCACTATATAAGTTTTCAAACACTCCATGTAATTTATATGAAAAGAAACACTCACACTCCATGTGATTTTTCAAACAAAACTTTAACTTCGATTAAAAAAAATTACCCACGCAGCAAGTTGAATAAAAAATTACCCACGCAGCAAATTCATGCTCCACGTGAGGTTTCAAACTAAAGCTGTGACTTCAATAAAAAATAACCCACACGATTCTACATTTTCACATATTTAATACCGCAAAACATGTGGACACCCATTACAAATAATACACTGCGCAATTAACCCGATTTGCGGTTTTTACATTAAAGAAGTGCAAATTTGCGTGCCTTTTAACAATTCAATGAATTTGCAAAGAAATTTAAAAAACAAGCGTTAACATTTTTTTTCTTGGTCCTCTTTTTACTAGCTCTGAAGGGACCACGAATTTTGTGATCTTTCTTCAACTCTGATATCAATTTTTTGGAAAGATAGAGGAGCTTTAACACCAATTCACACACAAAACACACGAGTTGTGGCTTTTCTATTGATCACAAAAGCCTTGATTTTTACAATAAACCCAATGAAGGGTATTTAACCTTTTCCAAGTAGTGGCTTGCCTAAAATAATTTGACCTGCAACAACACAATATAAATTCGACTATGAACTAACTCGACTTGATTCAACGCTCCAACACTCAATGCTCAACACTTAGTGAACTCAATCTCTAGTTTAGCCAACTCCTCATGCGGTAGTAATTAGCTTATTTTAACACTTCTTCATTCTCCTATGAAATCGGTAAGGACTACAACTACTTGCGATACTTGTTGCGATACTTGTTGAAAAAAGGGCTTCGTTTCCTAGTGAAAATTATAATCATGACATTTTTTTAAGATTATGCGGTAGTAATTAACTTATTTTAACACTTTTTTCATTCTCCTATGAAATCAGTAAAGACTACAACTACTTGCTATACTTGTTGAAGAAGGGGCTTCGTTTCCTAGTGAGAATTATGATCATCGCATTTTTTTAAGACGATGTTTGGATTGCTAGTTAAACATTCATTTCAATTGTTGAAAACTTTAGTGAGGTTGGATTTGAAAAGTAAACTTAGCCTTACGAACAAAATTAAGCAATAAAAAAGTATTTCACAATTATGAATTTCAATGAGAACTGCTACTCAGCAAATGATATTTTATATTTGACGGTCATGTAACAAGTTGAGTCTCATGATTGAAATCCAAATTAAAAAACGAATTGAAACACCATCTGGATTGAAATCACCACTAATTAAAAAATGAATTGAATTGAAAACCGAATTGAATCACCACATGGATTGAAATCTGATTTGAAATGGCTAGGCAAAGAGCAACAAATGGTAATGGAAGTGACCGCAGGTATCCTAAAATTGGCAAAAGTTAATGGAAGCGGTAGCTGGTAATGGAAGTAGTGGCTGGTGGAAAAACATTCTTAATTTCATATTCTTAGTTTTGAAACTAAAACGATGATCTTACATTTTCTAAAATTTTAAATTAATCGATCCGATTGTGATTTAGAAGAAAAATATTTGCAATATATCAAATATTAATCATCTAAATAATTTTTAATTTATAAATGATCAAAATTATTCAACCCCAATTCCAATATAAACTATATCTTCAATGTAATTAAAATTCAATTATTAATAAATGTAAATAGCCATCAATTTATTATAATCATCAAAACACTTAATACATTTATTTTTGAAATAAAAGTAAGAAGCAAAAATAAAAATTCACTCAATTATATTTTTATTTGAACTTATTATTATGATTATTAATTTAATATATAGAAACGTGTAATGAGACTCTAAATCATGAACTCCATTTTGTTAAAGAAAATTTTAAGCTTTAAAAGCTATAATTCATTTTTTTAATTAAACAATTTAATTGAAAGAGAAAAAAACATAACTATATTAAAAATAAATATTAATTTTTAATTTGTAAATACTACCAAAAATATTTTAAAATATTCCATGAAAATTAAATTCTTACCATCCCTATAACCATTATTGGTAATTAAATGAAATGAAGAGAGATTATGTACAATAAGAAAATATTGGATTTAAATAAAATAAATTGTAATTTAGTTAGTTTTTCCCTCGTCCTAATTACTATATTTCATTTAATGAATTAGTGTTTTCCAGGTACCAATTACACCAAAGGTGTACTCTTTGTCGGATTCGGCTGGGCAAACACTCTTCAGCCCATCCAATCCCAACTATTCATTTTCGTCGTCCTGGATCGAGTAACAAACTGACACGTGGAGTCATATCTATTGATGTTCCCGCTGGGTTCTTCTTAGGGGATGTCAAGTCATGGCTTCCCTACATGCGCTCATCTCGGACATGAGCTACCATGCATAGACCCTAGCCTTGTCCATGAAATCGAAATTTTGAGAAAACTTCGGTTCTCATCTCCTTAATGACCGATTAATAGCTCTGTTGGAAGAGTTTAATTGACTTCCAGTGGCAGACTGATGCGATGACTGTTCTTCAAATTATTTCCTATGATTTTTGTAACGATAGAGCTTTGAAATTTCTCATTCAGGTATGAAAGATTTCTTAAATGTTGGAATCTGAATGCATTTGAGCTTCGAAAGTTCCCATTCAACAGTGAAAGATTTCTTAAATGTTAGAATCTTAATGCATTTAAGTTTATTTTCTTCTGTATCATTATCTTAGGATGATCTTCTAAGTTGTATCAAGTTTATAGGCTATGTGAGAAGTGTTCTTCTTGGGGCAAATTTTTTTTTCCATTGTTGTGGGAGGTTGATTTCAATGGAGAATTAATACAGATACAATGGTAGAAACGTGCAAGGCAACCAGAAAACATATATAAAAATGTTACACAGTGGTGCCTCTCAGAGTGCTAATGGTGGTTGGAGGTGTTATGGAAGTAGAAATGGTCGTGCTTTCTCGTTTGTATCAATTTTAGTATTAGAATGTTGTTGTTTTTCCGTTCATTAGGTGTGACAATCCACCTTGGGCTTGTTTTTCACCTTACATTTCTGGTAAGTTTCTCAATCATTCATTTTATTTGACATGCAATACATTGTTTGTTAACTTGATCCTATCTTAGCGCTTGAAATTGGTTTGAGCCCTGAACTTCGCTAACTCAAATTCAAAGACAAACCTATAGCTCTCATAGGTCCATTACATCCGCATTATGTTGTTTTATGCAAGGTTTGGATCCTCAAGGTTATCTGTTCGATGTCACTTTCAGGCCCTGACACTCTCACCCTTTGGTCTTTGTGATCTGTATTTGTTTCCCCTCTTTTAATGTGTTCGGGAGGCAGCCTTGTCATACGATACATTGTTTCAATTATGAATTGTTTGTAGGGATGACATTGTTGTGAGAAAGGTTTGACATCTAGTAAATGCATGAGAAACCAGAACCAATTCCTACGTAAGGAGGAAGAGAATTTTAGGTGTGTAGCGTCTCTGATATACTGATATGCAATAAACCTAATTTCAATAATTCACTTTCATATAAAATGAAAACTAAAAGAACGATAAGAATTATTTGGTAGAAATTCATTAAAATTTTGATTGCATTACTCCTTGTGAAAGACTGTATAATTCTTGTGGTTCCTGTAATTACTGAGAAAGGTCATTCTACATGTTAACATGCTATTTATTCTCCTGTATTTTATTAAGAGGCATCCAAATGCTCGTTGAATCATTACGAACGAATATCAGAATGAGATTTTGTACTTTCTTGATACTATCAGCAACTGAAAAGATTTAGGCTCCATTGGGGCATCTTGGGAATATGATCCTACATGATCAAGAATCCCAAAGCCACCTTTATCTTTGTAGTTGTTTTTCCTGGTCCATAATTTTTTGTTGAATAGAGGCAACATTGAGTCAATGTATATAGGGAAATATTAAGCGAGAGGAGGATATGCCAGAGAGTCCAAATAGGCGGATTCAATAATAGTATAGAAATTGGCAAAAGGGAAGTTGTGTAGGAATGAAATGATGAACGACACAACTATAAAATAGGATGATATGGAAAAAATAGCCTCAATATTCCTCTGTCATCTCCTAAGTGGCTTTCATTGGCCAAGGTCACCCAGATGTATTCAAAGAAGCTAAAAATGTGGGTTTAAGTCAAGGTATAAGGATTAAATGTTGAACTAAACCACCATCAAGTATGAGGATATAGCAAGTACGAGGATATAGCAAAAAAAAGTTGGGAAACTATCATTATCTTAGGATGAACCTATGCATATATGGAACATCAACTAAATTTGGAACAATAGAGAGAAGATTAGCATGACCTTTGAACAAGGATCACACAACAACATTGAAAAATGGTCTAAATTTTAACATTATTGAAATAGGGGAATGGGTCAAGTCCTAAGATCAATAGCGAATAAGGACAAGTTCCAATGCCAATCTAGAGGTATTTTTCACTAAATTGATAGGTTAGAATAAGATAGTAGCACATACTTGTCAAGTGAAAGAGAGAAACCTTAGGAAGCCACACATCACTATTAGACATTGAGCCTTGAAGGCTGACCTTTTCAACACAATCAAGAAATAACAAGTTGGGGAGCTTGAACAACTTAGAGTGTTTGAAAAGAATAGAAGTAGAGAGCAAAGACAAAATCCATGATTAATTGTGCCAAGGATGGTGAGGAACCTACAATATTTCATTTTGAATATTTACAAAGAAAGCATGGATAATAAATTATTTATCTTATAAGTCATTCTCAAGGAGAGAAGACAATGAATCTAAAATAATGAGAGATGTTTGCACTAGCTATTAAAATAACAAGTGATTAACCAAGGAATTGATTAGAAAGGTTGTACTTTTTATAGTCTCTAAATTTGAGAGCTCTCCTTTTAATCCTTTACTCTAAGATGAGTTGTCCAGCCTTATATAGGGCATGACTAACAGGGAATCTTTAGGGATGGAAAAGATCACATTTGAATTTACAAATTTTATAGCTTATGGTTTTTTATGAGACAAAATCCATTTCAGATATGTTGTCAATACTTTGGGGATTTTATGATGATAAACTTTATATATGTGGAACTCATTGAGCTTATCCCAAAAGGTGGAAATGACGAATTAGTTCAAATATATATATATATGAAAACATGGATATTTTTACATTAGTGAAGATAGAAATGACATTTGTAGTACATTAATGATTGATCATTCAAGCATTGACCATCTAGAGTGTAGATTCTAGCAATTACAAACAAACATACAAAATTTTAAGCCACAAAAAAAATTAGTCTATTAACTTAAGGAATGAAATAGGTTATCCAACCACTATCAACAATAATATGATCAAATAATTATGTTTACAAAAAATTTCATTTGTGCACTGAAGTATGAAGACTGAAAGGTCTAGTCACTCCAAACAATAAGTTGAGCTAGTTGCTAAATACCTCTTTTTAGAAGGAAGGTTCACTATTTGTCAAAAGAAACCATGTTACTAAATGTTGTAGCTATGGGGCATCACCTCCATGCATGCTCCATTACTCCTTGACAAGAAATGTTCGACCATCATCTATGTTGGAATCCTTAGCCCTAATATTATTCTTCAATATAATAACAAAAACATTGTCACATCTTCGTACATCTATATTCTAAAAAAATCTCAATATAACAACTTCTTTAAAGAGAGAGCTCTTTGTAAATATTTGATAGCCAAAACTAATTATCTAGATAAACAAAGCATAGAAAGTGTACTATGCAATTGTTGATCTTCTTTGTCATAAGTACTCTTAAGAAAAAAATTATGTAAAGAACATAACCACAAAATACTTAAAATACTTAAAAGCCAAAAAAATAAAACAAGACATTAACCAAGTCCAAAGAATTTCATTTGTATTTCCTTAGTCCATGAAAATCAATCCACTTGCACGCTTTGACCAAAGACCCACCCAATGCTTCAATTTTTGTGAATCTTATTATTTCAAAAATATATCCTTTATGATATCTACCATCTTGCACAATTTTTTATTTATTTGTTGGTGTAATTAATATTTAAAACTAAAGACATTTCTCCTTTCACGATTTGTTTTGATGACTAGATTACTGCTTTTGAATTTGAATCATAATTAACATGATAGGTCTCTACCATCTTGCACAATACTTTATATCTTTGGTCATGCAATTAATATCTAAAACTAAACACATTTCTCCTTTCCCAATTTGTTTTGATGAATAGATTACTGCTTTTGAATTTGAATAAGAATTAACATGATATGATTTTAAATTAAAATTTATGTTAATAAACAATTTCAGTTAATTTAAATTACCTTAGTTTAAATTGGTTTATTGATGTACGTATCCACGTTTAAAAAGTTTAATAATTTCAAGTGTATAAGTTAAACTATATATTTATTATTAATAATATAAATGTTTAATAAACTTATTGTATAAAATAATGATTATATATTTATAAGTTAAACTATATATTTATTATTAATAATAAAGATGTTTAATAAATCTATTATATAAAATAATGATTATATGTCTGTTAAAAAAACATATTTAATTAATAATATTATATTTTTAACAAATATTTATTTTCAATAAAAGAAAAATAATAAAAACATATTTAATTAATAATATTATATTTTTAACAAATATTTATTTTCAATAAAAGAAAAATAATAAAAAATATTAAGTTAATAAAAATTTTATATAAAATTTAAATTTAAAGAAATAATGTTATTTAAATATAATTTATAGTTTTAGTTTTAGTTTTATTTTATTTTTAATATTTAATGTTATAGAAGTTAATGAAAAGATAAAAAGAAAAATATTAATTTATATAGAGAATTTTCAAATAAATTCAGAAAAGTAAGATTAATATATATAAAAATATAATAACTAGTTTCATTTGGGATTCATAAAAATATAAATAAAAATAATTTTGCCTTTATAATTGAAAATTATATTCTAATAAATTTTTAATTTTGGATATTATTTATTTTCAATTTAAAAATTATAATAAATGTTATTACGAAAATGAAAAAGTTATATAAAATTTAGATGTAAACAAAAAAATAATGATGAATTGTATAGTTAATTTCAACCTTTATTACTGATGTTATGATTTGTGAATTAAAAAATATTTAATATTTAACCTTATAGAATTCATTGAAAAGATGAAAAAAATATAAGTATTAACATATAGAAAATTTTTCAAATGAATCCCGAAAAATACATAGATATAATGAGTAGTTCTATCTAAGAATTTATATATATATATATATATATATATATATATATATAACAAATAGTATCATTTTGGAATTCATAAAAATATAAATAAAATAATTTTTTTCTCTATAATTGAGTATTGTGTTTTAATAAATTCTTATTTTGTTAACATTTTAATATTGGATGTTGTGTTTTAATAAATTTTTATTTTGTTAACATTTTAATATTGGATGTTATATAATATATAATGTTAAGTAATTACTCAAAAGTTAATAATGATTATATGTTTTTTAAATATTTTTGAATAACAAAATAGTAAGATAATAGATTCAAGATGGAGTTACATTCAAGAGTATGTTACCACTTTTTAATGAAGCAGACCTTTCTTTAGCTCTTATTTAGATTTCTATTATTACGATACAACTTTCATGTTACCAAGTTCAACAATGCTTTTCCAACTCTACCATGATCTCAAAAGGACAAGATCTAGCATAGTTATTCCTTTTATAGTGAGATGAGAGGGGCATTGAGCACTTGAGAGAATCTAATTTTTAATTGTACAATCATTATAACTAGAGGAACATTCCATTGAAGAACATTAAGAGTACCTATTTAAAAGAACCAACTCGAAGGTGGTAAGTTTGAATACATTTCAATAAATGAGGCACGAAAGAAATTCTCATGGTTTTATTTTTCTAATGACTCGGAATATAAATTGTTTGGTATTGATGAAAAAGGTGTTGAAATGTTGAGAGATCGATTTTCAAATGGGCATGTATTTTATTTTCATGTAAGGCTACCACATGTAGGGTTTTTTCCCCAAGTGCCAAGAATGTGTGGATACAAAGCAAATACATTTCAATAATTGAAGCATGAAACAAATGCAGATGGTTTTCTTTTTCTAATGACTCAGAAAATAAATTGTTTGGCATTGATGAAAAAAGTGTTGAAATGTTGAGAGATGGATTTTCAAATGGACATGTATTTTATTTTCATGCAAACATACTACATGTAGGGTTTTCACCCAAGTAGCCAGAATGTGTGGATACAAAGCAAAAGGATATCAAATTACATAACAAAGCTCTTTGGTGATGCTTGCTCTTGCATTAGATCCTTCATCAAAAGAAAAAGTCAAATTTGTTTATCTAGATCTTTCTCTTCCCATGTCATGTACATCATGTGCTAATATCCTTTTATGGCTATAAATACATAACAATCGACTAGCATGACTAAATACATGTTTTCATAACACTCGGTGGATTCACAATATTAAAATAGAAATTTTAAGAATATTAAATTAATAAGATTAGGTTTAGCCAAGTTTAATAATATAAAAGCGAAATAATTGTATTACATTTTCTTTACATTTATAAAAATTGAACCACCATTTTCATCATACTTTTGTGAGGATACTAAACGTAACATAGAAAATTTAATTATTCAATATTTAATAATTTAGCAAAGACGAATGAGTTGTACACACACAATTGATTTTGAAATGGTTGTAAAAATTAAAAATTCATATTTAAACTTGAATATTTTTTTTCTTTATTGTCATGTACTTAATACAATTATTTCATTGCCCATTCTTTTGAAAAGAAATATTGGAATAGGAGAAGAAGAAATAAATGAAAAAATATATCAATACTTTAAAACATTTGAACTATCACTACTATAGAACCAACACAATAAACAAAAAAGATGATAAATATGCTATAAAATTGGTTTTGAACATAAACTCGAAGAAAACATGAGACATATAAAGATTGTAAAGAAAAACAAAGAATGATATTTTTATAGATTTCTCAACATGTAATTTTAACCATCATGTCCATGTAATTTTAATTTTGCAAACATATACTACTTGTAGTTAATCATATCCTAAAATTCATACCATTGCATTCCTCAATGAATATATCTATAATTGAGGTCATAAAGAAACTAATAAACACCAATTCTATAAAGAGAATAATATAGAATCTGTGTACCAACCCAATCTCATTATATGTTATAATAACTATGGACCAATAATATCTCTTCAACGTTTTTAAATTTATTTTGTACACAATAATATCAGGAAAAACCAATAATACCTTAAAAATAAATACATAAATTTGTAATTAATGATTGCATTGTAAGGTTTCAAGTTGCACATGCAAAGTTTCTTATAACATAACCATTCTCTTGTAGTGCTTTTTCTTTTAATTTACAAATACCTAGAAGTAAGAAGAATTGCAAATTGAAAAAAATAATTTGGATAATATTAAATTTGTTGGTTTGAAAAGTTGAAATTTAAATATATAAAGTAATTTTTTTATCGAAATTTGAAAATATTATTAACACATAATGGTTCAAGGGAAGAACCACAAAATAAAAGTATCTAATAAATCAATAACAACCAATTTAAAATCCATATTCAAAATGATAAGTATGACCTTTTTTAAAATGAAATTTATGAAAATAAAGTTACCTAAATTAATTAAAGTTGAGGAAGCAATGTCCAAAAACATAAAAATAACCTTAAAAATAAATGACTCTCGATAAAAACTCAATATATACTCAATATATGATTGAAAATCATTTTTCAATCAAATTAACGTGGGTTGAGCCATGTAAAAAAATTAAAAAATAAATAAAATTAATCACAACCATCAAAATATACCAAAACTTTTAACATTTAAAAAATATATAAATAGAGATTAATATCAAAATATATAAATAAAGATTAATATCAATCTTTGTATAAGAGTTTCCAAAATTTCAAATTTGGTTTTTCACGATAATCATCCCAAATATTCTATTAGTTCCATTTACCTTTGTACCTTTAATGAGATTAATATGTTTATTTAATGAGTTTCGTACGCGTACCTCTCTTAACTATCCAACATTGAATCAAAATAAATAATTATGAATATCAATAAAGTTTAAATGAATCCCTTCAAAACGCTTGTCTAAAATAATGATCTATTTATAACGATTGACTGTTGCATAAACTTGGTGATAAGAAAATCTTCTGTAAGTAGATCAGTTTTCTTCTCATGAGCCAAAAAATAGGCCGGAAATAAGTTCAGCCTATTTTATATATATAGTTATTTAGTGAAGTCCCCAGTAGAGTGACATCATATGAGCAGCAAAATTCCAGCCTAGCATTGATAAAATTTGAAAGGTTTTTTTTAATTTCATTTGGAAGGGCATATATTCATTTAATTTTTCAAGGATAAAAGGTTATAAAAAAATATTCACTTCTATGAAAAGTATATATTAAATAAACCCCTCAAATATATTCCATAATGAAATAGTGTTATTTTAAATCTTTAAAATCATTAAAATTCAAAGAGTAGCTTCAATAAAACACTATAAAATCTCAATATAACTAGTAAATAAATAAAAAAAAATATCTCAAATTCCATTAAAAAAGGTAAAGATGTGCTTCTTCTATTCATTTGATGATCTTCAAAAGTATTTGCACTTACATAATTGAAAATATAAAGATATTTTCCCAATGGAAATGGATTTCTAGTTTTCATTTATTTCCATAAATCATAAGTAGCATTCCAATCTACCTCATTTACAACATGATGTGCACTTAAAGACAGAAACATTAGCATATCTAGTGTCTCCAATGAAAGTTTTTATCTATCATCATTTTTTATCCTATTTAATTTTTAGAAGCCTCTTTCAGACACTGATGTGGTTGTTGGAATAACAAGAATAACTTGCCATAATTGCATCAAATATGGAAAGTCTTCAGACCATTCATGTTCATCTCCAGATAGGTCTCATGCCATACATATGCTTTTTAGGGTATGATTTACACATAGCACAAATAAATTCATTCATTTCACCCAAACATCTAGCAATATCCACAATAGGTGACTCTCCAACACTAGATTTTTTCACATAAACATTTCAACTATATTTTTCTTTCATAGTATATATCATTCACTTCTTCATACTAATGTTGAGAAGTGAAAAAATTAGCCACATTAAATACATGTAAATCTATGAATCTCCTATCTAATGATTTAATCACCTTTACAATAAAACCTTTTCCCAACAAAATGCAATGATATAGTAGCCTTGAATATTTTCATATTTGGAAAACTTTCAAACCTCAATGGATGTCAATGTACCATACCTGTCCTATCTACAAATTCAAGGGTTCCTCTTTATGCTTTAACTAAAAATGAAGACATATGCATTGTATCTACACCAGAAATGCTTTCCAAAAATAGTTTATTAAGTCTGCTAATAGAAACATATAAAGTAGTGTCGATATATGTAATATCAACATGATCCTCTTTGAACTTTTGATTCAACTTATTTAATTCAACGTGCATGTTTGCAAGTATATGGATGAAAATTTGCACTTGAAATATTGTTGCCAACGCATACATTTTTTTCTCCCCTAACTCCCAATCCTAGCAAATAATGCATGAGTTTAACAAGCCTTTCCAAGACCTTTCCTCTAGAGAGCCTCCTAATTTGATGAATTTGTAAGACCCCTAACTTAGTGATTTGAAATGTATACATTAGATCTCTCAATTTTCCATGTGTTTTAGTTGATTTTACAAGCCATGAATAAACTTTGTTTCAAATTTGTTAATATATTACAACTCTAGAAAATGAGATGAAGCCTCATTGATTGTTAATGCTTCCCTGTGACCTATGCAATGGATAACTAATAAATGAGGAGCATACGAAGCTTAGGAGATAAACCTTCATGAATACCCCTCATGGAAGATGCACCATTTGAACCAAAACCAACAAAATTCATGAAATATAAATCCATTTATGCTAAAGGAGTTCTCACTAGATCATACATATATTGAGCTATTCCATCCTTTATTTGAAGTAAACATATAAACTTCGTTAAACATTGACCTCTTCCTCCATTCGTCAAATATGTAATATAAACGATGAGTTGGTGTTCCATAATTTGATCAGTGCTTTCATCAACTGAAATTGAGTAACATGACCTATGTAAAATCTTCTCTTTTAGATTGTTCCAATACACCTCTTTAGCAACTTGAAGGAAATATTTACTTGGTGTGGTATTTGTGTATGTAGAAAATTTATTTGTTAGAAGCACACGTGGTGTGCATATATACCAATTGAAGTCACATATTGAATTATACATTTCTAAAGATAAACCATGTAGAGCAACAAAAAATACATGATTTCAATCATTGATATAATTTTCTCCCTTCCCAACATTTACCATTAGTTCTACATGTTATGGTGATTGGAATATTGCTTCAATCGCTTTTTCCTTACAAAAGTTGTAAAACAAAAATTGATTTTTTGATTTTGCATGGCCACATATACCACTAAGTTGAAGAGTGGTAGTTCTCTCTTTTGAAAACGGAGCCTCACTTTTAAATTTAACACGTCAAGAACATTTTATCCTTTCATTACCATTAAATGTTTTAAAACATAAGCCCATGGAAACCTTGTATTCCATTTAGATTTGTATATTATTTTGTGCTTCTTTGATGGGTTTTCTATTTCAACAACCTCTACACTATTTGATTAATCATATTCATGTAGATGAGCATCAACTTCATTTTGAATATTCCATGGTTGATTAGAATGTTGTGTAAGACCAAATGATTCAACAATTTCCAATTTCATTTTATCCTTCTTACGATGATCAATAGGAGACATTTTTCAAGATTTACACTATTAAATAAAAATAAACAATAGAATAAGTAAATACATAAATTAAAAATTGATTAGCATCATTGAGATAGAAAAAATTTAACCTTAGCAAGATGCCATAGGATTTGACTATAGATTTCTTGATAGGTTATTCATTGATTTGTTGAATTATGTTTAGTAACATTCAAGAAAACTTGTAGATTTATGATAATGAACAAACACTTCATGAAAAATGGTACTTGGACAAGAAATTTGTATGGATTTAAGCAACGAAGCAAAATAAGCAAGATTTTGAATGAGAGCACTATAGTTGTGGAGTCCAATACCCTCGATATAAGATAGATATTCTTTTCATAGTTGGTAGATTCATATAATTATGACAATAAAAATTTGCACCATTAACAATGTAGAAAACAACTCGACCACCCATGCCTGGAATGGAAGGATGGCAAGCAGTTGCATTCAGGGTATCTAGCCACAATGTTGATTTCCTGGGATGTGGATTTGACCACGAAGGCTGCCATTACTTCAAAGAGTGTTGCATTAAAGAATCCATAGAATAAAAAACCAAATGTTAATGAAGATATGAGGAGGATAATGAAAAATACCTTATAGTCTAGCGTCTAACGATAACTTTCCTTCTGTGGATGATGGGTTGCAATTCAAATGAAAATGGAAAAAATGGATGTAGGGAAAGAGCACTCAAGGATAATCACGGAGGAGCGAGAGTTGATCAAACAATAAAAAGGGCGGTACTATAACCTCTCACTTAGAGGCTCACTTTTATCCCCCATTTTGTAGTAAGAGAACCTAGACACAGTTGCGCTGCACACTCACTAGGCACACTCACTTTGTTGTTCGAAGATACTGTTGCATTACTATCTTGTGCTGGCAGCTAGAGCTAAGGCAGATCTTTGAGCATTTGGCAACTGGGCCTTCATATCAGATGGGACTCCTACACCAAATGGTGTGAGGGCTAATTGGGAATTCATATTGAGGAGATCCTCTTGGTTAATAGATTTCCAACAACGTGAAGAGGTAATTTAAAATAGATTATTGATTAAGGTTCATGATTTTTTGTAAAAATTGAAGATTATATATATATATATATATATATATATATATATTATAGAATTGGATTTTAAATAATATTGAATGAGAAATAAAAAAGATATTAAGAATGTTGGAGTTTTGATAAATATACTTATATTTGATTAGGTATTAATAAATACTTTGTGTAGTGTAACATGTAAATAGTTTTGGATAATCTTTTATTAAATATTTTTCATAAATATTTTTCATAAATATTTTAGTCACATTGAAATTGTATATTTAAAAGAATGGTAATATTCAACCATGCTTATAATAAATAAGTTATTTACTTGGAAGTTGCATTTTTTAATATATATATATAAATAAGAGGTTACAAGTCTCATCAATGTCTTGAATGCTATAAGGAGTGAAAGGTTGAAAATCAAGTTAACTTCTTCCATTCTTGGCTTAATAAAATTAAATTAAAAATGTATATGGTTACAAGTTTCATTAATGTCTTGAGTGCTATAAGGTTTAAAGTATTGAAAATCAAATTAAGTTCTTCAATTCTTTATTCATTGTAAGAAGATGATGAGCTATGCATAAATTTTCTCATTTTTTTCTAAATTCCTAACAGAACATAATTGATTTCATGAGTAAAGTTATAAAATGTATATGAAGAGAATAATTTCTAAAAATAATATATATTTTAAAATTTTTCCAATTAAAGGTTAATCTAAAAATTAAAAGGATAAGATGTTTAGTTGTATGACATCTAAATCTAGAATGATCTCAACCAACATGATAAAAATATAGGAGATTTAGATATCTTCCACGAGTCATAAAATTACACAGAGATAAAAAAGATTTGAATAAAAAAGAAAATTGTGTTTATTATATTATGAATAATCCTACTTGTCAGTGAACCTTGTATTTCTCTCGTGCATTGCCCTAACGTTATTACATATAAACGTAGGATAACTAATTTATAACACTTATTTCCTATTGCTCCTAGTAAGCACTGGAGGTAGTGATTATGACAAATTTAGATTAAAATTTTCTGTCTTTACATAAAATTAGATAAATATTTGATGTACTTGATATTGATACACTGATAACAGAATGATATTAGAGATTCGTACAAGGAGTTATAGTTTTGGCATGAAAGTGAAACTTGAAGCATTGAGCCAATTAGATGTGACTAATAAGTAATGGTAATGTAATATTAATAAAAATAAACAAATAATACTATAAACACATTATACATAATAGGCATAGAGCTTATACAATTTGTAGAGCTATAAAATTGTTAAAAAGTTGAAAGTATAAACAATTTTTTTAGGATCCGTAAACTTTTAATATCTAGATAATATAAAAGAATTTAATTTTCTTTAAATACTATAAAAATAAAAAAATACATTGATTAAATATTTATTTGAGCATTTTACTATTTTATCACTTTCATAATTGTCACAATATTATATCATAAAAAAAATTCACATAAATATATATTTTATAATTATTATATCTATCTATATATATAATATTAAGATGACATTTTCCATACCTATATAATGATCACTTTATAAAGGACTTGTAATTTTAATCTAATATTTTTTATAGCTATATTATGTAATGGATATGCATTATGTAGTATTGTCACTTATTATTAGTTTATTGGATTAACAAAAGCATATAGTAATCTATAGGATTAATTGCCATTAACTCATTTTTGATATGTGATCCTCAATCAAAAGTTTAAACAAATATTATTAAAAAAAAACATTAAATATTTGATTTGATGAAAAAATTATTTTTAATTTTTATTGAACAATAAATTTAAGTTCTTATTGCAAAATTTTCAAAAATAGTATATTATCTAAATATATATTTTTCATTGGAAAAAATATCTCGATTGGAAATCTAAATTATCCTAACTCATCTTCTACACATATTTTTCAATCCTTTAATATTCATATTTTATATTTTAGATCTCCACTCCATCGCATATCATATGTCAAATATGAGTCTCATCATTTTACTACTTCATCATACCGCGTTGAGTCTTAATCACACCGCTTCATCTCGTTGAGTTTATTTCAGGCGAAGCCCATGTGTTTCTCTCAGTCGACGTTCTTGAGTAAGAAGCAAATGGGATTGTTGTTGAGTGACAAGAGAACTACACAGAAAAACCACTAGTGACTATACGGGATATGGCGATCAGCTCTTTGATTAGTTCATCGAGAACTAATTGATCCAGTCGAATAATCAACACAACAAAGAATGATTATTCTATATGGTACCAATATATGAAGGAGAAGTTATTTTAGTTTATCCATAAGGTGAGTTGATTGTTTTCTATTGTTGAGTATAGCTATCCTCTATGCCTAAATAAGGCAAAATTGTCTTCTGTAAACCAATTCTCTGTAGCATCTCCCAATTTCCAAACACTCCAACATTTTTTTTTAAATTACAGAATATATTTCAACTCATATTTTTTTAATGAAATTTTCCTCTTAAATCTCAGGATAGTAATTGATTATATGATCATAAAGGAATATAAACCTTTTTCATATTTTCATTTTAACAATAAAAGTATACCCAAGTTCTATGTAAGTAGAAGTCTAACTATTTTTATATAGTAATTATTCTTATATACATTTTTTAGAATATAAACTTGATAATATAAAGGTTAAAAGAGGATCAACTCTGATTAACAGAGTGAAAGTATTAGTAAAGAACATACTGAGGAGCAGTAACATGTACCAAAGGGTTGGCATAATAATTTGGAGGTTCAATACTTTAGCATTAGTAATATTACAAACCAAATTGGATGGTTACAAATTCGCTTACAAAAAAGTTCTTAGTATGATTACTTCCCAAAAACGTTTTTACAAATATAATTATTAATTATAAATCAAAGAAGCCTAAGTTTTGAAAATATTACCTCTTTTGTGTATTTTGTTTATCAATGTGCCTTAAGTTTCCCTACGGTGTCGAGATACATCATCGTTATCCTTAGCCCTGTACCCTCCCCTCCATGATAGAGCAATAGGGTAACCGGCAACTGGTCGCCTGAACTTTCCCTAAAACTTATAGGAGTTATAAGTTGGCGTGCGTATGGTATTACCTACGGGTTCAGATACATCATCGTTAACCTTAGCCATGTGCCCTCCCCTCCGTGACAGAGCAACAGGGTAACCGTCAACTGCTCGCCTGAAGTTTCCCTAAGATTTGTAGGGGTTATAAGTTGGCGTGCCCATGCTATTACCTATGGGTCCAGATACATGATCGTTAACCTTAGCCATGTGCCCTCCCCTCCATGATAGAGCAACAGGGTAACCGGCAACTGGTCGTCACCAGGGTAGGAATTAAATTTAGGGTTTTATGCAATGTATGGTTCATTTGCTGATTTTTCGTCTGTCTTGTCTGAAAGGTCCCTGTGTCAACCCTTTGTTTTCACAGTAGACCTGCCCTTTGAGTGTCATTACTATTGTTTCAGACGTTTCTCCTCTTCCTCGAACATCTTTATGGGTTTATTTTTGTCTTTACTATAATAGCAATGGCGCCGACGAGGGTTTTTACTGAGTTCAATGTTTAGGGAAATTTCAATAGTTTTCTACACTTACCATTAACTATATTTCTTAGTTTCAGATCTTCATTAACTCTCTAAATGGAAATGGGTTTCCTTTAGTGAAACTTGACTTGGTAGGTATTCCTGTTCCAATTCAGTTTTGTGTAGATATTTTTCATATATCTATATATATATATATATATATTAATTTTTATCTCCCTACTACAAATTCTTGCCTAATTTTTTTATATGATTATGGGTGCAAGGTTTTTCATTGGAGCATGAGCGGACTCAGAGTTTCTTTGCTGGAGCACAAGACGAGTCAGGGTTTTTGTTGCAGGTACTAGTATGCGCACATTTTTCCGTCAAAAGTAAGATTAAACATTCCAATTAAGATGCGCGATGATGACATTAAGAACCCTCCCGCTCGCCATCATTATAGGTATCGTTATTATTATATATATCGTCAATGTTTCAAAACTTCTGTTGCTTTTTAGTGTTTATCTGCCATAATTAACTGTTTTCTTTTGTGTAAGTCCTTTTTTAATTCATGGGTAAGGCTTTGTCCCTGCTAAAATCCAAATGTACGATTCCATATTTCTACGATATGTAATATTGTTGGACTATTTGTGAAATATTTAGTCTAAAGGAACGAAGAGGGGTACTCTATTTCTTGTGTTTTCAACTTTAAATGAATTATTATGAACTTTATTTGCAGTGCTGTTACTTATAAGTTTTAACTGATATTCTGGCAATTTATATATAGTTGAGGGTTTTGACCTATTTATATTTCCAAATTTGGTTAAGCTATTAGTATGCTGTTCATAATTATAGCATTCATTACCAGAAATATTAGCTTTATCTACATATTTATTTTACCTTTTTTTTTCCAATATAATTTTTCAGGTATTATTATGGATTTAGAATTAGAGTATCGGTACCCTCCTACTTAATAAATATTGGCTTTTGTGGGTTAATATTTCGGTACGTAGTTATTTTATTTTCTAATTATACTTATATGTTTTTATTTTAATTATTTGAGTGAGTTCCTCCCACTTTATTTATTTTCAATGAATGTGAACTATTATATATTACTAGGCGAAGGCGAGATTTTTTTTAATTAAAGAGGGTCATTCTTTGTCAAATGGAATATTATACGGAATTTTTTAATGAATATGAACTATTATACATATATATATTGTAAGCTTGTAGGATTTTTTGGTTTCTTGTTTACTGTCTATTATTCACTCTACTACTAGGAAAGATAGTGCAAAATTCAAACCCAATATCTTTGGTTCTGATTTGTTTACTGTCTATTATTCACTCTGCGACCAGGAAAGACAGTGCAAGATTCAAACCCAAGATCTTTAGTTCTGATTCGGTGAAACTTCATTCCACAGCCATCACCCACTTGAGCTACCCTAGACAAACATGAACCACTATATTTTTTCTAGGCCAAGATTTTTTAATTAAAAAATCTTACTCTCAACGGTCATACGAATATTATTTCCTATAAACTAATTGGTCTCCTTCTACTTTTAAATAGCTACTGATGTAGCTCAAAGACTTGTACAATTGGTATATTCCAAAAGTACAATATACATTTACCATAAAGAAATTAATTTTAAAATATAATTACAGAATTATATTATATATATATATATAAATTTTAATTCTAACCTATTGACAAATTGTAAAGACTCTGTTACCAATTTACCTTTTTTTGGTTTAAAAAAAAATAATTTTTATTTTTCATAAGCAATATTGTTCTCTGTTTCGAAAAGTCACATAGGATTTTGTCCCAGAGGTAATAGGGTAGACGAGCTCTGAGCGCACGGAATGATTAGGGTTTTGCAGGTTACCGTGACGGTGCAGACTGCGCTGCTCTAGTACTGCACACATCCTACCCGATTCATCTGGCGTGTAGCAGATCTGCACGGCATTAGACAGGCGCTATGGAGTATCCTCAGGGGGGGGCGTCAGAGCCCTCCCCAAAGCAGAACAACCCGGAACAGGCATTCCGCTTTGGATCGATCGATGGAGAGATCCTGAACAAAGGGAAAAGACAACAGCAAGATCACAAGAATAATGAAGGACGACAAGATCATGGCAGCGGAAATCAGGGAAGGGGAAAAAACCCGGAGGAAGGGCCAAAGGTATCTTCTACAACCTGTAAGCCGGTAGCAATGGAGAGGCCAAGAATCGAGTTACCTGGGCACAAAATAGATGCTCGAATCGAGTTCATGAAAGATCACGCCATTATCGGGAAATTTATAGGATTTTGGCCAACGGAAAGAGCCCTATATGGGTGGATTGCAGCAAAATGGAAGCCAAAAGGAGATGTTACCCTGCAGCTAGGGCCGAAGGGCTTCTTTACAGTTATCTTTTACTGTATTGAAGACAAACTCAGGGTACTGGGAACTGGGCCTCATTTTTTCAACGCAGCAGGCCTATACATGAGAGATTGGATACCAAGATTCAACCCGGACAAGGAAGATCTTACCTGGGCGCCAGTCTGGATCAGAATGTATGGGCTTCCAGACGAATATTGGGACGAGGACATTCTCAGGAACATTGGAAATGGAATAGGGGAATACATTAGAACTGCAGAAGAAACAAAAATGCGCAGATTCATTTCCTATGCTCGCATCTGCGTATTCATGCGGCTGAATGAAGC
Source organism: Pinus tabuliformis (assembly GCA_031772625.1). Classification (NCBI taxonomy): domain Eukaryota; kingdom Viridiplantae; phylum Streptophyta; class Pinopsida; order Pinales; family Pinaceae; genus Pinus; species Pinus tabuliformis. Next base: position 511,971,319 of record CM062808.1, on the reverse strand, counting down.
ACTTCCAGAATCGGTAACACTCTCTCATTGGGATGAAGAGTGGATCCAACCCCTGGACTACGAGCATGTTCCTTTCCGGTGCAGAAGATGCCATGCTCTAGGACACCTCTTCCGAGACTGTCCCTTGAATGCCAAAGCTACTTCACCTGATCCCTCTGCCTCAGATGCCCAAGAAGGCTTTACAAAAGCCCCCAGCCGAAGACGCACTCACAGAAAACCCTCAAATGGGCAAAATCCCCCGCAAAACAATGCCAGTGGACTCGCATCTAAGAATAGTTTCGAAATCTTGGCACAATCCTCTGAGGATCCTCCCCCGATCTCTGATGCCAACCCTTCACATCCCTCCTCATCCGCCCACCCTCACTCTCCTTCCTCCCCCCCCATTCGCCGCTCCCCCTCTAGCTTCCATGATCATCCCTCCGGGGATAAGAAGGATCAGGCAAAGAACGACAAGGACATGGATGTTGATGGAAAGACAGATCCTCCTTCTAACGAAAAAATGATGGAGGACGAAGGAAATCAGGTGCAACAAATGGAGGAGGAGCCGGAAAGCGTAGACATGCATGGCCTTGACATACTTGAACTGGAACTAGCATGCAAAACGAAGGCGTATGACAGCATTACAGAGGCCCAACTTAGCAAGTTGGAAGTGGTCATAGCAAGAGCATACCAGCAGCAGCAACTTGGGATTCAACCAGGAAGCCAGTGGGATGGAAGCCAACCTCCAAAGGAATCAAAAAAGAGGGGACGAAAAACAGATCTACAGAGGACGATCGAGGTAGGGAAAATCCTGGTAGACTCAGGCAGGTACGCGAAATTGACAAAGTACTACAAACCCTCCCCAAATGTTTGAACCATGAAGATGGTCTCATGGAACTTAAGAGGGCTCAACAGCCCAGGTAAACTTAGAATTCTAAAAAACATGATCAAAGCGGAAAGACCGCAAATCTGCTTACTCCAGGAAACCAAATGCAACGGAACCACATTAGGCAGCATTCTCACAAAGGCTTGGCCAGGATGCCGCTCAGTAGCAGTAGATGCATCAGGAGCGTCAGGAGGGCTAGCCATAGCATGGAATACTCAAGCAGTAGATCTCTCAGATTTCCATGCCTCTCACCACCTCATTCAGGCAGCCTTCCACATTTTGGGCACGAATGTACATGGTCATCTCTCGAATGTATACTTCCCGCAGGACACAGGAAGCAAAACAGCACTTCTAAACACCATCGAGGCACTAAACAACAACAGAAGGCACCCTCTCTAGATCATGGGAGGGGATTTTAACATGATCACTAAGCTAGAAGAAAAGACTGGGGGGAGAAACAGATTGGAGCAAGAGAGCATCCAGTTCAAGGATTTCATTCAAAACGCCTCCCTTATAGACATGCCCTTCTGCAATGGCACATTCACATGGAGCAATCACAGATCAGGCAAACACCAAATCGCATCCAAGCTCGATCGCTTCCTCATCTCGGACAATGCGATCCATCTTGGAGGGGACATCACAGCCGCTATCCTCCCGCATACTGGTTCGGACCACTAGCCGATAGCCCTCCAATGGCAACGGCCCGGAAACCAGACCCGAAGACCCTTCCGTTTCGAAGGTTTTTGGCTCTCGCACCCGGAGTTCAAAGACTTTGTTAAAACCACTTGGACTTCCTTCTCCCCTCCAGAAGGATCTAAGATGTACAAATTTCAACAAAAGCTCCGATATCTGAAATCCCACCTCAAGCGATGGAACAGAGAAACCTTTGGAGATATATTCAAAGCACAGCAAGATCTCAATCGGGAACTAACGGATCTCCATCAAAAAATTATCACAGAAGGACACACAGAAGGGACACTGGAACAGGAAAAGCGCATCCACAGGCAGATTGAGGAAAGGCAGAAGCAGGAGGAAATCTACTGGAAACAAAAGTCCAGGATAAGATGGTTGAAGGAAGGCGAACGCAATACCAAATTCTTCCACAGAACCACCATTCAAAGAAGAATGCACAACAACATTCCGTTTATCCAGAAGCCAGATGGGGAAAGAATAGAAACGCATGAGGAAATCGAGGAAGAATTTCGCAATCACTTCAACCAGATCCTTCAAGAGCCGGAAGGAGATAGGAGCCAAGCGATTGGGAAAATCACCAACAATGTGCCCAAGATCATCACGGAGGAACACAATGAGCTTCTCCTCCGTCCTATCCTACCTCAGGAGGTGGATGAGGCAATGTCCCAGCTCAAGGAAGGTAAGGCTCCTGGACCAGACGGATTCACCACCACGTTTTTTCATACCTTTTGGGAGATGATAAAACAGGAAGTATGGCAAATTGTTGAAGAATCAAGAACTCTCCACTGGATGCTACCTTCACTCAACTCCACCTTTATAGCCCTCATACCCAAAGAGGAGGACTCAATCAAGCCGGACAAATTCAGACCGATTGCACTCTGCAATGTAATCTACAAGGTCATTTCTAAGGTTGTGGCTAACCGGCTGAAACCCCTGCTGCCACTGCTCATATCCCAGGAACAGTCAGGTTACGTGGAAGGCAGACAAATCCTGGACGGCATTCTCCTCACGCACGAAATTATTCACTCCCTCAAGCAATCTAAGCAGGCAGGTATGATTCTTAAGCTTGATCTTTCAAAAGCTTTTGATAAACTCAGCTGGAACTTTATTCAACAAATGCTAAAAGCTTTTGGTTTTAATACTATGTGGATCCGTTGGATAATGAGCTTAATAAGTTCAACTCAGTTCTCCATCCTTGTAAATGGAATCCCTTCTCGTCCCTTCAAACCATCCAGGGGAATTAGGCAAGGGGATCCCCTATCCCCTTTCCTATTTGTTCTCATGGCAGAAGGGTTGGGCCGTCACATCAAGCAAGCTCTCCAATCCCACCAGCTTAAAGGTCTTTCTGTTCACAACTCCCCTGCCACCTCTCATCAGCAGTTTGTTGATGATACCATGCTTTTTGGATACCCCTCAGCCCAGGAAGCCTCCTGCCTCAAATCCTTGCTCAATGACTTTGCTGATGCATCCGGCACCGATGTAAATTGCTCCAAATCGCAAGTTTTCTTTTTTCACACGCCCCCTCAGGTCAAATCTGCTGTCACCCGCATTCTTGGTTTCCCCTCTGCTTCCCTTCCCTCAAAATACCTCGGGGCCCCTCTTACCGCTTCGGCCATTAAGCATTCTTCTTGGCGCTCCCTCATGGAGAAGCTTGAATCGCGTCTCAACCTCTGGACGCATAGATCCCTCAACCTGGCCAGCAGGGTTGTACTCATTAAATCTGTTCTCCAAGCTATGCCTTTGTACCTTTTCTCAGTCCTTGCAGTGCCCAAATGGGTCTTAAAAAGAATCAGGAAGCTCCAGCGCAGTTTTCTATGGGGCGGATCAGCTACAAATAGGAAATGGGCGCTAGTCAAATGGTCTGTAGTATGTCTTCCAAAAGAAAAAGGAGGCATAGGGCTAAGAGATCCGGAGCATAGTAATTCCATTATGAGTGCCAAAATATGGTGGCACTGGATTACAAATCCTGACAAGCCTTGGGCAAGAATATGGACGGCCAAATATGCTAACAACCGTCCTCAGGAGGAGCTCATTCGGTTCACACCCAAGGAAAAAGGATCACTAATTTGGAATGCGGCAAAGCAGCATTTTCAGTTAATACAGCAACACAGCTTCTGGGAGGTCAGGAATGGTAAAACAGCGAGATTTTGGACAGATGCATGGAACCAAATGCCAAAGCTTACCAGCATTCTGCAATCACCGCTGGGCCATGTTAGGCAGGAGCAGCAGCAAGGAGAAATCCATTACTACTGGTTGCAGGAGCTGGAGCACGGCTTCAGGAAATGGATGCAGGGAAATCAGCTAACTAACCTCACAAATCTACAGGATACAGGGGAATTGGAAAGGGAGCTAGAAAAAAGGAGAATCAGACATGATGAGGGCAATGATATCCTAAGATGGGGATACCGCCCAAAAGGAAACTTCACCACTTCAGAGGCTTACAAAATAATCTGCAACCATAACATCCCATCAGACCCAATCTGGAGTATAATATGGGACCCTAACTCATGGCCCAAAGTCTCATATTTCCTGTGGTTGGTAAGTCATAAAAGAATTCTAACCTGGGACAAACTAAGAAAGAGAAATTTCCATGGGCCATCTATATGCCCTAACTGCCATCAAAATGAAGAAACGCTCCAACACCTTCTGAACTCCTGTCCCCTAGCCAATCTTCTATGGGAAAAGGCTAGTTTCAGATGTCAAAAAAGATGCAGAACAATGAATGACATAACTGACTCCCTAAGACATTGGCCGAAGCGTCCTTACAAAAGCGAGCTCCTAAACTGCCTATGGAAACTGCTTCCAGGTCTCATCCTATGGGGTATATGGAAGGAAAGGAATAAGAGGATATTTAAAAATCAAAGCTCTAGGGTCGATGATATTTGGACCAGAATTTGTGGGAACCTCAACGAAACGCTGGCTCTCCGCTCCTGGACTCAGGAAGATCTCCCATCTACAGATAGCGAAAAAGGCATTCTCAGCAACTGGCATTTATCTCTACCACAGCCCCCCCTCAGAAGCAGTACTTCCACAAGCAGCAGCACCATTGAAGGCACCTGGAAGGCTCCCCCCAAGAACTCTTACAAGCTCAACTTTGATGGGGCCTCCAAAGGCAACCCGGGAAAGGCAGGCTTCGGAGGAATCATCAGGAATCAAGCAGGCATACCCATACAGTTATACTTCGGATCTTTGGGTTGGGACACCAATAATTTGGCGGAGATTGAAGGTTTATGGCAAGGAATTCTTCTCGCTAGAAATCTCAACCTTCAGCCCCTGATAGTGGAAGGAGACTCCCAGATTCTCATCAACATGGCCAGGAAGCTTCAGAATGGCTCTCAAGCGGAAAAAATTTCAAACAGCTGGAGACTGGCAGCCAGGCTAGAAGCCATCGAACAAGTTCTCCGCAGCAACAGGGCTATCACCTTCACTCATACTAAAAGAGAAGGCAACAAGGTTGCTGATTTCTTAGCTAACACAGGTGCAGACAATGATCACTATCTACTCACCGGCACCATGGCCATCATACCAGACACTTCAAGAGCCCAGGATCTAGACAAGCTAATCCAAAGTGAGGCTGCCTCCCCGGATGCGGGTGCCACGGGCGAGGAGATGGATCTGCCACATGGTAACCATGGGCGGTACCAAGATTAAAAGAGGTACTCATGGCAATCTGCCGTCGCGGATTGCAAGTGTGGGAGCCGAGGAGAGAAGGGACGGCAATTTAATGCCCAGTCTGGTTTACAGCTCTGAGTTCTGTGAGCAGTTATGGCTCGCGAGGGCTGAGACACTGCGGAGAGGCATAAGTATGGTGCAGGTAAGGAGATCTGTGCACTGGAATGTCGGCAGTTTATGGAATTGGAAGTCTATGCATTGGAATGTTCACGAGGTCCGGCTCAAGGTGCCCCCGCTGCCATTGAAGTTGGTTGCAAAATTGCAAGAGTGGGCGACGAGTACGTTTATGGTTATCCTGCTCTGTTGGGATCTCTGGTTTCCATCGTCGCCATGGTCAAGCCCAGACAACGCCTTATCAGTCGCCGAGGCTCTGGCAGAGGCGGTACTTCTCACCCTTCTGTCGACAATGCCTTTACCCGCTGTTGTCGCTGTCTATGTCATCGTGTGGAAGAAGCGAATCCCTTGCAATCGAGCCAGTTCATGGACTCTGGCAATCCTGAGGTGGGCACTAATTCCCTTCCGGCGTTTGGCACAGCGGTTTTTTCCTTCAACAGCGCCCCGGCCAATTCTCGAATTAATGCTCATGTCTCTGTCTTGTTTATGGAAGAACCAGTGGAGGTGGTCGGGGAGCAGCCTCGCCCACAGCTCCATCAGGCTGAGAGCTCTAGGGCAGCAGAAGGACTGCCAGAATATCGTTTCAAGCCGGACCTCGACCCGCCAGCTTCTCAGGAGGTGCCTCCGTCCGGAAAAGCCAAGGTGGATTGGGGCCCTCCTCCGGAAGGAATGTGCTGGATATATGAAGAGGAGCCTGAAGATTAGAAGCCCTCTCATTCAGTCTCTTCATCACACTCGGTGCTCTGGTTCTGCCCTGAATTGTCATATAAGCCGCTATGGCAGCTGGTATGTTTTGAACGACTCTATTTTGTATGCGAATTATAGTGTCCACTGCGTCTCCAAGCCCTGTTTTGTAAGTCTCTGTTTTGTGAGGGCAAGTGATAAAATTTTTCCTTTTCTCTTCCACGCCCCTGAGTGGAATGACAACTCTGCCCCTCTGATTTTCAAAAGGTTAAGGCCCCTGCGTGGGCTCTCTATTTTCATGGCAATTCCCCTGTGTGGGTGTTTTGATCTCAAGGAAGCTGCCCCTGTGCGGGCGTTTTAGTTTTTTGGTTAAGGCCCCTGCGTGGGTATGCAAGACTGTGGCGTGGACCCTGTATGGGTGGTTCTTCTTTTGTTTACTGTAAGTCCAGAGGCCATCCCAGGCCTCTGGCAAATGATAGCATGGATGTAACTGTTTTTTCTTTAATGTAAATATTAGCATAGTATTAACGAGAAAAAAAAAATATTGTTCTCTGTTTCTACATCTATCAAATATTAATTATACAACAGCGTATTTTCTAGTTAACTATATTTCTGTTATTTTCTATTTAACTATTTTTTCTGTTCTTTTCAATAATCATAATATTTCTTAAATAAAATTATAATATTAGAGAATTTATAATTTTCTTATTCTATCTTTTATTAATAAGAAACAAATTGAATTAAGTTTAAATCAACTATAGATTTAAACCAAAATAAATAAATTTTAACTACTAAAGAAGAACCGGAACATATATGATGTTAAACCGAAAAGGAATGTTGCTGGATAAGCCACATTCTCCTTGTAATGCCCTAGGAAGATGTAAATATTTGAATTTACTATGGTTAAAAACTGAATATGACATTGTTAACTGTTTTGGAATTTAATAATATTGTTATTTTTTTTTATAACATAAAGAAATGTTTTTGGAAAATGCTGGCAACTTCTGAATGGGAAGTTGGGAGAAATAGTTGAATGCAACCCTAACTATCTCTTCTAACTGGAAAGGTTTCCAAGGGAGGGGGAGGAAAAAAGAAAAAATAAGTTAGACTCTGCTATAGAGGACAGACAGAAAAACAAAAAAAAAGAAGGAAATGGCTAAGTCTGATAAGGACCAGATAGCCAAGCACTGAGTGGAGATATCTTGCCGGGGACTCCTGCAAGAGAGAACGGGGGGAGATTCTAGTTCTGAAAGATGAATCTCAAGGTTGGGTGGCAACTTGAAGCAGGAGACATAGGAAAGCTCAGAATGTGGAAGGCGTTACGAGTGGCCGAAACTCCGAAGGGACATAGGTGAATAGTTCAGTGAAATAAGCACATCACAGGTATCAAACAAAAACTCTAATTTCTGTGCACGATTAAGTTCTATATTATTATTGAAATAAAAGAAGAACTGTAGCAGAAAGAAAGCATTAGAGTTAATTCTGTAAGTTTTGTATTATTCTTGAAATGAAAGAGAGAACTGTAGTAGAAAGAAGACATTAGAACTAACTCTGTAAGTTCTCTATTATTCTTGAAATGAAAGAGAGAACTGTAGCAAAAAAAAGACATTAGAACTAACTTTGTAAGTTCTGTAGTATTCTTGAAAAAAAAAAAAAAGAACTGTAGCAGAAAGAAAGCATTAGAATTAATTCTGTAAGTTCTGTATTATTCTTGGAAATAAAAGAAAGAACTGTAGTAGAAGGAAAACATTAAGCCTTTGTACAAGATTAAATCTGTAATTAAAATGTACCCGTTAACAATAGGAAACATGAGCAATCCCTTCTAGAGGATTTAGGGAGAGAAGAAGATATATATATATATATATATATAAACTATTTAACATCTGAGACAGGGTGTCTACACTAAACTCTGTTGAGGGGAGAAATGCGACCCTAGGAAGCGGTCGTTGTAGTAGATTGACAATTCACAATTTGAAACCCTGGTGGGTGGGTGTAATTTTGAAACTATTACTATAAATTTCATACTTAGCAAATGAGTTAAGAGGCGAGAACCTCCCTGATAGTGCTAACTAGAACAAGGAGGGTAGAAACCAAATGGTACCAGTTCATAACATTCGTTGAGTACTATACGGAGGTATGGTATGGCGGAAACACCGATTGATAAACTACACACAACTCTTACAACTAACAGGTGGATACACAGAAAAATATGTACATATACAGTATATAAAACGTAAGTAAAATTCTCGGTTGCGGATTGTAACCGTCAGGCCACAAAGAGCTACGAAGGGAGGAAAACCCATAACAGGTAAACAAACGCATCAAGGGTCACCGTGTGCATAGACCACCAAGACTGCGCTAGGTGGGGTTACACAACTATTTTTACAGCAAATAATTGATTGAGAACACCATATTTAATCAACAGACATAAGCATGGGGTGGAAGTACCAGAAAGGAACCAAAGACGATAAGCATAGAGAAATGGAAACAATGCCATACGTTTCAACCTTTATTTCAAATTTAGTTCAAGCATTAACTCATATAACAGTCTGAGCAAGGACTGTTATGCTTCATAGAACTAAAACATTTAAACAGTAAACAGGAATGAAATCCATATCATTAAATACACAGTTGTACATAGCTTGAAATCATCATTTAAGAATAGTTGGTGATAACTTTGTGACGATGGGTTATACAGATAAACATTGCAAAAGAGAGTAATTAACGAAGGCGCCTCTAGCAACTACACTCAGGAGTTTCTGAGAGCGCTTCATGGCACCTGGTAAGCACATTTGATACAACTCGGTAGGTCCTGGAAAGGTTCATGACGGGTAACCAAATATACACAAGTTACATTAGAACAACATTGTTGAACCGATGTCAAGAACTTATAACAAAACCCTCTGCCGAGTAAAAGGGGAACAACTGTCAACCTCGACAGCTCATGGCTGTACAAAAAAAAATTACTCTAATAAGTCAACCAGCCATCAAACCTTCGGAACGTGGAAGACTGTGCAATAGAACCAGTGTATCTAACCATCTCAAACTCACATCCTTTGAAGAATCAAACTCATTCCAAATAAATTTTCCATGTGGGAGCAAACCCTTACCTGGGTTTCGTGAGCAAGGAAAACCAGTGAGATGCCGCCCTGTGGCCTCGCCTGAGGTTCTCGGACGTGGGAGACAAGCTCTACAACCAGTTGCATAGCATTACGAATTTGGTTAGCAGGTAAAAATAATTGAAGCGTTCAGCAGTAAAACAACTCCAGATATGAAAATGCCACAATGCAGTAAAACAAAAATATATATACCTAGAATTTTCTACATGAAAGAGTCACCATATGCTCCTACCACGTGGTTTTCCAAATCTTTCCAAGGTCTGGTAACGGACAAAGTGGAATTGCAGAAAACCATGAGGAGGAGCAGAGCCAAGCCAAACGGTGGAGGCGATAATGCAACCTGATAACGAAGTGACAAATGAACCAAACCATGTAAGGGATTGTACCATCAGGTAGTGTGGTGATGGGCTCGAGGTAATCGATTACGGGTAGAGGAACCTGCTCATGCCACGTAGAGGGCCAAGTAGGGAGAATTAACATTGATAGCCAGAGCTTTAATTGCAATATGTACAGCATAACCAAAATGTACTCAATAAAACTACCAAGTGTAATAAACATCCGCTATGATACTGATGATGAAAAGGCGGGAGATTTCTAGGTACACTTGGAGTTAATGAACCCACATCCTAATGTACCAGTCAGCAACTCTACCATGAAATAATAGTTTAGAAGCCGGAAATATCCACTGATGACCGGAATAGTAAAAGAGTGCGGGTTTATTAACTCCATAGTGTTATTCCTAAAATTTTTATGGGGTAGTTTTTGGGAGACATGACACTGCCCAACCATTCTTCAAACCCAAGAGGAATGTTGTTGGATAAGCCACATTCCTCCCAACCATTAAAAAATTAAGCCAATCTACTTCAATTCAGACACCCCGTGCTTGGTATTATGACATTAACCAGGAAAAATAGTATTGATACTATTTTCCTAGTCTGGGCTTTCTATTACCGGTACCTCACAGTCTTCTATTGCTCATCACGGTAATTGTTTGGATAGTGGTTTACCAAATTTTACAAACGTTTTTTCACACACTCACAATTGTTTTAGTGTTTATAACTTCTTTTCCTAGTCCGGGCTTTCTATTACCGGTACCTCATACTCTTCTGGTTGTCATCACGGTAGGTTTTTTTGGATAGTGGTTTACCAAATGTTACCATAATTTTTTTACTCTTTTATATATTTTTTAATGTTTATAACAATTTCTTTTGAATAATAGTTTACCAAATTTTTCCACACCTTCATAATTTTTTTTTAGTGTTTATAGCCATTTCTCTAGCATCCAGTGCTAATGGGGGTACTTGGCTTCCTCACACAGCATCATAATATACTCATAAACACCACCACCCCATCATAAATCCTTAGGATTTAACTTTCACTATCCAACCACCACAAAAGTTAGTTTGATATGCTATATTTTATTCTTTTGTCTCAATTTAGAGGAATTCTTTTGTCTCAAGTAGAATTCCCTCAAAAAATGCTGTAGCTGAACTTGCCACCTATACAATTATATTTTTCCAATTGATGATTTCATTTTATAGTCTATTCATTTTCCACATGGCTTATCCAGGTGCATATAAATTTTATTAATTTGAAAACAAAATTGTCTCAATAATTACATAAGTTTTCAGCACAACACGTTCAAAACATTTTTTCACGATAAGAAAGTGTTTTGGAATAAAATACTATAACTTTTTGGGTATTACATTTCACCCGTCTTACTAATCAACACCATCCTTGGGGTTTCATCAAGAATTCCTAGTCTGAAGAAAGGATGGATATGGATATGCCCATATGATAGCGTCCTCCATCTCCTCCCATGTAGATTGGTACGGACTAAAGTGCTTCCATAACACTTTTATCTACCTAGTAGCGCGATTATGGAGCATAGTCTCCTTTCGTCAAGAATTTGCAGTGGTTCCATTTCAAACTCACCTTCGGGTTCCACCTTAACAATATTCCAATTAATGACATCAATAGCATCATGTGACCACGTGAACAATAATGAACTCTTAGATGGTGGTATCACAATTTTGTTATGTTATCTCAACCACTGTAACCATTAATACCAGGTAATTCCCTTGAGAAGCACATCCGCACTGTGTAATATTATGTGTAATATTACGTATAGTCATAGTGACTAATATTAAAGCTTATGTACATTCACAAATACCTAAGGTGCAGGCTGAAAGGTTAGCACTGTTAATTGCTATAATACTCCAATTATGAATTACGAGTCTAAACATTTAAAACCATTTCAAGGATGTGGAATTTGTAAGGTTATGGGGGTTTGAAGCATAAACATATTATAAGTGATGAAAGCTAGATTCAAACATGTGAGAGTCAATAGAAGAGTAAAGTAGGAAAGTTGGGATGGCTTGTACAAAGAATAACATTAACCTTTAAATTGAAAACTATGAAGAAGAACCTTGGAGCATCCTGTACCAAATAAACTTAAGAAAAAAAAATAGTGCTGATATGCATGTCCGATCCAAGGTGTAATTACAATTCCGATGATAACAAAGAATGGCAAGTTTCTTTCTTTCAATGGTCGAATGAATGTATCTATATATACAAACCTTTTTTTTCTAACGTTTGAATTGTTATCTTCTTACTTGTTTATAGCTAAGGATGTAAATCTTGACAGGTATTCTTTGATAGAGTCAATATATTACATTAAAAAAAAAAAGTGAATGATTTGATTCTTTTGAAATAAGAAATATAGAGTGATGTTTTAGGAATAGGCTAAATAAAATGATAAAAAATCTTATTGGTTAGGAAAATCATTGCATTTATTTGATAAGTTGAACCACATTGTTTATAAAATACGATTTAAAGTTATGGTTTATCTTATGGACTTTTTGACCTTTTGGCTTGGAGTGTCGGGAATGGGTTTTCTTTACAAGAAATTTTGGAGCCTTCTTCAAGAAAGCATTTTAGTCCCATGACCGGAGACCTGTCATGGTAAGTATCATTTTCTTACTGACATTTATGTTAGGGAATACCATTTTCCACTGTATTTTGCATACTAGCCTCCATACTACGATATGTTTGCCATAGGGTCGACCCCATCGTGTCTTTGTTTACAAACCATTTTCACTCTCCAACTTTAAAATCATGACGCGATGGTAGAGCCAACCTTTACATGGGCATCTTAGTTAGATCCTTGGTGACTTTTGTTGCCCATGCTGCTATATTGAGTAGGCCGAGGAGTCCTCTTTAGCCCTTCCATGAATTGTGCATTGAAGACTCATTCTCATTCTTTTGCGTTGTTTTATGGCCTTATACCCTAAAGGCTCCTTTGTGTTGAGTTGTACTATTGCATTGCATATTGACTATTTTCACCTTTTGGCCGTGAGTCGGCTTCACTTGGACTTGTGTTTAAACCACTTTTCAACCATGTCTTCTACAAAATCAACCTTGCAATGACTTAGCCTCTGCGACTTGATGCACCCTTTTACCCATGGAAAGAACATTCCTTTCAGTGTCCTTGACCAATTTTTCCAACTTGCATTGAGCATAGGAAAGTTCCCCTCCCAGGAACTAGAGCATCTGTTTTTTCGACACTCGTTCTTTCCACTGTACTATAGCATTCTTTTATTCTTTTTCAAGCTTCATATAAAAGAAAAAGACAAAAAAATTATATACTCCAAAAAAAGAACGGGAATGGGACATTATTTCTAGATTTGATGATAGCTAGAGTCAGTTGTGTCGCCCTTGAACAAAGCACTCAAAAGTAAGTCTTTTCCTCCATTGGGATGGGCTTTAGTTTGACTTAGGAGAGCCTTAACCTTGTTATTGAGTCAGTACTCCTCTGATTGGTTACCTCTTCCAATCATATGGAGAGTTTTCTTATGCCTCCTGCATGACGAACTTATACAAAGTTATCATATGTTGCCATGTAGTCAAAATTGAGTCGTGCTTTTGTTCAAGGGAAGTAAACCTGGGTCAGCCTGTTTGCGGTGTCTCTTGACCTATTTTTCAGTCGATCATCCCTAGTTGCCAGCATCATGTTCGTTATCACATTAGCTATATTGGTCCTTCGCTCATGCCAGTTTGAGAAGGTCTTCATTGATCTCTTCCTGGCAGATCTTGCTCTTATCGACTATGACAAATTTCTTTGAGGGAAGATCTAGAGCCGCACCCTAGTGTTATTTTCATTATTGATAGGTCACCTTGTGCTTAGCATCGATCAGTATCATAGATCTTTGACTGAGTGGTTTCCCTTGTGTTCGACATCATATTTCATTATCACACATTGTAATTTGTGTAGTGCCTTGGTTTCCATTTGATCCCATTGGTGGATTCCTCGCCTCTGTGTCAACTTTCATTATTGGTTGTTTGAGAGGGTTTCTATTGTGCGTTATCCATATCTTGTGTATGCCGAAAACATGCTTCGGTTGGGTTACTACATATTTTATCATTCTATTCCTTACACATTATTGGCCTACGGGTTACACTCGCACTAGATTGATGAAGGATGCCTTAATGCCTTCTAATGGATCATTTGCCATCGACTTCAACTCATTACTTTGGGAAAGAGATCTAGAGTCCATTTAGCAGTACCTTAGGGTTTATAGTCATTAATGGCAGATTCCTTCCCTATCGATAGTGGGAAAAAATTATTGTCTCCTGATTGATAGATTCTTCCAAGTTTTGACTACAACTCATTTATTCGTGCTTGTTAGATTGCAAAATGGGTACCTTGACTCTCATCATGATTATCGGTGAGTAGCCTTGCATTTGTTAACGAAATACATCAATGACCAGAAATCAAACGATTTCTCACATGGTCGACTTCAGATCATTTATTCCCATTGTGTAGAAATGTACCATGACGGTCAGTGAAGACCTCGGGTTTGCATCAACATGTCTTGGTTCACTTTTTAGTTGCTCTTGTTTCTGCTAGTTGACACCATCCATCTTATATAGTGCAGTTCATTACAGTGATATCTTATATGTTGGCATTCGAGTTGAAGTGTAGTACCATTTACTCCATCATGTTCACTTGGTACTATTTGGATCAGTTTCTTGACTTCAGTGATCAACTTCATACTTCAGCATCATTGATAAGCTCTTTATGTGTGATATTCAGACATGTACTTTCTTGATTGTGATCAGATGATCCATTATGTATTTCTAGTTCCTTTATACCTGTATGCATATTGGATCCGCTTTTGTACTTGACATGCAGACATGCTTTACTATTTCTGAGCATGGGTATACCCACCTCAGACAACAATTTCTTTTTGATCTCTTTCGCTGGATTGGCAGGGTGAATTCTAGTGAGCTCCTCCTTGGTCTTGGCATGATTCCTTCTATACACTTAATACATTTCGGCCATCATGTACCTCTTTTGACCTCATATATTAGGGGGCATATGTTATAGAACCATTTACCACTCTTGGTAGATCTGATGCTCTGATTATGGCCTAGGGTAACCTTTCCTTCTAGAGTTGGTCAAAAGTTTAAAAAAAAGTGTTTTATTCCCTATACGCTACTTTGCCTCGTGATGAAAGCATGTTCGTTCAGGTCAACATATACCCAACCCACGTACATATGTTAAATCACTTTAAAAAATCAATTTCCTTAATTTCGGGTGGAGTTCACAAGTTTTACCTATTACTTACCTTCTATTGCTTGTGGCGCAACTGTTTCCCAAGTGAAAAAACTAATTTGGAGAAGTATAAATAAACCTCCATGGGAAGGCCTTAATGGAGAATATATGTGATATTGATACTATAGTGAGATTATTCCTAATCAAGTATAGTGAAATTCCTGTGCCTCCTGTGCTCCCCAAAGCTTTAGCAAACCCTTGTTTCCTTGTTGGAGATATCCTTCATCTTTCTTGAGATATCTTTGTATTGGTGATGGAGGAAGATTACTAAGGCCAGGAAAGGACAAATTTGGGGGATAGTTGTGCTTGGAGCTGGAGAAGGACTCAGGTCGTATTTCTCCACTCTACTTGTACCTAACTTCAATAAAGGAATGTTGTTATGTTTCCGATATAAAATGTGTTTATGCATCTATTTATATTGTAATCCGTTTATGAATCTTACATTGATGCTTAATTGTTCATTCATTTATATGATTTAAAGTTAATATCATGAACATGCGTTATGTTTCTATTGTTGTATATATTTCATTTGAATAATTTTCAGGTTTTGAAGACATCAAGAAAAGCTGGGGGTTTTAACCCCACGGGATCTACTCAAATGTAGGACTTCCGGGTAAGGACACTCTTACACAGTTCAGTAGAATATGCATTTAGGTTGATTTCATGAAATTTTTTTGTTAGGTTTTGCCCTCCACTAGGGTCTTGGGTTGAGAAAACCTAATAAGAAATGCTCAAGAAATCAACCTAAATGCTTATTCTACTGAACTGTGTAAGAGTGTCCTTACCCGGAAGTCCTACGTTTGAGTAGATTCCACAAGGTGCAAACCCTTAGCTTCTCTTTATGTCTTCAAAACTTGAAAATTATTCAAATGAAACATATACAACAATAGAAATATAAAGGATGTTCATGATAGTAACTTTAAATCATATAAATGAATGAACAATTATGCATCAATGTAAGATTCATAAACAAATTTCAATATAAATAGATGCATAAACATATTTAATATCATAAATAGAACAAAATTCCTTTATTGAAGTTAGCTACAAGTAAAGTGGAGAAATACGACTTGAGTTCTTCTCCGGCTCCAAGCAGAACCATCCTTCGGATCTGTCCTTTCCTAGCCTTAGCAATCTTCCTCCATCACCAATACAATAATATCTCAAGAAAGATGAAAGATATCTCTAACAAGGAAACAAGGTTTTCCTAAAGCTTTGGGGAGTGCAGGAGGCACATGGATTTCATCAGACTCGATCAGGGATAATCTCACTATAGTATGAATATCTCATATCTTCTCCATTAAGGCCTTTTGATGGAGGTTTATTTATACTTTTCCAAATTAGTTTTCTCAGTTGGGAAATAGTGGGCCATGGGAAAAAGGAGGTGAATAACAGGTAAAACCCGTGAACTCCACTTGAAATTAAGGGAATTTATTTATTTTATGTGTCTTAACATATGTACGTGGGTTGGGTATATGCTGACCCATGTGTACATGCTTTTATCACAGGGAAAAGTAACGTATAGGGAATAAAACACTACTTTTTTAAATTTTGGACCATGTCTGGAAGGAAGGGTTTCCCTAGGCCATAATCAGAGCATCAAATCTACCAAGAGTGTAAATGGTGCTATAACACCCAAGCATCAATAATATTCTCTAATGAAAGAAACAAATCATCTTGCAACACATCACCTATGACATTTTCTTCATTATTGTTCTCGTGTTGTCCAACTCCTTCTTTTCCCCTTTGATATTTGGCGTCTTTTTTTAGGTGTCCTTTCTTTCAACATTTCCAAAACATTATCCTTAATCTGGATTTGGATTATGATTTCCTGGGCTCCTTCCTCTTCCCATTTTTCTTCTCTTAGTCTTTGTAGCCAAAGCATTACCTAGTGTCTCATTGGATCTTTTCCGTCACATTTCCTTACTAAGGATGGCACCAACAACATCATCAAACTTTAAAGTACTAGATCCAAAGATAGAGTTACTAATATCCATAACTAAGCAATTCCAACTTTTTGGAAATGAGCACATAAATAACATATCCCTAACTTCATCATCAAAACTTACCCCTATAGAACTTAGCTGACTGTTAACTATGTTAAATTAATTTAAATGGTCAGTAACAGATCCAGCTTCTGACAACTTCATATTTAATTCATGTTTCATAATAAATATCATATTTGAGGTCAATGTTTTTTCATATAGTTTGGAAAATGTCATCGTCAAACCTTTTGTTGTCATTCCCCTTGAAATGTTAAATGCCACCGATGCTACCAGACACAGTCGTATTGTTCGTAGTGCCTTTCAGTTGAGAAGATCTCATTCTTCATCAATCATACATGTCAACTTATTTGATTTTCTTCTCAAGCGTAGGTACATCCCTTTCTGAGATAGATAATATTCCATCTACATATTCCACAACTTGTAGTTTTGGCCATTAAATTTCTCAACCTTAAACCTACCATCTTCCACCATTTCTCCCACTCAAACTATGAACCCTTCTCTCCTACGAGTTTATAAGACAAATAGAACATTGAATCTAATAATATTGTTTAGAAATTAATTAATGGAGCAATGAAATAAAAAAAATATTGTGGAAACACAAATATAGAAACGCATAAAGCAAGAGAGACATAGATATACGTGGTTCACCCAATTTGGGCTATGTCCACGGAGAAACAACTGGTCGTTTCTTTTATATTATCTATGAAAATAAAGAGGTACAACCTACAAAAGATACACTGTAATTTCATTTTTTCTCTCACACAATATCCTCTCTCTTTGTCACTCTGAATAATAAGACACAACCACAATACAATTCCCTCATATAAACTGAGGGTTTCCTTGTAGGGGAAAGAAACCCTAAATTAACATAAATTCTACGGTTAGATCATCTGCCTAATGAACGAAACATATTGACTATGAAATTACAATATTTTACAAGGCTATTTTCACCTATTTTGAGCTTCACGAGTGCTTCTCTGGAACACCCTTTAGGGTTCTGCTAGTCCCTAGATCCCCACTCGGTGGGGAAATCAACCCCCCTGAACCCCCATGGGGGGAAAGTTCACACCACACCCCCTCATGTGGAAGGGTGTATAGTCTTCCTTTGGTATACACCCTTTTGAAACAATACATATAATCAGAAGATAATTGGGCTCCACGCACAACATAAATAATTATTAGATGTAGCTTAGGAAGTTTTGACTCATGGATGAAAGAAAAAATTACCAAATGTAGCTCATAAAGAAATTGACGTAGAGTTGGATCAAAAGGTAGCCATGGTATGAATTGGATCATTATATAATTTTTCATCTGTCTTGGTGCTTTCAAAGTTGAAAAAGTGGAGGAATCAACACACAATACCTTTGTTACTCGTAGAACCCGGTTTGGAAAATTGGGCTTTGAAACCCTCCACAGGAATTTTGAGGCATCAAGCAACAGTTTTTATGGGTAAAACTTTGACACATTACCACGACACCTATTTTTCCTATTCTAGACAAAGATACCTTTCCAATTGTGCAAGAATTGCATCATTCAGAGTTTGTATATGAAAGTTATGCCACTTAGGAGTTAACTTTCTTGTTTTCACCACCATAATTTGAGAGGATTCCATGTCAACCCCCATTATTAATGAAAAGGGGGCTATCCATGTGATTATGACGAAGAAGAGTATAGAATAGTATATATTGTAACATTGGTTAAGAGTTGAGGTATGCAAACCTTACCACTAGTAGTCTATCAAGCCGTGTTATAAGCAGGCCATTGGGAGGAATAGGGGTTTCGTTCATTCAAGTGTGTTTGTTCTATAACTAAGAAAAAATAGCCAGTAGAGATCATAAGTAGAGAATACATAGAGGATTTTGACACTATAAGTTTTGAGGGACCACATTCCATATTTCTTTCTATGCATATCCATATTTCCATTCGGAGAAAGATAACAAAACAACCTCAACTTCCAACTAGGTTTCTCTCCATAAAGAGTTTCCTAGGTCATTTCATGTGTGAAATTTGTTTGTGAGATTTTATTGTTCCATTCTATAATTTTTTCATAATCTTAATTCACATGAATACATTATTAATAGTAATATATAAATATATAAATCTAAAGAGATATATAATTATAATAGTGTATACCTTGGAACTTTTAATTATAATTTTATCATATAGGTAGTGATGAACTATCCAGTGGAATATCCATGATAATTTACAAATCAAGCTAAGGGAAATAGAAGTCAGGAAAATTTTTAGTAATTGATCATGTGAAAGAACTATCTAATATAAGATGCTACTTATATGACAATGTATATCTCTACAAGTATGTCACAAGCATTCAAAATATTATGACATTCTTTTTGTTTCATGGGAGTCTAACATAAGACAATGTACCAGTCAATATCCATTTTTGACTTGCATGGGTAAAAATCCCTTTACCAAAGGAAATTGGTTTCCTTCATATTATTTAAATTGTAATATTTTCCTATATATAAATCTAGAAGGAACATATATTATTCGAGAGGATAGGATGAGTATGATTTAGTTTCTATGAGAAGGGGTATATTTGGCAAAAATAAGCAACTATTAGATAGTCCATCAAAATAGAATGAGGTTATTGATTTGTACAAGAGCTCTACGAAAAGAAATTTTACATGTAATTGAGTGACGGAGAACAATGAGAGTGATAGTGGTGTGTAGAAAGGAAGACTTTATTCATATTGTACATTTGTAATATTCATTTTTTAGTTTATAAATATATCAAAGTCCACGTGTTTCTCTATGTGTTTTGTTTGGTTGAATTCTTATTCTATTGACTACAAGAAAAATTGGATTTTTTGTTTGTTACAAAAGGAACTCCTTATTATAGATGAGAAATTCCTAGGTTCAATTTTAGGTTTCACTGTAATTCCTTGAATTCAGGCATCAGAGGATTTCATATGAAATAGAATGCAGTATTAAGGTTTGTAGATAAAATCAAACCCAATTTCTTATAACAAATTGGAATTCATTAGTTGACAAAAATAGGAAAGTGCCTTTCATAGATTATTGTAACTTCAAACTATGATATATCTAGTTTGAACCCAATAGTGTGGTAGTTGCTATAACAACAAAAAAATTTGGCCGACTTTAAAATTTTGGAGCTCCTCCTCACTGAGCTAGTGACCTTTGTTTGCATCATGTTGAGGTTCACACACTTGATACTGAATCGAGTTTCCCTGTAGTACTTGGGAAAATTTTAATTTACAAGTTTTCAACTTATTTTTTCTCAATATCACAAGTCACACCATGAGACCCTAGCCTCAACATAAAATTTCTTATTTGTGACCCTTTCCCTAACATATCCTTACACCCATGTCACTAAGTTTCATAGTGATTTAGTCACGCTAATATGGATATCTCTAATCCAACAACCTCGTGAACTTGTGACATAGAATCCTATACTAAAGGTTACACTAAGAATGTAGGTCACTAAGTCAGATCATATTTTAACATTAATTATTTTTACCTACCCTGACCTCTGACCTAGCGACCCAACAACCTCACTCAGGCCTTGCACCTCATGTTGCAAGGTCACTAAGTTGCCTAGTCATCTGGTTCTTCCTGTCTAACTCCTCCCTAACCTGTGAATTTGTAACCTCCTTCTCCACAAACATGACCATTTCATATATAAATAACTTTCCCTCTTTTGTCATGTGTCCATAGTTTGGAGCACTTAAAACATATAGTTTTGGCAACCTAGGAAGAGCATGACCCCCTCCTCTCCAACTAAATGACTTTCACCTCCTTTGCAATGACTAGATATACAATGTGTATTTCTCTCTAGACCTACTCCTACACCTTCCATTTTGTTATAGTTTTTACTTTCCTCAGCATGCCATTTAAATACTACGCTCATCCCAAACCTTACATCCCTTCCTTTATCCACTAGGCATCGTATTTTGGTCTCCCACTTCACATTAAAAGAGCATCACCGTACTCTTCAATTTCCCTCTAACCCATTGTGCCCTTTATGTGTATACAACAAGCTCTGGAACCTTTCTTCCTCCTCAGCCATGAATTTTTCACCCATCCATGAAGAAAAATTTAGGCCACAACCTTGCCAACCCGATCACCTAGATTCATGACCTAGCAACCCAGTCACCCTAGTGTCACACAATCTCTTTTGAAATTATAAACCTACCACAATCAATAAATCAGAAGGTTTCAAAGTCACACAAGAAGTTGATTTTGAACTCTGCATCCTCTCTACATGTCACTCAATGACTCCGAGACTTGCGATCTAGTAACCTCTCTATACAATGACCTAGCAATTTCCTAATTATGTGACCTAGTGAGCTCCCATACCTCATGACCTAGTGAACTACACCCCCTTCCAGGTGTTAGTTCATAAAGTCACCATTCTCATGTCCTTTCATTCTTTTTATTCCTTATCTAGTGCGACCTTACGAACTTCCCATAAGCTAGTTTTTGACTCACGTAGTTGTCTTTCCCCTCACATCTCTAAAACCTAGTTTACAAATTTTTATTTTGTCATTATTATTTATGTCATCACGTTCATCTGGGGATGTGTTGTTCAAAATTCCAAGTTAAATCAATCTATATTATATATCTTTATAACTTTTCTCTAGGGGGATGGTGCCGCCAGTAATCAAAGCCTCTCGCAAGAGCATTGAGACTAGTATCAAAGGAATTGTAGAGAGTCTTCTTCCACCACCAATATACATGGCTGAGACCATATAATATCAACAATAGTAACAAATTTTCATGGTGCAATATCTATTCAAAGTTATCAAAAGAGAAATTACCTAAGACCAAGAAGACTTCAAATTATATATTAATATCAAGAGGTCTTGGCTCCATAAATATGGCACTATCAAATTCTACTTTAAAAAACTAATTTTATGGATATGATGATTTAATTGAATTCCTCTTTTCGATAGGACCAAAATTGACATAAATATCATCAAATTTCGACAAGAGAAAGTGTACTTATGAAGAAAAGCCCGCATATGCACATTCAGACAAGGTCATCCCTAAAGAAAATTGGACACCCTTGGTAGCCTATAAATACAATTGACATCAAACTCATTTGGACATCAAAAAAATAATATTATTCTTCTCTTCTTAATTAATTTTCTCACGCAAGTCTAATGCAGGGACAACAACAAAGGTTCAAAAAGGTCCAAAATTATAGTGTTTGAGGCTCACATATGTTTTATGGTTTTGGATTATAGTTGCAGGTATGTCACAGGAAAATTTGGATCACAATCGTTGGCTTACAAGAATCAGGAGTGTGACTGGAAGCCTTCAATTACTCACACAACTCCTCTTGCATCCGACTAAGAATTTTGACTCAAATTTGACTGAAGAGCGAAGTTGATCACAATCATGTAGGTTTTAACCCAGTACAGAAATTACCTGTATATGAATTCTAAAACACAGAAAATAAACAATGCGAGAGCATAACACATAAAACACATATACACAGAGATTTTCCCTTGGATCCCAAAACCAAGACTACCAGCTTGATTTTTCATTATATTCCTTTCAATGATACAATACATATTTATACATGCCGAAGCATCCAATACCATGGACTAAAAAACCACCGCATCCAAAACCATGGACCAAAAACCATCGCATCCAAAAACATGTGCGAAAATCATGCACAAAACCATAGGTGGGTCAGCCCAACCTAACATAGGTTCCAAAACCAAAATTTTCTGAGGCGCTGCCCCAGACCCCATAAAGTGGGGTTATGGGTGTCCCTCAAACCTCCTGTGACCTCCCCCCCTCTAACGTTCGGTTAACTACATGGGCTAGTTGTGGAAAGAATATAACACAACCCAAAATTCTCCCACTTGTTGCTTTCTTTCCACAAGGGGGCACAAGAGAGCTTAGTCATTTATCTATCCATGCAATGCCCATTGTTTCTCTACACCAAGAGAACTTCTCATAGCTCACAAATTTTGTCAATGCATCTGCAATATTCTTCAAAGTGTCCACCTTTACTAGCAACACCTTTTTGTCTTCTATCATATCCCTCACAAAGTGATACTGAACATCAATGTGCTTTGTCTTTGAATGATATGCAGGGTTCTTTGCCAAGAAAATTGGACTTTGGCTCTCACAGTGTACCCTTATAGCCTCCTATACTAACCCCATACTTGAGCATAATCTCTACAACCAAACTGATACCTTGCTTGCATGACTGGCTGCCATGTATTCTACCTCTGTAGTTGATAGTGCCACTACAGATTGTTTCTTACTCATCCAACTGACTGAACCTCCAAATAGGTTAAACACATACCCACTTGTAGATCTTCTCTAATCCAGATCTCTAGCCTAGTATGCATCAACAAAGCCACGAATATCCAACACTCTGTCCAATCCTAGTCTTCCTTGGTAGCGCAAACCATAATCACTAGTGCCACGCAAATACCTAAAAACCCACTTCACTGTTGTCCAGTGATCCTTCCCTGGTTTTGACATAAACCTGCTCAATACTCCCATTGCATGTGCAATGTTTGGTCTAGTACAAACCATTACATACATCAGGCTACCGACTGCATTTTCATATGGAACATGGGACATGTCCTCTTCCTCTTCTTGTGTCTTAGGACATTGTTCAAGAGATAACCTCACACCTACAGGAATAGGAACCTTCACCGGTTTACTATCTTGCATATAAAACCTCTGTAGTATTGTCTCGACATACTTCTTCTGGTTTAATAAGAGCTTCCTCTTTTCCTGATCTCTTTTAATTTCCATGCCCAAAATATAGTTTTCAAGACCAGGATATTTCATGTCGAATTTGGAGGACAATTGGGTCTTAAAATCTTGGATAATTTCTTTGTCATTTCCAACCAGCAACATATCATCCACATACAAGACCAAATAAATAACACGGTCACCAATTAATTTAAAATACACACAGTGATCTGCTTTTCTTCTGGTGAAGCCAAGTCCCCATATAAATGTATCAAATTTCTGATACCACATCCTTAGTGACTGTTTTAACCCATACAGAGACTTCTTTAACTTTCATACTAGTTCTTTCTTACCCTTCACCGCAAAGCCTTCAGGTTGCTTCATGTATATTTACTCTTCTAGATCCCCATGAAGAAATGTTGTCTTCACATCCATTTTTTCTACCTCAAAATCAAAAGCAGCAACAATATATAAAACTAATCTAATAGAAGTTACCTTGGCAACAGGAGAAAAAATATCACCAAAATCAATTCTTGGCACCTGGAAATAACCTTTTGCTACCAACCGAGCTTTGTATTTCTCCACCTTTCCTTCTACATTTGTCTTCTTCTTGAACACCCATTTGCTGCCAATGTGTTTCCTTCTAGCCAGCATCTCCACCAGATCCCAAGCCTCATTTTTGTGCAAAGATGCCATTTCATCAACCATAGCCTCTTTCCAGAGTTTTCCATCCTCTAAATCCACTACTTCCTTCACAATTCTGGGATCATCATCAATAATAGACAAAGTGAAATTTGAATAGAAATCAGATGGACTATACCTCTTTGGCTACCTTCTTTCTCGAATTGATCTTCTCACAGACAGAGTTTGTGGCTCTTCATCTTCTGATTCCCCCTCTGTTGTAGATTATGATTCTTCCTCCTTTAGCTCAAACTCTATCTTCTAAGGTTCCTCTGGTTGGACTTCATGTTTAATAACATCTTTCATCTCTCTGAACAACACATCTTGACTGTACACAACCTTCCTTGTTACTAGTTTTCAAAGCTTATAACCCTTTAAACCATCCTTATACCCAATAAAGATGCACTTTTCATATTTGCTATCCAACTTGGTTCATTTCTCCTTTGGAACATGTACATATGCATCACATCCAAATACCCTTAGATGCGAAAGAGAGGGTTTCTTACTAGTCCATAACTCTTGTGGAGTCTTATCCTCCAACACTGATGAAAGTGACCTATTGAATAGGTAACATGCAGTATCCACTGCCTCTGCCAAGAATTCCTGTCCTAAACCAGCACCACTGAGCATGTTTCTTGCCCTTTCCATCAACGTCTTATTCATTCTTTCTGCAACTCCATTTTGCTGAGGTGTATATGGAGTAGTCTCCTGCCATGACATACCACACTTCTTATAGAATTCTTCAAATTCCTTGTTGCAAAGCTCTCCACCATTATTTGTCCTCGGCACCTTTATCTTGTTCTTTGTCTGATTTTCCATGACAGCTTTAAATTCTTTAAACCTATTAAAGGCTTTAGATTTCTTCTTAAGGAAATATATCCATGTATTCCTTGAGAAGTCATCTATAAATGATACATAGTACATAGACTTACCCAGTGATGGAACCTTAATAGGTCCAAACACATCACTGTGCATAAGTTCTAATATCTATTTCACCCTCTTACTACCAGAGGGTAAACTCACCTGATTCTGCTTCCCATATACACAATTTTCATAGAAATCAAAATCTAGAGAGCTATTACTCATACCTTCTACCATACCTTTACCATGAAGTATTTGAAGGCCCTTCTCTCCAATATGTCCAAGCCTTTGATGCCACAACATGGTCTTCTCTCTAGAGACCACTAGATTTTCTGCTCCACTTTTAGGAACCACAGAACTGTTTCACCCATCAATAATAGTGCTACCTTGCATCTTGTACAGAGTTCCAATTTGAACTCCCCTCATCAATACTAGTGATCCCTGAACCATCTTGTAGGTATCCTTCTCGAACACTGTCTTTACACCTGCATCATCTAGCTTGCTTACAGAAATCAGATTTCTAGCTAATGAAGGGATATGCAGAACACCCGGAAGTGTTCTAATCCTTCCACCTTGTAATGTCAACTTTACTTTTCTGCGACCAATGATTCTAGCCTTCCTATCCCCTAAGAAAACATCACCACCATCGTATTTCTCATATTCGCAGAACCACTCTCTA
This sequence comes from Pinus tabuliformis, assembly GCA_031772625.1. Lineage (NCBI taxonomy): Eukaryota > Viridiplantae > Streptophyta > Pinopsida > Pinales > Pinaceae > Pinus > Pinus tabuliformis. Next base: position 511,945,623 of record CM062808.1, on the reverse strand, counting down.
TGGGGAGTGAAGTGAAAGGATGCACCTGAGCCAATTAGCCATGCCTCATGATCTACATGTGTGCATGAAGAAGCCAAGTACACATCCCCTTCTTCATTTGAGGTGGTTTTCACCTCTATAGAAGGAGCATCATCAGATCCCTTTCCTTTATTAGGAGCTTTAGACTTACAGTCCCTTTTGTAGTGCCCTTCCTTTCCACATTTCCAGCACACCACCTTTATAGGTTTTCTTGGAGATTTAGATCTCCCTCTAGATTTAGATCTCCCACTCAATTACTTAGTTTTGTTTCTATTCTAGGACTGTCCTTGTACAGACAAGGCATCACGATTCTGTTTCTCCATATTTTTCCGTCTCATCTCCTCCGTCAGCAAGGATGAGACTATTTCATCAAACTGCAAGGCAGTCGCATTGCTACCTATTGCAATAACCAGACTATCCCACGAATCTGGTAGAGAACACAACAAGCTAATGCACTTATCTATCAACAGATGCTAACTAACTTACCACAGTATTAAATGCATTCAGATGCTCTGTCACTGAGTCTCCATCTTTCATCCTTAGGTTATATAGCTTTTTCTGTAGGAACAGTTTATTCACCAGAGACTTAGATTGGTAAAAAGTCCCTAACTTGTCCCACAAACCCTTTGTCGTAGCTTCCCATGATACAATCAACAATATTGAATCTAAGACACACAATCGTATTGTGCTCTTTGCCTTCCAATCCAAAATTTTCCATTCTTCATCAGACACTTCCGTTGGTTTAGTACCCGGATGTACCACGTTCCACTGATCTTTATCCACCAACAGATCCTCCATCTTGAGTTTCCAAAACTCAAAACTCTGACCATTAAATTTCTTGATCTCTATATTTCCACTACTCGCCATCTACTTTCACCACCAGAATCGATCTCGCAGATCTCCCACTAAACAGGGTCTACCATAGGCTTGAGCAAAACCCCTCAACAACAAAGGTGTCCCCTTGAAGCCAAAAACAACTCTGATACCAAATTTAGGTTTTAACCCTATACAGAAATTACCTGCATACGAATTCTAAAACATAGAAAATAAACAATGCGAGAGAATAACACATAAAACACATATACACAAAGATTTCCCCTGGATCCCAAAACGAGGACTACCATCTTGATTTTTCATTATATTCCTTTCAATGTTACAATACATATTTATACATGCCGAAGCATCCAATACCATGGATCGAAAAGCCATCGCATCCAAAACCATGGACTAAAAACCATTGCATCCAAAAACATGTGCGAAAATCATGCACAAAACCATAGGTTAACTACGTGGACTAGTCGTGGAAAGAATATAACACAACGCAACAGGTCAACTGCAGATAGGAAAAGTTGTCTCTGATATATTTTGATGCTATAAAAATATTTCAGAATGTTGTTTGGTTTTTTTGGTGTATGATATTGTATTGGGATCATTGTACTCTCTACTGAACATTTTATGAAAATATAATTTCTAAGGGTTTTCGCATTAGTGCGGTTTTTCCCTAGTATTTGACCAAACTTTTTAACAATCTTGGGTTAAAGGTTCATGTAATAAAAGTTAATAAAGAGAAAATATGACCATGGTTAAGGGACACTTATGCCAAACCGAACGTTGCACAAAGATATCCTAGTGGGAATCAATTGATGTGTTTATGGCTAAAGGGAAATAAGTTAAGGCCTTAAAAAGGAAAAAAACTATTTTGAGCATTTTATTTATGAAAATAAAGGAAATTAGGAGAAATAGGAGGTGAAAGGTCACAATTTTCATGTGAGGAGGAAATTGAATGGAAATAATGGAAAGTTAATGAAATTAGACGCAGGTATAATACAAAGACCTCAGAGCAGAACCTTGGAGCCTTTTGTGATTTTATTTTTAGAATTAGTCTTAGAGAGGAGAAGAAGATAAAGAAAGAAAAGGAAGGAATGAAATCACCAAGAGGAGAATAAGATAAAGAAAGAAAAGGAAGGAATGAAAGGAAAGGAAGAACAAGGAAAGGAAAGGAAAGAAAGGATCAAGCGAGGAGAGCTTGGCTCAATAACCTTCAGTAGGAACACTTGCAGGAAACATATTTCATGTATGATTTGCTAGCTTATTTCGACATGCATGATATGTGCATGTTGGCATTTTATTCTCTTATGGTTGGTGACATGGTTTTCTTGGGTTTTTATGGTGGTTTTAAGCATTTCCTTTCCATTTTTGGATCGCTGTAGTGTGATAGGATTGTTCTTGGTTTTGAGATTTGGAATTACCAGATGGTTTCAGACTCTGGCGTGGAGGTGGTCGTAGGAAAATTTCCAAAGGCCTAGGAATCCCTTGACCGATAATGATGGGATACACAGTAAAGCTTTAGGGTGGAGACATGAAAATTCCTCAAGGATGGTGAAGGAATCTGGAGGCATTCCAAGCTTGGTTTGGTTTTATGATATCAGGACCGGTTTAGGTGAGATCACAGTATGGTGAGGGTGGAGGTGGTTTAATGTTTCATTTCCCTTAGTTGTTATGGATTGGTTTATCCATGAGATCCCACATTCATTCTTGGAATATGGGACAAGGGTGATTCGATAAAATAAATATTTGAGTTGGCCATGTCTATGGTCAAGTGGTATGTGGAAGTCCCAAACCTGGTTGACTCTTGCCTATGTTTAATGAAAGATTAGTTCTCATGATTTTTATTGGTAAATGTACTAATTATTATGTAGCTTTAATGGTTGTTCTCCTATTTTTATTGATATGCTTATCTGATGGCTATAAACATGGTTATGTGATAGTTCTCATACATGGATATTTTCATTCTTTTACTTGTAACTGAAAGAATAATGGATGCAATACATAATTGATGTTAAGAGAGGTAATGTGAGAAGGTGATGACTCTTATTGTTAAGAATCAGATGATTTTTTAGTCCCTTATATTCAAACATGAATTCATGGCCTGTAGGTTTCATATCTACCAAGTGTTTGACGGAATGTCAGTCTTGGTTGGTGATGGTAAGGTCTAGTCATGGTCTTAGTTTTTGGTTTACAAGCATTTTCCTTATGTATTTTATGAATTTTGGAAGTCACATGGATTTATTGGCAGAGGCTTACCCCCAAACCTGAAAAATAGCCTTAGATTCTATAGTTTCTAGCACAACACTAGCAAGAAAATTCCATAATCGTACTCATACAGGCCCATGGGAGTGACTGGGACCCACAATAATATGGATGCCTTCAGAAGGGAGTGACTAGGGTGAAAGTCTGGGAAAAGTTGAGTTGGCTCAAGAGATGGAATCCTTGAGGGGTTGTGATACTCTTGAAGAGTCTGTGGCACCTGAGGGAAGTCCTAAGGTCTTTTATGTTGACTCCATTTCCTTAAGGTCATTGAGTAGGTTGACTCATGTTACAGTAGCCCCTCATCTCATGTTTACCTTGGGTAGGCCAACAAAAGTGGGTCGATATGAGGGTAGGTGTCATCATAGGGTGGTATTAGAGCAGGTTTGTGCTTTCTTTGCAAAACATTTGACGTTATCAAGGTTATGGTTGTCATGCAAGGGGTCATGGTATAAATTGTTATGGTCAAGCATGATGGTGTATGTTGATATGTTGACTATACAGATATGCTTATGATTATACATGTTAATTTGGACTGATCTTGTAGAGGAGATAAGGCTTCCTGAACATCAATGAGGTATGGATTTGATTTTGGTATTCATTTGGTTTATATGAAATGGTATACTTGCAGGAAAAAATGAATCAAGGATGGCAAGCAAAATGGTAGACTATAGCTCTTGTAACTCCCCTTATAGATCAACTAGGCTACAAGGATATGAGAATTCTCTTGGTATGGTAGATACATTGAGGAGCTTGAGGGAAGAGATAATAAGTTGTAAGGAAGATAATGACATGTTGGTTAAGTCCCAAGAAAGACTTACAAGGGCTCAAGAAAAGCAGATAGAGGTTAATGTAGTGACTCTTCGAGGCTTGTCAAAATTGCAAAAACAGGGACAGTTGAGGATCATTCAAGAGCAGGAAGAAGAGACTAATGGAGGCTATGGTAGCAAGTCGCAATCTAGGTATAGGTTGGATAGGGGAGGCATAGTTAGAGGTGGTAGATCATTGGACGCACCCTACAGGGGAACTGGTATGTATGGGAACCATTCTAGTTTATCTTCTAGGAGACATCATTGTAGTCATCACCGTCATCATCCTTATAGGAGAGGTGAGTATTTACTTGAGGAGTTCAAGAAGATGAAGCCTTCCACATTTGACAGAGAGATGAAGAAGTCAGAAGATGCAGACGAATGCTTTATTAGGATGAATAAATTCTTTAGATTACAGAAATATATAGATAACGTGAAAGCTAAGATAACAAATTTCAGTCTTAAAGGGAACGGAAATATCTCGTGGGAGGATGTGAATAATGTGAAAGGTGGTTGGAAAGGAGACTTTTCTTGGGATGAGTTTCAGAAACTCTTTAATAAGAAGTACTTATCAAAGAGGTACTATGATGATAGAGATAACACGTTTTATGAGCTACAGATGGGTACTATGAGAGATGATGAGTACACTAGCATATTCTTGGAGTTGTTGAGGTATGTGCCATATCTCAAGGAGGAGAAGGCTAATATTCAAAGATTCATCAGTGCATTTGAGTTTTATGAGCCTATATTGTTAGAGGAAGTCATCCATAAATTCAAGCATTGTTATGAGCAGTCAAAGAGAAAAGTTGAGCCTAAATGCGAATTGAAAGGAAATGAGAAATTCAAAGGAAAATGGCCACCAAAGTGGGGAAGACCTCAAGATTTGGGTGAGAAATAAAATGTTGCTCCTTACGAGAAGTTCAATAGATTTGAGGAGTGACATGGGTCATACCCTAGAGAGAAATGAACTAGAGGTGATGAAAGAGCACCATTGTAGTGTTAGATATGTGGTAAATACAATCGCAAGAAGGATTGTCCATTGTATTAGGGTGGTGGACCTTAGATCTACAGTGATCAGTAGGCGCATAAAATTGGGGATGTTGGTTATAGAATTCCTCAGATTTGTGTAGCTATGGAGAACAGGTAGGTGGACCACCAAGGATCTGTCATTGAGATGGATGGTAAGCTTAGTGATAAATTTGATTCTATTTTGATTGATACTAGATCTAATCATAGTTATGTTAATCATGAATTTGTAGATAAGCATGGCTTGAGAAAAGAAGTGCATGCAAAGTCTTGGTTGGTGTAGTTGGCTACAGATACAAAGAAGAGAGTTCATCATTGGGTAAGAGTTTGTGCATCTAAGTTGAATTCTATGCCTACATCAACACATTTTAATGTACTAGCATTGGGATCGTATAATTTTCTTTTGGGTATGGATTGGATATATCTCCATAGGACCAAAGTAGACTGCTATGACAAGGAAATTAAGTGCCTTGATGGCAATGGAGAGAAGAGAATCTTGTAGGGGAAGAAGAAGCCTACATCATGATGGTCACCACTATGCAGGCTAAGCACAGTTTTAGAAAAGGTTGTGTGGTTTTGCAATGCATATCTCTAATGACAAGGGAAAGGATGTTGAGGATGTAGAAATATTCAAGAGTAACACTGTATTGTAGTATTTTCAGGATGTGTTTCGAGTAGAGATTCCAAATTTATGTCCACAAAGGGAAGTGGATTTTTCTATTGAGTTGGTATGAGGGGTAGCACCAACATCAAAGGCACCTTACATGATGAGCACATGAGAGTTTGTAGAGTTGAAGCTGCTGCTGAAGGAAATTATACATTAGGCCAAGTGTATCACCTTGGGGTGCACCAATATTATTCATGAAGAAGAAGGAAGGTACTCTTAGATTGTGCATTGATAACATGCAATTGAACAAGGTGACAATCAAGAATAGCTACCCATTTCCAAGGATTGACGACTTATTTGATCAGTTGAAAAGAGAAGTAGTGTTCTCGAAGATCAACTTGAGATCATGATAACATCAGGTATGCATCAAAGAAGAAGACATCTACAAGACTACCTTTAGGACCAAATATGGGTATTATGAATTTTTTGTGGCTCCTTTTGGTTTGACTTATTCCCCAACTACATTTATGTGTTTGATGAAGATTGTGTTGCGTCTTTATCAGGACAAGTTAGTTATTGTATTCATTGATGACATCTTGACATATTCTAAGAATGAGGCACAAGAGAGCATTAGTTGTATGATAAAATTACAAAGTGCGGTTTATTTTAGATAGAAGTACACTACTTAGGACATGTTGTTCCCAAGAATGGAATAGGAGTATATTTCGAGAAGATAAACTCTATGATGGAGTGGGAAGCTCCTAGAAATGTGCAGGAAGTCAGATGATTCATGGGCTTAGTAGGTTACTACAAGAGGTTTATCAAGAACTTCTCATTAACTACATATATTATTACATCATTGTAGAGGAAAGGTAAGAAGTTTGAATTGATAGAGGAGCATGCAACTAGTTCTGAGCAACTAAAGCATTTTTTGACCAATGATCCAGTTCTTAAGGTTGAAAATCCAGACAAAGAGTTTGTGGTGTCTACAAATGCTTCTAAAAGTGGACTTGGTGGAGTCCTTATGTAGGAGGGATAGGTGGTATGATATGAGTCCAAGAAACTGAATGAGCATGAGCAGAACTACGTGAGTTGGGAGCTATTATTCATGCCTTGAAGGTGTGGAGGCATTATCTTCTTCGCATGAGATTTGTAGAAATGAGCGATCACAGTGGGTTTAGATATTTGTTTGACCAATAGAATCTGAATGTTAGGGAATGTAGATAGTTGGCCACCCTTAGTGAGTTTGGCCTCGAGATCAGATATATTAATGGAAAGGAGAACCAGGTCATGGATTCTCTTAGCAGGACAGTACATATGAATCATATAGAAACTATGATCTTTTATGCAACAGACTTACACGATCATATATTATAGGAAGGAAGACATATTGATAGGTGTATGGTGCTCAAGAACATATTACAACAGAGTACGGATATAGGTACAAGTAGTCGTACAAGTATAGGTACAGGTGCAGGTCCAAGTACAGGTGATCAGGATGCAGACTATCATCTCATGAAAAATGGTTTGGTGAGATTTAGGGATAGGATCTATCTATCGGATGACAGTAAGTTCAAGAAGCTTATCTTGGAATAGTTTCACATCAAGCCATACCTGGGTCACCTAGGATATTAGGAGACATTAACGGTGGTGAAGAAGTTATACTATTGGTCGAATCTGAAAAAGGAAGTGGAAAAGTCTGTGGCAAGATGTTTTGATAGTTAATAGGTGAAGGAAAAATGTAAGCATCGAGGTGGTCTACTACAAACTATTTAGATTCTAGAATGTAAACGGGAGGTCATTTCCATGGATTTCATTACATGCCTTGTGAGGACAGTGAGGTAGCATGATCCTATCATGGTTGTGGTTGACATCTTGAGTAAGGAGGCTCACTTCATTCTAGTAAAGAATACTTATTTACCTAGTGAGGTAGCATAGGTCTTCATCAAGGAGATTGTCAAATTGCACGGTGTTGTGAAGAATATTTTGTTGGATGGGGATGCGAAGTTCACTTACATGTTTCTGAAGGAGCTGTTTGCAAGATTGGGGACATAGTTGACCTTCAGTACAACCTATCATCCACAGACAGGTGGATAGACAGTGAGGGTCAAATAGTTCTTGGAGGATATGATGAGGGTGTATGTGATGCACCAACAAAGCAGATGGGAGGAGTACCTTCCATTAATATATTTGATCTCAAGATCAAACTCAATAGGGAATATGGTTTTAGTCTTCAACAATTTTTCTGGGTCTAGGTGTGGTTTAACACCAAGGATAATGTTACCCAAAGGGCGAGGTGTTTGTAACAACCCTGAGTTAATACCATGGTTAAGGGGCAATTTGTTAGGTCACTATAATACTAGTGATGCCCCCATTACTATTGTAGTTGTAACCCTTGTTAATATTGTTGTGACCCTATTGTCCCCATACTATTATTACTGTGCCCCATAGAATCCCTCTATTGTTATTTTTGTGCCTTTATATTATTATTGTTAGGTCGTCTTGGTTATATTGTGACCCCTTAGACTCCTATATATAGAGAGGAGGTTTTTTCATTTGAATCATCCAAGAATTGTTCATATGTGTAATGTAGAGGAGGTTTCCCCCTCGAAGACGCTAAATTCTAAGGTGTTCAAATATCTTTTCTATCTTTTTGTGAGTTGGTTTCATAATATTTAGTATTAAAGCTTTGAATTCTAGGGTTTTGCTGCTCCAAATAGGTCATCGTGGAATTTGCGCTAGAACTTTTGTTCTACGATGTTTTAGAAGCTAAAAAAAACACATTTGGGATGAAATCATTATGAACCTCGGATCCAAATTTTAGAGCGTTTTGTGGTATATTAACAGAGATATGATTTGAGGAAGTCAGCCTTTTTGCAGACTCTCGAATTTCATTCCAAACAAGTGACCTAGGGAGAATCGTCATAAATTTTGTTTTGAGCATCAGATTGAAATTTCATAAGAAGTTACAGAAAGAGTACGGACTATAGTTTCCTGTGTATATTTTTCAGATACTAAGGTCAAAATAGTGACACGTGGAACTTCATACAAGTTCACTCTTCTGGAAAGGTTTATAATTAGGTCATCTTGGGAGTTTGTGCATAACTCTGCCTTGGAGAATCTAAATTCGATTAGACTGGTGGAATTGGAAAGGGGACACAAAAGGCTACTGCAGATCACAATTTTAGAACTGGATGATCCGAAATTATATAGATACATCATATTCAATATTGAGCTCCTACAACGGGAAAAAAGGTGTGTAGTTTTTTTTAATTTTGCATAAGCTTGGTTTGAAAAATTAGTTGGAGAAATTCAAACGTCATAGTAAAGAATTATTATCGATAATTGATGCCGCAAGGAAAGAAAATGCAAACAACTAGTAAGAAACACGAAGCTCTAGCATGACTCATGAAGAAGAGGAGGAAATGCAACATGATATATCAAAATTACAAGACCAAGTGCAACAAATGTCCCTCGCACAAAAAGTAATAGAATCTAAGATGGATGGTTTAAAGAATGGCATGGAAGCTAAGATGAATGTCATGGACTCTAAGATGGATGGCATGGATGATAAGATGGAAGAATTGAAGATAAATTCGAATAAGTTGCTATAAGAAATGGTCACTAATGGTGAAAGGGTAGTAAAGGAAACTCATGATGAGAACAAAAGAAATGTTAATCATGATTTCATAGACACTAATGTTGGATCAAAGACCCACCATATTCCAAAAATCGATATGAGGAAGTTTGATGGCAAAGATCCCACAACATGGATACTACAGATGGAACAATTTTTCGATCTCAATAATGTGAAAAACACACAAAAGGTACATATTGCAACTTTATATTTGGAACCAAATCAGTTTGTATGGTATCAATGGCTTTTCTCTTGTAAAAAAATGTCACTTGGGCAATTTTTACGGAAGAAATGATAGCACATTATGAGGATACAAAAAGAAACACTTTTTTTAGCGAATTGATAAGTCTCAAACAAAAGGGTTCAATGATGGAGCACATTGAGGAATTCCAAAAATTGAATATAAGGGTAAAAAATATTCCAGAGGAGCATAGGATTGATGTGTTCATAGGGACTTTAAAGAAGAATATCCAACATGATGTTCTCCTTTGGGAACTTGATTCATTGGAGAAGGCATTCAAGTTAGAAAGAAAAATGGAAAGCAAAATTATGGCAACTATGAAGCCTACCACTCACAACTATAAAGATGGAAGTGTTGTTACCCCTAGCCTTCCACAACATATAAGGTTGACACCACAAGAACTGGAAGAAAAAATAGCAAAAGCACTTTGTTACAGTTGTGATAGCAAATACACTAAAGGTCATAATTGTGCTGAGAAGAAATTATTCTACATAGATTGTGAGGAGGAAGAAGAAAAGGAACAAGAAAGGTCATAAGAAGAGGATATACTCTAGGAACGAAGCCTAGATAAAGAAGAAATGAATCCAACCATATTGTAATGCATTGGTTGGAATTACCACTCCTCAATCCATGAAGATAGAAGGGCATATCAAGAAGAAAAAGGTAATAGTGTTGATTGATTCAGGAAGTACCCACAATTTTATTCATTGTAAGATAGCAAAAGAATTGAATTGCTTCCTATATCCAACACCAAAGTGTCAAGTGATGGTTGCAAGTGGAGGAATGATAAATTGCTTTGGAAAGTGCCATAATATCAAGCTATCCATGGGAGAATATGTATTGAATAGCCCAATGCTTTCCATTCCAATGGGAGGTGCTGATGTTGTATTAGGAGTTCAATGGCTACAATCCTTGCGTACAATAGCTTTTAACTTTCAAGAAATTTTCATGAAATTTTATGCGGAAGGAAAGGAAATTGAATTAAGGGGTATTACAGGGAAACCGAGAAAGATAATCAGCTCTAACGGTATGACAAAGCTTCTAAAAAATGAACAACAAGGTGTAATTGCACAATTATGTTCGCTAGATGTTTCCACATCGAAATCATCTATTTCTCCCGATCTCTCAAAAGTCTTGGACAATCATTCCAAGGCATTTGAGACTCCCAAAGGTCACTCACCTATTCGTGATCATGATCATGCTATTCATTTGATTCTAGGAAGTGTTCCTCCAAACATATGGCCATACAGATATCCCTATTCCCAAAAGAGTGAAATTGAACGTATGGTTGTAGAAATGCTAGAGGCTGGTATAATTCAGCCTAGCCAAAGTTCTTTCTCTGCTCCAGTAGTATTGGTGCACAAGAAGGATGGATCATGGTGCATGTGTCTGGATTATAGGGAGCTCAACAAGCTCACTATTAAACATAATTTTCCCATTCCTGCCATTGATGAATTATTGGATGAATTGCATGGATCAATTTACATCACCAAGTTGGATCTTCATTCAGGATATCCTCAAATCAGAATGAAGACTGAAGACATTCTGAAAATAGCATTTAGAACTCATGAGGGTCACTATGAATTTTTGGTCATGCCTTTTGGCCTTACCAATGCACCTTATATATTTCAAGGTTTGATGAATTCCATTTTCAAACCCTTCCTTAGAAAATTTGTGTTAGTATTTTTTGATGATATACTAATCTACAGCAAGTCTTGGAAGGATCATGTTGAACATGTTGACAGGGTGCTACAACTATTGGAGGAGAAACAATTATATGCAAAAATATCCAAATGTTTCTTTGGAGTACAAGAGGTGGAATATCTGGGTCATATTGTATCTCATGAAGGAGTTAAGGTAGACCCTAGCAAAATTAAAGCCATTAAGGAATGGAAAATCCCCACATCCATAAATCATTTGCGAGGATTTCTTGGGTTGACAGGGTATTATCGCAAGTTTGTTAATAATTATGGGAAAATAGCAGCACCTGTAACAACATTATTGAAGGAAGATGCATTTTCATGGACTCCAGAAGCAACAAATGCCTTCAAACATCTTAAAGAGGTAATGTGCCAAGCACTGGTCTTAGATACACTAGAATTCACAAAAACATTTATTGTGGAATGTGATGCTTCAGGAAATGGAATTGGTGATGTTTTAATGCAAGATGAAAGACCCATTGGTTTCAAAAGTCGTCCAATCAAGGGAAAGTATTTAAACAAAGCTATTTATGAGAAGGAAATGTTGGCAATACTACATGCACTTAAGAAATGGTGACCATACCTAATGGGAAGACACTTCAAGGTAAAAGCGGATCATGATAGCCTTAAATACTTTTTAGAACAAACATTATCCTCTAAAGAACAACAAAAATGGGTCACAAAGAAGTTGGGTTATGACTTTGAAATCATCTACAAAAAAGGGAAGCAAAATGTTGTGGCAAATGCATTCTCAAGAAAGAATGAGGATGTGGAAGCATTGTTGTGCACCATTTCTATTACCCAACCAGATTGGATAAACAAAGCAAGAGAGGAATGGAAGAATGATGAAGTGTGGGCACATATTTGAAATTTACAACAAGATTCCAGTACATCTGATACATTTAGCTGGAAAAATGATTCGTTATTGTACAAAGATTGCTTATACCTCTCTAAGAATTCCCAACTCAAACAAAATATTCTTCTGGAATTGCATGCTTCTCCCTTAGGAAGGCACTCAAGATTTTTAAAAACTTACCACAGGGTTAAGAAGGAATTTTTTTGGGATGGCCTTAAATCAAATATTCAAATGTTTATGGTGGAATGTTTGGTTTGCCAACAAAATAAAGCTGAAACAATTAAGACACTAGGCCTATTACAACCTTTATTCATTCCAAGCCAACATTGGGGGGAGGTTTCAATGGATTTTATCACAGGTTTACCCAATTCTGAGGGAAAGAGTGTCATCATGGTGGTAGTTGATAGAATTACCAAGTATGCACACTTTTGTGCACTATCACATCCATTTAAAGTGATTACAGTTTCTAATGCATTTATGGAAACAATTCAAAAGCTACATGGAAATCCAAAGATTATTGTAAGTGACAGAGATCCCATTTTTACTGGAAATTTTCGAATATAATTATTTTCTTATCTGGTTACTCAGTTAGCTCATAGCTCATCTTATCATCCTCAATCGGATGGGCAAACTGAGATAGTAAACAAATGCTTGGAAGGATATCTTCATTGCTTTGTATTTGATAAACAGACACAATGGGTCAATGGTTGCTGCTAGCTGAATGGTGGTATAACACTTCCTTCCATACTACAACAAAAGTGACCCCATTTATGGCACTTTATGGATATTAGCCACCATCCATCACATCATGTTTAAGAGAAAATTCTAAGGTTCAAGCAGTGGAACATGACATCAAGGATCAACAACAAGTTCTCCAACTCCTAAAGGATAACCTCATGTTGGCACAGAATGGAATGAAACAACAAGCAGATCAACATTGCACTGAAAGAAGTTTTGATGTAAGTGACTGGGTACTCCTATGGATACAACCATATAAACAAATGTCCCTCAAGCAAGCTAAGAAGGATAATAAATTATCATCAAAGTATTATGGTCTGTACAAGGTGTTGTAAAAGATCGGTACTATGGAATACAAATTGGAGCTTCCTGCAGCTTCTCGAGTGCACCTAGTTTTCCATGTTTCATGTTTAAAGAAGGTTATTGGCGACAAGCTCCCAGTTCAAACAATATTGCCAAAACCTGATGAGGAAGGAAAAATTATATTGGAACTCGAAGTAGTCATAGTAACAAGAACTTGATAGCTATGAAATCGATCCATTTCAGAGCATCTCATCAAGTGGAAGAACTTATCCACTGAAGATTCCACATGGGAGGATGAGAATTTTATACAGAAGCATCCAGAACTACTAAAGCATTGAGTACAACACCTTTTTGAAGGAAAATAATGGAAAATTGAAGAAATTAGAGGCGTGAATAATAAAGAGACCTCAGAGCATCAGTTTGGAACCTTTTGTGAGTTTAGTTTCAGAATTAGTCTCACAAAGGAGAAGAGCACCAAGAGGAGAAGAAGATCAATAAAGAGAAGGAAGGAAAGCAAGGAAATAAAGGACAAGGAAAGGAAAGGCAAGCAAGGATCAAGAAAATAGAGGTTGGCTCAAGCAAGTTCAACATGAATAGTTGCAGGTAAGATATTACATGTATGATTTCCTAGTTGGTTTTGAGATGCATGGTATGTGCATGTTGGTATTTTTTTCTCTTGCTTTCGAAGGCATGATTTTGCCAAGTTTTGATGATGTTTTTCAGCCTTGCGTTACCATTTTTGAATAGCCATGGTGTGATGGGATTGTTCTTGGTTTTGAGCTTTGAAATTGCTAGATGGTTTTGGAATCTGAGGTAGATATTGTCTTAGGAAAATTTCCAATGGCCTAGGAATCCCTTGAATTGTAATGGTGGGATACAAGGTAAATCATGAGGGTGGAGGTGCAAAAATTCCTCAAGAATGGAGAAGGAATCCAACCAAGCTTGGTTTGGTTTCGTGATCGCAGACCAATTTAGCTGAGATGACGTTATGGTGAGGGTGGAGGTGGTTTAACCTCTAGATTTCCTTGGTTGTTTTGGACCGGTTTATCCATGAGATCACACATTCATGCTTGGAATATGGCATGGGGTAGCTAGATGAAATAAATATTTGGTTTAGCCATGTCTATGGTCGGGTGGTACATGGAAGTCTCGAACCTCGTTGGCTCTTGCCTATGTTTAATGAAAGCTAAGTTATAATGCTTTTGATTGGTAAATGTACTTGTTATTATTTGGATTTACTGGTTGTTCTCTTATTGTTATTGATATGGTTATATGCTGGTTATGGTGAGGGTGGAGGTGGTTTAACCTCTAGATTCCCTTGGTTGTTTTGGACCGGTTTATCCATGAGATCACACATTCATGCTTGGAATATGGCATGGGGTAGCTAGATGAAATAAATATTTGGTTTAGCCATGTCTATGGTCGGGTGGTACATGGAAGTCCCGAACCTCGTTGGCTCTTGCCTATGTTTAATGAAAGCTAAGTTATAATGCTTTTGATTGGTAAATGTACTTGTTATTATTTGGATTTAATGGTTGTTCTCTTATTGTTATTGATATGGTTATATGCTGGTTATAAGCATGGCTATGTGAGAGTTCTCACTTATGGCTCTTTTCGTTCTTCTACTTGTAACTGAAATAATAATGGATGTAAGACCTAATTGATGTTAAGACAACTAATGTGAGAAGGTGGTTCCCCTTCTTGTTAAGTCTCAGATGAGTTTTCAGCTCCTTATATTCACACTTGCACTCATGACCTGTAGGCTGCATATCTACAAAGATTTTGATGGAATTTCAATCCTGATTGGGGATGGTCAGGTCTAGTCTTGATGTCAGTTTTTTTTACAAGCATTGACCTTATCTATTTTATGAATTCTAGAAGTCGCATGGATTTTTTGGCAGAGGCTTAGCCCTAACCCTGGAAAATAGAATTAAATTCTACAGTCACTGGCACAACACTTGCATGAAAAGTCAAAATCACACTAATACAAGCTCATAGGAGTGACTGGAACGCACAATTACATGGATACCTTGGAAAGGGAGCATCTCAGGGTAAAATTCAGGGAAAATTTGAGTTGTCTTAGGGGATGGACTCCTAGAGGGTTTGGGATACTCTTAGAGGGTCTAGGGCACTTGAGGCAAGTCAGTAAGGTCTTTCATGTCAACTCCATTTCCTTAAGGTCACCTAGGAGGTTGAGTCTTGTCATAATAGCCCCTCATCTCATGTTTACATCATGTAATCTGGTGAAGGTGGGTAGATATGAAGGGGGGTGTCATTACAAACCTCGTTTATGTTATTGATGTGTTGATTGTCTCCTTTGTCATTGCATTTATTGTTCTATCTTCAATTACTACTGATGAATGGAATGACTAATTATAATCGAAAATATTGCTAATTGAATTATTGAATTGGGCTAAATTAATTGACACAACATAGAACAAACTGAAAAATTAACAGGAAGACACCCACCAATATTCTCATTCACAAGACCACAGACTGTATATTGTAGTACAAATAGGAAGGCCATTGTGTTATCAATAATAATTTAGGTGACATCATCGCTTATTTTAATACCATTAATATTATTTCTTATTATAAGCTACTAAAGTGAGAAGAGTGCTTCAATACTAATTTCCTATCATATTTTAAGTTGTCCAAAAGACATTCTAAAATCATGGTGGTTCCAAGTTTAGGTTCAAAACAGATGAGGTGTATAGAATAGAGGGCCTCAGAAAATTTTATTAGCTCATGGAAGCTAGAATAGATTATATGGCAAGGCAGACATTAACACTTCTCTCGGAACATGGGTCCCTATCATGTACACAATATCTACCAAAGGAACTATCATTAATTGGGCAGCTATTTTGGCATCGACTCTTAAGTAAAATATCTAGGAAATAAATATAGTTGTGAAATATCAACAACCATAGTTTTATAAGGCATCATAACTTCTAGATTCAGTGTGTTCAAGATGTAAGTTTGAGGGATGGGGCTAAAAATGGACACCAGATATGTTAAAATTTGTGCACATTTGTTATAAATGATTTTGGGTCCCGACTACAAAGGTATGCATGAGAATACTTTTGAGTGATTCATTTATCTTTTGTATCATATGACCTTTGGAGAAGATACTCCTTATATGTATGTGAGCGCTAAATGAATGACCACCAAGGTAGCAAATTCATTCCCCATTAGAGAGACAACACTCATTAAGATATTCGGCTTTTATAAGCCCTCTCGTGATTTCCCCACATTAGTGACACAAAAATTTATTTTAGAAGAAGTCTACTATTAGTTAACTATAGGGTTCTTTAAGGCATTAGTCCAAGGGAAGAAAAAGTCATGGTCTACATTCCCCTTGACTATTAGAGAATATACCCTTGAGAATTTCAAAGAGACTAAAGCAGAAGCTAAACAATTGAAAGGTATCTTCTTTTTGGATCTACACCACCATAGGTATGACCTAAGATGAATTATAGTGGAATATTATGAGAAGGTAGGTTTCAATTGGTCCTACATCCATACCTAGAAAAATAATGAAGATAACGTTAGAAACTAGTATAATTGCACTACAAAAATAGGACCAAGTGAACAATAAGAAATGGTGGATGAACAAACAAATAATTCCCAAGAAAACATGAGCTTGCATGGTAGAGAAACCTTGCTTAAGAGAAATAAAGTGCAGCAAAAGAAGGAGGGAAAAAAAAACAAAAGAATAGTCATCAAGAAGACCCAATGGATGAGCAAGGAGAGGACAAAGAAGAAGAAGAATAAGAAACCTTGTAAGAAAGGAATGCAATGATAGCTAGCAAAAAAGGAAGAGATCAAGACGAAGAGTGAAGAAGAGCTTAAACATGAGCAAAGAGAAGGATAGTAGCAGAATGAAGAGCTTTAGAAGTAGTAGTATGAAGAAGAACTAAAGAAAATATAGGAGGAGGCAATAAAATGTTACACCAAGAACCCAACAAGCCCATTTTAGCGCTCACAAAGAATGAAATTGTCCTTGATTGTACAATCAACCCTAGGAATACTAAAAAGAAAGGTAAACAAGGGAAGACTAAAAATAAGGGTTGTCGAAGTTCAAGCCAAGATTCAAAATTCTCAGCAGATATCTGAGAAAGAAGAAGAGGATAATTAGGTTTAGTGCCTATCCCATTCAAGATAAAAAGAGTTACAAACTTCTATCCAGAAAGTAGTAGTGACATTAGAAGAGGCTATGTCAATAGTCTATGGAGAGATGTTGAAGTGACATGAGACCATAGAAACATTCCCAATCATACAGGTTGAAACTAAAGAGAAGATACCTATGCTCAAACAAGCCACCATAACTATCAAAAACATATGTGATTGGGCTAGCAATATCCAAATGAACCAAAAATTTTGCCTAAAAACAATTGGATGACTATTGAAAATGACAAGATCCAAGTCCATATCAAGGTCCAATCACAAGATAAACTAGAAAAGGATGTAGATAGAGTATCAACCTCTTGTAAACATTTGTTGAGTGGACAGGAATTAGTGATTGAAGTACACAAAGCACCATCTATGAGGACAGATGGTGAAGTGAGGTCGGAGGAAGAGGTTCTCCAAGAATCCCTTCAAACATTCCTCTACTATGGAATACTTATAGGTGACGAATGAAACAATTACTATGTAAGTGATAGAACTAGTGAGGATGTATACCAATTTTATGACTTTATCAAACCAAATAAAGGTAAAATAGAACACTCTATTACCAAACGCCCTGGAGTGCCTTCACAGACATGAGGAGGAGTAGTAGAAGGTGGTTAGAGCATAGCACCAGAGTAAAATATTTATAATTCCTATCTCATCTAGGAGCTACATCATGATGTCCCAAATTTGTTTATTATTATAATGGTAGAATTCATTTAACATGTGCATAATAGAATAGACACTAGAATAGTGTAGACTCTCATAGGCATTTCAAATATCATGAGGTAGCTTAATAGTCACAGGGTGGATGAATGGTCACCCATCTCTCTATCAATATGTCGTCATGACACATTGTAAAAGACTTTTGGCTTTGGAATTATTCTTTTTGCATATTTTAGGTGAACTACGATATCTTTTGGTGAATGCAAGAAGTAATTTTCTATTTCGAGTTATGGATTTCATGGACATCTCATGTGATGGTGCTATGGATATTCTCAACTTAATGTTTTAAAGTTCCTTGAAATTTTGCGTACTTTCTCCTTCTGTGTCATTTTGTATCGTGGGAATTCCTCTCGTGATGAATGGATGGTATATGATGTGCTTACATTATGCTTGTGCTGATAAACTATTTCATTAACGTTATCATTGTATGGTTGTACACTTGCTCATGCTTTCACATGTTTGTTAATCCTGAATTTATTCATGATTGATAATATTATCTTTACATATATATGGATATAATTTGAATCTTTGCTAACACTTCTTTTGTTGAGGTTCATGGTTTGAAGTTATGTTGTTACTTTTCATGGTATCCACGATATTATATTTTTATTGGTTACTTGCATTTGCTGAATTTTTATTTTTTATTTTTATGTTAACACTTGTAATTTTCCACAATCTTACTTAAAGAGATGGTGGTTGGGCCCACATACTAGATGGGACTGCTAATAAATTACTTGAAGTGACCATGTTGGCTCAGGCCATGGACTCTTTCCCTCTTTGAGGGTTTTAAACACGTCAACAATACTAGTATGTGATCTATTTGTGAGCGGTGTCGTTTGGTGTTCTATCTAAGGAACTTACCCTGAAAATTCCTACAAAATAGAACACATTATTACCAGATGCCCTAGAGTTCCTTCACATGCATGGGGAAGAGTAGCAGAAGGTTGTCAGAGCAAACAACAAAGTAAAATATTTAGAATTCCAATCTCATGCAAGAGTTACATCTTGATGTCACAGAGTTGTCTATTATTAGATTGGCCGAAAAGAGAAGTCACATGCATGTAACATGTGCATAATAGAATAAACACTAGAATAGTGTAGACCCTCATAGGCATGTGAAATATCGTGAGGTAGCTTAATAGTCATAGGGTAGATGAAAGGTCACCCCTCTTTCTATAAATATGTCCTCATGACACATTGTAAAGGACTTTTGGCTTTGGACTTATTATTTTTTCATGTTTTTGGTGAACTAAGAGACCTTTTGGTGAATGCAAGAAGTAATTTTCTATTTCCAATTATGGATTTCATGGATGCCTTATCTGATGGTGCTATGGATATTCTCAACGTAATGTTTTAAAGTTCCTTGAACTTTTGCGTAATCTCTCCTTGTGTATTATCGTGCATCGTGGGATTTCCTCTTGTGATGAATGGATGGTATATGAATTGCTTACCTTATGCTTGTGTTGCTGAACTATTTCATTAATATTATCGTTGTATCAATGTATGGTTGTACACTCACTCATTCTTTCACATGGTTGTTAATCTCGAATTTATTCATGATTCATAATCTTATCTTTACATATGTATGGATCTAATTTGAATATTTGCTAACACTGGTTTTGTTGAGGTTCATGCTTTGAAGTTATGTTGTTACTTTTCATGTTATCCAATATATTAGATTTTTATTGGTTACTTATTTTCATTTCTTGTTTTTTTTTTTTTCTGTTACGTTCACACTTTTAACTTTCTAAAGCACAATCTTAATCAACGAGATGGTGGTCAGGCCCACATACCCAATGGGACTCCTAAACCAATAGGTGTAGAATGTTAGTGGGATCCTACACTGGGGAGATCCCCTATCTATTAGAGGTACATTCCATCGAGTCAACAAATTAAAAATTATAAAAATGATTCAAACCTTTAATTCTTGAATTAAATTAGATAAATTTGAATTAAAGTGACACTTGAACTAAAATAGGTATTCATACAAAACTATATTCATATTCTAAAGGATATGTAAAGCGTTTAGATATTTGAATCTTCAATTTGTAAGAAACAATAAATTTGTATGGATATCCATATTCTCAATTACGTAAGGAATTGTTTTTTATACTTTCAAATGAGTTTTGGGGGTTGAGATTCAATAGAGTTCAATTAATACTAAAATAATGATTAGAAGTTGAACACCACTACTTCCATGTAGAATTCTAGCTATTGTGTGATAGATTGAGATATCTCAAAAGAAATTTGAATAGAATCAATTTGCAACCATGAAAAATTAAACAAAAGGAGATAGAAGGGAATCACTTTGAGTCAATATTCCTTTTACATTAGAAATCTAGAGTCACCTACAAGCACTTGGTTATGGTTAATTTCATTTTACCTGGAAAATATGACAGGAATATGAACTTTTTTGTAAAGGATTTCAAATTAAGCTAGCAAGAACTAAATCCTAGGCAAGAAAAAGATTAACAATGGAAACTTGTTAAAGAAATGTGATTCCTAAAGGGAATCACATTTCTTTAACAAGTTTCCATTGTTAATGTGATTAAAAAACATTACAATATGAAACCCACCCTAGAGTTAGTTAAAAGGCACAAGTATATAATGAGATTTATCTCATAAAATTGTAGAGGTAAAGGTAGTAAGATATAAATGCAATCATATATATATATATATATATAAAATTGATCTATTTTCATGATTGATGAGATGAAATTAAACAATAATACATAGTAGAAAACACAGTAGAAAATAAGCAATATAATAAAGGATTTCTTATTTTCCCCTCATGATGAATCTCACTAGCTAGATTGAAACATTGGAAAAAAAATATCAATATGATGGATCTGAAAGAAGAAGTACACAATAATAATTAATTACACGTGCCTACACACACAACACAAAGATATTTCAAAGAAATAACTCATATAGTTTCATTATGATTATCAAAATATAATCATCATAGATGCTAGTGGAATTGCAAAGATCTCAGCAACAGGGATACATTGTTGATATCCATAATTGCATAATAAATCTGAAAAAGGTAGCTCTAAAAGCACATGATTTTCTTCCTTCATCAAACTAGTTACCAAATTCTATTTTATCCAACCAAAAAGTAAAATGTCTATTAACCATCTAGGGTCTAAATATAAGCCTTGATATGTATGTTGAGCTACCTCCATACCTGTGCAAAAGAAAAGCAAAGAGATGCAATAGTACTATGTATGATAAATACTTATGTGTCCCCATAAAGAAAAGAGAAGAATACATCAATCAGAATGTAGATATTCTCCCTACAAGATATATAATTTGCAAAAAAAATCCATTGGAGCGACAAACTGCCAAGGTACATATCAAAACAATGAGGCACTACAGAAGAAAAAGGTTAGTTATTTAAACTAGTGGAGCTAGAGAATGGAGAGCATTCTTTCCATGTTATCATTAACTTCCCATTGGCCCTCAGCTAGTCTTAGTCCTCTTTTTGAAAGGAGATCAATTTCCTGATTTTGTTCCCTTAATAGATAAGAGAGGGAGACATCTGAGAAATTCTTGACCCTGTTAATGATGTTTTGATACAGAAGAAGGAGAAGCCATAAATATTTTTCTCACTTATGTTAAAAAAAAATCAATTAGATAATAAATTTGAGAGCAAATAAATCAACATAGTTACTTGTAGCAGATTCAACGCAGCACACAAAGGAGAAGAAATGATTGTCATAATTGTATAATTTTCTCCCATCCCTAACCCCCCAAGGGTGATTTATGTCAGAAATGCCATCAAAAAAGGCCCATGGCTTATCCACTTAAACAATGGTTTGAGGGTGTTGATTCATTGTAATAGAGTGAAGCTTTTATAGAAGAGAGTTCAATGGAGCCAAACTATTTAATACCACTCTGGTATAAGAGTCCCTTGATCCTCAAATATTACAACATTTTTATTTAACCATACTTCCAAACAACCCACAAGAAGAAGTTATTTTAAAGACTCCCATGAATTTTTATTCAGTCAATCAAGGAAGAAATCACTCACTATGGGACCATTTCGAGAGAACTGCTCATCCGCCAAAATTTGATTTTCTTTCAAGACCTATTGTGTAAAAGGGAAACAAATTAAAAGATGATGAGTGGATTCCTCTTCTTGTAAGCATAGTGAATAACCACTAGGGCCAATGTAATTTTTTTTAACACCTCCCTAGTGGGAGATTTGTTATTAAGAAGAAACCACATAAATAACTTGAATTTGGGATGACGTGAAAGATTCTAAATATTTTTTGGTCACCACTGATAGGGTGGGGGTTGATCTCCTTTTGAAGTAGACAATGGAAACTACATTTTGAATTGTATCTACTAGAGGGGGCCAATGGCCAGGCCAGGTTATCCTTAGATGGGGAACGAGAGATAAACACCTGACACAAAGAGGTCATGCAACTAGTCCATTCTTAAGTTGGAAGATTATAATGATGGATCTCAAATACATATTTCCATGCTTGAGGACCCATGTATCCAATTTATGTGAAACCTAGTTCAGATAGTATAGTCCCTGGGAGTTTAGAGAATGTATGAGTTGTTTTGATAAAATGTGTGCATCCCTATTGCTAGCCTAGGGGTCTTTCCCAATTAGAGTTTTCATATGTCACTTAATTTCCATCTGAGCTGAGCGGATATAAGTTCTATGCAATTGATAATGGCCCTCCATATGATTTATTCATTCTTTGCCACCTTCATAGGAGATCTTAGCCATTCCAACAACATGGGAAGGGAGATATATTTTTTCTCCATAACGTGGTCCCATAGGCCATAGCCATTGATCAACTTCAAAGTAGCCATTCACCAACTTCAAAGTCATTCGATTGCTAGAACCATTGAAAACCAATGCATATTTTAAGACTCCAACACCCTAGGGAATTTGGAAATGCAATGGAGGGCCAAGTTGCAAGGAAAAAATAAGTATTGTTTTCTCACTAGGCCAGACATATCGTAGAGCAAGTTGCTTTATTATATTAATGATTCCCTTTGGAATCCATGTCAAATACATAGGGATGGCTTCCAACAAGCTTTTATATAAAACTAAGCAACTTGCTCACGATAGCCACTTATTGCACCATAGATTTTCAGCGAAATTTTTGCAATAAACCAAGCCTAATATTATTTTTCATAGTTCTTTAATTTTAGTATAAAACCCAAGTATTTCAATGGGCCTCCAAATTGGAAGCAAAATTTTAGAATTTTGAGTCAACTGATCTAATCCACATCTAAGAAGGATGCTTTTTTCTTGATTCACTTGCATTCTGGTAGCCGTTGAGAAAGTGTTGAAGTTGTTTTTGATAGCTTGCATAATTCCAAAGTGCAAGGCCAAAAAGACAATGATATCATTAACAATTAACAAGTTTGTGAGAGAGGAGTTCTAAGTGATAGCTAGCTTTGAGTAAGTTTATTATTTTTTCATCCTAGATAGCTCTTCTTAAAGCTTTTGCAACTAATGGGTAGATAGGAGGGGTTAAGGGGGTGTCGTTGATGAAGCCCTCTCTATGAAATGAAAGAGAAGATGTCAAACAATTTCTTAAGAGGGCCATTGAAGAAGAGCTAATGCAACTCTATACCTAGTCTACAAATTGTGTATTAAATCCAATATGGAGAAGCAACAACTTTATGTTTGACGAGTCTACTCTACCAAATTATTTAAATGAGTTCAGTTTATAGATGATGTCCTTTTATTTTTGAATATGGAGGGAGTGAAGGCCCTCCTAGGCAAACTCTATAGCATTATGAATTTGACTATCCTTTAAGAAGCCAAATTATTCCTAGATCTAGAGAGAATGGGCTTCAGATGGAGAGCAATAGTCTTCAAGATGATCTTGTAGAGTGAAATAGGTAGGAACTTCTCAAAGGAATCTTTAGAGTCTAATTTGGGGATAAATGTCAAGAAATCATAGTTAGAGGGGGCTAGGGTTCCTCCATTTAATCTAGAATATTTAATAACACCACTAAATTCTTCCTCGATAAAGTCATAACAGGCCAAGTAAAATTCAATACTCAACTTATCTAACCTTAGTTTCTTATCTTTTTGAAAACTCTTTAGGACCATTTCAATCTCCTCATTTGTATCTCCTCTTGTAAGGTCCAGGTTTTCTTCTTCATCAACAAACCTAAATAAGAAGTTTGTCATGTAGAGAATCTTCACAATATTTATATGCTACTCTTTTATGAAGATCCCTTTCAAGTATGTGCATCCTTTTGTAACTATGTCGTTGAAGATAGAGAACTTTGAACTATCAACTTATATAATTTTCTAATTAGTGTTTATAGCTTTTATGTAATTAACCACTATAAAAATACTTTACATTGTAATCCCAACTTGCAACCATGACCTTTCTTTATCTAACCATTTATATATATAGATATAGATATTCTTAAAATTTAATCAAACCATTTACTTAAAAAAATGCCACACCAACTTTTCCTCATTTTAACTTTACACTACTCCACTTCGACCACTTCACTCCATATGACTGGAACAAGGAGAAACAATAAACTACACGAAATTCACCACCTGATAACAAAACATACATGACCTTATAATCATAATTAAAGCTATTGAAAAAAAACCAACCAAGTTTTTCACAGTATGAAATTTAAGGTAATCATGAAATAAACAATATGTGCAATAACGATTCTAACTAGCGCACTTCTTAACTTGTTTCTGGTGAAACTCTGATACGTAGCGACAATAAAAGCTGAATGTGTTATGTTTGGAGAATGGACAAAGGATGATGATGCTTTTGCTTCTTTTGGTCAATCCAGTCTGACAACAGAATGTTCTGTTTGGAGAATGGACAAAGGATGATGATGCTTTTGCTTCTTTTGGTCAATCCAGTTTGACAACAGAATGGTAAAGTAGAGGTGATCAAAATGTCCATGATGCATTTCGAGTGATGCTGTTAATCTCTGTGAATTTTTTAACGATAAAAGGTAAGAATCAGAAAACAACGTGCCAGATAAAAATTATCCCACCATTCAATGTAAAACGTTCCATCCAACTGCAGTATATATTAACCGATCACGTAATAATAATATTTTTGTCTAAAACATGCTATCCGTCGAATATAGAATCGTCCGTAAATTTATCAAAACCATAAACGTACCTCTCAGCAATGATTGCAGCCAAATAAATTTAATCCGATCTCTTTCATTGTAGTTGATTCGAAAATTTTTATTATGGTTCATCTTTCGTTTCCTGCTTTTTTTCCTCGAAGTTTTCATGTTCATAGAAATTGCTTCCGAAAATATCTTGTTTTATCCAAGTACGTTAAAAATATGGAAGAACACATCCTAAAGAAATGTGACAAGAAATAAAATAATATAGAAAACATATAGGCATACAATAAACAATGTTTTGGGATAAGATTGCAAGTGGTAAAAAAACATTACAATATGAAACCCACCCTATAGTTAGTTAAAAGGCACAAGTATATAATGGGATTTATCTTATAAAATTGTAGAGATAAAGGTAATAAGATATAAATGTAATTTATATATATAATTGATCTATTTTCATGATTGATGAGATGAAATTAAACAATAATACATAGCAGAAAACACATTATAAAATAAGCAATATAATAGAGGATTTCTTATTTTCCCGTCATGATGAATCTCACTAGCTAGATTGAAACATTGGAAAAGAAATATCAATATGATGGATCTGAAAGAAAAAGTACACACTATAATAATAATTAATTACACATGCCTACACACACAACACAAACATATTTCAAACAAATAACTCATATTGTTTCATTATGATTTAGCAAAATATAATCATCATAGATGCTAGTGGAATTGCGAAGATCTCAGCAATAGGGATACCATTGTTGATATCCATTATTGCACAATAAATCTGAAAAAGGTAGCTCTAAAAACACATGATTTTCTTCCTTCATCAAACTAGTTACCAAATTCTATTTTATCCAACCAAAAAATAAATTGTCTATCAACCATCTAGGGTCTAAATATAAGCCTTGATATTTATCTTGAGCTACCTCCATACCTATGCAAAAGAAAAGCAAAGAGATGCAATAGTACTATGTATGATAAATATTTATGTGTGCTCATAAAGAAGGGAGAGGAATACTTCAATTAGAATATGTTATGTATGATAAATACTTATGTGTCCCCGTAAAGAAAAGAGAAGAATACCTGAATCAGAATGTAGATATTCTCCCTACAAGATATATAATTTGCAAAAAATATCTATTGGAGTGACGAACTACCAAGGTACATATCAAAACAATGAGGCACTACTGAAAAAAAAGATTAGTTATTTAAATTGGTGGAGCTAGAGAGTGGAGAGCATTCCTTCCATGTTATCATTAACTTCCCATTGACCCTCAGCCAGTTCTAGTCCTCTTTTTGAAAGGAGATCAACTTCCTCATTTTGTTCCCTTAATACATGAGAGAGGGAGACATCTGAGATACTCTTGACCGTGTTAATGATGTTTTGATACAGAAGAAGGACAGTATGATTTTTTATCTTTGATTCCCCATTCATCCAGTTGATCATGTTCAAGGAGCGGCCATAAATATTTGTCTCAATTATGTTAAAAAAAATCAATTAGATAATAAATTTGAGAGCCAAGGGTGATTTGTGTCAGTAATGCCATCAAAAAAGGCCTATGGCTTATCCACTTAAACAATGGTTTGAGGGTGTTGATTCATTGTAATAGAGTGAAGCTTTTCTAGAAGAGAGTTCAAGGGAGCCAAACTATTTAATACCACTCCGATATAAGAGTTCCCTTGATCCTCAAATATTACAACATTTTTCTCTAACCATATTTCCCAACAAACCACAAGAAGAATTTATTTTAAAGACTCCCATGATTTTTTATTACGTCAATCAAGGAATAAATCACTCAGTATGGGACCATTCCAAGAGAACTGCTCATCCGCCAAACATTGAGTTTCTTTCAAGACTTTTTGTGTAAAAGGGAAATAAATTAAAAGATGCTGAGTGGATTCCTCTTCTTGTAAGTATAGTGGATAACCACTAGGACCAATGTATTTTTTTTAACACCTCCCTAGTGGGTGATTTGTTATTAAGAAGAAACCACATAAATAACTTGGATTTGGGATGACATGAAAGATTCTAAATATTTTTTGGCCACCATTGATAGGGTGGGGGTTGATCTCCTTTTGAGGTACACAAAGGAAACCACATTTTGAATTGTATCTACTAAAGGGGGCCAATGGCCAGGCCAAGTTATCCTTAGATGGGGAAGGAGAGATAAACACCTAACACAAAGAGGTCATGCAACTAGTCCATTCTTAAGTCGTAATATTATAATGATGGATCTCAAATGCATATTTCCATGCTTGAGGACCCACGTATCCAATTTATGTGAAACCTAGTTCAGATAGTATAGTTCCTAGGAGTTTAGAGAATGTATGAGTTGTTTTGATAAAATGTGTGCATCCCTACTACTAGCCTAGGGGTCTTTCCCAATTAGAGTTTTCATATGTCACTTACTTTCCATCTGAGACGAGAGGATATAAGTTCTATGCAATCGATAATTGCCCTCCATACGATTTATTCATTCTCTGCCACCTTCATATGAGATCTTAGCCATTCTAACAACATGGGAAGGGAGATATATTTTTTCTCCATAACGTGGTCCCATAGGCCATAGCCATTGATCAACTTCAAAGTAGTCATTGATCAACTTCAGAGTCTTTCGACTACTAGAGCCATTGAAAACCAATGCATATTTTAAGACTCCAACACCCTAGGGCATTTGGAAATGCAATGGAGGACCAAGTTGCAAGGAAAAATAAGTATTGTTTTTCTCACTAGCGTAGACATATCGTAGAGAAATTTGCTTTGTTATATTAATGATTCCCTTTGGAATCCATGTTAAATACATAGGGATGGCTTCCAACAAGTTTTTGTATAAAACTAAGCAACTTGATCATGATAGCCATTTACTGCACCATGGATTTTCAGCCAAATTTTTGAAATAAGCCAACCCTAATATTATTTTTTTTAGTTCTTTAATTTTAGTATAAAACCCAAGTATTTCAATGGGCCTCCAAATGGGAGGCGGAATTTTCAGAGAGTTTTGAGTCAACTGATCTAATCCACATCTAACAAGGATGATTTTTTCTTGATTCACTTGCATTCTGGTAGCCATTGAGAAAGTGTTGAAGTTGTTTTTGATAGCTTGCATAATTCCAAAGTGCAAGGCCAAAAAGACAATGATATCATTAACAAATAACAAGTTCATGAGAGAGCAGTTCTACGTGATAGCTAGCTTTGAGTAAGTGAATTATTTTTGCATCCTAGATGGCTCCTGTTAAAGCTTTTGCAACTAATGGGGAGAGAAGAGGGGTTAAGGGGGCGTGCTTGATGAAGCCCTCTCTATGGAATGACAAAGGAGATGTCAAAAAATTTCTTAAGAGGGCCATTGAAGAAGAGCTAATGCAACTCTATACCTAGTCTACAAACTGTGTATTAAATCCAATATGGAGAAGCAACAACTTTATGTTTGACTAGTCTACTCTATCAAATTATTTAAATGAGTCCACTTTATAGATGATGGCCTTTTATTTTTGAATATGGAGGGAGTGAAGGCCCTCCTAGGCAAACCCTATGGCATTATGAATTTGACTATCCTTTAAGAAGCCAAATTATTCATGGATTCAGAGAGAATGGGCTTCAGATGGAGAGCAATAGTCTTCGAGATGATCTTGTAGAGTGAAATAGGTAGGAACTCGTCAAAGGAATATTTAGAGTCTAATTTGGGGATCAAAGTCAAGAAATTGTAGTTAAAGGGGGCTAGGGTTCTTCCATTTAATCTAGAATATTTAATAGTACCACTCAATTCTTCCTCAATACAGTCATAACGGGCCACGTAAAATTCAATACTCAACTCATCTAACCTTAGTTTCTTATCTTTTTGAAAACTCTTTAGGACCATTTCAATCTCCTCATTTGTATCTCCTCTTGTAAGGTCGAGGTTTTCTTCTTCATCAACAAACCTAAATAAGATGTTTGTCATGTAGATAATCTTGTCAATATTTATATGCTCCTCTTTTTTGATGATCCCTTTCAAGTATATGCATCCTTTTGTAACTATGTCCTTGAAGATGGAGGCCTTTGAACCATTAAATTATGTAATTTTCTAATTGGTGTTTATAGCTTTTATGTAATTAACCACTATAAAAATACTTTACATTGTCATCCCAACTTGCAACCATTACCTTTCTTTGTCTAACCATAATTTTATATATATATATATATATATATATAATTTAATCAAACCATTTTCTTGAAAAAAAGGCTTGAAGATGAAGGCCTTTGAACCATTAACTTTTGTAATTTTCTAATTAGTGTTTATAGCTTTTATGTAATTAACCACTGTAAAAATATTTTACATTGTCATCCCAACTTGCAACCATTACCTTTCTTTGTCTAACCATAAATTATAAATTATATATATATATATATATATATATATATAAAATTTAATCAAACCATTTTCTTAAAAAAAGGGCGATACCAACTTTTCCTCGTTTTAACTTTACACTACTCCACTTCACTCCATCATAGGACCACTTCACTCCATATGACTGGAACAAAGAGGAACAATAAACTACACGAAATTCACCACCTGATAACAAAACATACATGACCTTATAATCGTAATTAAAGCTATTGGAAAAAAACCAACGAAGTTTTTCAGTATGAAATTTAAGGTAATCATGAAATAAACAATATGTGCAATAACGATTCTAACTAGCACACTTCTTAACTTGTTTCTGGTGAAACTCTGATACGTATCGACAATAAAAGCTGAATGTGTTCTGTTTGGAGAATGGACAAAGGATGATGATGCTTTTGCTTCTTTTGGTCAATCCAGTTTGACAACAGAATGGTAAAATAGCGGTGATCAAAATGTCCATGATGCATTTCGAGTGATGTTGTTAATCTCTGTGAAATTTTAACGATAAAAAGGTAAGAATTAGAAAACAACATACCAGATAAAAATTATCCCACCATTCAATGTAAAACGTTCCATCCAACTGCAGTATATATTAACCTATCACGTAATAATAATATTTTTGTCTAAAACATGCTATCCGTCGAATATAGAATCGTCCGTAAATTTATCAAAACCATAAACGTACCTCTCGGCAATGATTGCAGCCAAATAAATTTAATCCGATCTATTTCTCTCTGGTTGATTCGAAAATTTTATTATGGTTCATCTTTCGTTTCCTGCTTTTTTCCTCGAAGTTTTCATGTTCATAGAAATTGCTTCCGAAAATTTCAGAATCTATGAAGTTGACAATATGTTTCAATTTAGCACTCCACCCATTTACATCGCAAGCATGTGGTCCATAATGCCAAACGTTGTTTGTCGATTCCAAACAATCCAAATAGACTCCACGTGATGGGCGATTTATCTAATCAATCACATGATATTTTTCTTTGGATCCATCTATGTTATTAGATAACGAACTTGATTCCCTACTCGCTCTGCCATATGGTCCATTCTATTCAATGTGAATTACTTTACGCAGCAATTCCAACCACAAATTCTCCCGAGCGTTCACAACAGATAAATCCAAATTTCCAGGTCTCCAAAACTGAATGGTCCAAAACTGATAAATCCAAAAGTGAATGGTCCAAAACTGATAAATCCAATTTTCAGGTCTCCAAAACTGAATAATCCAAAACTGTGCCAAAAATTGAATAATCCAAACGCTTTCCAGGTTCTCGACCACATCAAACCTTCCAGTTGAATCACATGAACATATTCTCCTGTGCAATAAAAGGGGTGGTGTGAATTATTCATCATCGTTCCAAGACTTTAACTCGCTCTTTTGATTGTAAAGTTCCTTATTGTTGCTGTTGCTTTAGTGTAGCAAGATGTTGTGCAATCATAGAGCATTCCCTTTATATTTGGCCCGTACAAATGATGTTGTCATCTTTGCAGGATAGAATCGGGCCGATTGGAGAAATAGTTGAATATTCTAATAGAAACAAACAGGTATCTTAAACATTTAATGAAAAATCAGTGTGCCATCTCTTATGCTCCGAATAAAAACACAAACATTTAAAGAAAAATCATTATGCCATCACTTATGCCCCGAATAGAAAAACAAGCTGCACAGGAGAAAGTTATCAGCACATCTATGTTATAATAGGTGAAGTGTAGGTCCATCTTAAGCATTAATTTAGCATGTTTTTGAAAAGCTAAAGCACATCTATGTTATAATAGGTGAAGTGTAGGTCCATCTTAAGCATTAATTTAGCATGTTTTTGAAAAGCTATGTTATAATAAGTGTAGGTCTATTTTAAGCATTAATTTAGGTTTTTAAAAAATTATTTGTTAGTTGTAATTTTTTTTAAGGTGTAAATTAAAAAAAAAAAAAGAAGTCAATAATTTTTTTCCTATATACAATGTGGAGTTTTTTAAATTGTATTTTCGAATGTTATATAGATAACTTAAATTTATAATTTCAAAAAGTTTTTGTTGAATTTTAAAGAAAATTGACCAAAAAATATATACTTAAAAAGGACCAAAATATAAAATATCTAGACCTTTTCCAATGGTTTTAACTATAAAATTTACTTTTTTCAATTGTTTATATATATATATATATATATATATATATATATATATATATATATATATATCATTTTCTTTCTAAACAATATACTACATAATAGATATTCAAACACTTCACATAACATGTCCAATGGAACATTTTATGTGAACTATATTGTGAACATTAAAATAGCTTTTTTGTTATTAATATATTTTTAAGTATTAATATTTTATTGTTCAAGCACATTGGAATTTTTATTATTGTGAATATTTTTAAATGTCACATATTAGTTTTATATTAAAAATAATAAATTACACATGCCCCTTATATTATTCTGGTTAGCAAATATTTGTTAGCAAATATTTGATATTTTTATTTTATTTTTTAATTTTCAGTTTCCAATGGAAATTGAATATTTAATTATAGGCATTGAGTGCTAGTAGCACAACCGGTTGAGAAAGGAGACAAATGACTTAAAAAAAAAGAAGAATATTTAATTATAAACAAGATTAAAATATTTTATTCTAACATATTTTCTCTCTATATATGAGTTTGATATTGACATAAATTAGTTAACATAGATATTCAAATAGTTTTTTTGAATATTGTATAGCAATATTTTTGAAAATTATAATATTGAAACATTTTACTACATTTATTTTCAATTCTAATTATTTTTTTATTTTTAAAATTGATATGAAATATGTCATGTGGAAATCTAAGTATTTTATTTATGACTAATAGTGAGTAAAATATTTTTACTACATTGGGTAATCATATCAACAATAGATGGAGATAGAGGGATCATAGTGAGGTTGGGATGTTTATTGATTTTTTTCATTGTTCTAGGCACTACTTTTCTATTAGAAAATATTTTATTTTTATTTTGAAAGAGACAATGTAAACTGTGCATTGATTAAAATGTGCCTCTATGCTCAATCAACAAATACTTTTATTTTATAAATATTTAATCATTGAAAACAAAAATTAATGATCTACCTTTTTTATATAAATATTAAAATTTAGAAAACATATATATAATTGAGATCAATTGGAGTGATTGGGAAGAACTTATGAAATATCCCCACTCAGATTAATTTGTTGCCATACCAGGATAGATATTGATAGATATTGACAATATTAAATGTATATTATATTTTTCATATGAAATATATAATATTATACAGGTAAATAATTAATATATATGTAAATCTTTTATTTTAATTTCAGTAAATATGTAATATATAGTAAATGATTGGTCTATTATGTAATTCTATATTTTATAGTCTTTTAATTAAATAAATTACCAATATAATTTTTACTACTTTTACAAAATTGAATAGTGTTTTGTATTTGATTGTTTATACATTTTATTTTTATGTTTATAATAGGTGCTTAAAATAAATAAATGCATAAAATATTCATGGAATAATAGCTTAATAAACAAAATAATAATATGGATATTTTAAGATAAAAATTTATTATGGATTTTTATAATGTTTTTATATATTAAAAAAATATTGCAAACAAAAGTTATATATTTTGTAATATTATTTTTTAGATGTATATTTTACAAATTATTGTTTTGGCTCAAGAAAGGATAGTTACTTTTAATCCCTGCCGTCACAACGAGACTATTAGTGATCATTTTTCGATAGTAGCA
This sequence comes from Pinus tabuliformis, assembly GCA_031772625.1. Taxonomy (NCBI): domain Eukaryota; kingdom Viridiplantae; phylum Streptophyta; class Pinopsida; order Pinales; family Pinaceae; genus Pinus; species Pinus tabuliformis. The sequence goes on along the minus strand of CM062808.1, from coordinate 511,912,431 downwards.
TTAATCGCTTTTACGTTTAACCTAAAGTTTTTAGCTTTCACACTCCTCTTATTTATTAAATAACCTATCAGATTTGATATCAGGATTTCCATGGCCAATAAGATGTTTGATCATCTTATTTGGTCTCTTCCCGAGGAAGCAGAGGCAGAGAGGTTATATTATGCATTCATAGAGGTTATATTATCCATTCTTTGGACTTATTTAATTGATTTTTGTTTCGGTAATGGAAGTAATGCTAACATTAATGTGTAAACATTAAATGTTTGTTTATTTCAGAAGTTTCAGACGTTTGTAATAGTATACAATGGGCACACCACATGGCTCAACACACCAGGTGGCTCTGTGCATGCCATGGTGTGGTGTCTAACGTAACGGGATTGACTATCGTTGAATGGTGGTAGTATAGGAAGGAGGAGAGAGTAGGAAGTAGGTAGTGTCGGTTATTGACTCACACGTATTGGGGCAATGCAACCTGATGATTTTAATCACCTTCCTGATTGGCCAGCTCCAAGGACTGCCATAATGATAGTTTGATCGGCTAGCTCCAAGGACTTCCATAATGATAGTTTGATCCTTAGAGTCTAAGCTTTGATGTGTTTCTTGTGGGCCATGTTGTCTACGCTTATTGTTTTGTGGGGCTTCCCTCATTGTGGTTCTTACTCTAGTAGCTCCAACACGTGATTTGAATCCAATCTTCGGTGATCCATGCAGGGCTTCAAGGTCATTCATATGGTTAGAGCTAAACTAACAAGAACAATCAATCTCGTCAATGAGGCAAGGTTAGGTGAACAAAACCAGTCTACTTTAGCTAATTCAAATCTAATAAATCTGGTGTTTCCTAGTAATAATTCTTAGTATGAGTCATTGTCCTTTTGGTCCAGAAAGAATAGCTTCTAAAAAAGAATGAGGTGATTGTGAGTGGAAATATAAAAAATAAAATCTCCCAGCTATTAAATGAAGAACATACAGATTTTTCGAAGCCTTTGACCATACAGATTCTTTTATCTTGCAAATTGATTTATGGAAATGTATTTATGTGCAACAAGAGCATTTGAGCATTCCAATAGTGTGTCATCGAGGCACATACTAATTTTCCTTAAATACTCTGAAACCAGGTCCCTTGAAAGAAGGGGAAGTACTACTTGCAAGTAATTTCAATCTGGCCAAGAGTTGGAGGTCTTTGCATCTTGGATACAATATCTTTTGAGATGTCTTTAAGAATCAAAATAGTTGTTGCATCTTCCCGTAGACATAAATTCGTTGATGTTTTTAGTTCTGTGTTTCAGAGGAAAGAAGAAAGAAAATAAATGTTCTTTACAATCATTCGACACTCCATCAAACTTTGTTTCCCATCATAACCTAGTTGGTCTAGTCAAGTGCTTCATATTTTTCAAAGATTTAGAAACTTGATACATTTGAAGCCATAACACTTGAACAAACTTTGCAACCTGTGGCAGATCACTTTGTCGAGTCAAGAGTTCAATAATTTTTAGAGTTTCTAAAACTTGAAACCTTTTAAGTAAAATATATCCTTGTTCAAGAAGACTAGAGTTTTCTCTAGTGCAAAAATGATAGAGTTGCTCCAATTTTTTATTGACATATTGTCCTACATAATAGAGCTCCATTGCAAAAAAGTGTTTTGCTAGCATAAGGAATTTCTGAAAGCTAATTTTTGAAGTGTTTCCACATCTTTGTAGCAGTTTGACCATACCACCCTTAAAAGAGAAAGCCTCACTATTTAAAACATTGAAAAATGTATCATTTTTACTTTTTCTAAAACCAAATTACTCAAGAGCATACACTAGGTAGAGAATATCTTTCTCTCCATGTAATTTTTCAAGTCTTGAAATAGAATTCAGTGAGGAAAACAACTTATCTTCCCATTCATCCCAAAGATAAGCTAGTGTTTTAGGAGAAATTCTATCTTGTAGCAACATTTTGGAATAATTATCCTCACGGAATAAACACATCCCTTCATGGATATTACATGTTTTCAAATCTCAATGAAGATGTGCACCCAGGGCTTTACAAAGAGTAAAAATTCCAAGTTTGATGTTTCTCATCCTCTATGCAATGATCTTGTGATCTATTAATTTAGGAAGAATGTATAACTCATCTGAAAGTATTTCCACTTCTAAACTTATAGACTTGTATGCATGGTTTGGTTCTTTTCTTGCTATGTCTCTTACTTTCTCTAATAGTTCAATATTTGAATGGAATTTCTCCAGTGGCCACCCTTTATTACTCTTACTCCACAATGAATTCAATTGGACATGAAATAAAATGGATTTAATTGCTAGTTCATATTTCCCTTATTTTAATAGCATCTCAAAGTAGATTAATAAGTTTTCTTTCATCTCTGCAATCTATGCAGCCTTACTAAAGTTCCATATTATCGCTTCCATCACCACAAATTCATCAAAGTAATCATTCTTCAACAAAAAGGATCTAATTAAGTCTAGCGATGGAAGGTCCTTCACAAATATCATCATAGATTGAGTGTCTTTTATCCGATGATAATGTGTTTCACATTTCTTGAGATACTCAGTTTCAAGATTTAGTAATTCACATCCATGTCATTTTCCACACTCTGTATTGCACTTGATTTTCTTCCATTGTTCAATAAATTCCAATCCTCTCTTGAATAACTAGCCTTTTAAACATGAATCTAAGCATTTGGAAATACAATTAACTCTGGCATATGCACTTGCAACATCATCCCGATGTTTTGTTAGGGCAAAGAAATATCCAAGGTATTCAAGTTGTGTTTCGCCAAATTTCTCCAAATATATTATACTTGATTGGACAAGGATAAGGCCATCAAAACATGCTGATCTGAAAAAAAGGCCATTAGAACATGTGACTGTAATATGCGAATGGGAGAGATCAATAAAAAAAACAAGATAGATATATAATAGCTATGGGAGTTGGCACCTTGAACAAAGCTTAATAAATTTACCTCAATATTTGTCTCTCATTGATATATCCCTACTTCTACACATGATTGTATAAGGATATCTTTTCAATGAAAAAATTACTAAATGATTTATTGGAAAAAGGTCGAAAAAGATTTCACTTGGACCTCCAAGACAACCATTCTTGCTGAGTCTGTATATCCATATTTTTTCAACCGATTCTCCAATATATCAATTTTATAAAGTAGTAGCCACTTTGTTTTCTAGAAGGAAAAAATTTATATATCAGTAATGGTTGTTTTACTTGTATTTTCTTTTAATGTTTTCATATACAATTAATATCATGCTTGAATTAGTTATAAATATACTTTTCATTAGTTGCCTTCATGTGCTGTGGAAATTATGATTATATTTTCAATAATAGATAGTAAATTGAACTACAGTTTTTTTTGGGACTAACTATGGTTGACTTAGTTATAACTAAGTTATTCATTAGTCATGTGAATTTTAGGTTTTTATCTTATGTTTGAATAAATATTCTTATTAATGTATCAATAATAGCGCTGGTAGCAGTAGGTCGAATAGTTGAAAACCTACATAAATAAATCTTGGGTTTTTAGTCTGGCAGCAGAACCTGTTACGTTCAGCTGCATCTTCAAGCAAGTATGTAAATTAATTTCTATTTCAATTGCTCTCTAAAATATTTAGTATCTTAAAGCAGTGTCTCAATAGAGAGTATTTAGTAGTCTTGAAAGCTTAGCAGAATAACCTTGAGCTCAAAAATATCTTAGTTTTTCACCTTAGAGGAAAATAAATAAGCATTTAACAATGTATAAATCAGATCCTTCGATTAAATTAGGTGCCTTGGACACCGAAATTTGGTTCAGTCTATGCAACAATTGTTGGATAATTACTCGTTCCACAAGTTTTTCAGGTTTTAGGATTGATCCATTCAAATTGATGTAAGGCTTGGCCCATGAATTTGTTTTAATATATCTATTGCAATTCCAAAAACTAAGGCTCTAAGAAAATTTGGGATGTTTTATTTTACGTGCATTCTCAGTGAATTTACTTAAGAATTTGAAACAAATAAATTTTTAACCAAATTTTGTGTGTTTGCCTCTATGCACATTCAAAAAAATTTGGTAGATAGAGAAGATAGAAGGGGAAACACAAAAATATTCTTCTTGTTTCATATGCAGTTCAAATAAACTCAAAATATGTGACTCAATGAAAAAGAATATCATTTCAGTAAAATTTTCATATTTAAAATATCTTAGAGTTCGGAGTTCCTTAGCCTAGAATGATTGAAAGCCACCCTCATTATTTCAAGCTAGGCATATTGAAAGCTAGAATAGTAAGTGGACTTGGTGGGGAAATGATAATATAACGGTTGTTAGAGTCCCCAAATTGTCAAATACAGCGGCAATAGGGCCCCAACACAAAGTCTTTTCTCGTCGCCAAGACAACTGACATCATTCTTGCAAAATAGGGCCCATAGATGAAAGATCCTAGTTCATCTGCTCATCGAAGTTGGTAAAATTCTGGGTCACCTTAGCGTAGAAAGAATTAATGTTCTAAACATGTTGCTGAGACTTTGAAACGGTGTCACGGGTGGATAGGAAGAGGATTTATTTTATAAGTTGTGTGAATAGATTCAACATAAAGTTATTTAGACTCTAACAAGTCTATAAACTTGTAGCGCAGATATTTGATTCCCTTGCTCTTCCCTATGGTTGTTCTTTCTTTGGACTCTAACAAGTTTATATACCCGTAGTGCAGATATTTGATTCCCTTGATCTTTCCTGTGGTTGTTTTCTCTTTGGACTCTAACAAGTCTATATACTTGTAGGTCAAATACTTGATTCCCTTGCTCTTTCCTGTGGTTTTTGGGTATCGGTTCAATTCATAGGTCAGGTAAAAGTATCCACTACTATCTTGATAAACCACATTTGCATCTTCATACGAAGAAGCATGCCCCCTTGAACCCAAGTAAATAATCTACTCGAGACAGGGACTTGCTGCCCTGTAGCTCCGAAAACAAAATTATGTTCGCCATATTGATCGACAGTCTTCTTATTAATATAGTTTTCCTTGTTTAGGGATCAAAACCTTTTTTTCCATCACTGAGTGAACTCTTTATTGCATTCCTTCACTGGTTATGCATCCTCCATGAAGTCTAGGAAACTATCGTACCACTTGAAGCACCTCATAATGATTAGTGAATGAACGCAATACGGTTTTGTATTGGCTTTTATATTATGCTTTTCTTTTGAAGGTTACTTTTGATAGAATGGATGCAAAATGAAATATACTTATCCATTAGGTTGTATATGCGTCATTTCGTCATGTTTCAAATCATGTGCTATGTATTTTAGGGTATTCAATTTCGGGCACTTATTTCTTTGTGAATGGATACTATCATTAGTATTATATAGGTATCATTTTGGAAATTGAAATTTTTTTAGCTATAAAATATTTTTATGCAAGTATGATATATATATATATGATTTTTTATATTGTAAAATCATTAAAAATAAAATAAAATAATATTTAATTATAAACAATATCAAAATAAATTTATATATATATATATATATAAATATTCAAATAAATTAGTTAATATAGATACTTAAATAATTTATTTTATTATTATATAGCAATATTTTTAAAATTATAGTATTTAAACATTTTAATGATATTTATTTTGACTTCTAATTACTTTTTCTATTTTTAAAATTGATATGAAATATGCCATGTGGAAATTTAAGTATTTTATTTATGATTAACCGTGTGTAAAATATTTTTACGATATTGGGTCATAATATCAACAATAGATGGTGATGGAGAGGTTGGGGATGTATATTCATTTTTTGTTTTTTATTGTAGCAAACACTGCTTTTTTATTAGATTTTTTTTTTTTAAAGAAAGGGACACATCCACTCTATGTTGATCACAAACAAAACTATATATTTCCATTAGTAAAATGTGCCTCTTTGCACAATTAACAAATAATTTTATTTTATAAATATTTAATCATTGAAAAGAAAAATTAATGATCTATTTTTTTTTACGTAAATATTAGAATGTGAATCTTAAAATTTAGAAAACATATATATAATTGAGGTCAATTCAGAAGAAAAGATAAAATACCCCACTCAGATTCAATTTTTGCAAATGCCATAATAAATATTGATAATATTAAATATATATTATATTCTTCATATGAAATATATAATATTGTACTCATAAATAATTAAAATATATATTATATATATGTGTTTTTTTTATTTTACTTGCAGTAAATATATAATATATATAAAAAAAATGTTTATTACGTAATTTTATGTTTTACGATTTTAAGTTAAATTAAATTATTTATTTAACTTTTACAAAATTCAATGGTACTTTGTATTCGATTGTTTATATATTTTTACCTTTATAATAGATGCTGAGAATAAGTAAATGCATATAATATTATATAATATTATGAATTAATAGCGTAATAAATCAAATAATAATATGGAGATTTTAGGATAGAAATTTGTTATGGATTTTTCTAATGTTTTTATTATATTAAAAAAATATTGCAAACAAAAATTACAAACTATTGTTTTGGCTGAAGAAAAGATACTTATTTTTCATAGATTATGTTCGTCATTTTGATCAGCAGACTTCTTATTAATATAGTTTCCATCGTTTAGGGATGAAAACCCATTTTTCCATCATAGAATGAACTCTTTATTGCATTCGTTCATTGGTTATGCATCCCCCATGAAATCTAAGAAACTATCGTACCACTTGAACTAGCTTTGTATTGGCTTTCGCATTATGCTTTTCTTTTGAAGGTTACTTTTGATAGAATGGATGCAAAATGGCATATACTTATGCATTAAGTTATATGCGTCATTTCTTTATGTTTCAAATAATTTGCTATGTATGGTAGGGTATTCAATTTTGCGCACTTATTTTTTTGTGGATGGATACTATCGTTAGTATTTTGGAAATTGAAAATAATTTTGCTATCGAATATTTTATTATATAGATATTATTTTTGAAATTGAAAATAACTTTGTTATAAAATATATATATATATATATATATATATATTTTTTTTGACCCTTTACATTGTAAATTTGTTCAGTGATCTAATTTATTTTGAAGTTGTTGTACTTCTGAGATAGTAGTAGGTTAGGCTACCAATGCTATAGCATCTAAAATAATTTGTTTTGGGGGGTTTTGGTTTTAGTTTTGGAATACCAATGAATGAAGACGAATGTAGAATTGAAGAAATTAATCCTTTGGAGTATATTAATACTTCAACAAAGGGTTGCTATAAAGCATTACACAGTGATATAGATCAAAATAGTGGTGAGTAGAAGACAACAGAAAATATGATTATCGCAATTTCAAGACTGTAAAACAAAACAACCATAAGTGGGAAAACCTTCTGAACTATGTTCAAAAGATTCAAGGCAATATACTTAAGCTTACAAAAGATGCCGATGATTTATTGATTAGAGGGGATTAGCTACACAGAGAGTTGCATTAATCCAATCTCTTTAATAGATGATCGCTTTAGGAGCTTATAGGAATCAATTGAAACTCTAATTGTTCCTACCTAGATATGTGTGTAAGTCGAAAGCATATGACGAAATACATAATGATTGAAGAACTCGAAAAACTTACAGGATAACACAAACTGCGCAAGACCATATTCAGAATCCTTTGCTTTGTATTAAGGTTCCAAAAAGACCGATTACATCAAGTGTCTGCAAAATCTTCCTTCAAAGGTGGCTTCCAGGTTCAAAGTAGAACTAACAATCAAGACTTTACAGGTAATGAATTATGAATCTTCAACTCTGAACCCATAACATCTCGAGAAGAGAGTTATTTATACAATAATATAGCTAAGAAATATCTTAAAGTTTATTAAGATTTATTTTAGGAAAGGAAAAGATCTTCATGCAAGAAGATAGGGGCAGCTGTTGAACTACTTCTTGCTGTCCCCTTTCATTCTCGTTGTGCTGGCTTTGTTGTTTGATATTTTGTCCTTTTGGCTTATTTGTTATTTGTATCCTCTACTCTCGTTGTTTTCTTCATTTTGATCTTTCATTTGAGTTATTTAAACTTTGTAACTCTCCCTTGACCCTTCTGAGTAGTTTTGACCGCACATTTAAGGTTTTACTGTGTTTTTTAATAGTAAATCTTCATATTTGTCTTTAAACTATTACGCAGGCTTTTTGTTTATAAACCTGGAATAGTAGTCCTTACCTGCAAAACACAGAAACTTTTATAAAAACATGGTGACGGAGGAGGTCGTGATGGATTTTTTGAGCTTTCAAAGGATATTGGAAGGAGTCCAGAGCATATCGTAGGGTAAACAATGGCTTTAATGGCTGCAGAGGCATAATGGGGGTTGTGCTGTAAAAAATAGGCAAATAGAGCAAAATGGCGTTAAAACAATAAAACAGTCTTCTTTTCAGATCATCGGGAAAAGTTGAACAATGGTGGAAAGAGTACGAAGGGATTAATTATGGCAGATATGGATTAATTATGTTTAAAAACGTGATTAGTAGTTTAAATGAAATTTCAGGTAATTTCTTCATTTACATTGAAGAAAAAATTTAACACAGAAATCCTTTGCAAAAAAAATAATAGCAGATTTGAAATTTTATTAACTCGGGCTGATAATGATATCCGATCTGGGCATAATATCGCATATCGCAATCGGAGTTAGGTGGGGGTAAGCCTTTGAAAAAGAATATGATAATCGGTGGATGCGATGTGAAATGAAATATGACATATAGCTATGTCGGGTCTGGGTCTATCGCAATCAGAGGTCGGAAAGCTGGGAGAAATGGCTTTGCACAGGACTTGCGACAAGAGGTGGATGCGATGTGGCAACAGACTATAATATATAATGACGTTGGGCCCAGATTCTTATCGCACATCGCATATCGCAATGGCGAAGGGTTATATGTTATAGCTGGGACTTTGCGATGGGAGCAGATGCGAAATGGGATTAAACTATGCTATGTATTGCGTCGGGTCCGGATCATTCATCACATATCACAATACGTGGGTGTATGCATGTTTAAAGGGTTCTGCAATCCCGCCGATGCGATATTTGTATAGAATACATAGTTTTATTAATAAAACTAAGGTATGTCGGTTATTATATTAAAGGAGCTAATATATACGGGAAAGAGGATTTTAAAGGGTTTAATGCATAAGTTAATGTTAATATGAAATATAGCAGAAAAGGGAATAATACTAAGTATAACGCTTTTATGAGTTGATTTAACTTTTCATATAAGAATTTATACTTAGGGTAAAGATATTTTTATGGTTTTCTTTGTAAAAAGGGATTTTTTCATGGAATTTTTACTTTTCCTAGGTAAAACAGGTTTTGACCATAGGAAAAGGGATTTTATGGAAATGAATGAATATGAATGTATGAAGGGGAAATTAGTAAATATATGAATGAATACGGATGAGGGAGGTTAATTAATTGATGTTGTAGACCTTCATTTGCTTTATGTAATTGCCTCCTGGACATAGAAACATGATAAACGTACAATTTGTCTAATCAACCATTAAACTTCTGCAACCTTTATTTACTTACCCTTTGCTTATTTTATCATTTTTTCCTTCACTTAATGGGTGAATTTAAGCTAGAAAACCCTTATCCTTTCTTCTTATTTAACAAAAACAAACTATCTAATTCTATCCTTATAACATCCAAGGGCTCAAATTAAACTAATGAGCACCTTATTATTCTCTACCTAACTACTGATCTGCCAAGGTTAAATAGTTTGGCCAGATCTTTTATTCTCTAACTATAACATCAAATTTAAATCATGAAGTAGTCAAGATTAAACTATTTGACTGTCATGGTTTGTGACATTTAAGACAAGCTGCACACAACCATTATTTTGCAGAAACAGAGTAGTAGCATTTAGATTTGGTCACTTTTAGAGTTTATTTGTTTCCTTTCTACCTATCATTTTATTTTTTCCTTGATTTTTTAGAGCATATAACTTAGCATTTTCTTTGATATGGACATCATCATCAAATATTTCTTAAACTAAAATTTCATTCACTATTGTTATGCCCATATCCTAACTTAACATTTTTTGAAATATTATATCTAATCAAAACCAAAAAATTCTACAGCATTGGCTCCATCTGGGGACTACTTTCTCCTGTAGAATTTAGAGAACCTGTAGATTCATGTGCCTTCTCCTCGGGCTATGGAGTCCTTGCTGTAAAAAATCACACTGACATCTTGGAAAGGAAAAGAAAACTAGAGTATTTACAATGAAAACTATTTCAACTTCTTAGTACTGAATGTAATGTTTGAGAAACCTTCCATTTACAGGATAAGTGGAATATAGCCCCTCAAGATTTTGCAGCACAAAAGTGTTGTTACCATTTACTTTAGCAATTGCTAAAGGTCCAAACCATAGATTGTCAAATTTGCCATGCTTTCCTTTCTCTTCTCTCCTGGCATCCCATCTTAGAACTAGATCACCTTCCTTAAAATCCTTTTCCCTGGCTCTTCTATCAAACAAGACCTTCATCTTATTCTGATATTTCTGCAATTTGTATTGAACTTCATCTCTGTTTTCATTAAGTTCAATAATCTGATTTATTCTTCTAGAAAAATCATCAGGTTCATCTGTTGCATCCTGCAGAAATTTTAAAACAGGGAAAGCCAAATTGGTAGGGAAGATTGCATCTTTCCCATAGACTAATTGAAATGGAGATTTTCCAGTTGATCTCTTTGGAGTAATTCTGTTTTCCCATACTACATAAATCAAATGTGAATCCCAACTCTTCTTATGATCAACTAGAGTCTTTTTTATTACCTTTACCAAGCTTTTGTTTGATGATTCTGCAAGGCCATTACCTTGAGGGTAGTATGGAGTTGAATGATGTAACAGAATCTGATATTTCTGGCAAAAGTCAATAATTTTAACACTAGAAAAAGTTGTTGCATTATCAGTGACAATTTGAGTTGGGCAACCAAATCTAGCTAAGATATTCTCCTCAATAAACTTAATTACTATTGCATCAGTAGCATTTCTGACTGGAATTGCTTCCACCCATTTAGTAAAGTAATCTGTTGCAGTGAGGATCCATCTATGCTGATTACTTGAAGTGGGGTGAATCTCTCCAATAAAATCTAATCCCATTGAGAAAAAGGAGCTGAAACTATTGATGGAATGAGTGGAAGAGCCGCTAATTTCTGTTTTCCAGCAAACATTTGGCAAGGAACACAACCTCTTACCTTTGCCCCTACTTGTAAAAACAATGTGGGCCAATAAAATCCTCCCCTTAGAATCTTGTATGCTATAGCTCTCCAAGCATAATGTCCCCCACAAAATCCTGTATGAAACTGATCAATGATTCCTTCAGTTTCAGATTCTGTTAAACATAATAACAAAATGTTGAGTGGATCTTTCCAATATAAATTTGCATTAATAATGCAGTACTTGACTGATTTTAACTTAAGAGTTTTACACTGGGTTTTGGAGAACGATGTTGGACACTCAAAATTGATCAAGAAATTTACAATATCTTGATACCAATTTGACAACAAATATTTTTCATCAATGTGTATAGGACTGATCTACTCTGAAGGTAGAGGTGCTTATGGATTCTCTCTTCTAGGATGAAGGGAAGGTTCTTGTGGATTCTCCCTTTCTGCAATGATAGAAGGTTCTTGTGTATTCTTCCCTTGTATTTCCAAATAGAGTTGATTCCAATTACTTTGCAGTTGGATTCAGCTAGAAGCTTAGCTAATCCTTGACCTTTTACTAGCTTGGTAGTCTTGATAGTTAGATCAAATTCCAAAATTTGAGTGATCCATCTACCTCTTTTCCCATCGGTGTCTGGCTGGGTTAAGACAATTTTGACAGCACTATTTGGGACATAAGAAGTAATAGGTGAGTGTAAGACATACATTCTGAATGATTTCAGGGCTTGAATAAGGGCATAGGCTTTCTTCTCAATGATGTCATACTTCAGCTCAGCATCTCTCATAACCTTGCTGAAAAAGGCTATGGGTTGGTCATGGGAATCTTCATTTTTCTGTAATAAAATAGCAGCAAGGGTTGTTTCAGAGGCAAAAGAGAAAATACTAAATGGCTTAGTATAATCAGGGTTGGCTAAGGTGGGAGCTTCAGAGATAGCCCTTTTTATTTGTTCAAATGCATGCCTAGAAGAAGGAGTCCATTTGACTTCATGATCCTTTCAGAGCATGTCTGTTATATCCTTCACTATCTCTACATAATTTGGAATAAATCTCCTTAGAAAATTAATCTTGCCTAGAAAAGCTTGAATCTCCTTTCTGTTTCTAGGCAAGGTCAATGTTTCTATGGTAGATACTCGTTTAGGATTAATTACTACTCCCTCCTTTGAAATTATGTGGTCCAACAGTTTTCCCTATTTGACAGCAAATAAATACTTCTTGGGGTTCAATGATATTCCGAATTTTCTACACCTGTCAAAAACCTTCATCAAGTGCTTTAAATGTTTCTGATCAGATTTAGAAAAAATAGTTATGTCATCAAGATAAATAACCACTAATTTATTTACCTGGCCCAAAAAGTGATGTCCATAGCTCTCTGAAGCATTTCTCCAGCATTTGTTAAGCCAAATGGCATCCTTGACTACATGAATGTACCCCAGGGTGTAGTAAAAGTTGTTTCCTCTATCTTCTATATCAATGTTCACCTGTTTATAACTTGAAAAGCCATCAAGCATAGAAAGTCTTTGTGCTCCTGAAACTTTTTGCAATAACTGGTCCATTTTGCGCAAAGGATAATTATATTTCATTGATTCCTTGTTAAGATTTCTAAAATCCACGTAGAGTCTTATTTCTCCATTTTTCTTTCTAACAGGAACTAGATTTGCAACCCAATTAGAATATCTAAGAGGGAGGATGATTTTGGCATCTAACATTTTCTTAATTTCTCTTTCTACAGTTGGTAGAAGAGCTGGATTTATTCTTCTAAGCTTCTGTTGATACGATTTTGCTTTTGGATTTAGAGGAATCTTGTGCTATATTAATGATGTATCATAGATTTTCAAATTAGTGTAAGTCCAAACAAAAATGTCCTTATAATTTTGCAATAATTTGAAACACTAAGCTTTGATTTCTGGGTCTAGAGATGTGCACAATTTGATGTTTTTAATGTCTTTATTAGTTCCAATGTTAATTTCTTCTATGTCATCTTCTGAAGAAATGGACTGGGGGTTTTGGAAAACATCATTTTGATTGAATAATTCTTCTAAAGGAATGAGTCCCTTTGGAATAATTTTTTTTTGATAATTGAATAATGTCATGATTAGTAATCTGGGCTTTAAAATCTGAAGTATCATTCCCTTCTGCATTTTCATTTATTTTAGCTCTATCTTCATCAATTTGCAGAAATGAGAAATCATCTACTACCTATAGAAATGATATCAGCTGTTCATCATCTTCAAATATTTACCAATGTTTCAGATTATCTGGGATAGATGGAATATATTTGACTTGTATCTGATAGAGTACATCAGTATGATCATGAATTTAAAAGCTCTAGTAGAGATGGCTAAGGCATCTCCGTGAACGTTCTGATCTCTAGGAATGTGAGTCAAATTAAAAGCATCAAATAAGTTTTCCACCGAATCCCATACCTCATTTCTATAGGACCTAAGTCTAGGGTGCTTGGTTTGGGAAACATTCTTTACTTACTTAACAATAAGTTCAAAATTGGTAAAAACACTTAAGCTCTGAACTTTTAGGCTTTTGGCTAACTGCAATCCTAAAAGGAAATCTTCATATTTAGCAACATTATTGGTAACTTCGAAATCTAATTTACATGCTTGAGTTCTATTTTCTTTTTCAGGTGAAATTAAAACTACACCAGCTCCTACCCCATATTTTGTGCAAGAGCCATTAAAGAACAGTTTCCAAATATCAGTTTGGTTTGGTTCAACACTTTCAACTACTTCTTCAATCTTAACGTGAGTTTTATGTTGGCTTGAAGTGAGCTGAAAACAACCAAAGTCTTTATCTATTGTATAAATTGGATGGTCCTTGGCTGGTCAGTCTTACAAACAGTATGTGCAAATCTTACCTCTCTATATAATCTCATATGCTCTCCTCCATAAACAAGAATAGTAGCATATGACATGTCCATCTGCAGAGTTCCCCCTAGTTTGGCACAACATGACCTAGAAAGGAGCATTCCAAACTTGGGAGGTATATATGTGACAACAATATCAAGTACTACACTCTTTACTAGAATTTGGGCAAGGGTAACCACTAGATCCTTAATCAGTCCTAAACAGGGCACCCTTTTGGAATCAAAGGTGTATAGGTCATGGTAGGATTTAGTGATATCAAGTTTCAAATGGTCCATGATGGATTTTGGCATAAGGTTGTGTGATGCTCCTGAATCAAGCATACAATTGTATAACATGGAGTCATTTGTTTTAAGAGTTACATAGAAAGGAGGCACTATCTCATCTATCATGTCTGAACTATGGCCAAAGACTACTACTGGTTTTTCATCTTGTAGACTTATGACATCACCTTCAACATCAACCGAGGTATTTTGAATCCATTTAGTGACTTGACTTTTATAACCAGGGTTTTTAGAAAATTTTGACAATGTAATTGGGATCTTAACCCTCTCCAATTCTTTTTCAACATTAAAAGCTGTCAAAATGTTTTTACCAGCTTGGGAAGTATCAATTGACTGATCTAATGGCTGAATAAGAGTTGTTTGAGCTTCACCAGTTTTGGTACGTGATTCAATTATTAGAGTTTCCTTTGGAGGTCTCCCAGGACCAAGTCTAGGTCTAAGATCATACCTCTTATTAATTATGCAATTAAAAATTCAAAAAAAGCATGATATTTAGATACCTGTGCAGCTTCCTGATCCTCTTGAACCCGATTCTGTTGTGAGAGAGGAACGATGGCTGTTTTATTGGAAGAAGAATACATTATATTAATAATCTTCATTAATTGTCATAGTATTATCATCAGGTTGTTGGTCATCTATTAGTAGAGTAGTAGGAACACGTTGATCATTGGTAGGTCTTTGAAGAATTTGTTGTGATTTTGGTTTTGAGGTCTAGCAAATATTTGTTGTATGGTCCTAGGTTGGGTCTCAATCTTTGAAATCCTATTGAGATAGGTTTCTAAGAAGAGATGTTATTTCATCTATTTTTGAGTCTTCTGATTTAGTCTTAGAGGAACTAGAGGCTTCTTGAATAGATTTGAGTTTTCTTTGGGCCTTTTCTTCCTAAATTTTAAGAAGTTGAGGCTGCCCTATTTGCTTCTACTTCTATAGCATTTGTTTTTCATATCTTCAAGAGTTCTTAAAGTTCTCTCACATAGCATAACAACAAAGTCATCAATGAAAGCTTTAGAAAATCTAGAGTTAGCTACTGCTAACAGGAGGCTTACAACCAGCAGCAAGCATTTTGTGGTGTTAGAGTTTTCTGAATCTCATTATGAAATCTGAAACTGGTTCACTGAAGTTCCTTTTAAGCTCTTCAAATTCTGTGAGGAAGTAAAGAGGATCCTTTTTGACACCCCACTAAATTTTTAGATATGTTTGTAAGCTCCTTCCTAATTCTAATTGGTAGCTGCTGGTAACTGCCTAAAC